>CM052885.1:39390449-39417136 GCA_028534135.1 Potos flavus
GCCTTGAGGCATGCTGGTCTGTGATTGGTCATGCCCCTTTGAAAAACAAGCTGTACAGGTTGCAACCAATTATCTCGCTGATTTGTGGTAATGTCTCTGAGGTATATGCACGTGCGACTCATAAATCGGCCTTTGTTAATCTTAGTAGTCCTTAAAGAAGTGCTGCGTGTGCTACGTGACTTACGTGTGAAGCTGTTTCCTTGAACTTGTTTTTCGCACACTATATAAGCATGCGCACTCTGAAATAAAGCTGAACACAATCTGGACATCATCTGTTGTGTTCCTCCCGCCCCCATGCTTTGTCTCTCTACTTTCTTTTCCTCATTCCCTTACTCTCAGTCCTGGTTCGAGATTGTCGCGCCAGCCGCGGCATTCTATGTTCCACAATACTTCATCATAAGAGGGCTTCATTTACGAAATGATACAAAAACTACTACTATATTTAATTGCCTTTAAAATAATATTTCAAATTAAAGATTTAGTTCCTGATGAGGAAATAATATAAAATCTATTAAGCCAC
Organism: Potos flavus; assembly: GCA_028534135.1. NCBI lineage: Eukaryota > Metazoa > Chordata > Mammalia > Carnivora > Procyonidae > Potos > Potos flavus. The sequence continues at coordinate 39,390,970 of CM052885.1, forward strand.
AAAGTAAGTTGTTATTAGCTAAGTTAATTCGTTATAAACTAATTTCTATTTCAGTGCTTGCTAAGGAGGAATGGTTAATAAATCAGACTTTTTTTCTTCATTGTAGTCTTTTATTATCTAATCACACTAATGACAAATAAAGGTATTTGGAGACTCTTTAAAAAGATTTATGCCATCTAAGACATTTAAGACTTGTGGAATCCACTATTTAGGCATTTCCGTAGGAGACAGTGTCCTATAGCATAGGTCAGCATAGACAAGAAGCCAGACCCTGGCTATCTCTAGGGCATAGCCATATGAGATCACTCATCCGTGCTTCATTCCTGGATGCTGAATGCCAAGAGAGTGACACAAAGAAACGAGAACAGTTCAATCCCTTGGTGGTGCTAGTGTTGATTTCTAGGTTTCTCCAATGCGATGCCTCTTCTCGCAGAGTGATTCTGGCTCTGTTCTTCCATTGTGCAGAGTTATCCAATATCCTTCTAGGAAATACCTTTTCCGATTAGAGTAACTAGAGTAAATTTCTGTTGTCTGTAACCAAGAACTATGATTTGAACAAGACATATAATCCTTGCTTACTGAATAATTTCTGGTTTATAATATGGCCTTAGGACCTGTATATCTCAGTACTTGATATTCAGGGCTCAGGTGCTATGAAATATTGGCTTTCTTTATTGTCACTTCAACAGTAAATATAAGATTTGTCATTTGTATGTATATATTTCCCAGAAGATAGCTTTTCCCCAGAAGATATATCATAATATATTTCCACTTCTTACCTTTATTCATATCTTATTTCTTGGAAGTTGGTGAGGGCTCAGTTAAAAATTGTTAGTTTAACTCAGACAAAACAGTTCAAGAATAAATAAACTATTTAAAAATAAGTCCTAAACTGAATCACTAAATTCTATACCTGAAACTAATATTACACTCTATGTTAACTAACTGGAACTTAAATAAAATCTTGAAAAAAAAATAAGTTCCAGCTAATGTTAGTTGGTAGAGTTTTTTATTTGCTTATTTTTATGTTTAAAGAGAGACTATTGGTGTACCTCAATATCATTTTTCCGATGATATTGTAACACGTTTACTGATGTTACAATCTCATGTTCATGCTGTCACATGAATACCTTAAAAACAAAACAAAAGAAAACGAAACATTAAGTAAATACCTTTAGCCTTTTAACAAAAATATGTCATAGCATTTGTTTATAGAAATAGGATATTCTTGGGCACCTGGGTGGCTCAGTTGGTTAACTGTCTGCCTTCAGCTCAGCTCATGATCCCAGGTCCTGGGATGGAGTCCCCACATCAGTCAGCAGGGGAGTCTCCTTCTCCCTCTGCCCCTCACCTTGCTCGTTGCTCATGTGCCCGCTCTCTCTCTCTGTTTATCTTTCAAATAAATAAGTAGAATATTTTTTTAAAAATAGGATATTCTTAAATTATCAAACAAATAATAAACATGAATTATAAATTATCATATATCAAAAACAAAACAAAACAAAACACCCCTTCTGAGAGGAATCACTTCATGTAGGAAAAAGTGAAAGTCCAGGAAATTATTCCAGAATCTTGTTCCCTGTAGTTGTTTTACCTCATTTTATTTATATTTTATATTTTTATTTTAATTTAGATCAACCAATAATTTAAAGATAATCAGTCTTTTTTTTTTTTAAGATTTTATTTATTTATTTAACAGAGAAAGAGATCACAAGTAGGCAGAGAGGCAGGCAGAGAGAGAGGGGGAAGCAGGCTCCCTGCTGAGCAGAGAGCCCGATGTGGGGCTTGATCCCAGGACCCTGAGATCATGACTTGAGCTGAAGGCAGAGGCTTTAACCCACTGAGCCACCCAGGTGCCCCAATATGAGTCTTTACAGTACACTACACTGCCACATACCTTTTTTTTTTTCCTGGAGTAACAGTAAACATTCTTCTGCCCAAATTTATAATCCTGTCTAGGCTACACAAACAAATAACCAGTAAAATATTAATTTTGTTTGATCCGTATAGATACCTCATTGAAAAACAAATTATGTCATCACAGTTCCATCTCAATAAGTATGAGATGTATTTCTTTTTTTTTTTTTTTAAAGATTTTATTTATTTATTTGACAGAGAGGAGAGAGATCACGAGTAGGCAGAGAGGCAGGCAGAGAGAGAGGGGGAAGCAGGCTCCCTGCTGAGCAAAGAGCCCGATGTGGGGCTCGATCCCAAGACCCTGATCATGACCTGAGCCGAAGGCAGAGGCTTTAACCCTCTGAGCCAGCCAGGCGCCCCATGAGATGTATTTCTTATTTTATGTTTGTGTCTTCTATTTTGACCTATATTTGTCCTTATCTTGGTAATTGTTTTTCATAATAGAAATTGCACTATGAATAATCACGTTTATTGACTTATTATGCTTAAATTTTAATACATATATTTCAGTTTACTCAAACTAATTTCATATTAGAGCTGTCATTTTTAAGTCTTTGATTGTCATATATTTGCAATACCTGTTAGATTTTTAACACTACTAAAAAAGCGTACTAAGGAAGAAGTAAGACACTGAGATATGGTTGATATTTCACATGGGTTTTTCACTTTATTCTCATGACAAAGACTTTCATCTCTCATTTATTCATGTATTCAACAAGCATTTAATGAGTTGCTTCTGTGCCAGGGTTTGTTCTATGCAATACTATGAATAAACAAGTGTTGTGAAAATTTCATTTCAGTGGAGAGAGACTGAAAATAAATGATAAACATAACAAATAAGTAAATAACAAGTTTACTAGGAGGCGATAAAAACTATTGGGTGAAGGGTGTTGGAAGTGCATTGGGAAAATGAGCAGCTTGCATTTTAAACTGGGGTAATAAGAGTTGAGTGCATAGTAACTGAACCAACATGAGTTCACTAATGTGTCAGAAACTGCACCAGGTTGAGTTGTCCACAAAGAAAACTTATTTGCAGCAAATAAGGAGATCACAGGGAATGGCTTCCAAAGCCATGACTCCCTGCAAGAGGGCGAATGGGTTCATTTTGTTTAGAGTTATGATGAATATTTAGGTCAGGAAGCCTCGTCATTGTATGTAGAGGTGGGCATAAGGTCATGCATGCGCCTTAAGGAAACATGCCTGCACATAAAGTAGAATGTTACGTAAATGAGGCTGATGCTTCTCCTTGGATAGAGATTTTAGTATTATTTTGAAGTAAAGGTGATTGTAGGTCATTCCAGAAGTCACTTCATGGTCCATCTACGCAGGTTCCAATCACGTTCAGCTGAAAGGGTCTGGGTGATCTGGGCCAGTGGGAAGTCTTGTCAGGGCAGTCCATCACCTGGGAGGTAGTTTCAGGTTTCATCTGACTGAGTTAAGAGGAAAGCCAAATGAAAAGGTTAGGGGGAAAATGTAAGACAAAGGTTAATAAGTACAAGCAGGGGCTCAGTAAAGGCCAAGTCTTGGGGTCTGGTTGGTGATACAATGAGAAGGTAAGATTTTAGCATAAAATAGTGAGAGTTAGATGTAGTATTTGGGATAAGAGTAACTCAGCTCAGAGAGAAGAAACAGGCTGTGTAAAAGCATGAGGGCATGAATATATGTAAGGACTAGTAAGGGGGCTGGTGTAGTAGAAGCAGAGTGAAGAAGGAGAGATGAAGGGAGAGGGAATGGGCCATATCACACAGAGTTGCCAGTGATGTGATTGGACTTACTGATATGGCTCAAGTTTCTAAAAGGAGACTTTGTACTGTGAGAATATATTTTTGGAGAAGAGGAATTCCAGGAACAGGGAGATCAATGAAGAGGCTATTGCAGTAGTTCAAACTAGAGATGATAACTGGGACAGGTGATGAAAAGTAATCAAATTTTGGACATATTTTGAAGTTGGATCACTGACATTGGGATGTGAGAGAGATGTCAATTCCAAAGTTTTTGGCCTGAGCAAGAAATAATACATCTTAGATACTCTTTAAGGGAAATAGATGTAGATATGTTACATTCATTTCAATAGCTATTTAATGTACTATAGTAATTGTACATCATACTTTATCTGTTTTCTTGCCAATGGACAGTTGGTTACTTTCTAACACCATAAATAATGCTTCAATAAAAAGTTTTTACATGGATTTTAAATAATTCTGCAACCTTTAAAAGTGCTTGACACATTATCTTTATTTATACAGTTCCTGAGGAATATTTGAAATGTGACTTAGTTTCTAATTAATAATTTTTCTTTTTTTTGTTTTTTTTTTCCTAATTAACAATTTTTCATTAGCTCTGAACAGAGAATTCACTGACCAAAATGTCCTTAATGTTTTCTTCGTCTTGACTAATCCTTAGCCAGGCTTCTTCCTGGCTATAGACACCTGGCTCCCCTTTTCTTAAAGCATTTACTTTAGAAGTCTTGTCATTGCAAATCTTTTCTCTCCCCCATTGAGATGTAAATCTTTTTAAAAGTCTCTTGCCACTTTCACAACTCTGGAATGTCTTTCTCATGGAAGACCCAAGAACCATCTCTTTGAAATGCCATCATCAAGGAAACAGCACCCCTCTCTCCCCAGTCTCTGTGAGAGAGTATGAGCCTAAATTTGGTAGGAGCCATGCTTCACATTGTAAAACCACCTCCTGCCTGAGGAAAGGACAGAATGTACTTTTGGGTAAGATCAATTAGTGATTTATGATACCCTCATTCCAGCTCCTAAAATCTCTCCACCCCTTTCTTTCAGTGGCATTGAGTTCAAACTTTAGTTCTAGCCTCTCTTCCTTATTGCAATAACTTTGATTAGGGCGCCTGGGTGGCTCAGTTGATTGAGCGGCTGCCTTCGGCTCAGGTCATGATCCTGGAGTCCTGGGATTGAGTCCCACATCGGGCTCCTGGCTCCGCGGGGAGTCTGCTTCTCCCTCTGACCTTCTCTCCTCTCATGCTCTCCCTCTCTCTCTCTCAAACAAATAAATAAAATCTTAAAAAAAAAAAACCAAAAAACTTCTTTCAGTTATGCAAATCAGGACTACAATTAGATATCACCTTACATCTGTTAGGACAGCTATTACCACAGGGACAAGAAATAACAAATGTTGGCAAGGACATGGAGAAAGGTAACCCTTGTACACTGCTGGTGGGAATGTATATTGGTATAATCATTACAGAAAACTGTATGGAATTATCTCCAAAAATTAAAAATAGAACTACCATATGATCCAGCAATCCCATTTCTGAGTATATATCAGAAGAAAATAAAATCAGAATCTCAAAGACATATCTGCACCCCCATGTTCATTGCAGCATTATTTACAATAGCTAAGATACAGGAACAACGAAGTGTCTCTTAACAAATGAATGGATAAAGAAATTATCGCCTCTCTCTCTCTCTCTTTCTCTCTCACACACACACACTGAAATACTATTCAGTCATAAAAAAAAGAAAATTCTGTCATTTGTGAACAATATGGATGAACCTGGAGGATATTACGCTAAATGAGATAAAATAAGCCAGACAGAAAGAGAAAAATACTGTATGGTATCATTTATATGTAAAATTTAAAGAAACAAACAAAGGTTGAACTCATGGGAACAGAAAGTAAATTGAAGTTGTTAGGGCCTGGGGGTGGGGAAAATGGGGAGATATTGGCAAAATTTTAGTTAGAAGACAAAAAAATCCTGTGAACCTCATGTATAGCATGGTAGCTATAGTTAATAATGCTCCATTATATACATCACATTTGCCATGAGAGTGGATCTTAGGTAATCTCATTAAAAGAATGAGATAATAATACACAAATTTAATTAAGTTGATTGTGACAATCATTTCCTAATGTATACATATATCAAATCACAACACTGTACGCTTTAAATAGAGACAATTTTATTTGTCTATCATGCTTCAATAATTCTGGAAAAGTATTCAAAAAATAAAAATGTTTTTGCCTGTTTAACTTCGTCCAGTGAAATCATACATTTCTCAAGATCAAAGCTGAGAGCTTCCTCAGAAAGAAAATATTACCTTAGAATTAACACCCTCCCTTGACCATTCCACTTTCCAGCTTTTCCTGTGCCATCTCCAGGAAATGATCATATTGAATACCTTCATTAAAAAACAATTATGAGTATAGTATAATCTATGTTTATGGAGTTAAGAATAGCCTTACATTATAAAGTTCCTAAAAAAAATAAAAAAAATAAAAAAATCGGTGTCCAGAAATGATTATTCAGCAAATAGAGTGAACCAAGATCAGAATTTCTGCTTCAAGAGTGATAATTAATTAATTATTTTTTTTAATTCTCAGCAATGTATATATCACTCCTATGTTAATGCTTTGAAAATAAAGCTAAGATTGCCTGGAAATATTATTTAAATGTATTATCAGACTGTATTGCTCAAAAGTAGCATTAAATTAGAGCATTAGTATCTATACAGTTTACTCCACTATTCTGGTGATTGGAGAAAGAAATGTACAAAATCTTTATATAAGCTCTGTATAGCTTTAAAAATATTTAATTTTATACTGTAATAACTTAGGTTGTAAAAATTTTAACAGAAATAGTAGAAATCATCTACAACCATTGTTTAAAGGCAAAGTGCTTCTTACTTTTGAAGACCATAAGAAATATAAGTTTTATTCTTATACAGAATCCACTGTACTACACTGTGAAATATGGCAGTCCTATATATAATAAGTTGCTTTTAGATATTATTTACAAGTTTATTCTAAAACAGCTGTAACTAAAGTGACTCCTGTTTTAAATTTCACAGTACTTCCTGTGTATATGAACATATTCTGTAATTCTTCATTTACTTGTGAGAGGAAGAACTATTCACTAAGAAAAAAAATCCATAAAAAAGTATTAAATAAAAAATTAGAGTTCCAAAAATGATTTTGTACACAACTGGGCACTCTGTGCAACCAGCCAAGTAACACAGTGTTAAAACCAAGGGGCCAAATTGCTTTTGCTCTTTTAAAGTAAAGGTTACATTTGTAATCATTGTCTCACAGTATTTTTATAAACTGAAGTTGTTAAATTGTTTCCTAACAAAACTCAAGGACCTTTTACACAAACAATAAATGTTTTGTTTTCAAAATACAAAGTTTATTTTTGAAGTAAAGGTTTATGTTCCATGAAGTCTCTGAGCCTGAGAATGCTTTCAGCTCTGGGAAATTCTTGTTGGAGCCCAGAAGTAGCTACCATAAGCTTTGAAGTACCCTCCTGGGTGTGACATTCCCAGCTTGATGACTTGATGGTTTAATTTACTTATATGGTGCTCTTCAAAGTGATTTTGTAGCTTTGGGTAGGAAACTGAAACCAGAGTTACTGAGCCTCAAATAAGTGAAATTTACACTTATGAACACCAAAGATTGCTGTAATCATTTTCAGGGTGAAAAAAATTTAACCACTGACATCAAATCAAAACTTCAAATGTAAAAAGAAGTTTTACTCTGTGATTTAAAAAAAAGCCAATGAATGAACTGAGTTCAGTTCGTAGGAAGTATTGGCAAATGATTTAATTAAGGCCATGTTGACTGTCTATTAACAATTAAAATAATTTGCTTAATTTGAAGGAAGACTTCCTAGAATAATAACATTCTTTCTTTCTTTGCTTAACATCTAATTGCTGATTTCTGCATTCAAATCTGTCCAGTGACTTCCAGTGGCATTTTATTCAAAATCTCACGGATCATGCAGAATGACACAGAAGGAAGAAAATATGAAAGAGTTTTGAAGGAAAACACTCACAGATAAAGTAATTACTGCTAATTATGGAGCAGAATTGAGAATAGAGCCTATTCATTCTTCTGCTTTTGGTATTACCTGGCTTTATTATTCGAAATAGATAGAGATTGGAAAAGTATCAGAAAGCTGGAGCTCTATCTCTACCTATCCCTTGGGGGTTCATCTGTAAACTGGGACAATGGAGAGAATGTTGCTGCCTCCACCTTCATTTTGCCCTCACAAAAATGTATATTGATACAGAGACTCCAAATTGCATACAATTCAAAAAAGAATTCAGAACTGCAAATGCTAAAAATTTATAGGTTAACAAGGAGGATATCTATTATCAGCCTCAAATCTGTCCTTAGAGCAATATATACACTCATAAATAGTATTGTCATATGAGAGAATAAAAAATAATGAATACAAGAATTTAGGAAGAGATAAGTCCAAATTAAAAAAAAAAAAAAAAAAAACCCAAAAAAAAAAAAAAAAAAGCAGAGGAATAGATTAAATTAAATTATTTAGAAATGAGGATAATTCAATTGATAATCAAGTTTTCTCATATAAAGATTTACAAAAGATAAATTTTCTTCAAGTAGTAAGGTAAACAGAGAAACTGAAGTGTAAATATGATGTAAGTGATTAAAAGTAAACTTAAAATCTAATTTAGAGAAGGTACTGCCAAAATGTACTTCTTCTAATAGTTTGGAATAATTATGTGAAATAGATTTTTGTAAATATCACCAAATTTGTCTACAGAAGCAAAAGAGCTCTCAAATAGGTTTCTATTTCATAGACACCATAAAATTTTTAAGAACTATCTTTGAAATACATGGTTTTGCTGGAAAACTCTGTCAAAATTTTGAGGAATACAATATTGGTTGCTTACGCAAACAGTTTTTGAGCTGCTACGTAAACAGAAATCCTCACAGTGCAATTTCTGAAACTAAACTATGTATAAGATTTGATTAAGGTAAAATAATGAGAAGTTCTAAATAACGATTTTAATTTTGGAGTCCTATCCTAAATAATGGTAAATTATATTCATAAAATAGTGAAATAATAACACAGCATGACTAAGTAGAGTACGGAGGTTTTATTTCTCTGAAAGGGCAATGTATAGCAGAGGGCTAGCCAATCTCCAAGAACTTGGTGTTTGTAGTTACAAACTACTGAGGAGTTGGGAATATTTGAAACTGTAAAACAACAACAACAACAACAACAACAACAACAAAACATAGCCAATCTTATATGTGTGATACCCAATAGAAGGCTATGGAATAAAGTTATAGTTCTTCAACTAGAATAAGCAGATAAATTAATCCATCATAGTGGAAATCTAAAGGCAGTTTCAAGTATCTTTAAAAATTTAGTACAAAATAATCCTAATACTTTAAAATAATGTAAAAATATTTTTATACAATTAAGAGTATTGAGCCAAAAGACTTATCATTTGGGGGTGGGGGAGCTTGAATCCTGCTTTGTTCTTTAATATTCTCAGGGTAAAGAATATATATACAACCCTATAGCACAAAATAAATTCAGGTCTTTGAATGGTGCAGGTCTTTCTAAGCATTACTCCACACGTGAAAACTTACTATATATTTGACTCCATACGATTTTTAAAAAACTTCCTTATATTAAATTATTTTTAAATATATGGAAAAGTTCATGAAAAACTTGTAAAATACATTTGCATGAAGGTCAGTTTACTTGTATTTTTAAAAATAAAATCTTATCAAATTCTTGCTAAATGCCACTGCTCTGAGAACATTACATGGCTTACTGCAACTAGTGATCACTCTCAGCTAGTTGACCCCTCAGTCCCCTCCCCAAATATTCACCAGAGGAAACTGGAGTTCAGAAAGATTTAGTAAACATGCTAATGTTATCCAGCCCATTATTAGAAAAGTCAGGATTCAATCTCCAGTAGCCAGCCTATCTGGATCCAAACCTTGTCCTCAGGGCCAGCTTCATGGGCGTGTGACCTGTGTTACTGCATGGGGCTCCACACCTAGAAGAGCCCTGAATTTAATGTTCTGCTGCTGTCATCTTGAAATTCTTAATTTTTGAACAGGAGAAGCTGCATTTTCATTTTGCACTAGACCTTGCAAATTATTCAGGTGATCTACCTTCACTTACAATACTGTGTGTGTGCATGTGTGTATGCTTGTTGTGTGTGAGAGTGTGTGTGTGTGTGTGTGTGTGTGTGTGTGTGTGTTATAAAATATTTCATCAAGATGGACTCACTGTTCCCCTTAGGTTGCCTAAACTTTAGACAGGCTTTGCCTTCCTGCCTCAGGCCCCAACTTCCCTTTTCTTAGAGCATTTTACCTCAGAAAACTTGTAATGGTAAATTCTCACTGCCACTTTGAGTTATAAATCTTTTAAAAAGCCTCTTGCAGGTTTTACAACCCAGGAATGTCTCCCCCCAGGACCTGGGAGCTATCCATTTGAAATGCAGTCATCAAGGAAGACAGCACCCCTACCTCCTGGTTTCTGTGGAGGGTGGGAGGGAACTTACTCCAAGTAATAAAAGTACGACTGTTGTGAATATAGGAGAAAGTTTACTTTTGTTTTAGGCAAAGCCATTTAGGAACATAGGCAGCCTAAGATTCCCCATTCCAACTCAAAAACTCTCCTGCCTTTCATCTTATCAGTGTTGTTAGGTATCTAGATTTGGTCTCTGCTTTCTCCCCTATTGAAGCAATAGTTTCAGAATAAAATTAACTTTTTTGGCTTATGTTGTCTGGTGCCACTTTCTTTTCTTCAACAAAAGAAAGTCTATGTCTATGCATTATCTTTAAGCTATAAGTTTTGGTTAATGAAACCAATGTTTGGTTTTACCAAACAATGTTTGGTATTCCCATAGTCTAAGGCAAAGAATATCAATAGCAAGACCATCATTAAACACACACACACACACACACACACACACACAACACTGCATACCATTTCATGATGTGGCTAGATAATAATTTATGTAGTAAAGTTTTTACTGCGAGGTGTCAAAGATTTTGGAATTGTATCAGTTTTGAATAAAATTGTTATAAACTTCTGTCCTAATGAATTCATGTGGAATAAAATGTGGGTAATTTCTTAAAAATAAAATTTGGGGATAAAAATATTAACAGGATTTTCCAGTTTGTTTAAAAATACCATAAAATTTTATTTTGAACTAATTTATTTGCAACTATCCAAAAATCCTGCTTCTCATAATATTTTTTGCGACTTTAAGAACCATTGCTAATTCTAAACAGATAAATTGGGTGCCTGGGTGGCTCAGTTGGTTGAGCGACTGCCTTCGGCTCAGGTCATAATCCCAGAGTCCCGGGATCGAGTCCCACATTGGGCTCCCAGCTCCATGTGGCGTCTGGTTCTCCCTCTGACCTTCTTCCCTCTCATGCTCTCTCTCACTCTTTCTCTCTCAAAAAAAAAAAAAAAAAAAAAAAAAAAAAAATTAAAAAATCTTTAAACTGAGACAAATAACTAATGTAAAGTTTGCCAAATGGTAATTTTTTGTTGTTGCTATAATTCATTTTAAATTTATTGTTAAGAATTACAGCATTTAAAAATTTAAAATAATCTCAATTAAAAGTACTGTCAGTTTTTCTTTCTTTAGAAGTTAGGTAAGTTAAATATAAAATTTGTAAGAACAAACAAGAAAGAATGGACAGGAAAATCCCGAAAAAAAAAAAAAAAAAAAAAGCAAGAAAGAGGAGGTTTCTAGCTTTGCTATACATTACATTATACTATGAAGATTATAATATTAGTAATGGCACAGACTCAGAAAAACTAATGGAAGAGAATAGAATATTTGGAAAGAGATCTAATTACACATGCAAATTTACTAAATGATAAAGATGCCATCCCAAATTAGTGAAGGAAAGTAACTTTTTACTAAAAAAGCATATAAAATATGTAATTGGATCTAGCCTATGCATAAATTCCAAATGGATTAGAGATTTAAATGTAACAAATGATACTGAAGCAGGAGAGTGAGGTTCCTGTCTCACAAGTCTGAAGAATGAATCTCACAGAAAAAGGAGAGCAAAACGATAGAGTTTTATTAAGCAAGGATACAGAAAAAGCTCATAGGAGCGAGTAGTCCCAACCAGGTTGTCAATGAGGGCTTTTCATTTCTGGCCTTTTATTAGGACTTTACCAGGAAACTTGCCAGTGGTTAGGTCAGTGGCCTAGAAGTAGACATGACACTTATACATCGTGTGAGAGTTTTTGTTTCTGTGACATCTATGATCTATAGACATGTATTGCTAGGTCGGGTTAATCTTTATAGTGAACTTCTCCTCTGATCAGTTTTTGTGGTTATTTTTACTTTCTGTGTTCACAATGTAATTATTAGAAAAACATTTCAACCCTAGTAATTGGGATAGGGTGGTCTAAATTTTCCTGATCTTTGTCTTTGTTCTGTCTCAGCATCTGCATACCTGAAATATCCTCCTCGCCTAGTCAGGGGCCTCCTGTTTTTCCCTGCCTATACCTTAACCCTTTCCCTATTCAATACCATACAAATATTATAAACATTATAAGAAACACAAGAGAATTCCTCTATGAGCTGGAGTGGGGAAAACTTTCCTAACCATTTTACTAAATCTGGGGGGGGGGGGGGGACATAGATAAATAGGACAAAAATCACAAAAGAAAATTTTGCACGTGTGCACACACACGTAGTCAGCATAAAAAAATTTGTGTTAAGAAAAGACATTTCAGTTTATATTAGGTTCAAAGTTTGGTATTCTTAATATACAAAGAACTTCTAAAAAAGAAGAAAACCCAACAACTTTTTAGAAGAAATAAGTTAGAGATATGGACAGAGAGATCATAAAAAATTAAATGCAAATAGCTATTAGCCACCTGATAAAATGATCACCCTGGCACATAGCAAAAGCAATACAAAGTAAAATTACAGGGGAATAACATTTTTCACCTATTAAATTGGCAGAAATTCAAAAATTTGACAACATACTCTGCTGGCGAGACTGTGGGGAAATAGGCACTCTCATAATTGCTGGCAAGAATACAAACATCTAGGAGGGAAATTTGGCAATATCTAGCAAAATTACATATGCAATTACACTTTGATTAGCGATTTTACTTCGAAGAGTCCATTTCAATGACACATTGGTTAAAAAATAAAAAAGACAGATGTACTATTTGTGATAGTAAAGACTGGAAGCAACCCAAACATCCATCAGTAAACGGCTAACTGAATAAAATATGATACAGTAACTAAATGACATACTATGCAGCTATAGAGTCAGGTATCTAGCTATATATTTTGATGGAATGGTTATTAAAGTATTTTTAAAAAAAAAGCAAGAAGAGCAAAATGTTATTATATGGTATTTTTTAAAAAAATTTAGAAATCTGAGTATATTTATGTATTTGAATATATATATTTAAATGAAAAGCCAATTTATATAATTGTTAAAATAGTTACTTATAAGGGGGGAGAGAGTGGAACATATGGGAACAGAAGGTAGATAATTTATGTAATTATAAGAGAATTATATGGAAGAGAAAAGGCCTAAATATAAAAAAATGCAAGTAAAAAGAAAGAAGAACCTACGTGTGTATCTAGTTGGTGGAATGAGCTTACATAAACTAAAACAAGTATTTGAACAATAAATATTCTTGTGGGATATTCTCAGGATAAAAAGTGGGAAAACAGGGGTGCCTGGCTGGCTCAGTGGGTGTACCATGCAACTCTTGATCTTGGGGTTTTGAGGTTGAGTCTCATGTTGGGTGTAGAGATTACTTAAAAATAAAATCTTAAAAAAAAAAAAGAACTGAGAAAACAAAACACTGTATCCTGTTTTGTTGGTTTTGTAATTTATTGGTTTTGTTACTCAAATATTATGTGAGATACATTTGAATTAAAATTATCAGTATGAGCTCATGATATATTTTATCTGTAAAATATTATTTACCAACCTTGTACAATGATAAGGTATAGAATCAATGGCACTTGTAATGCCCAGATTGAGTTCTCCAAGTACCATTTTCCACTAACAGAAAACAGGACACTTGGGAGAAATTATGAAATCCACGTCTGGGCCAGTAAATGTACAAGATAAAACTAAAAAGTGTACCATTTCCCTCATTTGTAAAATGGGAATAATAACAGTACTTTCTCTTGGACTCAGGAGAATTGAGTAAGTACTCCCAACTTGTAAAATAATACAACAGGCTCAGACTCAAGGTAGCACTACAACATGGCATCTTCTACATAAATTCACAGAAAAACTAGAAGTATATAAATGAAATAGCCTTACGTGTTAAGATTATATTTAATATTATTTTTTCACTTTAGTTTCTATAATTTTCTGAATGTTTATACTAATATATGATGATATATTAGTATATATATTAGTATATTAGATATATTAGTATAAATGATAAAAATAATGGTGATGTTAATGTAAAAATGAGAGAACCAATTTGAATGCACAAGAAAATAGGGGTTCCATGCATTTTCAATATCTTTGCAAGATAGAAGTGGAGGGAAAGGATGTGTGCTTTAAAATCAAGATGGGAGGGGCGCCTGGGTGGCTCAGTCGTTGGGCGTCTGCCTTCGGCTCAGGTCCATGATCCCCTGCTCCGCGGGGAGCCTGCTTCTCCCTCTCCCACTCCCTCTGCTTGTGTTCCCTCTCTCATGGTGTCTCCCCCTGTCAAATAAATAAATAAAATCTTTAAAAAAAAAATAAAATCAAGATGGGGGGATGCCTGGGTGGTTCAGTTGGTTAAGTGTTTGCCTTCAGCTCAGGTAATGATCACAGGGTCCTGAAATCAAGTCCCACATCAGGCTCCTTGCTCAGCAGGGAGCTTGCTTCTCCCCCTGCTTGTGCCCCACCCCTGACAAATAAATAAATAAATAAATTCTTTTAAAAAAATAAAATCAAAATGGGTTTAAACTGTTGGCTTGCAGAGTGGTGTTAGGCAGGTCAGATGCCTTCTTGGGGAGTCATGTTTTTTAAATGAACGACTAATTTTTATTTTTAATGGTGATAGTATATCTGCTTTTATGATAGTATATCATAAAAATGTTGTCAAGAATAACAAGGGAGGGAGAACCCAGAAGAATTCTGAGCACATAGTAGGCATAAGTAGAAAGCAGCTATTATAAATTTTTTTAAATAACTTCAAATAACACTTTGGAAATTGTAATTTTTTTGAAAAAAAAATTTTTTTGAAAAATTATAAATCTTGCCAAATAAAAAGATATTAGTATTTATGCCTTTTTACTTTTAGAATTTCCTCAATTCTTTTAACATAACTTCTCAAGTGCATCTTGGGGTTTTTTTTTTTCCCCTGAGAAAATCAATTTGTAAAGGCCAAATTTTCTATTACTTTTATCTTTATAATCACTCTGCTTATAAGAGAAGGCAACAGCAGTAAAAGCAAATGCAGCCATGAAATTGTCCCTTTTCCCTTCACAAAATGATCACTACTTAAATGCTATACATTTTAAAAATAATATTTCAAATGACTGTCCCTGAAATTATTTTGGCTTTTTCAAAAATATTTGTCCTCATCACATTTGCAAGTTCTTCCTTTACAGTATCTGCCATTTAAATATGTTATTATTCATCAAGGACGAATTTTGGCCCAGTTATATGAGGCTTGCTAGTGCTCAGAATTTTCTGTCTGATGGTTGCAAAATGGAAAATTAAACTGGAAAGTTTCCATGGCCTAACCTTTTACTATTAGCATTTTTTCCTCTTTTCTTGTTTCCTAATACCTTGGCATGCCCTGATCCTTTCAGCTAATGGAGCTGCTAATATAGAGGGGAATAAAATGACTGGGTAATTTAATCTCAAAGAAAAAACAAGTGCATTTGCTGATACTAGTATATGACCCAGAATTAAGGGAAGGTAACATACACACACCCCCCCAATAAATTTAAAAATAATGCATGGTTCCCTTCAGTGTAGTTTTACCTGAGAACTGGTCATGAAATAAAGGTAATTGTATTGATCCTGAAACAAATGAGCATTTTAACATTGGGGATGTCACTTTAAGACTCTGGTTCTTCATTTTGTAGGTCATGAAATAAGATGCTAAAAAAAAAAAAAAAAAAAAAGAAATAAGATGCTGACAGATTTGTTTTATTCCTTTATTTTATCCAGAGTTGCTAATGGGATACATGGTAATGTAGGAATTAAGAGTAAACCCTTGAGCAAGGGCAGACTTAGTAGATAGAAGGTGTAGCTCACCCTGCAACAGAGCTGCGGAGTCTAATACAGATAGAAAGCAAAAGAGTGCTTCTTTCTGTATTCTTTGGTTGTTCCCGGCCCCCCCCCCCCCCCCCCCCGCCGGGCCTCATCCCTCCCCACTGAGCATTATTCTTATCCTTGAACCAATACCATACTGTCTTGATTATTGTGGCTTTATAGTAACTTTTGTATTCAGGTAATATGAGTACTCCATTTATCTTTGATTTTGCAGAATTGTTTTGACTAATCTAGGTTGTTTATATTTCCATATAAATATTAGGGTAAATTTATAAGTTTTGACAGAGATTGTGTTGAAACTGTAGAGCAATTTGGGGAGAATTCTCATCTTAAGAATGTTGATTCTTCCAATCAGTGAACATGGAATGTCTCTCTATTCATTAACAGCTTTTTAAAATTTTGCTCAGTAATATTTTATAGTTTTCAGTTTTTAAGTTACATACTTTAGCTGTTAGAATTTATTCCGAAGTATTTTATCTTTTTGATGCTATTTTAAATGGATTTTTCCCAATTTCATTTTCAAATTATATGTTGCTAATACTTTGAAATGCAATTAATTTCTGTATATTGATATTTTCTACATATGGAAATCACATAAACTATGAAAAAAGACATTATTACTTCTTCAGATCCAATCTGCATGTTGTTAATTTTTTTTTGTATTGCATTGTCTAGAACCTCTAAGGGACTGTCGAAAATAAATGGTAAGAGTGGACATCCTCAATTTGCACACCCTCCCCCCAGTCCCTGTAGGGCAAAGAACATCCTGAGCAGGGATGACTGTTGAGTGTCCCATTTTCTCATTGCTATAATGTCTTGTGCATCATATCTTTGCATGGCAATGATCCATGTGTTGGGTATAAATTTGAACTTGGACATTATATCCAACCATGACTAAAGGCTTAAGAATATAGGTAATACTGGAATATTATGCATTTTAAAGGAAAATATGAAATCACTGACAAAGAGATAGAAGAAAAGGGGAGAAGAGAGGAAGGAGGGAGAAAAAAAGAGGCCCTCAAATAAGAGCTATTTCAAAATAAAAAATTACTTTGTCTAGTCATTCAACTTTAGGAAATTTACTTGTTTCATCCGCAAAATGGGGGATTATACAAGTAATGATCTCATAGTCAAAATTAAAAGATTATTAATTAAATTCTTCACCTAGGAATGGAACTTGGTGATTCCCCACATAATTGTTAGCAGTTATTATTATTCAGCCAAGACATTACCAGGTAATCACATTACCAATTCTCTTTTAAGAAGCAATACTAAAAACTTGCTGTTTCTGTTTATTCTTAGGCCTATATACATAAGAAAGAAATTCCTACTAAATTTAAGTAGAATTTTCACTTGTATTTATTTCAAATTTCTATGGGTCAAAGTAATATTTTTTCCTTTTTTTTTACTGACATATAATTGATACATAACATTGTCTTGGTTTTAGGCATATAACATAATAATTGGATTATTTGTATGTATTACAAATGATCAGCACAATACGTCTGGTTAACAACCATTACCACATATAGTTATAATTTTTTTTTCTTTTGAGGAGAACTTTTAAGATTTACAATCTTAGCAACTTTCAAATATATAAAACAGTAGTATAAGCTGTAGTCACCATGTCATACATAATATCCCATGACTTATTTAGAGTAATATGGTTTTTATTCTGGGAAACACACTTTAGCTACATCAACAATGCAAATAGAATGTGAGTTTTGACTTTTTTAAGATTTGTAAAATCAAACATATTTTGAAAGATAATGAATATATTTAAGTGGCCTTTTGCCTAGGACTATTCAATAAATCTACTCTTACTTTGCCACTAGTGTATGATATTTATAAAAATATGTTATTATTTTTAAATGACTTTTTAAATATATTACTTTTTAAGAAAAAATGTAAAAATAGTAATTTATTTGTCTAGTCTAGTTAAGAATAACAAGGGAGGGGCACATGGGTGGCTCAGACAGTTAAGCATCTGCCTTGGGCTCATGTCATGACCTCAGAGTCCTGGGATTGAGTCCTGCTCAGCAGGAGTCTGCTTCTGCCTCCCCCCTCTCTCTGCCCTCCCCTCTGCTCATGCTCTCTCTCTAATAAATAAAATCTTTAAAAAAATAAAAAAGGAATAACAAGGGAAAAAAGAAAAATCAAAAAGACAAATTATGGAATAAGGAAGTTTATATAACAATAGTTATGGAAAGTATTAAAATGTATAAAATAATTATACATGCTAATTTGGCTAAAATATACTATCTCATAATAAAAAAAAGTCTACGTAACAGAAATAGAATTAGTATATTAGCTGGTCTGATGAAAAAAATCACAGAATACACTAAAAAAAAGTCAAAGAATTACATCTAAAATGTCTAGTCTTATGGTTTTAAAATGAATTTATTTCAAAATTTATAGAAAATTTTTCTTTGATATGAGTTATTCCAGAATACCAATGGTGAGGCAGGCATTCCTAGTTTTTATAATGTAACAACTTCTGGTAGCAACATCTAATAACAGCCACACTCCTCCAAACATACACAAGGCATAGAAGGTGAATGATAATCTGGATTTAAATGAGTAATCAAGATAATATAGCTACTCAGGGCCCAAATTTGGTTTTGGTTTTAAATTTTTATGAACTCAGGCCAATAATTTTCACTATGTGTTCAAATGCCTCCACTGAACATTTATACTTTTTGTAATTTGAATAAATAAATGAATATGAACAAAAATAAATACCCTAAATAGAATGAACATCATTGGGGATGAGAAGGCAATAGGTTATTTTTAACATTTCATAGAGTACATATAAATCCTACTTCCAGAATTATAGCACCTGTTATCACAGGGATAGATGTTTCTGTAATTTTGGGGATGGTGCCAAGGAACTAGTAGAGCGATTAATGTCAAATATCAGAGTCACAACATTCAAATTGAAAATGTGTAGTAAGTAATGAAATTTGATCATTGATTAAAAAAATAGTTGATCTGTTAGTAGCAAAGAATAAGTGGCAAGATTAGAAACTATTACTCTAATTTTCAGGGCTACTTGCTTTTTAAAAAATGAGAATTTTAGAAAGTTCAATGTCTAAACCAAAGGAATAAATCCTAAATGTGCAGTTTCAGGAACTTTGTCAAAGAGTGGACAAATTCCTCGAAATTTTTCTTGAGTGCTTCTCAAATAAATCTATTTAGATGGCTACCTAATCCATGTACATGTTAGACTGCCTTGCTTTGGTATTTATATGATAGAGTAAATCTTCTGAATCCTCCTTTGGTTCTATATTTGACACTACATGAGGCCATTTTTGATGTTTATTATGACAATTTGAATAGTCTATGAGGTAAATGTGATTAACTATAATGCCCATCTTTAATCACTCAGGTGATAAAAGATAAAATGGTGACTGATAGAGCAATTGGCAAACTTTGGAGACATAAAAAGTAGCAGATCTAAAAATTTGTTAAATTCAGAGTTATTTCATCCATTACCATATGAAAACACTTAGTACAAATTGAGGCTTGGTAGTTGTTGTTTCATCCTGTCAAGAGGTTTGTATAAATAACACACTATGAGCAAGTTATTAATTATTTCCCTCCCTTCCATTTTATGATTATCTATAAGAACTCACTTTGGTATGGCAGTTTTCTTCCTTTCATTATGCATATATAGACACATACTAAAATTATGCCATAGCAATCACAATTTGCTTTTTACATTTTATTGTGAGCTTCCCATAGTCTAAATGCTTTGAAAAATGAATGCATAAATATTTTTATGGTTTGAAAATATTGTCTTCAGAAGGGCAGTTTGAATTTTGTGTTGCTTTAAACATCACAATACAAAACAGAATGTCACTGAATATAATCAAAAGGCAACAAATAACATGGACTTTTAAAATGTCAGTGATTTGTATTTAGCAGTAGATATTTATTTTTTCTAAGCAGGTAAAATTAGCTTTCATGCAAAACAAAACAAAACAAAAAACCCCAAACACCAATTTATTAGTTCCTTTCCTGTTATTTAAGCTCTGGCTCTTTTAAACACAAATTCATTCATAGTACTCACTAAACCTAGGATCATCTGGCATACACAGTTTATGATAAGATATTATATGTCAGATGAGATGGTCAGTGGAAATACTTCCTTCTGCATCAGTATGTATATTTGAAATTTCCATTATTTAACTAGAAGTCTTCATTATTTCATTGGATTCTACTATCCCTTACATTCATTTTGTCTTCTGTCATCTATCTATCTGTCTATCTATCATCTAAGTTTTTATTTAAATTCTAGTTAATTAACATATAGTGTAATATTGGTTTTAGGAGTAGAATCCAGCGATTGATTCATCACTTACATATAACACCCAGTGCTTATCACAACAAGTGCCCTCCTCAATAGTCATCACCCATTTAACCCATCCCCCATTGAACTCTCCTTCAGCAACCCTCAGTTTGTTTTCTATAGTTAAGAGTCTCTTATGGTTTGGCTCCCTTTCTCTTTTTTTCTCCCTTCTCTTATGTTCATCTGTTTTTTTTCTTAAATTCCACATATGAGTGAAATCATATGGTATTTGTCTTTCTCTGACTGATTTATTTTACTTAGCTTAATACACTTCAGCCCCATGCATGTCATTGCAAATGGCATGGCTATTCTTTTTTATGACTGAGTAATATTCCTTTGTATACATATATCACATCTTCTTTTTCCATTCATCAGTTGATAGATGTTTGGGCTCTTTCCATAATTTGGCTATTGTTGATAATGCTGCTATAAAAACGGGGTGCATGTGCCTCTTGGAATCAGTACTTTTGTATCCTTTGGGTAAATACCTTAGTAGTGCAATTGCTGGGTCATAGGGTATTTCTATTTTTAACTTTTTGAGGAACCTCCATATTGTTTGCCAGAGTGGCTACAGCAGTTTGCATTCCCACCAACAGTGCAAGAGGGTTCCTCTTTCTCCACATCCTTGCCAACACCTATTGTTTCCTGTGTTGTTAATTTTAGCCAGGTGTGAAGTGGTATCTCATCGTGGTTTTGATTTGTATTTTCCTGATGATGAGTGATGATGAAAAGCATCTTTTCATGTGTCTGTTAGCCATTTGTATGTCTTCTTTGGAAAAATGTCTATTCTGGATGTGACTATTGCATGAAATTAATTCAATTATGAATGAAGGGAAAAATAATTGTTAGGAAATTAGCAAAATGTTTTAAGTCAACAAAATATTTACTTTTCACCTGTTTTATAAATCTAAAATATTTTAGAAACCCCAGATTAAATTATGCACACTGCTTAAGCCATAGCTTTTTCACTATTGTGCTGTTCACTTTGACATATATAGATAATGTTTCTTTTTTAAAAATTTTTTTTTAAAGATTTTAATTTATTTGACAGAGAGAGAGAGAGATCACAAGTAGGCAGAGAGGCAGGCAGAGAGAGAGGGGGAAGCAGGCTCCCTGCTGAGCAGAGAGCCTGATGCGGGGCTCGATCCCAGGACCCTGAGATCATGACCTGAGCCAAAGGCAGAGGCTTTAACCCACTGAGCCACCCAGGCGCCCCACCGTTTCTTTTTTTAAAGCTTTTATTTATTTATTTGAGAAAGAGAGAGTGAGCAAGAAAGAGAGCACAGGCCAGGGGGAGAGGCAGAGGGAGAAGCAGACTCCCAACTGAGCAGGGAGTCCGATGAGGGACTCAATCCTAGGACCCTGGGATCATGACCTGAACCGAAGGCAGACGCTTAACCAACCGAGCTACCCAGGTGCCCCTACAGATAATGTTTCATAGACTAATAGAAAAAGATGAATTTTAAGATCAAGCAGATTTGAGTTTTACAATTTCTTAACTCCTTGGGGACTCAGTTTTCCATCTTCCAAAACTATGGTACTAAACTTTTGATTCCTAACCTTCAAAATGGGGATATTAATTTCTGACTTTAGCAACATGGAAAACTAAACTAATCCACTACATCCATGAAATATTGGGAAAATTTAACAATTTAAAGCACATACAGCAGAGTTCCACAACATCAACAACAACAGAAATATACATGTATTTGTGGGGGGCCGATTTTCAGGATTGGAAATGAGGGGAACTCAAAGTCACAGTGGGAAGTTCTTTCTGATGATTCTGTGGGTGCTGAATAAATGTTCTGTGAGCAGGACCTTAGGTATTAATCAGTAGGGAACTGAGATTCCCAAATAAAGTCAAGTTCTTAAGGAGAACTAAAAAAACTTTTAGAAAACTAGGAACCAGAATTAAATATCTCAATCTGATAAGGGCACCTATAAAAATCCTATAACTGATATTAGATTTGGTGGTTATAGACTGACTGTTTCCCCCCAAGATTAAAATATGACTCTCATCACTTCTTATTCTGCAACACACTGAATCCCAAGTATTATAAAGCAAGCAAAAATGTAAAAGGCATATAGCTTAGAAAAGAAAAAAAAAATGAAGATATTGATCATCAACATGATTTTGTATTAAAATGGAAAAACTGAGTTCTTCCCTACTGTATATTTCTTTTCAGTGTGACTTCTCTGTTACACACACAAAACACTTCATTCCTGACACTCTGGTCACCAAATGTGTGAAGGTTTTTCCCCATATCAACAAACGATTCTTGGGTACCAGCAGGGTGCCCTGAAAATTCAACTCAATTCTGACACTATCTTACTGGGAGATAGCTTCAGATTCCATAGGTTAAGGGCTCACTCTCACAATACTGCTTCCACCGCACTCCAGATGTCAATCTTAAATATAGGCCCCTGAGTTACCCACAATTTTTGTCCAGTTTGGCTACAAATAGGAGGTTCCTACATCCAAATCTCAAATTTGATTAACTTGCTAGAGTGGCTCACAGACTAAAGAACTACCTACTTATGTTTATAGTTAATTAAAGGATATGATAAAAGATACAGATGAACAGCTAGATAAAGAGATACACAGGGTGAAGTCTGGGAGGGTCCTAAGCATAAGAACTGTCCCCCCATGGAGTTGGGTTATGTCATCTTCCCAATGTGGTTGTGTTCACCAATTTGGAAACTCTCAGAATTCCTTACTACTTAGATTTTATGGAGGCTTACTCACATAGGCATTATCAATTATTAACTCCATTTCCAGCCCCTCTAGCTTCTTTCAAGTATGGTGGCTGAGGCTGAAAATTCCAGGCTTCTAATCATGGCTTGGTCTTTCTGATAACAAGTTCTCATCCAGTAGCCATCCAGGAGCCCACTCAGAGTCACCTCAGTAGAATAAAAGATACTCGTAGTTCTTTCATCATTTAGGAAATGACAAGTTTCAGAAGTCCTGTGTCTGCAACTGGGGATGAAGACCAAATATTTATTTCTTTTTTTTTTAAAAAAGATTTTATTTATTTGAGAGAAAGAGACAGAGATAGCCACAGAGAGCAGGAGCTGGGAGGAGAGGGAGAAGCAGGCTTCCCTGCGGGGCAGACGTGGGGCTTGATCCCAGGACCCCAGAATCATGACCTGAGCTGAAGGCAGATGCTTAACTGACTGAGCCACCCAGATGCCCCTATATTTCTTATTATAAGTCAGAATATCACACCTATATAGAAAAATCCCAAAGAATCATCAAGAAAACTATTAGAACCAATATTAGTATTAGCAATGTTGTAGGATACAAGGTTTATATGCAGAAGCCAAGTTACAATGAATAGTTAGAAACTAAAATTAAAAATTCGTACTAAACAAAAAACAGTACTAAAACTTGGTACTAAAAATTAGTATGCTAAATCCTATAATACACTTATGAAAGAAATCAAAGATTTCCTCAATAACTGGGGAGATATACTGTGTTCATAGTATGGAAAAATCAATATTGTTAAGGTGCCAGTTCTCTTCAAGTTTACCAATAGATTTATCAGAATTCCAATCAAAATCTCGGAATAATTCTTTATGGAAATCAGCAAGCTGATTCTAAAATTTATGTGGGAAGATAAAGGAATGAGAATAATCTGAACGATTTTGACAAAGAATTACAAAGATGGAAGACTCACAATTGGATATCTATATGAAAAATAAAAATGAAAATTTCAATACCTTGTCTTTTTTTTTTGATTGCAAAAAAAAAAAATCTATATTTTTATATTGGGGGGAGGGAGTAGAAAAGAAACCCCTATACTAGGCCCTACTCAGTGGCAGCTTCTTGTTCCATAGGGTTAAGGAAGACTTTGAGGAAATAAAAGTTGTTTGGCAAAACCCAAGTATAGTTGCTTTGTATGTTGTGACGGGTAGAGGGATGAAGTGAAGTGTGAAGGCCCCTCATACCCTCCATGTTGCCTCTGACTATGTCCTGGAACCCTGGGGCGGAGAAAGCACCACTTTCATTCCGGCTTCTTGGGATTGTTGATGGCCACGTAGTGACAGAGCACAACAAGCAGGAAGAGCAACAAGTCCAGCATGTTGACGAAGATGGCAAGCTGCACGTCTGTGATCATCCTGATCAGCTGAGCTCCCCACAATCTGGTCTGCATACTAGCTGGAGGTAGAAGTCCCCTCAATACCTTGTCTTATATAAAAATCAACTTACAATGTATCATAGGCCTAAAAAATCCCTAAGACTATAAAACTTCTGGAAAGACACAGGAAAACATTTTTGTAACCCTGAATTAAATAGTTCTATATAACAACAAAAATAGACCTCTAACAGAAAAAGTAAGGAATTGGATTTCATCAAAATTATAAACTGCTGCTCTTTAAAGGAAAATGTTAATAGAATGATGAGATAGGACATGACCTGGGAGAAAATATTTTCAATAATTATATATAATAAAGAATTTGTAGAAAGAAAATATAAAGAACTCTCGAAATTCAATGAAGTGATATTCAAACCAATACCATGTAGCAAAAATTCTGAACAAACACTTCAAGAAAGAAGATATCCTGATGGCAAATAAGCCCATGAAAAGATGCTCAGCCTCAGTAGTCATTAGAGAAAAATGAAAATTAAAAGCACAAAAATATGTTATTACACAACTTTTAGAATGGATAATTAACAACCAAACCAAAGCAAACAAATGAACATTCAAAGAAACAAAGAGATACAAACATAATGAAACAAAAACTGTCCATACCAAGTATAGGCAGGTATGCAAAATTGGAATTCCTATCGAGTTTTGGTGGGAATGTCACATATTATAGACATTTTGGAAAACACTGTAAATTTTTTATATAGCTAAATGAACTTACTACCCATGAGTTAGAGTTGGGATTTTATCCCTTTTCTCTGGGTACACATGACTGGTCAAGATGGATGTAGGGACACATGGATTTTGTTGGAAAAAATGCTATGGAATCTGAGAAGTGAAGTTCATACTAAATAAAGTAGAATTAATTAATAAGAACTAATTAATGAAAAATTAAAAAATAAAGATCAAGTAGTTACAAATCAAAACTAATTGGAAATATGTAATATGACAAATATTAAAATATTTAAAAAGAGCTCAAATATGGATACATAACAGAATGAACATAGCCAAAGATTAAATTGGTATACTGTACCATCAAAATGAGGAACTATACTACAAAAACATTAGAAGTCCTAATTTAAAAAATAAAAATTGAAGATACATAGAAAATTATAACTATGAATCCAATAATAGGAAAATATAAATCAAAGTGAAGACTGATTTGAAGAAATGATGACCACAAATTTTTAGAAGCAAAGAAATATGAAAAAAATCGGACAACAATAAAAAAACCCAGAAATTAGAAGAACAGCATTCTAATAAAAGCCTTGGTTAAAAGAAAAAAAAATGTAAAGTTACATTTTCAAAGTTTTGAAGGAAAAGAACTGCATCCTACTATCTTATAACTGCATCACTATATTCAAAATAAAAGACTGAAATACAGTATTTCAAACACAGAAGACAGGAGAACAAACAGGAAAAGGAAGAAAAAGAAATGAAACAGAAACTATGCAACAATCCCTCATCATCTTCTTATATCCATACACAGGACTAAAATTCCATATGCGGTCAGTAAGGCAGGGAAGCAAGGAGGTGAGAGTATACAAAGGGCAATTTGTTGTTTAGGGAAAGATTATAGATATTTAAGCATGGATAGAGGAAAAATAAATGAAAGTGTGATTGTTAGGGGAAACATCAGACAAATAGAAATGAATGAAATAATTAATTTTCAGTCCAGCAATTACAATTCATTTTAACTAATTGAAGGTAGTAAAGAAGGAGG
>CM052885.1:39417636-39445950 GCA_028534135.1 Potos flavus
AAGAAAGCTTGGATAACACATTTAGTTTCAGAGAAGA
This sequence comes from Potos flavus, assembly GCA_028534135.1. NCBI lineage: Eukaryota > Metazoa > Chordata > Mammalia > Carnivora > Procyonidae > Potos > Potos flavus. Next base: position 39,417,674 of record CM052885.1, read on the forward strand.
ATAGAATTTAAGATGAAAAGCACAAGAAATAGTGAATAATATTATGTTCTGATCAATTAATATAATGAATAAAGTATTGCAATGGCCTACATATATGTATCTAATAGGCTTCCTTCAAAATAATAATAGCTAGCAAAGATAAGGAAAAACATAAATCAACATTAATTTTGGGATTTTAATCATTGTTAGAAAAAAAGATAAAGCCCTCCCAAAAGGAAAAATTCCATGTGTGTGTATGTTGTGCATATAAAATAATAAGATCCTATCAGTGGAGATAGATAGATAGATAGATCACTCAATCAATCTTATAGGAGATGCAGAGAAAGCGCTGTCTTCTTGAACGACAAGATCATTCATAAAAAACAGCTGTATAGGAGGCCAAAAAGAAAGTCTCAGAAATATAATGAATATCAGAGTGTACTCAGAACCACAGACGGGTTATTTATTTTTATTTTAAATGTCTAGAAATGGCCTCCATTGTTGAATGTATTCTAAGAGTTGTGGCATACGTACAACATTTATAACAAACATTGGCATAGATAATAAAACCTATGTATTTTGGGAGTCAAAAACTCATAAATCATTTTTAGATAACAAGGTGAGATGATGTTTTTTTATCTGTTTAAGCAAGGACCACAGAGCCGGCCCACCTAATAACACCCTTTTCCTGTGTTTGCTGAGAGCTGTAGTCACAGAGCAACTTTCTCCAGGGCTCACTTCTGGCTTCTGCTGGCTCAAGATGGTCCTTAAGTGGTCTGGAAGGAAGCTGTGACCTGTCTTGGCCCAGGAATGCTGTGTACCCCCTTAGTAATCCTGTACCCCTCCTGCTATCTCCCTGAGCACCTGTATCTTGTTCTGAATGCCATGAGGAACAATGCAATGGCTAGGCCAGCCTATAGGGACCATGGAAAACAAAACAAAATAACTCATTCTAGATCATGACAACTCAAATTCTTTCTTTATATTCATAATTTCATACAGTGTAAATAGAGCACACCTCACAGGACACATTTTACAACAGTGTCTATATTTTGTTCCATTTACAATGATAAAAGAATCTTCAGTTGGGACATATAACTATTCTGACACTATCAGTCACTTAGCTTGGGAGGGTCATGCTATTAAGAGTGAGTTCAATTTCTGTAAGTGAACAAAACTATGTTACGCGCATATAAAGAGAAAGAAAAAACACAAAGATAAGGAATATAGAGAGTAATAGTTCAACTGAATGTGAATTTAGTCATTGCACGTAGACCTAGCAGAAGAAATAAGTTGTCTATATGCTAAGTAAAGAGCTTTGTTACTAAAAATAAAGCCATAGGAGATAGAACTTAAAAGATTGTTATTATCTATCAAAATGTGCTTTTCAGTTGCACTGAGCTCACCTAAGATCTACTAACAGCAAGTTTCCTCTCACAAACTTGCCATTGAAACTGGAAAGGCTTAATGGCCTTGCACTGTATTTAGGGAGCAGAACTGGTTCAGAGCAATGCCACTTGGCTAGAGCTTCAGAGATTGTTTCTTAGGTAAGTCAAAAGAGCAAGAAGCCAGAGACAATGTGACAGAAACCACTAGCATAGGGAAACACAGGTAAAATACAATCAAGGATATTTGAAATTTTGTTAATGAAGTCAACTCTGCCATTCCCTAGTGTGTACCTCACATAGAATGTTTTTGTCATTATATCTCAAAAAAGGACAGTTTGGTTTGAAACTTTATCAACCATATATCAATATCGCAGGTCACAGAGTACCTCTTTCAAATACTATCTTATTAAAAAGAACACAAGTCTTCATTTACATAAGCTGATATTTTTATGGTTTCAATTGTTGCTGATATTATGAGATGCACCTTATTTTTTCTGTTTGGTGGGATTATTTTGTTGCTTAATAATGAGAAGAAGATGATTTGTCTTCTGAGTTGAAGGTTAGTACAAGAATACAAATTTTGATTCCTTAAAAAAATTTAATGTTCATGTGTTCTTTTCTTTCTAACAAAGCAGAGTTGAGGGTAGCTTTGTCTATATTTAGGAAAGAGATTAAATAGCCTCTGCAATCCATTCCAGGATTTACCAATTGTATCTGACGAGCTTCTCCTTTTAATTAACCCTAATCACAACTCACTGTCTTTATTTCAGAGATGGAGAATAACCAATCAGTATTTTTCAGCCTTTGTTTTCCTGATTTAACAATTGTGGTTCTTACAATTTGTCACTGAAGCTTGTAAGAGAGTATTTTACCCAGAATTTCCAGTCTTTCTCAGAAGTATATCCGGAGTAAAACTTGTTCTTTTGGAATACATTTCCCTGATAGTCCCTTTAGAACTTTCCTTTTTAAAGTTTTAGTTCAGATGTTAGCACCTTTGTGAAGTTCCCTTGACTACTGCCTGGCTTAGTGTGTCTTTTTCTATGACACAATTATACATTGAATATATTTCTATTTTTTAGAAATTATCATTTATTCTGAGCGTTTACGTATTTGTCTTTGAACTCTATTGTGAGCAAGTTACTTGGGAGTAATTATCTTCTCCCTCTGAAACCCCTTCCACCCATCCCCTTCCTCACAATCTTGGGGTTCCTAGGGCTTAGAATGGGGTAAAGTAATCATTTAAATATATTTTCTAATGATTGAAGAAAGCACATGAAATCAGTATTCCTTTCTTCTCACATTCCCTGCAATTGTGTGTGGAACTTCTCTTACCCCACTATAGATTCTTCACATCCGTACACATAGCATAAAGCAGACAGCCAAGACTCTCCTTAACTAGGTAATCTCTATGCTAAGTCTGGAAAGCACTTTCTGATGCATAGATGGAGGTGGAATAATTTATTTCATCATTGCTCTGAAAACATCTTTATAATTATCAATGTTGCCACCAAGGAATCCATAATTAGATATTTTAACAACATGGTCACTGTGTATTCAAGGCTTATTACCTAAAAATTGAAAGTCCAGAGGAGATATACACAACTCAATATGTGATTTAGCAAAAATTATTTTTTCTTCAATGATGTCTTTTTAAAGTAATTCAATAAACAATCAGATTAACTGAGTATATAAGTTTAGCTAGCTTTTATGATTTGTAGTTAAAACTAAAACTAAATCAACTGTGTAAAAATGGAAAAGATTAAAAATATTTGATTTAAAATGAGAAAAATACCAACTTTATGTTTTGACTTTGAAAGGCACAGTAAATCAAAGTATTCTAATAGCCACTGTAAGATGTCAGAGGAAAGCCGAATCTAAAATTTTAGTCATTAAAAATTAAAAAATCCAGCAAGATTGAAAATTTAACTTGCTTATATTAAGTTACTAATACTATGGAGCATTATTTTCTATAACTGATATCACTTTTCATTCTCCTATACTCAAATATGGAGGGAGCAGGACAGGGAGTTAGAAGATAGATATTCATACTTGTCACTCAGTGATAAATCAGTGAGCACTGGTTTGAATTATCCTTTTAATTGAAGTCTTTCCCTTTTTGGTAAATATTTCATCAGTAAGAAATCAAATTCTTAGAGTCTTCCCTTCCTCCCTCTCTTCTTTTGTAATATGGTACCTGGATGTAGTGGAAATCAGTCTTCACAGTGACTGTTGGCAGGAGAGAGGAAGTACAAACCCTGCATTTCTCTACAGGGCTTCTGTCTACACTGACTTCACCTGTGACATACCAGGTCCTGTCTGGGTTTTGGGTATGTGCTGGTGTCCAGTGCTGCTGACAATTGACCATATATTTGTCAATCTCTTGTCATCGTGTTTTCAACACATAGCAGCCTCTCCTTCCTAACCATAGGTCTCTGTTAGTTCCTTACATATTTTTCACTGTTCTACATTCTGTGCACAAACCATGGAGAAGCAGCTATATTATCCCATGTGATTTATTCCACCTATCCCCTTCCACCAATCATGCTTATTGCTCTGGTACCATTTTAAACATAGTACTAAGTAAAAACGGAACCTCTCCTGAGACTTGTTGCTCACCCAAACTTCAGGCAATGCTTAGGACAATAGGCTGCTGGGTCTAGTATTTTCAGGGTCCCCACATATGTCTGGATATCTTTGTTAGTTACAATTACTTCTCCTTCCCACCGTCTCTGAGGCAGCAAAGGTAGAATTTTTGCCTTTTGCATTTTTCAGCAATTTCCCTTCTATCATATTATCACTTAACTCTATCATCACTTATCATCAACCCTCTTCATCGTCGCTGTACTCAATCTTTATTGTGTAATAGAATCACCTGGGGGGCTTAATGAAACATATATTGTTAGGCTTCACTCCTGGAGTTTCTTATTGAATAGTTCTGGGAAGAAGCCCAAGAATCTACATGTCTAAAAATTCCAGGATGATGCTAATGTTACTGGTCTGGGGGGATGGGGTGGGGGGGCAGGTGGACTGGGGAGCCCTGTGGGCCTTGAAGCCTCTGCCCAGCCTATCCCTGGGATGTCACCATAGGCTCTCACTAGAAAAAATTCAAGGACAGATCAGACACAAGAAAGAATTCAAGGATAGATCAGACACAGTGGTTGAGCAGTAAAAGTGGGAAAGTTTTTAAGCAAGACTACATGCTTCAGATGGGAGAGAGGACAAGCTGAAGAAGGGTTGCACACCCAGGGGTTTGGGTCTCTATCTTTTATTGACCAGTGTTAACTAGGGGGTGGAATATTTATTACTTGGGGAGGGAATTTTCTTGGGAGCAGGGTTTCACAACTTTTCTCCTTTACTTGGTCATGGTTTCTGGCCTTCTTTGTCTTGGGCCTGTCTGGTTTGATCCCGTTTCTGGGGGCTTTATTTTTGGAGTGTTGCCAGGATAGGTCTCTAACTTTAAATAGCTAGCCATGACTCCTCCTTTGCTGGCCTCCAGGCATTCTGTTAAAACCTAATGCAGGGGGATGCCTCCGTGGCTCAGTTGGTTAGGCAGCTGCCTTTGGTTTAGGTCCTGGTCCCAGGGTCCTGGGATGGAGTCCTGCATGGGGCTCCTTGCTCGGCGGGGCGGGGGGGGGCTGCTTCTCCCTCAGCCTGCTCTGCCTGCCATTTCCCCTGCTTGTGCTCTCTCTCTATGATAAATAAATAAATAAAATCTTAAAACAAAACAAAACAAAAAACCAAGACCTAATACAGGGACCACATTTTGAGAAGCCTTGATTTACAGACAAGATGACATTCAAGTTCATAAGCGTTACTTTTTAAAAACAACTTTATTGAGGTATAGTTGATTCTGATATTGCGATTTATAATAGGAAAGATATATTTGAGGAAAAAAGAAAGATACATTTGGTTTTCATCCAACATTTCTGGCACAGAGTGAGAAGAAGTGAGAAGTGAGAAGAACAATAAAAGTGTCTTTGTTATGCTGGTGAAGTGACTTTTGGATATCCCCTCTGGATGGAGAACTGGTTGCCAGGAGAGCCAACCATGTGATTAGAACCAACCATGTGACCTTCAGGGAGTGGAGAGGAGTTGGGGGTTGAATCAGTAGCCAATGGCCAATGATTTAATCAGTCATGCCTATTTAATTAAGCCTCCATTAAAACCTAAAAGGATGGGTGTGGAAAGCTTCTGCATTGGTTAATACATGGAGATGTGGGGAGAGTGGGACTCTGAGGAGCATTGAAGCTCCATACCCCCTCCCACATACCTTGATCTGTGTATCTCTTCATCTGGTTGTTGATTGGTATTCTTTTTTTTTTTTTTTTTAATATTTTATTTATTTATTTGACAGAGAGAGACAGTAAGAGAGGAACCACAATCAGGAGCAGTGGAGAGGGAGAAGCAGGCTTCTCACTGAACAGGGAGCCCAATGCGGGCCTGATCCCAGGTCCCTGGGATCATGACCCAAGCCAAAGGCAGACGCCTAATGACTGAGCCACCCAGGTACCCCTGATTGGTATTCTTTAATATCTCTTATAATAAACTGGTAATTTACTGAGTAAACCGGTTTCCTGAGTTCTATGAGGCACTCTAGCAAATTAATGGAAGCCAAAAAAGTGGTCATGGGAATCTCTTATTTATAGCCAGCTGATCAGAAGCACAGGTAGCAACTTGGACTTGTGATTGTCATCTGAACTTGAGGGCAGTCCAGTGGGATTGACCCCTTAACCTGTAGAATCTAGTGCTATCTCCCAGTAGATATTTTCAGAATTGAACTGCAGGAACCCAGCTGATGTCTGAGAGTTGCTAGGCAGTATAGGGGAAACTTTATCTCACATATTGGAATTGTTGACCAGAATTGTATCGGTATACAAAAATACATATCAACAAAACCTGACTTTTAAAACTATTATCTTGCAAGGAGTTAAGAAGAAAAACAGTCAAAGTTGAGAAATGATTTTGTTTCTCTAGCTGGTAATTCATCCTTGCTTTGCAGCATCGAAATCCATTGATTCAAAAGGAGGGAAGGCAGAGGGCACGAGGATTTTCAGAACATGAAATATTATAAAAATTATTATCCTTTCTAAAAAATGAACAAAGAAACTCAAGATGGAGACTATCAAACAATACCTACATTACTGGAACAAAGGAACGGCCACAGTCCTATGCCATAATCTTTTAAAAAGTAGTGACCAGGGAGAAAGAGAGAAAATAGAGCAATAATAAAGCAGTTTCTACTTAGTTTTCCAAGAAGCAGTGCAGAGAAGCTAATGGGACACAACCTCACAAATGCTTCACATTTGGAAAAAAGCAGACTGAGAAGATGATGAGGCAGCCAGAAGGAAAGACCTGAAAACCCCTGAAGAATGAAATCCTTCTCAATCACCACAGAGTTCATCAGGCAGAGAAATTCCCAAGATATGGGTTTTCTACATTCTGTGAGGAAAATGAGAGATACACCAACCAGTATAAATGTGATCTTTCAGAGATAATTTCTGCTCAAAACAGGCCTGAACATAAAAAAGAAACAAAGCAGGATGTGATCTATGGAGGAATTGGGCTGCCCGGAGGGAAGAGAGGCCCACAAGTGACAGTGTGGCCTCAATTTTCAAGTTCTCCTTGTCTTTTCACTTAAGCTGCTGTGTGGGAAAAATGAAGGAGTGAAACAAAGGTTGAAAAATTGGTGTATCAATTTTGTATTACTGTGTAATAAAATTGCCACAAACCTAGCAGCTTATAATAACTTGAATATATTATCCAAAATGTTTAGTAAATCAGGAGTCTGGACATGGCTTGCTGGCTCCTCTGATTTGTGTTGGTCTCACAGTCTACAGGACAGATGTTGGCTAGCTGCATTCTCATCTGGAGGCTCAAGGAAGAAGAGTTCACTTCCAAGATCATCCAGGTTGTTGGCAGAATATGCATTCTTTGCTACTGTGTAACTGAGGGCTTCAGGTTCTTGCTGGTTGTTGGCTGTAGTTTGCTTTTAGGCTGTCCACAGTTCCTTGTCATGGGGGATGGCTCAAACATCCACTTACTTCGTCAAACATGCAAGGAGAGTTTCTGGCTCTAGTGGGCTAAGATGAAATCTTATATAACAATCCTTTATCATGGGAGTGACATCCTATCATCTTTGCCATATTCTATTGGTTACAGGCTAGTCACATGTCCTGTTCAAACTCAGAGGAAGGAAATTTCTCACAAAAGTATGAAGACCAGGAGATAGAAATCATTGGTAATCACCTTAGCATATGTCCACCACTACTGATTCTATTAAAAAAAGACCCCAGGACCCCACACTAAATTAAGTAAATAGTGTAGGGTGTAGGCCCAACATCCCCATTCCTTAAAAAAGAAGATACTCTACATCTTCATATGGTATTAAATATTTAAAGAAATTTCATGGGACGCCTGGGTGGCTCAGTCGGTTAAGCGGCTGCCTTCGGCTCGGGTCATGATCCCGGGGTCCTAGGATCGAGTCCCACATCGGGCTCCTTGCTCGGCGGGGAGCCTGCTTCTCCCTCTGCCTGCTATGCCTGCCTCTCCCCCTGCTTGTGCTCGTTTTCTCTCTCTCTGACAAATAAATAAATAAAATCTTAAAAAAAAAAAAAAGAAGAAATTTCAAAAGTCTTATTTAATATGACTGCCCGAAAATCCAGTTGAGCTTTCCCTTAACTGCCCACTCTCCTCTCTCAGACACTGTAAAGGTGTGTATAAAAAATAATACTTAACTCAAACTGAATGTCTTAGGAGGAAGAAAACATGGTACTCAGTAATGTGGAATGGAGGAAATGAAATTCAGATGCACTATATTGAGGCCAAAAGGGGGCCTACAAAAATGAAGCATCCACTCTAGGAGAAAATATAACCCAAGAAACAAAACAAAAATTTTTGCTTAGTGACAGTTTTGCCCTATGGAAGATCTTACAGACAGCATTACTAGGGTGAAAGGAAAAAGGAGTGAAGCAGAGTGGCAAAAACTAGGACAATGCTTCTCAAACTTGAGGAGGTGTCCAGCATTGCTGAGGAGCTTATTGAAAACAGATTGCTGGATTGAGTAGGTCTAGGGTGGGACTTAATAACATGCCCTTCTCTTAAGTTCCGTTATGATGCTGATTCTGTTGATAAAGGACAACATTTTGGGAACCATTATAATGGGAGTGGGTTATATTTTTCAGAATTGGGTTTTATATTGTAACAAGACATCTAATACCAGTTTTCTGTCATCTATATAAGTTTGATTCTGTAAACTGTAGCTGATTTGAAATACTGTGCTAGCGATATATTCCGTTCCTGGTCATTTTTAATTTTTAAAAAAATTTTTCTCAATAGTATACACATTGGGTATAGTAAAAATACCTAGTATGTTGGGACACAATTATATGAGAACATATATAAGTATACTTAGAATAATACCTAGCATTCACACTCAATAAATGCTGTTTTATTTCCTTCTTACCTGACCAAAAGAAGAATGAAAAATTATATTGATCTGAGACCAGTTATTACAATACTGGTCCATGTATAATTTTATCAATATCTATAATTGAGATCTCAGAGTTTACTAAAAATTTTGTTAAAACACATTTTCTCTGAGAATATGTCCCTTTCCTTTCAAACACCCTTTGATGCTCTTTTCTGGTTAAATACGTGGAACAGAGTCTAATTTATATTATTTGTCAGAGAATGTGTCAGAGTAAGTAAGTAAAATGACTTAATGACAAAATTTTCCATTAGCAACTTTAAGATAGGTCCTATTTCTGCTTATCCTGGCCAGTCCATCATAATTTAATTTCTGACACCTTTCACTGTGATTATGTAATTTCTTCTACTGGTCCTCAAACTAAAGTCACACCAGATTCAGCACTACCACCGAGAGCTGACTTTAAAATAAGTAACAAATTATAATACAGATAAAAATATATAAGTAATAATACAACAAAGTAATGAAGATTTTTCCAGGAAGAGCCTTGTACCATCATCTTTCTCTGCTCTTACTTGAGATAATTGGTTGAGAGTGAAGACAGTGATAACAAGGAAGGGAGCTTAATGAGCCTTAAGATTTCTAGGAGTCTATGGAATGGGGATAATGAGATCTTCCCTACCAGCACTACAGGATTTTTGTGTGAATCAAATAAATGATGTATGTAAAGGTTCTCTGAAAAATGTAAATATCTGATTTTTAAATAATCACTCTATAAATAAACAGATTCTCAGTATACTTCGGGAGAAACTAAACGTCTACAAAAGGTTTCTCAATTTAATAGCAGAAACTAATATGACATATTGAATGAAAGAAGAAAAAGGAAGGTTAGAACAAAATAAATATTGGTAAATTGTGAACACAAAATGATGAATTAGACTCATTTAATTTAGACCAAATACATAGAATCAAGCTACAATTATAAGGGAACTAAATTTCAATTTTTTAAAACTATGCTAAAGCAAAATGGATGTGTCCTAAAAGTGGTAGCTCTCTCATAAAGAGAGGAAAATCCAAAGTAAATGAATGAGCAAAGACAAGCCAAGAAAACTATAGTAAACGGAGGACATTAGAATCACCATATCATCAGAGGACAGTAGAATTCTAAATAGCATGTATCAAAAAGGAATGAGCCATTTTATATATGAGAAGGCCTCTTTATCTGTATTAGTCTCTTCCTGCTGCTATAAGAAATTACCACAAATTTAGTGGTTTATGAAACCCAATTTATTTTCTTATAGTTTTAGAGGTCAGAAGTCTCAAAATGGTCTTATAGGGCTAAAATCTGCATGGTTATATTCTTTCTGGAGGTTCTAGGGGAGAAATTATTCCTTTTTCCTTTTTTTTTTTTGCCTTTGAAAGCCTCCTGTATTCCTTGGTTGTGGTTCCTTCCTCAAATTCAAACTTAGAAGAGTAGCATCTTCCAATCTTCCTCTCTAATCTCTGTCTCTGTTGTCTTATCTTCCTCTGCCTCTGATACCCCTGCTTCCCTTTTGCAAGAACTCATGTGGTTAGATTGGATCCAATCAGATAATCTGGGTTAATGTCCTCATCTCAATAGATGTAACCTTAATCACTTCTGTATAATCTCTTTTGCCACGTATAGTAACATAGTCATAGGTTCCTGGGGATTAAGCTGTAGACATCTTGGTGGGCCATTTTCCAGGATACCACAGTGGGGTAGATAGAAGCTATCTGAATGTTCCTCTCATTCTCTGCATATATTCTGGATACCTTATTCTTCCTGGACAGTGAAAGTCAGTTGTTTTTATATCTTCCTAATTTCATCCATGAGAGTTTGTAGCCACTAGTAAAGGGTTCAATTCAAATACATAAATAATTGTCATAAATTTTTTAATGTCAAAGGATATTAATTAATTTATTTATTTATGAAAAGCAAATGATGGAAATACAAAAAGTGACTGATGTAGAGGCCAAAAAAATCTCTTAATTCATGATTTTCTTCTAGAAAATAGAAAAATAGAAAAACAAAAGACAATGAATAATAAAATGTTAAAAATTATTTTATATTAAAATAATAATGTAATCATATATTGCGTACTATGATAGTAAAACATGGGATAATGGAAAGAGAGCAATAGGCAAGGGCAAGGTTGTTAACAGGGCTACCATAGATAGATTGCTAAGATATGGCCTCTCCCTGAAGGTGACATTTGACAAAAGGCCAAAAGAATGTGTGACAGCAAGTCATAAAAATATGTGAGGTCTATGAGGCAAGCATTTTCCAGATACAATGAACAGCAAGGACAAAGGCCCTCATGGACAACAGTCCTGGTTTATCTGAAGAACAGACAAGCCTGAGTGGCTAACAAGGTGAACAAAGAATGAATGGTAGGGAAGGTCATGAGTGACCTTGAAAGGAGTATTATTATTATTATTTTTTTCTGAGTATTATGGATATCCACAAGAGAGCATTTAGTGTAAGAGTGTGTAAGAAGAAAACCAACTAAGGACAATAAGCACAAGGTTTTATAAGATTTTGCAATGTGAGAACAATTCTAAGGTGAGTGCTCTGGGAGGCTATAGAGCTTAAAGATACTATAGAATAGATTGGGCAAGGTCAAAAGTTTAGTTTCTTTGAGAATTTTGTTACAGTTAAAAGTCTCAAAAGGTATGGGAAATTTTATATTAAGTCCGTAATGAGACAGGATGTAAAGGTGGTAAAACTAGGGTTCTGGTTTAGTAGCCTTTGGTGGACAACTTGGGTTTATTAAGAAAGATGGAGAGGAACAATATGCTAAGGTCCAGTAAGGGCTACCAATGAAAACTTTCATTCTTTCAGAACCTTTCCCAGGAGAGACATTATGTACTTTATTTTCAAAAAGAACTTGTTTTATCTGTGGATAACTGATTGGAGGAGGCAGCAGAGTAGAAGAGGGAAACCAATTAGGAGCACTTTAATGGTCCAGGTAAGAAGTAATGGTGGCTTAGGCTAGGAAGTATTGACACAAGTGCAGTGACACAGCTGTCCCGCCCAATTGCTGTTAACTTATCTTCATTTACAAATGAAAAAAAATACATATGACTATGTGAAAATATTGCTAAGGCCTTCCTGGGGCCAATGCAAGCACAGAGCTCTTACATTTCAAATTTATGAGTTTCATAGCATACACATCTCTGTTGAGAATAGTTTGGTAATGTGATGAGGATAAAAGCCTGATAAGGCTAAGAGAACATAGGAGAGGAAGTGAAGACAACAAACTTAGATACCACTTTCAAGGACTTTGCTTCAAAAGGGAGTATATATATATATACATTTATTGTGTGTGTGTATACATATGCATATACATATACACACACACAATAAATATGACTCAGCCATCAAAAAGCATGAAATCTTGCCATTTGCAACAATGTGGTTGGAGCTAGAATATATTATGCTAAGGGAAACAACTCAGTCAGAGAAAGACAAATACCATATGATTTTACTCATATGTGGAATTTAAGAAACAAAACAAACCACCATAGGGAAAATAAGAGGGAGAGACATAAGCAAACCAAGAAACAGACTCAACTACAGAGACCAAACTGATGGTTACCAGCGGGGAGAGGGGTGGGGGAACGGGTTAAATGGGTGATGGGGATTAAGGAGTGCACTTGCTGTGATGATCAATGGATGTTGTATGTAAGTGTCAAATCACTAAATTGTATACCTAAAACCATTATTACATTGTATGTAACCAACTGGAATTTAAATAAAAACTTAAAAAATTGTTTTGATCCTTATTTTTTCTCTATAAATTTTAGAATCAGTCTGTCAATTTCTAAAAGAGGAAAAAAATGTGGGGTTTTGATTAGAATTATATTTAACCTATAAATCAATTTAAAGAATTGCTATTTTAATAATCTTGATTATTCTAATTCATAAGCATGATGTATTTCTTCATACAGTTAGGATTTCTTTAAGGTCCCTGTGTAACATTTTGTATTTTTTCTGTGTATAGATTTCACATATCTTTTGCTAAACTAATTACTAAATATTTTATGTTTGATACCAAATTAAATGGTAATTTAAAAAATTTTCCTTCTCAAATTGTTTATTGTTAGCATTTAGAAATACAATTGATTTTTGTATATTGACATTTTCTCTGCCAGACTGATAAATTCACTTAATAATTCTAGTAATTTTATTTTTATTTTATTTTTTGAAGACTTTACTTATTTGAGAGAGAGAGAGAGTGCGTGCGCACAAGTGGGGGGAGGAGCAGAAGGAGAGGGAGAGGGACAAGCCGACTCCCAGCAGAGAGCCCAACAGGAGGTTTGATCCCAGGACCCTGAGATCATGACCCAAGCTGAAGTCAAATGGTTAACCGATTGAGCTACCCAAGTGCCCCTGTAATTCTAGTAATTTAAGAAATAGTTTTCTTAGGCTTTTCTACTTAAACAATATTTCTACCTGTCTGTAGACAGTTTTATAATTTTTTTTCTCTCCAAGATTTAAGCCTTTCATTTCTTCCTTAAATTACTGTATCAGCTAGAGCCTCCAGTGCATTGTTGAAATGGAAGTGGAGAAGTGGACATCCTGGCCTTTTTCCTGTTCTTAAGAAGAAAGCATTCAGTCTTTTAAAAGTATGGCCTAGTATAAAGTAAAATTAAAGGGCCCTCACATTAAAAAATTATTAAGTATTTCAAGACAGCATTGCATTGAACAAAGTTGTATAATTTCTCTTTTGTCATGCTTTTGTCTAATTTTGGCATTGTGGTTACACTGGCTTCACAAAATGAGTTGAGATGTGTCTTCTATTTTCTGAGTTTATATAAAGCTGGTATAATTCATGCATAAAAGTTTAAGACAATTCACCAATGAAGCCATCTAGGCCTGGAGATTTCTTTGTGGAGAACTTCTTAAAATTACTATTATAATTAAATTATAATAATTAAAAATATTATTGCTATGAATTAATTTTCTTTTATAGACATAGGCTTATTCAGGTTTTCTATTTTTTTTTTTTTTAGATTTTATTTATTTATTTGAAAGAGAGAGATCACAAGTAGGCAGAGAGGCAGGCAGAGAGAGAGGGGGAAGCAGGCTCCCTGCTGAGCAGAGAGCCTGATGCGGGGCTAGATCCCAGTACCCTGAGATCATGACCTGAGCTGAAGGCAGAGGCTTTAACCCACTGAGCCACCCAGGCGCCCCAGGTTTTCTATTATTTTTAATTATTTCAATCTGGTAAATTGGTGTATCTCATGGAATTTGCATTATTCAGCCAAAGGGCCAACCTTTCTCCCAAAAGGGCTTTAGCATTCCATCTATGAAATTCTAAGATCTCTGTTTTTCAGCTCAGATTCCAAACTTCCACTCAGCCAAAAGACTGGTATCATTGATCTTATTGGAAGTTGAATTAGTTGGGTATTTGGTTATAGCTTCCATAATTCAATTCATTTTTGGCTTCAAAGTCTTTGAAGGTGGATTTGGGGTTTCTCTCCCTCCAGATGAGCCCTGAGACCAAATACCCAAGGATGCTGGGTCCCTAAACCACAAGGAGTCAAGTAGGCTGTCTCATACTGTCTTCTAGATTTACAGACACTCCCAACCTGGGAGTCCTCTCTCTGATTTTCAGCCTTGCCTCAGCTCTATTTACTCTGCAGAATTCCCCTGAAAAAAAAAAGTACTTGGCAGAGGTTATCTTTGCCTTTTCTTCTCCTCTAGTTTTCAACCTGAAAGGCCAGCCCACAGATTTCTCAAGGTTTCTCTTTTTTGTCCTCTGCCCTAACCTCATCAACTAGCCCTAGATGTGGAAGTGTCCCTGATCTTTAGGTCTGGAGAGTTTGGTTCTTTTAGTTTTCTTTGAATCCACAGCTTACCGCTGGTTTTTAACAAATAATGACTGGTTTTTCTGGTAGCTTACTGTTGTTTCGGCAAAACTGAAATCTTTTGTGCTCTTCTACATCCTAATCAGGAATGAAACCTCCCCCTTCATATTGTTGATATCTTTTTTCATAGTGTGATGATTTTGCAGGAACAGTTCTAGAAGATTTACGTGGAGATAAATTTTAAAAATGGAAGATTTTTAAATTTTAAAAAAAAAAATTTATTTATTTATTTTCAAGAGAGATAGAGAGAGTGAGCGAGAGAGCAAGCATGAGTGGGAGAAGGGGCAGAGGGAGAAGCAGACTCCCCGCTAGGCAGGGAGCCTGATGCGGGACTCGATCCTGGAACCCTGGGATCATGACCTGAGCAGAAGGCAGATGTATAACTGCCTGAGCCACCCCAAGATATTTTTTCTAATGATTAAAATTTTTTAGCCATGAGCATGACAAAGACACATCCAAGATAAATAATAGTTACCTCAGTTTTTTGGCATATCACTACTTGTTAAATAATTTCAGAAATTCTCCTTATTGTGAAATCACTAAACATAAGGGCAGTGATAATGCCACATTTAAATCTGAAGCAAGTGGTCTAAAATACTATAAAAATATCTTACATAATAAAGTTATATCTGTCATGTAATTGTGTTAGTTCCCTTTACTTTAATATTTTGATATCACTATGTGTATAATTCCAAATATCATTTTAGAATAATTTATAAGAATGACCCCATATTCCATCTGTCGTAATAAAATACATACCATCAACTTTTAATATGTAATTATGGTAACTGATTATTTCTATATTGTCATGATGCTGTACAAATTTAAATTCTTCTCATGCTCATATTTTTATTCTGCATTTTCCATTATTATGATAGTAGTAAGGTATTTAATTATATGTATTCCCATGTTATTTATTAAGATGGTTAATGTGATACTGAAACTTTGCTGTTTTCAATTCTTTACTGAATTTGTGTAATTCTTCACAAATGCAAGGTTTTTATTATATATCTGGAATAAAGAGTAAGAAGAATGTTTGTCTTTTACTGTCTTTCCACTTGCTTTCCTTCTCTATTATGTGTATGTTTTATAAATCCACAGAGACTGGAATAATTAGGCTTCCTGGACAGCTGCAATACTAAACTTTCCATAAACTGTTAGTGGAAAGATAGCTTCGAAACATTTCCTTTCTTTTACCTATAATTTCATCTTACAGTTTTCTATAAATCCCTCTATAAATCACATGGGTTCTGCAATTTTTTAGCACTTGCTGTTTTCCCCATTGTTTAGTAAAACTGCCAACTACAGTGTTTCTCAAAATGTGGTGAAAAGCAGTAAGAATCTCATGTATGAATACAAAACAGTCTGGGTTCTCAGCACTCCCAATGACCAGGTAGAACTAAGGGAGTTCTGATAAGTTGTCATGCAGAGTGGGGCCCCTTGCCACAATTGCGTGAAGGAAAAGCAAGCAGATGGTCCATTTAGTTAAAGCTCCATGTATTAGGATTGTCAACCAGGCATCAGAAACATCACAAGCAAGGTGATGCAAATTATCATCATTGGAAATAACCTTGAGCATTTTATTATACAGGAATGTTTATAGCAACTGTACTATTTATTCTACCATAAAATCATAGTTTTGTTAATACCTTAAAAATGTAGTTAAGTTCTGACTTTAAAGATATCTTGTAATAAAGCTAGAAGTAAAAGAAACCATTTTTTTTCAAAGCTTAGCAGTTTTTTCTATTGGAACAGTATATATATGTCATATATACTGAAATGTATATCTCCTATTGGTTCTGTTTATCCAAAGAACTCTGACTAAATCAGACTCCAGAAACAACTTGCCCAGAAAAACTATTTCTTACTTGTGGTAGGATAAATACTAGCCTCCCAGAAGATATCCATGTCCTAGCCCTGCAACTTATGAATATTACCATTTACCACATAAAAGTTCTTGAACTGGGAAGATTATCATGGATTATCTGAGTGGGCCTTAAATGCTGTCACATTTATCATTACTATAGGGAGACTGAGGAAGGTTTAACAAGAGGAGAGGGAATGAGATCACAGAGACAGAGATTTGACTGGTGTGATACAAGCTAAGGAGTCTGACAGCCACCCGATGCTGGAATATGCAAGGCACAGAATCTGCCTTAAAGCATCCTGAGGGAGCACACCTCTGCCAATACCTTGATTTTTACTCAGTGGAACTTATTTCAGATTTCTTGTCTCCAGGACTGTGGGAGAATAAATTTCTGTTGTTGTAAGCCACAAAGTTGGTGGTAAATTATTAGAGCAATCAGGAAACTGCCATTACACTCACCATTAATGTAGATCTCCCTTTATGTTGATTTCTCTTTTCTGTAGAGTTATTGATAGACAGAAGGGGCGAGAATAGGGAAGGCTATTACTGTTTGTTGGGTACTCCTCTGTGTCTAGGGCAATGCAAGACATTCAAAATACACTGTCTCATTCCCTTATCTTCCCTGAGTATCTTGCTAACATGACAAAGCAGCAATCGTGGAAATTCGTGCCCCTTTAGATCATCATGCTAACACAATGACATCATTAAATTTCTTCAATGGCTATCTAGAGCCCCATACAGGCAATACAGTCTGTTGGCCCTTGAGCAAATCTGGCCCAGGGAAAATTTTGTTGGCCAGTATTGTGTATTAAACTCATTTGAACTTGGAGAATTTTTAGCAAGAAATGAGCCAGGTCTCTAGTAGTTCACAGTTCCCGCTACTCAATACTGATTACTACTGCCAACTTCACAGAATCAGATTTCCACTCTGGCCTCTGAAGACATTTCAATGTGTAGCTCTGTTCTAAATAGCCCAAACTCCTAAAAATGTCATACCACCTCTTTCATGATTTGTCCCTATTTACTGGTCAAAACATGGCTTTTTCTTTTTATATTTTCTCTTTTTTCCCTGTTAAGTGGTTTTTATTTTTTCGGCTTTAGGCATAACTGACAAATATATATTTAAGGTGTACAGAGTGATGTTTTGACATACATACATACTGTGAAATGATTTCCACAATCAAGGTAATTAACATATCATCGTCTCACAGTTACCCTCTTCTGTATGTCAAGAAAACTTAAGATCTAGCAAACTTCAAGTATGCATTATTATTAACTATAGTCACCATGTTATTAATTTAATCTTCAGAACTTATTATTCCTAGTGAGTTTGTACACTTTGCTTTTTGTGTGTGTGTGTGTTTGTACACTTTGATCAAAATCTCCCCATTTGCTCCCCCCCCATTCCCTGATTATCACCATTCTACTTTCTGTTTCTGTAGTTCAACTTGTTTTTAGATCCACAGGTTAGTGAAATAATGTAGTATTTCTCTTTCTGTGTCTGGCTAATTTTACCAGCATAATGTCCTACAAGTTCATCCTTGCTGTAGCAAAAGGTAGGATTTCCTTATGTTATAGCCGAATGATATTCCATTGTATACATATACTACATTTTATTCATTCTTCTGCTAATGGACATTTAGGTTTCCCTATCTTGTCTATTGTAAATAATTCTGAAATGAACATGGAATACAGTTACCTCTTCAAGGGCATGATTTCATTTCATTTGAATATATATACCCAGAAGTGAGACTGCTGGATCATATGGTAGTTCTATCTTTAATTATTTGAGGAACTACCAAACTGCTTTCCATAGTGGGTGTACCAATTTATATTCCTAACAATAGTGTACAGGGGTTTCTTTTTCTTCACACTCTTTCCAACACTTATCTTTTCACTGTTTTTGTTTTGTTTTGTTTTGTTTTTTTTTGAGAGGGGAAGTAGCAGAGAGAGGGGGAAGAGAATCTCAAGCAGATTCCCCACTAAGCACAGAGCCCCAGGCGGGGCTCTATCTCAGGACCCTGAGATCATGACCTGAGCTGAAATCAAGAGTCAGGCTCAACCAACTGAGCCACCCACGTGCCCCTTTTTACTCTTCTATCATAGCCCTCCTGACAGGTGTGAAGTGATATCTCATTATGGTTTTGATTTGTGTTTCCATGATGGTTACTGATGTTAAGCATCTTTTCTTATATCTCTTGGCCATTTGCGTATCTTTTTGGAAAAAAAAAATCTATTTAGGTTCATTGCTCATTTTAAAATCAGGTTATTTGTTTTTTAGGAGTTCTTTATGTACTTTGGATATTAACATCTATCAGATATATGGTTTGGAAATATTTTCTCCTGTTCCAGATGTTGCTTTTTCATCTTGTTTTTTCCTATTCTGTACATAAAATTTTAGTTTAATATAGTTCTATTTGTTCATTTTTTATTTTGTTGCCTATTCTTTTGGTGTAATATCTAAGAAATTACTACCAAGACCAATGCCGAAGAGTTTTTCCCTCATGTTTTCTTTTTGGACTTTTATGGATTCGGGTCTTAAGATTAAATCTTTAATTTGTTTTAAGTTGATTTTTGTGTATGGTGTAAGTTAAGATAATTTTGTTCTTTTGCATGTGGATAAACAGTTTTTCTAACACCATTTATTGAACAGACTATCCTTTCACCATTGTGTATTCTTCATGTCTTTGTCAAAGGTTAATTGACCATATGTCCATGGCTTTATTTCTGGGCGCTCTATTTTATTTCACTGGTCTATGTGCTGGTTTTTGCTGGTAGATGTGTTTTTATACTATCTTGATTTCTATAGTTTTAATATAATTTAAAATTAGGAAATGTGTCTCCACCTTTATTCTTGCTAAAAGTTGCTTTAGCTATTTGAGGTATTTTATGGTTCCATACAAATTTTAGGATTATTTTTTCCAATTCTGTGAGAAATGCCAGTGAGATTTTGATAGGAATTGCATTGGATCTGTGGATCATCTTGTGGACATTTTAAGAATATTAATGTTTCCAATTTATGACCATGGGATACCTTTCCATTTACTTGTGTCTTCTTCAATTCCTTTCATCACTATTTTGTAGCTCTCAGTGTACAGATCTTTCACCCCCTTAGTTAAACTTATCCCTAAATATTTTATTTTTTCAGATGGTATTGTATTTTAAATAAGATCGTTTGCTTTATTTCTTTTTTGGATACTTAATTGTCAGTTTATAGAATGCAACTGATAGTTTAAGTTGATTTTATATTTTGCAGCTTTACTGATGATGTTTATTTGTTCTTACAGCTTTAGGATTTTCTCTATGTAATATCATGTCATCGGCAAACAGAGGCCATGTTACTTCTTCCTTTCTTATTTGGATGTCTTTTCCTTCTTATTCATTCCTAATTGCTTCGACTAGGACTTCCATAATTTTGTGGAATTAGAAATGGTGAAAATGGATACCCTTGTCTTGTTCCTGATCTTTAGAGGAAAACCTTTCAGCTTTTCAGTGTCGACTATGGCGTTAGTTGTGGGCTTGTCATATGTGGCCTTGATTATAACAATGTACATTCCTTCTGTACCTCTTTGTTGAGAGTTTTTATCATGAAATATATTGAATTTTGTTAAATGTTTTTTCTGCACCTATTGAGATGATTATATCATTTTTATCCTACATTCTGTTAATGTAATATATCATATTTATTGATTTATTGAATGCTGAAATATCATTGCATCCCAGGGATAAATCCCACTTAATCATAGTGTATTTTCCTTTTAATGTACTTTTGAATTTGGTTTGCTAGTATTTTGTTGAGGATTTTTATATTATCTTCATCCGGGATATTGGCTTGTAATTTTCTTTTCTTGTAGTATCCTTGTCTGATGTTAGTACCAGAGTAATTGTGGTCCTCATAAAATGAGTTTGAAAGTGTTCTCTTTTCTTCAAATTTTTGGAAGCATTCAAGAAGAATTGATATTAATTCTTTTTTAAATGTTTGGCAGAATTCAACAGTGAAGCCAACTGGTCTTCGGCTTTTCTTTGTTGGGAGGTTTTTGACTCCTGATCCAATCTCCTTACTCATTCTTGTTCTGTTCAGATTTTCTATTTCATCATGATTCACTCTTGGGAGGCTTATGCTTCTAGGCGTTTACCATTTCTAGGTTATCCAAATTTTTGGTGTGTATTTATTCATCATGGTATTTTATAATCCTTTGTATTTCTGCACTATCACTTGTAAAATCTCCTTTTTCATTTCTGACTTTATTTATTTGACTCTTCTCTTTTCTCCCCTTAGTCTAGCTAAAGCTTTGTCAATTTTATTTATCTTTTAAAAAAAACCCTCGTAGTTTTTTTGATCTTTTATACTGTTCTCTGGTTTCTACTTCATTTACTTATTTATTTATTTTTAAGATTTTTATTTATTTATTTGACAGATAGAGAGATCACAAGTAGGCAGAGAGGCAGGCAGAGAGAGAGGGGGAAGAAGGCTCCCTGCTAAGCAGAGAGTCCAACGCGGGGTTCGATCCCAGGACCCCGAGATCATGACCCGAGCTGAAGGCAGAGGCCTTAACCCACTGAGCCACGCAGGCACCCCTCTACTTCATTTATTTTTGCTCTGATATTTGTCATCTTTCTTCTACAAACCTTGGGCTTACTGTGTGCCTTTTTCAGTTCCTTAAGATATAATTTCAAGAGTTTAGTTGAGATCCTTCTTTCTTTTTAATGTAGACATTTATTGCTATAAACTTCCCTTTAACTGCATCTCACAAGTTTCAGGATGCTGTGTTCCTATTTTCATTTGTCTCAAGATATTTTTTGATTTCTCTTTTGATTTCTTCTCTGACCCACTGGTTGTTCAACAGTATTGTTCAATTTCCATATATTAGTGATTTTTCCAGTTTTCCTCCTATTGTTTATTTCTAGTTTAATACCATTTCATAGCGACATATGCAAGAAGCCGGCCATGGAAGGGGCAAGGGTAAGACATGTGGAATGTTTGGGAGTACCTATGGGCCATTTGGAGGGTTAGATGAGGTATTCCACATAGCTTGTGGGTAGGAATCTGGATAGAGTCCATGAGGATATTAATAAGATCCGTGGCAATTTGTTGAGTTGGGAGCACTTTTTGTTGTGGAAGTCCTCACCTTCCTTCCTTGATCCCAGTCTCTCTCAACTATTTAGCTTATTGATCTCTTCAGTATTCTAGGTGAGTCAAAAAAAAAAAAAAGGAAGTGAGCCTTTAGGGAGCATCCTGCACAGTGGAAGATGCCAGGTGCTCACTATGTTTTCACTTTTTACAGGGGGGAAGTCACAGACCAAGGAGTCTTGGCACTAAACTATGTTGCCTTGGGGGAGAGGTAATGTAGGTAAAGTAAAACTGTTCTTCTTACTTTCTTCAATGTATCTATTCTTGGACTGTTGCTCCAAATGGTGTGCTGGAACTTCTCCTCTGGACTCCTGGATTCCCACAAAATTACATTAGTATATGGATGATTGTCAAAATTGATGTTTTCTGGGAGTATAACGGCTGAAAACACCTAATATGCCATCTACTCCCCCCTACACTTTTTTTTTTAAGATCTTATTTATTTATTTGAGAGAGAGAGAGAGAGAGAAAGAGAGAGAGAGAGAGAATGAGAGGGGAGAGGGTCAGAGGGAGAAGCAGACTCCCTGCTGAGCCTGGAGCCTGATGTGAGACTTGATCCTGGGACTCTGGCATCATGACCTGAGCCAAAGGCAGTGGCTTAACAAACAGAGCCACCCAGGCACCCTCACACTTTCAAGTGCATATTTTTTCAGTCATAAAAGAAAACCATATTTCTGACCTTCTACAAAATGTCCCACATGCTGCTTCAATGGCATGGAATATCTTCCTTGCTCCTCATTCCAATTCATGTCAGGACTCAGTTTAAATTTTATCTGTACCATAAAAACGTGTTCTGCCGGCTTCCACCTGAATTATGTGCCCCTTCTAAATGCTCTCATATCATACATCACTCTATTATAATTCTTAGTATTATGTATAGTTTGTAGTAATTATTTATTGTGTGGTAACAAACAGGAAGCTATTTAAAGCAGGGATTACATCTTATTTGTATTCCCAACACCTAACATGGTACCTAGAGCATATGGTATATTCAAATTTGTTGAATAATTTTAGTTCACATAATAACCTATATGAGGTAGATACGATGTGGAAAGTTTCTTATTTTGTATGAGGAAATGTTCCTATTTGGGATATGCCACTGCACTGAGTTCAGTAAATCATACTCTATTCACTGTGATTGGATTTTTATTTTCAATGGTTAATTATACATTTTTTTTGTGGAAACATCTAAGCAGTGATCATGGAAATTCATGCCTCTCCAGATAACAAAGAAATTGGAAAATTCTAACTCCTAAATATCTTCTCTCTTCTTTCAAGTGTTCTCTGGGTAAAATAGTGAACCATATTCCCCAAGTAGTTGACCCACGAGCTCTGGATGTGGGAGTAGGAGGAGAGGAATACCCAGATTTAGATGACAGGGTAATCTATGCTTGGATGCAGGGTCCCAACTTGCTGCAGATGCCATGTTGAGCAAAGTTGAAGACATTTCTGTGACTGGCTTCCAGGGGAAGCTATCATATTTTTCAATATTTGTGTTCTTGTGAAATTTGGACTTCTATCACTAAGGCAAGAAGAAATGTTTTGTATAGTAATGAAGTTCCTACTGTACCATTTACTCTTTTAGTAGTCCCATTCCAATACATAGGGCAAATGGACTTAAATTCTAGATCAAGAGTTGGCAAACTTTTTCTGTAAAAAAAACAAATAATAACTATTTTCAACTTTGTGGGTCCACATCCCTGGCTATATTGCAACTACTCGACTCTGTTGTGGTAGTCCAAAGAAGCCACAGACCAATATACAAATAAATAGGGATGTCTGTGTTCCAATAACACTTTATTTGCAAAAACATGTGATATGCAATTTTTGCCTGCCCACAGGCCATAGTTTGCCAACTCATGGTTTAGAAATATCACAGAAGATAGCTTTCTCTTGGTGCCTTTCTCTAGGACTAAATATTCTAAACACAGGTCTGTAATATCTATAAACTAAAATTATCTCAAACCTAAACCTTGAACAAAAACCAAAAACATATTTTTTAAAATGTGTAAATAGCAAAACAAAATAAGAATTTTCCATCTTAACAGATAGATATCAAATAGAAAGAATCACTCTGAGAAAGCAAAGCAAATGTTATCCAGTTAAATAATGTCATTGCAAGAAAAAAAACAAAAATATATATTTTGATTCTAAACAAAATAGATTAGAAGACTCCCACAAGTAAATGTCATAGTCAAATTTCTTGATTACCGAAAGTGGAGCAAAAAAAAATCTGCCATCCTATAAGAGTAAACAAAATTAAATTAATGTTGTAATTTTTCTACAGCATTATGTCATAAAATAATGAAAAAAAATTGCAGTGGTTTAAGAAAACAAGTTCATGAATAGATTTAAAAAAATAAGGCCAATTGATAATTTTTGTAAAGAAAAGAACAGGAATTTCTGAACTACTAAGCCCTCCAAGTATCTTTAAGTGATTCTTGATGTCAGCAATATGAATGAGATTATAAGTAAGATATGGTATAAAAGAAAATATAATAAGTAGTAAAATCAGAAAATTACCTAAATAATTTATGTTAATATAGTTATGAAAATAATACATATATCAAGTTTTTTTAAAAGAGAGAACATATAGAACATATAATGTCATAAACAGCCATCCAGATTAAAAAATTTAGTTCATCAAAAATATTGGAAATGGGGGTGCCTGGGTGGCTCAGTGGGTTAAAGCCTCTGCCTTTGGCTCAGGTCATGATCTCAGGGTCCTGGGATCGAGCCCTGCATCGGGCTCTCTGCTCGGCAGTGAGCCTGCTTCCCCCTCTCTGTCTGCCTGACTCTCTGCCTACTTGTGATCTCTCTCTCTGTCAAATAAATAAATAAAATCTTTAAAAAAAATATTGGAAATGGACATAAAAAAGGATAATTAAGCCTGCAAAATATATTTCCCCAAAGAATAATATAGTGCAATAATCATCATATAATGTTATAGTCCTAAGATTTTGATAAAGAACATGAATTTCAACTATCTTTACTTTAGGTTCACCACAGTAGAATAAAAATAAAATTTATAAATCCCAAAAAAATGCATTTGTTCAAATTATATAGTAAAAACATTCTCCCAAATTATTTGTCAAAGTAGAAATAAAATCTGCATGTAGGGGGACCTGGGTGGCTCAGTTGTTAAGCGTCTGCCTTTGACTCAGGTCATGATCCCAGGATCCTGGGATCAAGCCCCACATTGGGCTCCCTCTTGGCAGGAAGCCTGCTTCTCCCTCTCCCACTCCACCTGCTTGTATTCCCTCTCTCTCTGTCTCTCTGTCAAATAAATAAATAAATAAATAAAATCTTAAAAAAAATCTGCATGTAGAGAGTAAAAAATGTAAATAAGACAATCTATCTAAAATTATGAGATGAGGTACAACCAAAATAATAGGCACAAGGTAATTTACAAAAAATAAGATTCTTAATATTCATGCCAAGAGCATGGTAAAATGATGTATTAAATAATCTGATAAAACTAAGATGAAAAATTAATAAAAATGGATAAATTCATCATTAGGAAATGTAGAAAAGTAAATATGAGATCTGGTTCTCTTATTTATAAAGAAATTATAGAGATTTCTCAAAAGATTAAGGAAGAAAACTGACATAACGTTAAATCTTAAAACACAACATATGAGACTTTGTATCCTCTTCGTGTGTCCTATTCTTAGAGTATTAGCTGCAAAGATGCTTCCTCTCCCCTCTTCCCCTTTCTATATAATGTGAAAGATTAAAGTAGATTTCTCTAAAAAATTGAAATGAAATGTCCCTAGTGTATAAAATATCCTTGCAACAGATCACCCGCAATAGAAAGAGACTAATTCATTCTGTGTCTTCTCAAGTGTTAAGCTCATAATGTAAATTTATTACATGATTAACTAGATTTCATCTTCATATGTTTGCCCAATTTTCTCTTCTGTTATTTATCTTCCTTTTTTTACTGAATTGAAGGAGTATTATATATTTAAGATACTGATTCTTTGCCTATTTTATTTAAGCAATGTCTTTCCCACGTTAATATTTATCCATTTTTTTAAAAGATTTTATTTATTTATTTGACAGAGAGATCACAAGCAGGCAGAGAGGCAGGCAGAGAGAGAGGGGGAAGCAGGCTCCCTGCTGAACAGAGAGCCTGATGCGGGGGTTCGATCCCAGGACCCTGAGATCATGACCTGAGCTGAAGGCAGAGGCTTTAACCCACTGAGCCACTCAGGCGCCCCAATATTTCTCCATTTATTTTTTTTATGACCAGAAGTTCTTATTTAAGAAAAAAAGCTATGTATATATGTACATATATAATAGCAGTCTTTCCTTAATGATTTTTGCTTTTGATGATGTTAATAAATCATTTTTTACTCAAAGGAAAAAATACTCATTTAGGTTGATTTTTAAAATATTCAAAGTTTTGCTTTTCACATTTAAATATTTATTTCATTGAAAATTGGCAAAAATATTTTACAACGAAGTACACTATTGTGAAATGTCAGAATAGCAATTGAAAAGAAGGCTAAACATGTTCAGAGAAAACTTTAAAAAAACCCGAACACATTATATAAAGGAAAGTGGACTCAAAATAGCATCAGATTCCTAAACATCAACTCAGGAAGAAAAAAGACTGTAGAGCAATGCTTTAAAATTACTAGGAAAGGGGCGCCTGGGTGGCTCAGTGGGTTAAAGCCTCTACCTTCGGCTCGGGTCACGATCTCAGGGTCCTGGGATAGAGCCCCGCGTTGGGCTCTTTGCTTAACGGGCACCCTGCTTCCCCCTCTCTCTCTGCCTGCCTCTCTGCCTGCTTGTGATATCTCTCTCTGTGTCAAATAAATAAATAGAATCTTTAAAAAAAAATTACTAGGGAAAATAGTTTTCAATCCAGAATTTTTTTCTTCTCTCATTCTATTCAATTTTTGTCTATTTTTTATTTTGTCTATTTTTAAATGCTTTTTGTTCTCTTATTTTCTTATTATTGTGATCTGAAAGTTATTTTTATATTCTGGATACAAATATTTTTATCAGATATATGATTTGTGGGATGCCTGCGTGGCTCAGCTGGTCAAGCGGCTGCCTTCGGCTCAGGTCATGATCCCAGGGTCCTGGGATCGAGTCCCACATCGGGCTCCTTGCTCAGCAGGGAGCCTGCTTCTCCCTCTGCCTCTGCCTGCCACTCTGCCTGCTTGTGCTCCCTCTCTGACAAATAAATAAACAAAACCTTTAAAAAAAAAGAAAGTCTTGAATCTATCCTTTAAAAAAAAAAAGATATATGATTTGCAAATATTTTCTCCCAATCTGTGGCTTGTCATTCTACTAACAGTGTCATTTGAAGAACAGAATTCTTACTTTGATGAAGTCCAGTTTAATCATTTGTTCCTTCATGGATATAGCTTTTGGTATAGCAGCTAGGATATCTCTGCCTAATTCAAGTTTACAAAGATTTTTCTCCTATAATTTCTTCAACAGGTTTATAGTTTTTAGTTTTATATTTGTACCTCTGATCCATTTTAAATTAATTTTTGTATATGGTATGAGGTATGAATTAAAGTTAATTTTTTCTGCCTAGAATATCTCATTGTTTCAGCACCATTTATTGAAAAGTTGGTCCATTATCTACTGAATTTCCTTTGAATCTTCATTTAAAATTGATTAAGCACATATATTTATCTATCTTTGTTCTGCTAATCTATTTAAATAACTATTATTTAATACCATATGATCTTGTTAGTAAGCTTTTTAATTCATCTTGAAATAAGGAGAAATTAATCTTCTAAATTTGCTTTTTTCTCAAAGTTGTTATGGCTAAGTCTACATTTTTTTTAAAAGTTCAATAAGAATGTTAGAATCAGTTTATCAATTTCTACAAAATAAAGATTTCTTTTGCATGAAACCTGCAGGTGAAATTGGGGACACTTAGCATCTTAACAATATTGATTATTATATCTGTGAAGTTTTGCCTACTTTTATAATTCACATTACAAATCAAACAGGGTATTTTACTGAGTGACTCTAAAGAATAATGCACTCCTAAGGGAAGCAAGGGCAAAAATGAATTATTGGGACTTCATCAAGATCAAAAGCTTTTGCACAGCAAAGGAAACAGTCAACAAAACCAAAAGACAACCAACAGAATGGGAGAAGATATTCGCAAATGGCATATCAGATAAAGGGCTAGTATCCAAAATCTATAAAGAACTTCTCAAACTCAACACCCAAAGAACAAATAATCTGATCAAGAAATGGGCAGAAGATATGAACAGACATTTCTGCAAAGAAGACATACAAATGGCCAACAGACACATGAAAAAGTGTTCAACATCATTTGGCATCAGAGATATACAAATCAAAATCAAAGTGAGATACCATCTCACACCAGTCAGAATGGCTAAAATTAACAAGTCAGGAAATGACAGATGTTGGTGCGGAAGCGGAGAAAGGGGAACACTCCTACATTGTTGGTGGGAATGCAAGCTGTACAGCCACTCTGGAAAACAGTACGGAGGTTCCTCAAAAAGTTGTAAGTCGAGCTACCCTACGACCCAGCAACTGCACTACTGGGTATTTACCCTAAAGATACAAATATAGTGATCTGAAGGGGCA
>CM052885.1:39446450-39498078 GCA_028534135.1 Potos flavus
AAGAAATATGCTTTAAATATAAAGTTACAAATAGATTAAAAATTAAATAATGGAAAAAGATAAAGTATGCTAATGTGAATCAAAGGAAAGCTGGGTTGGTTAAATCCCATTAGTCCATTTTGCACTATAACTCCAAAATAACTTTGAGATTTTGTTATGTGGCAACAAAGAACTTGGAAATCTCTTATGCTTTTCTTGGATCACTCTCCTCAAGGGCAGGGTGACTGGGCAGGTAGTTGGAGGCATGCAGGGACTTTATTTCTCCATCAAGGAAAAGCATTCCAAAGTGGTAGTGGTGGGCTAGGACACAAAACACATTGTTCTCCCCTGTGAGTTTTTAAAAAATCAATTTAATAAATCCTTGCTCCAATATCTCGAGGAGCCTAGAATATCTGAAAACTCTTGTCTAGAAGTGAAGCTTGTCCTTGGAGATGTGTGGCTATTTTCTATTAGATTGCCTTTTGAAAAAAACGCAGCTCTTGCAATTGTCAATTTTACTTTTTCTTGCTTTGTAATTATTTTGTTTGCCTTTATTATTTCCTTTCTCCTACATTTATTATGTTCATTTCATTATTCTGTTTTTAATTGGTTAAAAACTTGATTCCATTATTGCAATTCATTCATTTCATAATTAAAGTACTTGAATTTTGCATTAAATATATTTTGATTTTCTTTTCAGTTTTGTTATTTTCTAAGTAATCTGTAATTGGAAGTAGTTCTGCTAATATCAACAATATATTTAAAAGGCTGTTTTTATTTAACTTCCAAATGTTTTTACTGTGATTTTTGTGGATTGCATTTGGAATTTTATTACTCATTGCTAATTACTTTTATTGTGGTCACAGAATATAGATACATCAATTTCAAAAATTTAATGAGGTTTAATTTCTTAGTTTACAAAAAATTTTATAAAATTTCAAACACATTAAAACACAAAATATATTTTTGGCAGACTATAATTGAATGTATTAGTGTCTAGTACCTAATAAATATTCAAATATTTCCCAGTGCTGTACCAAAATGTCATTTCAATTCTCATGCTTTTAGTTACTATAATCAATTTTAAAGATTAAAAATATGTTACTAATGGTAAATTGTATATAATGTGTATTTCACCATCATAAAAATACACGGAGGAAAAGATTCCTTATGTGCACTCCATTATATGAAAGAACCATATTATATTTAAAATTGTGTGCGGGCATTTGTATGCATTACAATTATCCATCATGATTTTTGCTGTTAATTATTCTTTTATTAAGCATACCATCTAGTAAGGAAAAGGAAACAAACACATTATGAAACATATACATTATGTATGTGTGTGTATGCATGTGCCCATGCATAAATATGTGTATACACAGATATATCTGCTTGTGTTTATGTGTATGTTACATTTGTATGTGTTTCTGCATATATATGTTTAAATACACATACGTTTGTAAGTACATACTTATAATTTATGCATATATTTTAAGTATTATTTATTTATGAAATGCTGAGTAGCACTGTTCAATACATAAATACTTGGAAAAAACATAAGGTAAGATAAAAAATAGAGTATAACAGACTTGAAGGCTTTTAGATGAAAGGAAGATTTCTCTGAAAGGTGACATTTAAATGGAGCCCTGAATGAAGAAAAGTCAATTATGGGAAAACCTAGGGCCCGAGCATTCCAGACAAAGGGAGCAGCTGATGCAAAAGGCTGTAGGTGAAAGTGAGCTTACAGAGTGGTAAGAATAGCAAGAAGGTCAGCGTAACTATAGTAATCATTACAGTAGCAGGATACAAAATCGTAGAGTAATATTATCAGATTAATGTTTTAAGTAAATCTCTGTGGCAATAACCAAAGCTGGAAAAAACAGTTTGAAAGCTATCATATTTGTCTGGGTGAGCCATATTTGCTTAGAATAGGTGGTAACAGTGGGGGTGAAGAAATGCAGTTACTTTCAAGATAAAGCTGACAGCTCTTGGAGATTCACTGCATATATAGGATAAGAGCAATAGTGGAATTAAGGATTTTAGTCTGACCCACTGATTCAAAGATGATGCCATTTTTTGAAATGGGGAACAAAAGAAGGAAGACAAAAACATATATTTGAGCAAAGGCAAGATTTCTGGTTTATTTATTTATTTTTGAGTTCTGTATGTTAAATTTGAGATGCATAGTACATATGCTAAGTAGAGAAACCAAATAGGCAGTTGGATAGATGGCTCTGGAGGTCAAGAGGAAGGTCAAGAGAAAGGTCAGAGCTGGTGATATTAGTTTGGGAATTCATAGGGTGCAGATGGAATTTAAAGCCTTAGGGCTTGATGAGATTACCAAGGGAGAGAATGTCAGAGGGTGAAGGTTGGGCATCTATTGAGTAGAAGAGGCACAAGAGAAATCTAGAAAGAAAAGCAAGTGAGATAGGAAAAGAAAAACAAAAACAGAAGAATATTGTGGTCCAATTTCAGAAAAGGATGGGAGAGGAGGAAGAGGAAGGGATGTGAGGTTAAGTAAGGGAAGGAATAAGGATGAGAAGGAGAGGCAAGGAGGAGAGAAGGGAAGAGATCACTTGCAATTATGATGTGGAAAATTTTTAATGTTGAATCACTGATGTTCACTATATGGACAACCAACTTTAAGAGGTTTGCTTTATGTGTTCTGCTACTTCTAACATCCAATTTGGTAGAAATCAATGTCTATATATTACCACAAACCTATGAACTTTGATTTCTTGTTTCTGATTTGATGATAAATGTGAATAAGTATTTGTTTGTGTTTTACTTTTGAAATAAATTAAGGTCCATTATTAAATGGATTGATTCTAGGCTCTGGTCCCACGTTGATTATTTCAAAATTTTAATCACCCATTAAGTCATTAGGTGATTGTTTTGCCAATGGGTGATGATGTAATTAATGATTTAAGTGGGTTTCATCCATCATATTCAGAAAGTCAATTCCTAATTCTCTCAAAACACAATTCAGATTCTTAATGCCTTTTATTCTGTCTTATGTGGTGATGAAAAATAGTACAGTGTTCTCTTGGAAGTAGACGAGGATGACTTATTTATCATTTATTTATTTTTAAAGCTGGTAAGTGATATAAGCAGGCACCCAGTTTTTATATGGAAAATGTTTGTAGGATTGATTGAAGTCAGATCAACATTAGAATAATTCCTGGAATATTCCATGATATGTTTCCTGAGGAAAATTATTTCTCCATTTGTGCAGCCTTGAAGGCAGTTGATTGTAATAATTACGGTACGTATTCTGTTATTTGCTGACGTGTTATTCTTATGACAACAATTTTTTGAATATTTTTATGGAAATCAATGATGGAAATATATGCAAAGAGCTTAGTTCTCAATATTTATTCTTTTATTAGTGTCCAAGTTACAGAAAAACCTCCAATTTATAAAGGCTCATAAACTACATACAAAATTGTTGATTCAACATATGTAGAGACATTTAAATATGATTTTCTAATCTCTCTCAATATTTCTCCCCTATTCTTCATGAAAACATGGAGTTTCCAGTTTTGAAAGCTGTGGCATATCAGACCTCAATCACCTAGTTTAATAATGGATATGACAGTTTTTTCTTTAAAAGGGGCTTTGTGATATCTTTTGTTGGCCTCTAATGCTTTAAGCTTGAGCCTTTTCAAAATTGAGAATGTTTCACAGAGGGTATTTTTTTTTTTCCATTTTTAGTAAGAAGACTTTTAATTCTAAGGAAGGAAGGATAAAATGAAAACCGAGTGTTTACAGATAAGGGGTATTTCCAAAGATAGAAAATGGAATGAGATGCATAAGTTGTACCAAAGAAGAGGGGAATCTAGGTAAGAGATATTGTTTTAGTTAACCTTTTAGTGGTCTGACCAATAGATAATCCTAATAATATCTGTTAATTCTTTTATCTGTTAATCAAGACTTCAATTTACTTTAGTTTAAAATACTTTAATTCATTAAAGCCAGGGTTTCTCATTCTCCCCACATTTTGGGCCAAATAATTCTTTGTTTTCTGGGTTGGGAGGAGGACTGGGGCGGGAGGGAGTGTGGTTGTCCTGTGCATGCAGAATGTTCAGCAGTATCCTTATACTTCATCCATCAGATGGCAGTAGTAAATCCATTATCCTCAGATGTAACAATTAAAACTATCTCCAGACAGGGCGCCTGGGTGGCTCAGTGGGTTAAAGCCTCTGCCTTCGGCTCAGGTCATGGTCTCGGGGTCCTGGGATCGAGCCCCGCATCGAGCCCCGCATCGGGCTCTCTGCTCGGCGGGGAGCCTGCTTCCCCCTCTCTCTCTGCCTGCCTCTCTGCCTACTTGTGATCTCTCTCCTCTCTGTCAAATAAATAAATAAAATCTTAAAAAAAAAAAAAAAAAAAAAACTATCTCCAGACATTTGTCTAAGTCTCCAGGAGAACAAAATTCCTTCCTGAGATCCACTGATGTAAGCACTGAAACAATTTTTTGAAATACTTACTTTTGTTCTTTCCGTATGACCTTTAGCGAAACGTAGATATAGTTTTAGTACCTTTCCCAAAATCACTCAGCCAGTAATCTGATACCTAGGATTTAAATCCAAGCACTCATATTCTAGTACTGTACTATACTATTTCATGCTTTCTCCAAGGTAAGCAAGAGCTTATGCAACTGAAAAAAGAAATTACCAAAAGAAGGCTTTGATCAAACTCTAGTTTGTGGTATTCCTCATGTATGTCACACTTATTCTAAGAAGGAAGACGTTGTAGTTGGGTAATGTCTGAGAAAGATTCGAGAGGTCCCTTCAGCTGAACCTAGATGGGGAAGTGGGCCGAAAACCAGTAGGGGACAGTGACTTAGAAAATCATACCTTGTTACATGGTACTCTTACATGGTACCACTTCCTAGATATTTGTGAGTTGCATGCCTTCCCTTAGGTTTTATTCAAATGAAAAATAAAACAAAAATAGCAATAACAGATTATTAAAAAATCCAAATGCCAAAAGAAGTGTCAGTCATATTTATTTTTTCACTACACGAATTATATCATGTGGCTTCCTCATAATTCATACTACAGTCTGGGGCTTTGAAGATAATAAAAATGGTGGTATAAAAGTTGCATTTGTTGATTTTATAACAGTTCTTTTTTTGTTATGTTGGTTTCAAAAGCTGTTCATACACTTATGCTGACTATAATTTTTCAGTCAGAGTAGTTACGAGCCCCCAGAGTATTCTAAATGACCCGAAGCACTTGCTTTTAGTTCCTAACTGACATGCATGGAAAACATTAGGGGCATTTACAGGGGATACTAACACATCTTCTAAAAAAAATTCTGAGAAATCAATTTATGAGGAGCTACAATGTCAATCCACTTTGGGATGGGATGCAGCCAATTTTTGAGTAATGTGTGTTCTAAACATAAAAGGCTTCCTGTACTCCCTTTTAATTTCAGGAATTTCTATCACTTGCTATTAGTGCTGACAGATTTCTGTCTGTGGTAAGTATGGAATGAGATCAGCATCTAACTTCTCTGAATTTCATGTCCTTGATAACTGCATTTGCAGTTATGAGTGGAGGAGAGATTACACATACCTGAAGGTAAATGTCAATCTACATGTTCAAAGAACAAATAAACTACTTGGGCTGGTTTTCTTTTTTGCAAGCTGGCAACCAAGAGATCCTGGAGACCTAACTGAGGTACTAATCTCAGTTCCACAACTATCTACCTGGGCCATCCTGAGAATATGACTTGACTTATCTGAAATATAATGTCTTCATCTGTAACATAGGAGTTTGATTACTGGATTTTAAATTTCTAAAATGTAGTATTTTATGATTAATCATTTTCTTCTATGTGATGTCTTGCTTTGCCATGGTTTCAGATAATTTCTAAAAAAAATTTTTTAAGCTAGAACCATTTGCAGGAAGAGAGGATAACCAACATGGTACAACCAAAAATTCTGATGAATACTGAGTCATCAATCTTTTCCAATACCTGAAATTTCAGTCTTACATTTTAAGTTTCTTCTGTTTTAAGGACATTGAATTTTTGTAGATTCGTTCTTAGATTCTGTAGTTGGGATATGGATTTTGCTATTACATTATTCTATATTTTCATTAGTTAAAAATTGAGGCCTTGAGGGAATCAGGAAATTGCTAAGAACATATAAAACTCCACCATAAATAGACTTCCCAGAGATCCTAAACCTAAAGCAACCTGGAATGAGGTATGGATATAAACATAAGTATTGAACATAAGCCAGAACCTGCATTTCATATTACACACTTTTCATTGGTTTCTAAGTCAATTTCATATTGGGACTTAGAGTTTCTGATTTAAGGCAGATACAATTTACCCTAAAGCTAAAATAAGACAATTGATTACTGAAGAAACTGAAGAATCTGTTGGGGAAGACAAAGCCAGAAAGTAAAGTCATCCTCAGTTCAGCACTTGAGATAGAAGAAGACATACTGGAACATGTCTGAAGGAATCCTACAAGTCATACTCTACCAGAGGCTGCCCATACTACACGAGTATGTCTTATCTTGTTTATACTTTAGGAATACTTTAGAGATGCAGAAGAGTTATGTGTAGAATAATGTACACCAAGCAAAATAACACCCAGATTAAAAAATATAAACTATTTTTCCATAGTCATTACAGATATTTTTAAAGAAATAAACATTACAAATAGACATATTTCTCTGGATTCTTTCTGAATCTCCTTTATGTCCAGTGAAGTCATTGCTACCCTGATGTTTCAATATATTTATGATCCCTCTATTGTCCATAATATCTCTACACTTTAGCAAGCATAAGCTAAGATACAAATTAATATTGATTTACGTGTTATTAAAATTTACATTAAAGACAGCACTTTGCAATTTCTTGCAATCATTTAACATTAAATTTTTTAAAATAATCCAGTTTATACATATAGATTTAATTCAATAACTGCATTTCTTTAGAGCATTTCATTGTATAAATATGCTATAATTTATGCATTCAAATATTGGTAGGTACTGAGATTATTTCTAATTTATTGGTTTAGCAGAGATTGCCACAACGAACTTCTTTGTACATAGCTTTTTTTTTTTAAAGATTATTTATTTATTTATTTGACAGAGAGAAAGAGATCAGAAGTAGTCAGAGAGGCAGGCAGAGGGAGAGGGGGAAGCAGGCTCCCTGCTGAGCAGAGAGCCCGATTCAGGGCTCGATCCCAGTACCCTGAGATCACGACCTGAGCCGAAGGCAGAGGCTTAACCCACTGAGCCACCCAGGTGCCCCTGTACATAGCTTTTTATTCAAATGTGTAAAGGATTCATATAAGGAACAAATATCAAAGAGGAATTTGTGGTCATAAAATATATATATTTTTAACTTTAATAGAGGTTTATAGATTAACTTTCCAAAGTGACTGCAGTAGTTTGAACTTTCCGCAGTAGAGTATTAAAGTTCTCTCTCTCTCTCTCATCCTTGTCAATAATTGAGGTTATCAGAGGAAAGAAAAGTAATTTGTGTGATCAGACTTTCAATTTCTCTGAATCTGAGAGGGGTAAGATCTAATCTTAGTATTCATATCTCACTTTGATATTCCATATATTTTGATATTTTATATTCTCATAAAATTTAAATTCTAAATAATCAGTTGTAATATTTATTTCTACATTTAGCTAAGTGCTATTTGGGAAACTAAAAAAAAAAAAAAATCTTTTTTGGACTTCCTGCAGCAAGCGGGTGGGAAGGACAGCAAAGCCCACATCCCTGGGAATTTCCCATGGCAAGGGCTGGCTACTGACTCTGGGCCTGCCCAGACCAACCATGCCCCTTCCTGGTAGGGCCAGGGGCTTGCAGACTCTGAGGCTATTTGCGCCTCTGTGTGACCTGAGAGCAGCAGCCCTGGGGTCTATTCCACTGGACCTTGACTTTAGAATAGAAAATGACCCACCACTTTTGAGAAGATTTACTGGTTATTTATAGAAGTTTTCATATATAATACAAAAAAAAAGAGAATGTTCTCAACTTTCCTCCCAACATCTTAAAAGAAAACTTACTTTGTCACATCTAGACATTCTGTATGTAAAATGATTAGGGACATATGATAAGTAGAATTAGAAAATCGTATATCCTTGATACTCTGTGTAGAAAAGCCCAAAATTGCTAGAACTGATACAGGAATTCAGCAAAGTTGTAGGATATAAAATCAATGCACAGAAGTCTGTTGAATTTCTATACAATAACAATGAAACAGCAGAAAGAGAACTCAAGGAATTGATCCCACTTACAATTGCACCAAAAACCATAAGATAACTAGGAATAAACCTAATCAAAGAGGTAAAATATCTGTACTCTGAAAACTATAGAACACTTATGAAAGAAATTAAGGCAGACACAAATAATTGGAAAAACATTTCATGCTAATGGATTGGAAGAACAAATATTGTAAAAACGTCCATGCTACCTAGAGCAATCTATACATTCAATGCAATCTCTATCGGAATAGCATCAGCATTTTTCACAGGGCTGGAACAAACAATCCTAAAATTTATATGCAACCACAAAAGACCCCAAATAGCCAAAGTAATGTTGAAAAAAAAAACCAAAACAAAGGTGGAGGCATCACAATTCCAGAGTTCAAGCTGTATTACAAAGCTATAATCATCAAGACAGTATGATACTGGCACAGAAATAGATACATAAATCAATGGGACAGAATAGAGAACTCAGAAATGGACTCTCAACTCTATGGTCATAATCTTTGACAAAGGAGGAAAGAATATCTAATGGAGTAGAGACAGTCTCTTCAACAAATGGTGTTGGGAAAATTGGACAGCCACATGCAGAAGAATGAAACTGAACCACTTTCTTACATCACACACAAAAATAAACTCAAAATGGATGAAAGACCTCAATATGAGATAGGAGTCCATCAAAATCCCAGAGGAGAACACAGGAGAACACAGCAACCTCTCTGACCTTGGCTGCAGCAACTTCTTCCTAGACATGTCTCCAAAGGCAAGGGAAACAAAAGCAAAAATGAACTATTGGGACTTCATGAGGCTAAAAAGCTTTTGCACAGCAAAGGAAACAATCACCAAAATGGAAAGGCAACCTGTGGAATGGGAGAAGATATTCCCAAAAGACATATTGGATAAAGGACTAGTATCCAAAATCTATAAAGAACTTATCAAACTCGACACCAAAAACCAAAAATCTAGTCAAGAAATGGGCCAAACACATGAACAGATTTTTCTTAAAAGAGACATAAAAATGGCTAACAGACACTGAAAAAATGCTCAACATCACTTGTCATCAGTGAAATACAAATCAAAACCACAATGCGATACCACTTCATACCAGTCAGAATGGCTAAAATTAACAAGATAGGAAACGACACCTGTTGGCAAGAATGTAGAGAAAGGGGAACGCTGAGTGCTAAAAATAGAGCTACCCTATGACTCAGTAATTGTGCTACTAGGTAATTATCCAAAGGATACAAACATCATGATTTGAAAGGACTCATGCACTCCAATGTTTATAGCAACAATGTTCACAATAGCCAAAACATGGAAAGAGCCCAGATGTCCATCAAAAGATGAATGGATAAAGAAGACTGTGGTATACAATAGAATATTATTCATCCATCAAAAAGAATGAAATCTTGCCATTTGCAGCAACATGTATGGAACTAAAAGGTATTATGCGAAGTAAAATAATCAGAGAAAGACAAATACTATATGATTTCACTCATATGTGGAATTTAATAAACAAAACAGATGAACATAGGAGAAGGGAAGGAAAAATAAAATAAGATAAAGACAGAGAGGGAGGCAAACCATAAGAGACTCTTAACTATAGGAAACAAACTGAGGTTGCCGGAGGGGAGGTGGGTGGGGATTGGGGTAATTGGGCGATGGGCATTAAAGAGGACACTTGATATGATGAGCACTAGGTGTTATACACAACTGATGAATCACTAGATTCTAACCCTGAAACTAATAAACTAATAATACACTATATGTTGACTAAATTAAATTTAAACAAAAAAGTAAAAAAAAAAAAAGATCACATGTCTTGTAAGTGCCCTTTTGTTTAAAAAAAAAAACAGAAAAGAAATGGCTCTGAAGAATACTCTTGGAAATAGAATTATTAGACCACTTCCAAAAGCGATGCTAGGAGATGAAGCAGGAGGTGGTAAGGCAGAAGAGAAAAGGATTCAATGCCAGACTGCTCAATGCCAGACATTTTCATATTGTAATTATTGTTTTGTGTGTATGTTTTGTTCCTCACTACTGAATATATAGTCGAAAATTTTAAGTATTTAAAAATGTATATTTAATGTTTCTAGATGTTCTGAAGTATCTGACGTATGTTAAAAGATGTAGCAAAATACACATTTTATAAATATTTTTTTGTTAAAATTCAAATGAAATACAGTTGACCCGTGGGACACCTGGGTGGTTCAGTCAGTTAAGCATCTGACTTCAGCTTAGGTCATGATCTCATGATCAATCCTTGTGTGGGGTTCTCGCTCAGAGGAGAGTATGCTTGTCCTTCTCTCTCTTCCTCTGCCTCCCCCTCCCCCCCGCTTGTGCTCTCTCTGTTTTTCTCTCAAAAAAAAAAGCAAATAAAATCTTAAAAAAAAGAAATACAGTTTACTCTTGAACAATATGAGTGTTGGGGGATCAACCTCTCCTTCAGTCAAAAATCCATGCATAGGGGCGCCTGAATGGCTCAGTGGATTAAAGCCTCTGCCTTCGGCTCAGGTCATGGTCTCGGCATCCTGGGATTGAGCCCCGCATTGGGCTCTCTGCTCGGCGGGGAGCCTGCTTCCCCTTTTCTCTCTGCCTGCCTCTCTGCCTACTTGTGATCTCTCTCTCTCTCTCTCTGTCAAATAAATAAATAAAAAATCTTAAAAAAAAAAAAAGAAATCCATGTATAACTTTTGACCCCTCAAAATTAACTAGTAATAGCCTACTGTTGATAAGAAGTTTAATGATAAACAGTTGATTAACACATATTTTGTATGTTATATATATTATACACTGTATCCCTACAATAAAGTAAGCTTTAAGAGAAATGTTATTATGCAAATCATAAGAGAAAATAAATTTATAGTATTGTACTATGCTCATTGAAAAAAAAAAAGCAAGTAAGCAGACCTGTGCAGTGCAAAACCATGCTGTTCAAGGGCCAACTATATTGTCTGTTGGATATGGGTTTACTCCATACAGACATAACATGAATGGATGTGATATATTATTAACCCCAGCTCCTGCATTCCCAACTGCTGTCTACTGGGCTAGCCAAGCCTCTTGGAGTGCTCTCTTTCCAGCTACTGCTGTACCAGCCAACCTCTGAAGCCTTGCCAAAGGAGGGGAGAGAAGCTGGCATCAACCTGCAAGCTGGTGGCTTATGAATCTTCGCCCTGGCCCTAGTGAGTCCATGGGTTTAATTTTATTCCTCACTTTTCCACTTTTTGTGGAAATTAGTTCCCTCCCTCCATTTGCTGTGTGAATGCTATGGTCATTTCTCCAATTGTCAGAAACAAAATTGAGCCCTGGCTCACATCAGCCATCCTACCCACATTCAGGGTAGAATTTGTTACCCTTTCAACAGCAGCAACTCTAAAATGTCTAAATAGTAAAGGCTGAGGAACACCAATGAGAACTGATATAGGTGGACAGATAGATAATCTCCTTTGCAGCTGCAGTTCCATAGTTAGACAAAACAAAACAAAGAAAAATCACAAATTTTACATTTTTTTCTGGTGGCTTTGGTAGGGTTGAGAGAGTTTAAAGAGGCAAAAACCATGCCTCAACATTGTAGAGCTGCCCAGACAGCCTTCAAGACATGGAAAATAGGAAATTTACATGTATCATCCAAAGAAGAACTTTTCCAGAAACATATTGTCTAATAATTTCTAGAATTAGAAAGAGGACATTTCCTCAGGTTACAGTTCAACTTATTAGAGCAGCACAGGGTAGATTTGTTATAATGGATACTTCAAGGAGAATTTTTATGAGGTTCAGGGATAGTGGAGGGAAGGATTCCCACTATAGAAACAAAGCTCTTAGATCTCATCAGCCAGTTACAGAGTAGAGGTCTGAGAAGTAAGCTTTGAAAAATATCTCTGAGAATTTGGAGGGGAGGATATACAAGTAATGTGCTATTTCCTTGTATACCTTGTACACATGAATAATAATAACATGGTTGGAGTCTTTTTAGTTCATAGCCTTTCTTTTCTCCCCCTCTTGGAAACTTAGAGCTGTGCCCCAGACTGATGCTTTTGCCTTGCTTTTGCCATTAACCATTTTGCTTGGTTGTTCCATTGTTTTCCTTTTTTAATTTATTCTTGGCACTTGGATCATTTATTTCGTTAATCTTGAAATTAAAATAATTCAGTAAGAAATGTTTCACAGGAATGTCTCTTTTTAAGTTTGGCTTGTAGAAATGACCTATTTTCTTTAGATAAGGAACTAGTTCCCCAATTATTGCTTTAAATATGATGTCTCCTTATCTGTTTGTTTCTCTCTTTGAAATTTGTAATATTCATATATTGGATTTCTTGGCTCTTTCTCTTTTATATTTCGGATTCCTCTCTTTATTCTCTGAGTTTAATTTTGTTTTCTGTAGTAAACTGCATGTCATTCATTATCTCAATTCTATTTTTGAATGTTGTATTTATGTTTTCATATCAGAGAAATCTTCCTAATTTCTGAGTCATCACATTTTGT
This sequence comes from Potos flavus, assembly GCA_028534135.1. Taxonomy (NCBI): domain Eukaryota; kingdom Metazoa; phylum Chordata; class Mammalia; order Carnivora; family Procyonidae; genus Potos; species Potos flavus. The sequence goes on from CM052885.1 coordinate 39,459,158, forward strand.
AGCTATAATGACCTTCAGACCTTGTTGAGAAACATTCTTTAAAATAAGGAGATGGTTTCAATGTTCTTGTTCCTTTTTGTAAGTTTCCTTCATAGCTCTAGAACTTTTGGACTAAATTTGCTTGTAGACATAAAAGGACACTGTAAGTCACTGCCTTTTTTTTTTTTTTTAAAGATTTTATTTATATATTTGACAGAGAGAGATCACAAGTAGGCAGAGAAGCAGGCAGAGGGAGAGGGGGAAGCAGGCTCCCTGCAGAGCAGAGAGCCTGATGCAGGCTTGATCCCAGGACCCCAAGATCATGACCTGAGCCGAAGGCAGAGGCTTTAACCCACTGAGCGAGCCAGGTGCCCCACCTTTTTTTTTTTTTTTTGCCATTTTCCTATTTGTTTTAAATTAAGTGCTCATTTTACTGTTTTAATATATACAAACAGAAATTTGAGACCAGGATGAATTTACTGTATCTTATGTTACCTACAAGATAGAAGGCTCTAGAACAATTAGAATTTTACTTAAAAAAAGTATTCTGATATTTTATACGTGGTTTTGATAGTTCTTTAGAGAGTATGGCTTATTATTTTTAAAAAAGGGTGTGAATTGAGGGGGCTTTAGAAATATGTCATTCTCCATATCAGAGATCCCTATTTTAAGAAGGATATTGACCAGAAGGGAGGGAGCAACAAAAATGATAAAAGTATATTGAATTATATCTAGGTATTCTACAGAAAATAAAGCAGGGGAATAATAGAGCAGTTGTCATCAACTATTTGAAAGGGATAATATATTTATTCTACTGTGCTCAGAATGGCAGAAAGTACAGTGAGAATATTTTATTTAATAAAAGGAAGACATTTACAATACTTAGAACCCTTTGTTACTGGAGTTGTTAAAGCAGGGGTTGGATTGAATATGGTAGAGGCTGTATGGTGCTGAGTGGGATATTTTTTTGCAAGATCTCATAACAGTCCTTTTCCTTCCGAGCTCCTGTGGTGATTCGACTAAATATCATGTTTAATTCCACCACACTTTTAAGGTTAGAGAGCATTTGTTCTATTCCATTCAAATAAACCTTTATAATTAAAGGAGTGTTTGAATTGTGAAATCTGCAAAGTTAAATTTCATTGCATTTAATTTAGTAAAATCAAAATGCCTAGTGACATCCTGGTTAGAACATTAGTCATATTTAGACTGGTAATTAATGTCTAATTGGACACTAGTACTCAATTTAGTAGTAATGAAATAATGGCTAAAAATACCAACTGGTATTTAAAAAGATATGTGATATATATCCTGAAGCAATTTTCTTAAATGCCAATTATAATTTGACATTTAGAGACTGAGCAATGTGATTGCTGATGAAAGTTGTACTGTGATTCTATGGCATATGGCTATGCATTCTTATTTGAGGGATGTAAAAATATTTTGCATAATATATAGGTATTCAAAAAACAAATGTTTTACTACTGGGAAGAAGGGATTTTTAAACTAAATATACTATATAACATAGAAAGAGAGAAATAAATGACTTTTTAAAAATATTGATATTTTATGAAGAACTTTAAGATAAGTTTACTTTTTCTTGAGTTTGAGCATGTTTAGAGGCCTCTGTCATACAACGAAAGCAACACATTCTGTATAATTTTCTATCTTATTTCTGCAAAGAATTTGAGTTAGAATTTGATTTCTGGCACTGATTATGAAACAATTATATACTGTCAGTTAAACATACCTTCATATACTTTAATTGACAATTGAGAAAAAATATTATCTTTGTATAATATTTGATGAATCTAGTCAGAATGCTTTAGAAAGACACTTATCATAATGTTTCTCAAAGTTGAGCCAAGGAATAATTTATTCATTAGAATGTTCCAGAGAAAGAGAACTAATAGAGTATACATATTGTTCAAAAGAAAACCACAGGCCCAAATGGTATCACTTGGACCAGACCAAGTCATCAAAACTGGGTTTAATAACTAACCTAACTAAAGTTTCAACATCCCCTCAAAATGTAAGTCTTAACCAGTCAGTTAGGAATTTTCCCATCAGCACCAATGAGGTAATCTGTGGCACAGGCCTTGCCCATACCTCAAAGGAAGATGAGGTAATTTGCATAATAAGGTCCCCTCCTCTTCCCCCTAAGGAAAGGTGTTCTTGCTTGGAAAAATTCTTTCTTTTCTTTTTCAAAAAACCTTTTTTTGCCAAGCCTTCCTTTTTATAAAAACTTTCCATTTTGGGGCACCTGGGTGGCTCAGTGGGTCAAGCCTCTGCCTTCGGCTCAGGTCATGATCTCAGGGTCCTGGAATTGAGCCCCGCATTGGGCTCTCTGCTCAGCAGGGAGCCTGCTCCCGCCACGCCCCCCCCCCCTGCCTGCCTACTTGTGATCTCTCTCTCTCTGTCAAATAAATAAATAAAATCTTAAAAAAAAAATCCAACAAAAAACCTTCCATTTTGAACAACATCTCAGAGTGCCCCTCCATTTGTAAGATGGGATGCTGCCTGATTCATGAATTGTTTCATAGAGCCATTTAGGTCTTCAAATTCACTGGTTTGAGTTTGGTTCTTAACTATATATATATGTACACATGAATATATATATATATATATACATATATATATATGTATATATATATACAGAGAGAAAGAGATCGCTTTATTTTGAAGAATTTCCTCATGTAATTATGGAGGCTGACAAGTCCTGAGATCTGCAGGTAAGTCAGCAAAGTGGTATCTTAGGAAAATGGTGGTATTATTTCAGTCTGAAGGCCACAGTTTCAAGGCCTAAGAAAAGCCAGTGTTTTAGTTTGAGTCAGAGACAGGAAAAACCCGATGTCTCAGTTTAAAGGCAGTCTGGCAGGAATTCTCTCTTACTCAGGGGAGGGCGAGCCTTTTGCTCTATTCAAGCCTTCAACTGACTGAGTGAGGAGCATATACTTTAGGAAAGGTATCTGTTTTATTCAGTACACTGATTTAAATGTTAATTTCATCTACAGACATCCTCACAGAAACACCAAGAATAATGTTTGACAAAATATCTGAGCCACCCACGGCCCAGTCAAGTAAACACATGTAACAAACTATAACAGGTAGTATTTTCAGTCAAGGCCAAACATATTGTTTGAAAATATTTGAAATGAATGCAACAGGATTCTTTATGTTATTGTTATAAGCACATTGAAAACTTTTGGCAAATTACTACTTTAAGCTATTACAGTCATTTAGAAATCAAAATGAATCAACTAACCAAACAAAAAAACTGTAAGTAAAGCCCACAAAGGTGACCTTTAAATAATTAAATAAATAATTTAAATAACTTTAAATAATGCCCCAGGTAATATTTTTTTTAAGTACAAAATAAAATTGTCGGCCCCCTGTCATCATCATCATCATCATTTTGAAACAGTTCATTGTATTTAGAAACATAGTATGACATTGTTTTGGGGATAAAAATCTATATTCATATTAAAGCACTTGGGCCCAGAATATTTTCTGGATTTTAATTAGAATTATGATTACGTGACCTATCAAGAATCGGGGGCATAAGTTCCTAAAGAGTACTGCATTAGGCAAAGATTTTGTGTAACTAGTGAACAATCATTCAGCATATACTTTCAAAAATAATAATTTCAGAAGATGAAACCTTGTGTCTCAAAAGGTAAACACTGTACTTCAAGGTTAACATGACTTTCCTGTTGAGTTCATTTCCAGTGGGTGTATCAGGCAATTGCAGAGAACGTGACAGTTAGTATTCAATATAGAGGTAAAAAATAATGCTGTTACCACAATGTTTAGCATTTAAATATATGCTATTTACATTTGCTATTGTTTCACATGTATTATTTTGAATACTCAGGCTTCAAAGTGTGGTTCCTACCAAGTACTATGCTCAACACATAATAGGGTATCAATTAATATTGGCCACTTGATAACGCTGTGGACATGTATTTGTGACATTTCTGTTTGCAAGTGAATTTTTTTATTCCAAAGCAGTTATGCACAGCAATAAATCACTGGACCAACAGATAGTAACATAAATGGCTGTGATTTAACCCAAGAGCAAGTAAACTCTAAAGATATTTTTTGTTCCCTAAAGCTGGATCTATGTAAAATAAAATCATGGCTGTTCTACCAGAGGAATACTCTTCAAACATTGGATGCTAGAACAGACAACACATTTAAGTCAGAACTGAGCACAAGGAATATAGGCAGAAGACATTCAACAGTAAGTATTAGAGTGAATTTAGAGTAGTTATTAACCAGATTGTCAGTAAAAATCAAAGTTAGGGCCAGAAAAATGTGGGTTGGATTATAGAATGTTCTGTCAAGAAGAGTAAATTATCTAATTCAGTTAATTAATTCTGGAATCTTGGTGATATGAGACTCCCTTTAAAAGCTGCATTGCAGGGTGCATTTCTACCAATCCTGGAGAAGCTATCTTATCTTGACAGGAATTATCCTTAGGGGGAAAAAAAGGCAGGGGGAAGGCAGAAGTCTTGCTTCTCTTCTGGAGTTACTATCTCCCTCTGATTTCAATCTTCCTTTTCATTACGTCAGGAAAGAACACTGCATTACACCATTAATAAAAGAGGAGGATGTGCATGGACATTTTATTCCCCTCTCAGCTGACAGAATGGGAAAAGGTGGTGCCTACATGTGAAGTAAAATGGAGTTTTGATAGCTCCAGTAAATTTGATTAAGGTTACATGATAAATTGGACTGTTAAAGGCTCACAAGTTGACTTGGGTTTTTGCTTAAACTGTATTTTTCTCATTTATATTTGAAGGCTGTATAATGTAAAGGAAAGTGCCTCAAAGTAGAAATTCAGGGACTTAAACTCTACAACTTGATCTTCTACTACTTGCAATTTAGACTCGCTCTACTTACATTTCTGCCATAGACTGAACGTTTGAGTCCCCCCCTCCCCCAAAATTCATATGTTGAAATAATTATTCCCAATATTAGGGTATTAGGAGGTGGAGCCTTTGAGAAGTGATTAGGTCATATGTAGCCCTCATGAATGGGATTAGCAGTTTTATAAGAGACACCAGAGAGGTCCCTAGCCTCTTGTATCACATAAAGATTCAGTAAGAAAATACTGCCATCTATGAACCAGGAAGTGGGGTTTCATCAGCTACTGACTCTGCCAGTGTCTTGATCCTGGACTTCCCAACCTTCATAACTGTGAGAAATGAATGTTTGCTATTTAAGCCACCCAGTCTATAGTATTTTTTGTTACAGCAGCCTAAACAGATATGCATTTTCCTTATTTATAAACTAAAGACAATAAAACCTCTAGAAGCTATGTTCCAAAACTTAAACACAATAATAATTTCTTGGGAGTTACAATCCCAGGAGTGTAAAATTGATGGGGGAAGGGAAGTGAGGCAGGTTAGCAGGGAAAGTAAATGCAATGCGATACATTACTGAGCTAGCCACAACTTCTTGAGAAGACATGGGCATTTGTGAGATCAAGTGGGTCATCTTCAAACATGTCATGTATTACCTGGGTCACTGTGGAGAAAGAGGGAGGAAATACATTTATCTGGTAGGCCTCCTTATGTCTTGTCTCTCATTGGTCAAAATTTGCCTTAAAGCACATTAATCCCACTATGCATTTAAGTTGAGTTATTGACTTCCCTCATGCATCTGCTTGAGAAACTAAATCTTATGACTCACAGTGAAATCTTTCATATGAGACTATCAGTGAAGAGAGAAGCCACATCCACCCATTCTACATGGGCCAGGATCTACATTCTTGTACAAATGTGTCTCTTGTAGCAGTTGGGCACAATGCATACTGTCAGAGCCCAACCATCTGGTGAAGCAGGCTACGAGAGCAGGGGATATTAAGCAAAAGGGCTGTGATAGTGGCAGCCAGGCCTCTCTCCTGAGCAAGAGGCCAAGGTTTCAAGAATTAAGTAAGTCCAAGTAAAATGGGCTTGTATCTAGAACTGTAACATATACTTTAAGAAAAAATGGCCTAATTGTTCTAAAAATTGTCAATATTTATTCTTTTGAGCAATGTCTAGGAAACTACACTGTTTCTATGGTACCAGCTGGCATTATGATATCTGTAGTTTTTTGGGAACAAAGTATTCCTTATCTCTTTTATATTACTCTGAAAGTTTAAGAAGTCTACACCGTTCTGGTAGAACTCATATATTAGCAAATCTGTTAAAAATTGTCCTAATTTTGTCAGTCAGGAAAAATAATGAGGATTCTGGCAGCATCATGTGACATCCATTGACAATGCTTCAAACCACTTAATTTGCCATATGTGGACTGCATAAGGATGCATTTGCTTTATTTATTAAAGATCATGAAAGTCCTTTAACATTTCCAAGATAGGCTGGAAAAAATTGTTCAGAATAAAAATAGGGCATTAAGTAGGATAGACCCTCACGATACATATTATCTTTTCATTTGGGTTAGAGAATTGAATTTCCCAAAACTGACCTGAGACTTATCAATTATCTAAATGATTTACTCACCTGACAAAAATGCACATATCTGCAACTTTTTGGGTAAGAGAAAAAAGTAGATTTTTCTTTGAATAATTTTTAATTGATAATAGGGATGCTACTGAGAAAATAGGACTAAGGAGGCATTCTCAGGGAAGAAGGGGCAGAGCAAAGAGTGCCACACCCTGATCATATTTTTTTTTTTTCTGATCATATTTGATAGTAAAGCTAGAATTCATATTTCCCTCCTTCTATCCTTTCCTCCCTCCCTTCCTTCTCTTTATCAACTATAGTTCATATCCTGGGAATGCAGAACACCTACATTGAAGGATAAGGGACTGTGGAAATCAGTGAGGCTAGAAAACTCAGCTTCAACTCAAAGCTGTTTCTGAGTGATGCCATCTAGTCAGAATGGAATGAGACTAATATATATTACGTTTCTGGGGGTAAACTGATGGAAAGTAAATTGTAAATTTTTCTTTTAATAATTTTTCATTTCCTTTTTATTCCATTACTTAAGAATGCTAGTTAAAAATCCTTTGAAAAGAACAGGGTAAAAGTAACAACAGGACGTTTGTAGCATTATAATCCTGGGAGCTGAAAACACTCCAGGAATAGAACTCAAAGCTGGAAATAAATTAGAGTGAATTCTTCAAAATTTTTCAACTGCAATAAAATGACTGAGAATTTTTCCCTTTGTAAGTAGGGGTCAAAGCTTACCAGATAAAGAGTATTATTTCCTGAGAACTGTGAATGCTGCTGTGCATCCCCTAATGTTTGTGAATCAGTACTTACAGTCTATTTGTTTGAGAAACTAGTGTCTTTCTTGTATAAATAAACTGTTTACTTGGGACAATAGCTTAAAATTTTTAGTGTTATTTGTTGAGTCAAATATGTTTGAATATATATATATTATTTATATATTATATAAAATTATATATATTTATTAAAACTGATCTTAGGTAGTGCAATGGAAACACTTAACATGCTAATGATAATTTTCCTTAGTGTATTATAATAATTTAAAGCTAATTTGAAATTGTTAAACAATTTGAGAACATTTTTGTTTTGTTTTGTTTTCTTTTGGTTTATTTATTTATTTTTTTAAACTATAGAGGATGATGATTCTATACACTACAGCACCAAAGAAAAGAAATATGATATTAATACAAGTTTTATAAATTGAGTTTTATACTACAGTATCAGTTTTGCACTTTAACTATGCATTTCCCCATTTTATTTACTTTCATGTAAGTAGGAAATTCTCTCACAATACCAGCAAGAGGTATGTTATGGACTTAGTGTGTCTCCTCAAAAGACAAACAAGATGGGATCAGGAAGGAGACAAAGCATAAGAGACTCCTAAACTCACGAAACAAACTGAGGGTGGCTGGGGGTTAGGGGTGGGTAGGGATAGGGTGGCTGGGTTATGGACAATGGGGAGGGTATGTGCTGTGGTAAGTGCTGTGAAATGTGTAAGCCTGATGATTCACAGACAGGTACCCTGGGGCAAATAATACATTATGTGTTAAAAAAAAAAAAAAAAAGAGGTATGTTGGAATCTTAACCCACCCCCATACCTCAGTGTGACCTTACTTAAAGATAGAGTCTGCACAGAATTAATTAAGTTAAAATGAGGTCATTAGAGTGGGCCCTAATCCATTATGACTTGTTTCCTTATAAAAAGGGCAATTTTGGATACAGATGCACAAAGAGGGAAGATGATATCAGTACATAGGGAGGATACCATCTACAAGTTAGAAAATGCCTGAGGCTACCAGAAAGTAAATGAGAGGCATGGAACAGTTTTACTCTCACAGTCCTCAGAAGGAACCAACCTTGCTGACATTTTGATTTTGAACTCAGCCTTCAGAACTGTGCAGCAATAAATTTCTGTTATTTAAGCCATCTAGTTTGTGGTATTTATAGTAGCTCCAGGAAACTAATACAAGATATTTGTCCAAAGTCATTCTTAAGATGATGTATTCGGGGTTCTTGGTACTTCATAGATCATCTTTTGAAATGACCTACTCAATGTCATTGTTACAGAGCTTAGGGAAATATGATTACTTTGAGAGTTTATTATCACATATGAATGCTCTGCCTTGGGATAAATATAAACAAAAATATTTACTTACTCTGTGTACAGTTTTCTCAGTTGAAAAAGAAGTCCAACGTATAAGAAAATAGCAAAAGTGATGGGAAGAGAGAAAGGGGAGTACATAACTAAAATTCTCCATAGAAAAATTCTAAGATGACCCACAGTTTTCTGTTCCCTGGTGTATAAATCCTATGTAATCCTCACCCTTGAATATGAAGAAGATTTGTTAATAAAATGTAGTTTACTCCCAGGATTATGTTATGTTATGTAGCAAAAGGAATTTTGCAAATGTAATTAAGTTTCTTAATCATTTGAGTAAAAATCCTTAAGGCCAACACCACTTGTGGGCAAGTATCTTTGATCTGGAATTTGTAGCAATAAGCTCTTTCCTACACTCTTGTAAAAGTATGCTCTTCGATAGCTATAGGTTTATGTTCAATGATGACGAGTGATACCTGAAGAGGGTCTAGAAAATGATATGTTGTGAATAAGCAGATGCTATATATGTGTATTGTTTTCAAATTTTACATACTTATTGGAGCTTGAGGCATTATTTTACCTGCTCTTATACTGCTGGCAGGCATCACGAGCTCAAGAAAGTTTCCAAGATTCTGTAAGCAAATTATTTTTCATCTTCCTTGACCTAATCTAGCATTCCTATGAAACCATAGCTAGTAAAGAGTCAGTGGTAGTGGTAACACAGTCTGTATTAGATTTTCAGATAATCCTTGACTATTCTGAATAATAACTGATGCCTGTCTAGTTTCCTAAAATTAGCTCCCACAGAAATGCCCTTCTTCGCATTTCTTATTCATAATGTCAGCTACTTTTATAACAGCTGCATTTGGAATATATTCATCTTGTCATAAAAAGTAAATCTACCATCTATTGCTGAATGTAAGACAGCAAGGAGATTTGATGGTATTCATAGACCATATCATGCTTCTTTTGAGATGTCTTTGCCATCAGAAAATAATGTGACTAGTTTGAAAAGGTTCATTGGCAAACCTCTAGCTTGTTACTGAAATGTAGTTTATCTCTGCATTCATATTGATTTTCATAAAGAGACCTGAAGTTTGAAATTTACTTAATACTTAGATTTTGTACTTCCATAAGAATTATAAATATGTTATTCTTAGAAACTCTTCAAATATTAAATAACACATTCTGAAAATGTAAAACTATTATGAATTTCAAGTATGGTTTTGAAAATAATCCAGAAGAATTATATCTTAAATTTGATTTTTCAGTGTATTGCATTTTTACAGTGAGAAGAATGGCTACAAAACGATATGAAATAAAATTTCAATCTTTAACTTGCCTAAAAGGCAGTTTTCAGTCCATGAAAATAACAGATAGGGGAAAAAGATCTAGAGATGATGTTTTAGAAATACTTTCAAAGTACTATTATTATATAAAATGTAATATTTTCTTTATCTTGCTTCTTTTATTTAGCAGATTAATGAATGAAAGAAGCTAATATATAAAGCTTTTAAGTGAAAATAAGATACTGGCTAACTTAAGGCTATGAATATAAAACTTTTTCAGAAAAATATGTAGCTTTTGTGCCCAGTGGGCTATCTGCCCAATGTGTACTCTAAGGAATAAAAAAATTGTATCTTATAGAATTCTTTTTGCCCACGATACAGGATTATGTTACAAAAAACTAAGTTTATTATAACAATTTGGTTTTAATAAAGCTCTAACCTCTCCCATTCTGGGTTTTAATAGTTTACTGTGCAACAATGTGGACGGAATTAGAGGGTATTATGCTGAGTGAAATAAGTCAGTCAGAGAAAGACAAATGCCATATGATTTCATTCATGTGTGGAATTTAGGAAACAACACAGATGAACATAGGGAAAGGGAAGGAAAAATAAAAGAAGATTAAAAAAAGAAAGGGAGGCAAATTGTAAGAGACTCTTAACTCCAGGAAACAAACTGAGGGTTGCTGGAGGGGAAGTGGGGGGCGGGGGAATTGAGTAATTGGGTGATGGGCATTAAGGAGGGCACTTGATGTAATGAGCACTGGGTGTTATATGCAACTGATGAATCACTAACTTATACCCCTGAAACTAATAATACTCCATATGTTAATTAAATTACATTAAAAAACAATATGTCATAAATCAACATGATGATTTAAAGGAGTTTGGGAGGAAGTCAAATTATTATATCTCATAAGTCAAAATAAATCTCTTTACCTTTTGGAATTTTTAGAAAGATAACTTTGTTATATCAAATAAAAGACAATTTTATAGGAATTCTAAAGAAAGGAGTAATATTATGAATATTTTGAAGTTCCTAAGCAATTTGATGTATTAGAACATTTGTAACCACAAATGGCTGGTAGATTTTCATGGTAATCATCAAGAAAAATAAATTCAAAACTGGACTGTGGAGGGAATAAACAAGGCTGTTTATTAGGGTCAAACTCTAAATCATTATTTAGAGCTCAGCCAGACTGGCACTTTGTCATATTTGTTCTTTGTTGCCATAAGCTTCAGAAATCAGGCGACCTTACTAATTTTTTTAAGAGGTTACTACCAACTTTATAAGCTTTTCAGGTTTTAGTTTATTTTTTTCTGTCTTTTCTAATTCCTAAAGCAGGTTAAGAAGCATGATCTAAAAGACATGAAAACATTAAAGCTTAACCCTTCTAAACTTTGGTTGTCAAGGTGATGTTTATTATTACTAGAAAATGTTTTTGTGTTATTACAGTCCATTTTAATTTAGACTATAATTAGAAAGGGACTTTTCTTTTTAAATATCTCTTTCATTAATCCATTTGTCTCTATCTTAGCCATTACCAATATAATCTGAGATACTCTCAATTTATCTAATGAAATAGCTGTCTAAATGTTTTCCCTCCATCTATACAAATTATCTACACACTTTTTGGATCATTAATCTTTACAGAAAATTATTTCTGAGCAATGCCTCAATATATGCCTTTTGGTTACTTAAAAATTATAAAAATAGATATTTAAAAGAATAGACTACCTAAATAGTAGCTCTATTTTTTTTTCTTTCCTTCTAATATATCAGCTTGCATACCTTACTTTGTAGACCACTGCTACAGACTGGATTCTGTCGTTAGCACAGTACTTTATTTTAAAATAATCATGCTGCTTACTTCACTAAAATCTTTCAGTACTATCCTAATTCTCTTAGAATTAAAGGCTTACGTGCTTACTCTGGCTATAAAGCCCTGCATTTGTTGATTGGGTCCAAACTCTTCAGCATTTTCTTCTATCACTCTACATCTTTCAGTGCATTCTACCGGTGGCTTCTATCCATTTCTTGGCCCTTTATTGTTCCCATCTACCACAAGGTCCTCATTCAGGCTGCACAGGGAATCATATCCATTTGCAGACTGCAGAACGGATTGAGAAGAGGCTTCAGTGAAGACAAGGAGACTAGTTAGGGGATGTTATCATAATGCCAGAGAAAGATGGCATTGGCCTGACCTGCAGCAGTTGAGAGGAATGAAGAGAAGGTAAATTTGGGAAATATTTGTATTTGGAGGTGTTAGAATCTGGTAGTTGACTGAATATGGCTTGTGAAGTGAGTGCTGATTTAAAAGTGATTTTCTAGTTCTAGGCTTGGGGCCTTTTATTGACATAGGGAATTTGGGAGGGAAAACCGATTGGAGAGGAAAGATCATAATTAATTTTGGACATGTTGATTTTAAGATTTTTATGGCAACGATCAACTGTGTGTGAAATACAGAGGCGATGCTAGCCTAGATATTTGGATTTTTAAAATAATCAAGTGATAATTGGAACTATACAAATAGATATGATTGTTTCATTTGAACATTTCAAATGGCAAGGGAAGAAAGGGACATCGACACTTGACAGATAAAAAAATGAAGAGTTCACAAATGAAGTTAAGGGAAGGTCTAAGAAATGAGAAAAACGAGTGAAAAGTGTGAAAATCCTGAAAAGCACTGTGTATGAAAGCCAAAGGAAGTGCCTTTTACAAAGTCTGGGTGATAAGGTGAGAACTAAATGTTACTATGAGGTCAGATAACTTTAAAATTGAGAACATATGTATTAGATAATCTAAAAGAACTTTGTTGTGACCAGGGCAAGATCATAGGCAACAGAGTTACGGCAAAGTCTCTCATACCCTGATATGTGCTTGTGTATGTGTTTTGTATATGTAATTTTTATCAAAATATAATCATATATACATACAGAATTAGATGAAAATTTATTTATTTAAATTGATGAAAAATTAAGGAAAATAAAAATAGATGTAGAAAAGTAAAATAAAAGTGGGGTACACTTAATGAATAAAATTTGCAAAGCATTTTTGCTGTTGATACATGGGCTACAAATTTGGTTCTGAGCTTCCAGAAGACAAAAATAAACAGACAGGGGCGCCTGGGTGGCTCAATGGATTAAAGCCTCTGCCTTCGACTCAGGTCATGATCTCAGGGTCCTGGGATCAAGCCACGCATCGGGCTCTCTGCTCCACAGGGAGACTGCTTCCTCCTCTCTCTCTGCCTGCCTCTCTGCCTACTTGTGATCTCTCTCTCTGTCAAATAAATAAATAAAATCTTTAAAAAAATAGACAAAAAATATATATATATCATAAGGTATAAGATACAATGAGTTCATTAATACATAATGTTAAAAACATAATTAAAACATAAAAGTGGCTCAGAGGAAATATATAGAAATAAATAGCATATACATAAACAATTAATATTTATTATTTTAAATATGGAAATATTTATACTTTACATATATATAATATATAATAAAACTGATTATTTATTTTAATTAACTTATTTATTTTTAATCCAGAGACTTGTGTTATAGCATAATGAATCATGACAATAATTTTCCTTTTCCTAACAATATTCCTCACTCTTAAACATAAGTTGAAAAAGCAATTTTATAACGACAAGCGAAACATTGATATTTAAGTACAGGTTTGCACCATTCTTAGCCTGACTTTCCCTGAAGGTAAAATTTGAAATATATAGATAAATGAATGCACTCCTATATTTTAAGCAATTGTTTTTGACACTTTCTGTCTCTCCTGAGATTTTCACAAAAGGTGGGTAGCTGAGATTTCAGATTATGTGCTTTGGCAAGAATCTGGAGTACAAACTGCAAATTTTCTGATTAGGTGTAGATCTGTACAAATAGTGGCAAATAGAGAGGAGAGGCCAGCATATTCCTATACAAATTCAGGAGCCTAACCAGTTGTAAATAACTGACTAGTCTGATTCATTATAGAATTGGATGCAAAGAGCATTTGTGGATAAAGTAGTCTTCAGAAATAATTATGGATGATTGACATCCCCAAAGTCTGTCATAGAATTCACCCACACTATTTACTGCCTAGAGTTTTTCATAGTAGGTATTTCTACTGCTCACCCAAGCATTCCCAATCATGCAATTTCCTGCAAAAGGTGAGCAGATAAATTTCTTAGAACATGTTCATCTAAGTAAGCCTATGATTTAAACTGATTTACAGAATTGCAATAAAATATTTAAGTCAATAACTTTTAAGGTAATGTTTGTAAAAAATGTTGATATTATTATTGAGGCACTATTTGGGAATCCTTGGTTAGACAGTTTCCCAATTATGTCATTCTTGTAGTACCAATAAAATTATATCATAAGTTTGGCGAAAATGTGCTTATTCATAGTGACAGGCTGGTATGTATCCAGTTTATCCAAAATAAATTTTGAGTATTCAAGGTAAAAATTAAACACAGGTGGGTTTCCAAAATACATAATCTTTCACACCACTTAACATTATTATTTGATTTGTCAGGACACTATACCTGTAGACATTGACACTCAAGTGATGTTAAAGTATAGGTTTTATAAAAGCCCCATTAACCAGCATCGTAAAAATGGTTCATAGACTATAGACATAACCAGTTCTATTGCATGCAGTTGTAATGAGTAAAATTCAATAAAATTTTGAAAATCTTATATTTTTCCTGACATATGTCTTTAACAAGTGAAAAAGAAAGTAACAGGGCTTAATAATGAAATACCCCTACTGAAAACCTGCTGACTCTTTATGAAAAACATAGGTGTCAGCATTTTAACTTATATTTATTGAACAGTCATATGTTTCAAGCATCTGGAACAGATTCATGACAATGAATCAATCAAAGTCTCATATAATTTTATTACTATTTCCAACAAGCAAGTCATTTGCACAAGACACTGCCCTCATTCATTCACTGATTCATTAATTCATTAATTCATTTATTCCATAAATAGCCAAGTTTCTTACTTTGTGCCAGTGACTGGGCTGGGTGAAGTTATAGTATATCTTTATATACTTTTATAGTATACTCTATATATTTTTAACTGCTATATCTGCAGTTAAAAAAACCTTTCTTTAGCTCTACTGGAGCATACAGTCTAATAGATTATTTAACTCAAGGATTTTTAGGTAATTTTTTTGTTACAAGTATTGTGCTTAATGTTTTACATAAATAACTTTGTAATTCTCTTAGTAAGTCCTTGAATGGATATTATTTTTTGTGCATATTTTCTTGTCCAACATATTGAGATGCAGAGAATCTGAGTACAGTTCACATAAATTCACATAGTTAGCAAATGTCAGGGCTGGGGTTTAAACCTGAGTAGTCAGACTCTAGAATGTTCATATTTTGTCAATGTTGTGAACATGATTTGAGGGCAAACCAAACAGAGCCTGCAAACTGAAATATTATACTCTTGAAACATTTTTGAGGAAAAATGATGTAACAATATATATCTAGAATTTGAGAGAGATGATTTAGGGTTGTACTTCTGGGTCTGGGAACTTTTTGCACTGCAACTTTAAGGAAGTTGTTTAATCTTTTTGAGTTTTAACCCCATCTCCTATTAAAATTTGATAGTAAAATGTCCAAAGCAGAGCTTTTGTAGCTATGCAGAGAAATAATATATGTGACACTGGGTTTCAAATAAATGCTAATTCAATCCTAATTCAAGATCTTTAGACAAACTGGTTCTAATTATTTGTAATTATTTATTCTAATTCTAATTATTATTCTCATTATTTTCTCCTTGTGAAAAACCTATACTGGAATGCGGTCTGCAGAGGATTGAACATCTAAATTAAAGCAAACAAATGAGTAAACAAACAAAAATACTAAAGGAGGAAACTGGAAGCTACCTAAGAGAAACTTCTAACTTCTTATTTTACTTAAGGATGGACCTGTAAATAATGACTAAATAGTCCAGGCCATTCTCGTAACAGAGGTCTACCAAATTTTTAATTGAATTACTCTTCAGTCCAACTTGAAGTAATTTCGATAACTGGAGTTTTCTCCTGGGATATATTTCTATGCTTTTTTGATATTTGGAGTGGATTTCTCATTAGGATGATGTAATACCAGTCTTCTATGAAAGTTCAGAGATCCTATAACATAGCTCAAAGCATTTTTCACCCTGCAGGACCAAATTAAAGATGAAAGGGGTTGAAGGGAGAAATGCTCATTGAAATATAAATATTTCATCTTTATTAATTCTTAAAGCAGGTAAGATGAATTTTAAAAAAAGATGAATTATATAAATTCTTGGTATTTCTGGTGTGAATATTTTTCCTACAGCTGGTGACTTCTAACGTTAAGAAAAAAAGTCTATGCCAAAAAATGTGTCATTTATGTTCTGAATCCTAACTGAGATGAATCAGTTTGGTATATCTTTTCAATTAGTTTAATGCAGTTAGGATAATCTCAGATTGGAAAGCTTTTGTAAGGAAGTATCTTTGAACAATTATATTTGCAGAAACATACTGAAAATGTTTACAGAAAACAATAAAACATTAATATACATTCCCAGTGTTATATTCCCTTATCTTCCTACAATTGCTCATTCTCTCATTTTATTATTAAAATTCTGTCAAAGACATAACAATAACCACAACGAAAATACAAAAGCTTGCAACAGTAAACTATAAAACTGATAACATAATTTGAGAAATTGGAATGATGCTCTAATGAACGTACCTGCTTTAAAAAGAGAAAAAAAAAATTATGTTTTCTATCAGAAGCTGCTCAGAAATCTCTTGAAACTCTCACCATCCTGAAATAATACTATAAATTACATTTTTCATTCGCAGACTCAGAAACCTGTGTTCTACACCTCTAGAAAATGGAGCAGCTATTCATTTATGAGCCAGGTGGAGGATTGTGCCCCCTCTTCCGCTTGCTGCCATCTGTTTGTAGATACTCAATTTTCAGAAAACAACTTGGCAGGGCACAGGGATCAAGTAAGGGCTGAATTTGAAGTTTTCTTTTTGGGTTGTGGCTCCTACAAATAGTAGGCCTTGTTAAAAGCAAGACAGAGCAAAAGTCTCTAACATTTTATATGCAGAATTGTAGCTTTTCAGGTAGTGTAATAAGTTTGGAGCACTCTTCAAATTTTTGATCATCCCATTATTAAAAAGTGACTATATTTTGTTATATGCATATTTATTTATGAATCTTATAGGTATGATTTTATTGTAATATATTATTTACATTATGAAATGTGAAAACTGTGAGTTCAAGATCTAAATAAAAGTTTAAAAATCTGTTATATTTTCTAATGGTATATAACACTTCAATAATTTTAGTGAGAGAAATTTGATTAAATTTATTTTGAAATTTGAAAATACTGATTGGATGTTTTGTCATACACTGGCTCCAATGTCTGGTTCTGAGTTAACTTAATTTCTCTATGTGGTTTACTGTCAACTGAAAAGGATAGTCCATAAAGGGACATAGATTTAAATGAAAATATTTCAGCTGTGCTACGTAATAATTTAGGTTACTTATTTTTCTCTTTTTTTAACTATTGTGCAAAGTTTTATGTAAAAATCTGTTTGGAAAACTTCTATTATAACGTCAAGAAACTTTTCTTACAAAGCAAATGAAACATATTGTATTCTGATGTTTTTAAGAGGCTTAAAAACCAGGGTAAAACTTCACTAGAAGGACCTTCACTGGATAATTTTGAATAGATTATAATCTTTTATCTGTTAAATGCACATAGGTAACTTTTTATAGATGATACAGTTGCTTAGTTTTTGGTAACAGAATCATTTAAAATGGAAAGATTGCCAAGCATTTGCAAACTCTGCGTAGAATGGGTTTCCTTTTAAAAAGTGACTTTCTTATTTCTGGTAAAAATGTCACTAAAAAGTAGATTAGGTGAGTGTTTTTATTTGCAAATATATCTTCTAAGAATTAAAGGAACATTGGGGAAAAAAATGAGAGCATGTCAAAAGGACACAGAAGCCAACCTGAAGGATTTGAATGAGCTGAATGTTTCAAAGCTGGAACAATTTGACTCACAAAATAAATAATGATAACATTGGGTTATAACCCATAAAATAAATAAGTATCTATGAATTCATATGGATATAAATATATAGTTGAAAAAATAAATAAATGAGAGAGAAGAAACAGATGGCAGCTCCTCATCTTATGTAAGAATTCCAAGTAATAATAAAAAGAGAATGTAGAAAGTCCAAAATTATCATTATGGGTACAACACACTGATAATTGTTGCAAGCAAGATCCACTGATGGATGCCAAAATCAGGGCAAAAATGGGAGGAGAAAAAGGATATCTGCAGTCTCAAGGTAAATAAAGCAATATTTTTCAAAGGGAAAATTGTTAACAATATAGCAGAAGAACTTGGTAGATACCACCTTAGCTAGTTGGTCAAAGTAAACATTACAGTAATAAGACAGACTGACATTTTGCCCCCGATATACTATACTAAAAAAGACAACATCACTTGTCTTGCATTCTTGACAAAAGTTCATAATATTATTCTAATCACAAGGAAACATCAGGCTAATCGAAACTAATATTCATCAAAAGTGCGGGGGTCAAGAAAACTGAGGAAAGACAGAAAAACTGTCACAAACTGGAGGAAACTAAAGCAACATGGAAACTAAATACAATATGAGATCCTGGATTGGATGATGGAACAGAAAAAGTATTTTAGGGGAAAAATGGTAAAATTCAAATAAAGTCTGTAGTTTAGTTAAGACTATTGTTCTAATGTTTAATTCATTGTTTTGACCATTTTACTATGGTTATATATCCTAAATGAATACACAAATATGGCTAAAAGGGATAAGAATTTTAGGTAAACTGGTAACTATATAAAGCAGTAACTAAATACAAACCATGTGTAGATGTCTATTCAAAGTGACCATGACCAAAGAGCCCTCAAATTATACCCAGGTTGATCTCAGTCACCATTACTCTATTCTACTTGCCAGTGAATTCTCTGCCACATAAGCGACCTTTCCAGTTAAAAGGCTTAACAATCACTCCTGGTTGTTAAAGGATTTAAATACATCTATTCTGGGAACCAATGGCTAATCCCAAATTTCTTTATCCATCTTTTCTTATCTTAAAGAACTCTGGTCCTCAGGAGCAAGAGCCATCTTAGAGACCTTCTCAGATAAGACCAATTATGCTCCCAAACATTCCTATTCTTATATATATACTCCAACTGCTATGCAAAACCTTTAGGTTAGCAGTGGGAAGAAGCCCCAAGAATATCTTGATTTTGCAAAATGATAGCATCTTCACATTACAGAAGCTTGAGGCTATAGTTTTAATCTCTTATTTTAAACTAAAAGTCCCTGGAATAGTTATGTGACACACCTAAGGCGGTATAGGTGATCAATAGCAGATTTCTTCTAATGACTGAGTCACTAGATTTTGTTGACACCACTAGCCCTTCATCTCTAAACAGCAAATAAATTTCCTTTTGATTCCATTTTTATATTTACTATTCTCTTCCTTCTTTTTTTCTCCTTAGCATCTCACATGGTTTTCCTCAGGACAGCAATTCTTACAGTGTGGTACTTATTTCAGGGGGCCTGCAAGATCAAAACTACTTTCCTAATAATATTAAGATATTTTTTCATTCAGTCTTTTATGAGTGTCCAGGGAGATATCCAGAGGCTGCATGGTGTAAGACATTGAAATACAGAGAATGCAGAACAGATATGAGAATTTGGAGAATCCAGAAACCTGACATTAAAGATTTCCAAAAAATGTAAAAAAAGTCACCATTTTCATGGTTATTGTTTTGGAAAATGCAGATATTTTGCACTAAAATAGTTTGTTTTTGTTAGTATATAATGAGTTATAGTGCTATTTTAGAACGAATTTCTATGTAAATATTTTTAAAGTGCCTCAGTTTTAATTCCCAATGTGGTAAATATCAATATATATAACTTATATAAACAAAAGCTCCTTGGAGTCCTCAATAAATTTAAGAGTAAGTGCCAGATGAAAAGCTTGAGAATCACTTCTCTTACGTAGTTATTTCCCACCACCCCAGAAAGGAAAAAAAGAACCCAAAAAACAAAAAACACATGGAAATGTGTCCTAATATAGAAGAAACATAGCAACTAATTAAAAAGCATTTATTAATACAAATTTTAATATTGTTTCACCCATTACACTTAAGGTGTGTGAAGAGAGTCATTTTGTATTATATCTTATACTATATCTTTGGCAGTAGCCTCTATTTTATTACTTTGGGCAAGTGGCTTAACATCTGGATCTTAAACATCCTATTCTGTAAACTAGGGAAAACCCTGTCAATTTCAAAGCTTTTTAATAAATATTAAATAAAATAATGTATGTAAAGTTTCTTATACATGCCTGAGATTTAATAAATGCTCAAACTGAAAATTTGGATGACTGTAGTGGTCAGAGAGGATGTTGTAATAGTAAGGCTTTTAATGGAGATGTAGTCGTAGTAGTACCAGTTACTGTGTTGGTGTAACACACATAACTTAAAGTGCAGAGATCTTAGATGTTCAGCTCATAAACTTGTTACACATATATTTAACCTCCTTATCATCACCCAGGCTAAGATACATTTTTTTTTTAAGATACATTTTTATTGGGGCACCTGGGTGGTTCAGTTGGTTGAGCATTTGACTCAGTTACGGCTCAGGTCATGATCTCATGGGTCACGGGATTGAGCCCTGCGTAGGGCTCTGTGCTCAGTGCTTGAAGATTCTCTCCCTCTCTTCCTCTCCCCACACACATGCTTTTTCTCTCTCTCTCAAATAGGTAAATGAATCTTTTTTTTTTGTAAATGAATCTTTAAAAAAAATCTTAATTTTTTTTTGTTGTGTTGGCTTTGTATATTTTTTTTAAAAATTGCAACATTTTGCAATATTATAAAAGTCCAGAAATATTGGTGTTGTAAAATGAGTTATTGTGCTCAGTTTGGTATATTCATGCAAACAAAATGATAAAAATACATAATATGTGACAATATTAAACAAGTATTTAATTAGGTATTATTTGTACAACTAAGCCCTTCAGTTCCATTGGATCTTGATTAAAAGTTAGCTTCATATTAAAAGTTAGCTTCTGATCAGCCTTGGTAAAATTTTAATTCTTACTCTTATATTATACCCTTCCCTTAATGTTTTTCTCTTCTGCACTTAAAACTAATCTAATGCATTATGTAATTGGCTTATCTGTCTTGCTCATTGTGTGTCTTCCCCACTAGTCCTAGCTGCAGCAATCAGACCAGAAAAAGATAAAAAAGGTCTCCAAGTTAGTAAGGAAGAAGTAAAACTGTCACTGTTTGCAGACAACATGATTCTATATATAGAAAACCCTAAAGACTCCACCAAAGAAACTATTAGAACTAATAGATGAATTCGGTAAAGGGGCTCCTGGGTGGCTCAGTCAGTTGAGCATCTGCCTTTGGCTTAGGTCATGATCCCAGGGTCCTGAGATTGGCCCCCATGTCCTGTGATGGCCGCTGCTCAGCGAAGTCTGTTTTTCTTTTTCTCCCTCTGCCCCTCCCCACCACTCCTGCTCTCTCTCTCTCTCTCTTAAATAAATATTTCAAAAACTAATGATGTACTGTATGGTGACTAACATAACACAATAAAAAATGAATTCAGTAAATTTGTAGGATACAAAATTAACACAGAGAACAAAATGCCTAGGAATAAATTTAACCAAGGAGGTGAAAGACTTGTACTCTGAAAACTATGAGACGCTGATGAAAGAAATTGAAGATGACAAAAACAAATGGAAAGATAAACCACGCTAATGGATTGCAGCAATTAATATTGTTAAAATGTCCATATTACCCAAAGCAATCTACAGATTCAATGCAATAACTATAGATTTGCCACAGAAATAGAATAAATAATCCTAAGATTTTTATGGAACCACAAGAGGCCCCAAATAGACAAAGCAATCTTGAGAAAGAAGAACAAAGCTGTAAGTATCACAATTCCAGATTTCAAGATATACTACAAACCTGTAGTAATTAAAATAGCATGATACTGACACAAAAATATATACATAGACTAATGGAGCAAAATGGAGAGCCCAGGAATAAACTCACAATTATATGGTCAATTAATCTACAACAAAGGAGGCAAGAATATACAATAGGGAAAGACTATCTCTTCAATAAATAATGCTGGGAAAACTGGACAGCTACATGCCAAAGAATGAAACTGGACCACTTTCTTACCCCATACACCGAAATAAACTCACAATGAATTAAAGACTTACGTGTGAGACCTGAAACCATAAAACTCCTAAAAGAAAACATAAGCAATAGTCTCTAGGATATTGACCTTAGCAGTGTATTTATGGATATGTCTCTCTAGGCAGGGGAAACAAAAGCAAAAAGAAACTATTGAGACTACACCAAAATAAAAAGCTTTTGCACAGTGAAGGAAACCATTAACACAATGAAAAGGCAATCTACTGAATGGGAAAAGATATTTGCAAATGATATATCGAATATGGGGTTAATATCCAAAATATATAAGGATTTTATAAACTAAACACCAAAAACTCCTAAATAATCCAATTAAAAAATGGGCAGAGGACCTGAATGGAAATTTTTTAAGACATTTTTTAAAAGAAGACCTATGGATGGCCAACAGTGATTCTGAGTATCATCACTAATTATCAAGGAAATACAAATCAAAACCACAATGAGATATCACCTCAAACCAGTCAAATGGCTAGTATCAAAAAGATAAGAAATCACAAGTGTTAGTGATGATGTGGAGAGAAGGGACTTTGTGCATTGTTGGTGGAAATGTACATTGGAGCAATCACTGTGGAAACAGTTTGGAGGTTCCTCAAAAAATTAAAAATAGAAATACCATATGATCAGTAATTCCTTTACTAGGTATTTACCCCCAAAATAGGAAAACACTAATTTGCCCTAGCATATGTTTACTGTAGCATTATTTATAATAGTCAAGATATGGAACCAACCTAACTTTTCATCAATAGATTAATGGATACAGAAGATGTGAGATATATATATATATATATATATATATATATATATATATATATATATAATTCAACCATAAAAAAGAATGAGAACGTGCCATTTACAACAACGTGGATGGACCTAGAGAGTATTACGCTAAGTGAAATAAGTAAGAGAAAGACAAATACCATATGATTTCACTCATATGTGGAATCTAAAAAACAAAACAAATGAACAAACCAAAAACTGAAAATTGATTCATAAATACAGAGAATGATCTGGTGGTTGTTGAGCGGGGAGGGGCAGGAGGGATGGGCAAAATAGGTGAAAGGGATTAGGAGGTACAAACTTCCAGTTATAAAGTAAATAAGTCACAGAGATGAAAAGTACCATTTGGGAATATAATCAACAACAACAATAAAAAAAATAATGCATTATGTAATTGACTTATCTGTCTTGCTTATTGTGTACCTTCCCCATTAGAATGCCAGTTAAGTGAAGAGAGTAGTTTATTCATGCTTTTATGCTTAGTTCCTAGAAGATATTGTGACATAGTAATTGTCCATTAGAAATTTGTTAATTAAGTGTTGAAAGCATAGTAGGTTTTAAAAATATGGATAATTTAAACGGAAAATTATGACCACATTACAATTGTCAGTATTAAAATATGAATGCTGATGAAAAATAAAGGTAATAAAATAAGAGTTGTTTGCCAGTTTTCTTTCTTTTTATATTTTTGTTTGTTCTGGCTTTTCTAATGTTATTTATTCAGTAAATTAAAGTCAGGGGAAAGCAGTAATGAAAATATGAGAGGGAAGGAACACAATATTACTTATCCTAGTTGCTATAGGACCTTAGAATGACCAGTGACAAAAAGCCAATTTGATAATTAATCCATAATGATTTGTCAGGTTCCAGCAATATGGTAATATCTTAATCTCTCCATGCTTCAAGTGCCAATATTTCACTGACCTTTAGGAAATATATATATATATATATATTTCATATATATTTCATCTGCAAGTAAATACTAATGACAAGAACTTCTCAATTTATGCCCAGTAGAGATGGAATTGTTGAATTCTCTTATAGGCTATGTGAAAGCACAAAATGTGCTATGTCAGGAATTTTCATAAATGAATACAGAGGACAAATAAATCAATTAGTAAAATAGAACTGCTCTAAGATGATGAATGATGACTCAGACGAGGCTTTGATATACAACAGGAATCTATTCAACAGCAGGGAATGGAGAAAATCATGATGAGCAAAAACGCATGAGACTTATCTCAAGGAATAGATGCTATTGTACAACTCTACCCACTCATTTTCAGGTAAGAATGCAGACCACAGTCATGTTATCCTACAGTTTTGGGTTTTTTCCAGAGGAGACAGAAACCTATACTTTAATGTTAAATCTTTCAAATTTATAAATTTTAACCTTTAACATTTAATTTAAATGTAAAGTCATGTGTAGTTAATCCTTTGTGGAGGGAAGAAAACATCCTAAAGCTGAAATGTGGTCACGGCCTACAAGTTTCAACTTCTGCTGCCATTTATCAGTGTTCACAAACCCACGTATATACTAAATGTCCATTCTGGTGTCCTCAAAACACAGAGCACATCATTCTCTACAGTTGCATTAAGTTATTGTACAATATATTCACAGACTTAAATTACAACTTCAAAAGAGATTTTTAATATTTTGCTTTTAATTGTTCATCACTTAAAAAGAGGTCCTAAAATGTTAATTTTCACTGCCTCCATTATCTCTGTCAAACAGTGAGTGATATATTTGGTCTTGGAAGAAATCCTTTTTTTTTTAATGAAGGAAACTACTATTCTAATTTGTTTATTCTGATGTCCAAGTTTTGTCACATCTTTAAAATTAGTGTACATTTAGGACTTTTTATCAATTTAATCTAACCTTCTTTGTCTGTCTTTACGGGGTATCAAGAAAAAATGAATTACGAATCTTATGCATACACTTAATTTTACTTGAAAATGCCCATTGCCATCACTCAGTCTATCTAATTCTTTCTCTTTTAATAACAGAGCCGATTTCCCAGAATCTTAATCATTTTCACTGCTTTTTCCTGGATAGTCTCCAAATTATCTGCATCCTTGAATTTGTAGAGCTTGTGAAAAAGCATAATCTATAGAGATAATTAAAGCAGGAATTAAGTATTGCTAAGTTCTCTTCTGACAGTGATTGTGAAAGTCTGTATTTCATAAAATTGATGTAAAAGGCAGTAATTTTTCACCATCCCACACTTGCTCTCTACCGTTAGAGTTACTTCCTATCTAAAATAATTGGATAATTTGGAACAGCAGGAGGTCAGGATGCAGTAGTGTTCATGAGATGAACATGGCGAGGAAAGAATGGAGGCGTGAGTGGGGCAAACTCTATCTCTAACAATTAGAGAACTTTCATGAGACAGAGGGAATCCACTCCAGTCACATGTTGATGCTTTTATTCTCGCTTCAACATCTTTTAGGTACGATTACCTCAAACATTTATTAGGAAACTTCAATGTTGAAAAACTTTTTGCTTTTCAAAGAGCTCCACCTGGTTTTAGTTAATTGGAAGGATCAGAAAACTGTTCCTTAATTTGTGCTCTAATCTTTCTTTTTACCAGTAGCACCCAGTGAGTAAGGAGTCCAGTTAGGATTTGAATCCAGGGCTTAACTCTAGCACCCAACATTCTTTACCAACGAGTATGGTTGTACTGCATGAAAATACCACAATTTCTTAGATATCTTTTCTATCCCATAATAAACATGCCCAAAATTAAATAGTTCACATAATCTCAGGCAGAGTTCTTACATGCTTGAGTTCATATAATTATTAAGAAATCCCAGGATTTCTGGCTTAATCTTACAACAATGTAGTGTCAGTGTGCTCACAAGAAATCACAGGATAGTATCTGAAGACAATTCACTGACATACTGAATACATTTATTAAAAGGAGTATTCTTTCCCCTATCATCCTTATCATAATCAATGGGATGGTTAATGAAAACAAAATTAATAAAAACTATGTTAATTTTTAGGGTATGAATTGTTTATTAATTTTGTGACTTCCTGTAAAAATCACTTGACAAATCTGGAGGCATTAAAAAAGTGTATAGTTCAAAGCATGATATTTAATTTGCTTAAATTTGTTTCTACATTATATGCTATAGGAACAAGGGCATAAGAATCAAAGTGTTTTATTGTTGTAGATGTTTTTTAGACTACTGATGTTTTTCTTCACCAAAGAAAACACATCTTAAATATGTATAAATTGAACCCTTCCTAATTTACAATATAATTGTTTTATTAAACTGTAGTTTAATATTTGCAATAATTAACAAAATAATTCCACTGTATGTAACATTTTATATAAAAACCCGAAGTACATGATTTTATAAAATATGTTAACTTTTATATTTACATTATTGATTAAAATTTTAATTTCAGATACTATTCAAATAATGTGTTTGATTAGCTTTTTAAAAAACATTTATCAATTAACTTATTTCTGAATGAATCAGTATAAATAATCTAGCCCAAATGTAACTCACTTTTCTTTTTTTTTTTAAATTTTATTTATTTATTTGAGAGAGAGAGAGAGAGTGAGAGAGAGCATGAGAGGGGAGAAGGTCAGAGGGAGAAGCAGACTCCCCATGGAGCTGGAAGCCCGATGCGGGACTTGATCCAGGGTCTCCGGGATCATGACTTGAGCCGAAGGCAGTCGCTTAACCAACTGAGCCACCCAGGCACCTACACTTTTCTACTTTATACATATTTGAACTGGATTTGTGGTATGGAATTTCAGAGGAGCAGAAGGAAACCAACTTTATTATTTCTACGATAGAGAAAAAACAACAACAACAACTCAAATAGTACAAAAAGTGGTATTTGGTCTTTGGAGCTAATATTGTGTCATGCTTGGGGACTAGGGTTCAGGGCACTGTAGAAATATTGTGGGGATATTTCCACCTTATCATATGCAACGCTTCAGCTATCATGAAAATTATTTATTTAAAAAAATTGGACTACAAAAAAAAATTGGACTACAGTTCCCTGTGACTGTTGTAGAGCAGTATCTTTACTTGGAGGTATCTTTTTTGATGACTTCATCATTTTGCCAATATGTATTTTTCTATTAAAGTAAATGAACATTTTTTCCTATGTTATTTGTATAATGAAAAGCAAACAAAAACTTCAATTCAATCACTAAAATGACAAAATATGTTTTAACATATTTTAACATATAATAAAACATAATTTAACATATAATAAAATAACAAAATATGTTCCTAATATTGGGGGAAAAAAAGAAAAATGAACCTACCTGGAGTGTAGACTTGCCTCTCCTAGTTTATGTAGGACACAAAAGTTATCCCTGTATTGCTTCAACTTGATAGGTTTACGGTTACATGAATAAACTACTGGAAATACCAGGAAGCCAGGGAACAACTCTAGAAGCTAATCTGGTTGTTCCTTTCATAGCCCAGAGCTCTATGGCAGTCAGTGATACAATCACAGATGTTAGACCAACAAGCAAGGCAGCTCCTGTTTTGAAGCAGAGAAAAATAAGCTGCCACAAATGCCTCACAACTTTATTATTGCAATTGATCACATTTATGAAGACCTCATAAAGCTGCAAACAGTTATAATACAAAAAAGCAGTTATAACAATGCAAAGTGGTCTATCATCACCTCTTGATGACAATTTTATTACTGCTGGGGACCAATATTGTACAGGGGAATCTAGTAGCTATAAGTTATTTTGAAGCAAAGCAGCACAGCAGGCTAGAGTATTACTGTACAAAATTTATTTTTTATGAGACACAATAATTATATCAAACAGTTACCAAAATGTCTGGGAACTACAGGATCTATTAAGATACCACAACAGAGACATCTCCTTTATGTTCACTGGGAATGGCAATAAGCATTACTACTTGGGTAGAAGACAGGCTCTCGCAACTCATCCTTGGACTGCCTATAAGTTATTGTCGCAGGTGACTGGCAAAGACGAAGTTTAATAACACACGGTCTCATGGAGCTCAACAGAGCATGAAACTTAAGGGCCTCTAGCCATGGAAAGGATTTGGCATTCACTAGTATCTAATGATGAGTCAGGAAGAAAAGAATTTACTATGACCTGTGGACTATTACCTCTTTATTCTTGAACATTTATAGTTTTTTTTTTTAATTAAAGAGGATAACAAGCAAAAGAAATAACAATATAATTAATTTCCTGAGGAATTTTCTTACAAATAAATCTGATATATTAGTTTTCTGATTAATTGGATGACTGGAATGTCAAATTGTATTTCAAATATGTTGTCTCCCCTTTGGATCTAGGTCTAGGACTCATTTTAGGAATTACTAAATTCCTGAAATTGTACTAAATTTAATTTGAATCACCTTAGTATTCTACAGTCTTCTCTTTACCTTGGAACCATTTATATTTCTTATTACTCATTCAAAAAATACTTTTTAAATGTTTACTATGTGTCAAACATTGCTCTGGACAAAATGAGAACCAAATTAGTATTCCAGAAAAATGTGACCAGAGGTTGATTTGGTTTATACACTTCTTATAAAATATTTTGTTAGAGTTACCCACTTGAATCTTCTGAATAGAGATAGCCAAGACTTAAAGAAAGCAATGTAGTGGATTCTGTATACCTATCATGGAAGCTGTCCATGTAACCCTGAGCGTGTTAATAATAGAAGTGCTTGCCAAAGGTAAGTAGCCTATCTTCAGTGGTCTATGAGGCTATTTCTGAAGGACCTCTTTCCTCCATTTTATTGGGAATCTATCTCATTCTTTATTGTTATCCCACAAATAATTTGCCATGTCTGTAACTTGACTGATACCCCCACATATTCGGTTCGTACTACATTTGGTTCCTACCACGTTTTATTCCTACTATGTTTCGTAGTCTGTCATTTTGATTCTCACTCTGGCTTGACTCTGGCTTTCTGTAGTGTATCTGGTATGATCATCCTGCTGCCTGAGAGTTTTACAGTGTTATAAGTGAAGGCTCATGTCTGAGAACCTGAACTCTCCCCTATAATTGAGACAGTATCATGTATTACAAAGTTTAGTGGTTGTTAGTTTCAGTTGTAAATACAAAAGAAAAATATAAATATACTCTGAAGTTATGGTGTCCAAACAGAACAGAAATGCATAAATTAATAAGTCAAAGTCCCCATTCACACTGATTCAAAGTCCACATCCTTTTCCATTGTTTTCTCATAGAGTTTTTGTTCCTTATACTATTTTATAAGGGCATTTTCTCTTAATCTTTATTTTGATTTACTGAATCTTCTCATCTATCTGGAGATTTTTATCTGCTTATATGTTATACAAAACGTGATGGGTAGCTTCCATTTTCTTCTCCTTGTTCACTTTATATACCCTTTCCACTCTTTCTTATGCTCCAAGAAGCTGATCTCTATGGTCCAATCAAAATGTTCATTTACTATCTGTTTTCTGTGTGAATTTGGACAAAGGAAGCCATTACCAAGAGTTCAGAGGGTGGGAGGAGAGGAAGGATGGAATAATTACTTCTTTGACTCCCTCCCTTCCAGGTGTCCAGGAAGTGACTGTGTACCTTTACCAATGACCCCCACCCCTGTAGGGTACCCTCTCCTATGGTTACGTTCTCAAGAGTTCTGGTAAAATGCTTCCTCCCCTTGCCCTGTAAGGCCAATAAGTAGTAAAGTCTTTTAATGGTGCTAGCCTCCAAGGCACTTTATTATCCTGGGTTGCTTGCTTTTTATCTGCTCACATTTTTGTAATTTTTTTTCACCAATCTGCCCTCAATTATCCCATAGCTGAAACCCTAACTGATAGATTTGTTTATATTTTCACTTTAGGACCTGATATTGATTGATTGGATCTTTGTTCACCTACTCCTTATCCACAGATTCTTAATCTGTAAATCAAAGAAAATAAAAGTACTAAGCTCAGGTTCTGAGGTTAAATGTAAAGTACTTATCATACTGCCTGGGGCATGGTAAAGTATCAATAATGTGACTAGTTTTAGATGGCAGTTTCCTCTTGCTGCCTACTTCTTTTTTTTTTGAAGATTTTATTTATTTACTTGTCAGAGAGAGAGCTAAAGCAGGGGGAGCAGCAGGCAGAGCAGTCAGAGGGAGAAGCAGGATGTGGGACTTGATCCCAGGACTCCGGGATCATGACCTGAGCCAAAGGCAGACACTTACAGATTGAGCCACCCAGGCATCCCATTGTTGCCTACTTCTTGACATGGTCCTCAACATCATGAATTTTGTTGTTGTTGTTTTGTTTTTATTAAGCCTTTCGTGATCTATTCCCCTCAAGCTCTAAATGTAAAACTAGCCTGCCATTTCACAGTATGGTATTCATCTCTCAATATCTGATTAAAATTCTGAATGTTATTGGCATAAGAATTGCATCTTACCTGGAATTCTAATGTGTGTGTGTGTGTATATACACTCCATTATTTTAGATCTTTTACTTTCAAAAATAAAAGGAGTGCATTGCAACATTAATTTTTATGTTTAAAATTTTATTAATACTGTAGCTAAGATACTCTTTTTTCCTTGCTTTTAAACATTTCTCATTAAGGAAGCTATTGAATTTGCATATGTATTTTGCAATTTTCTACCTTATTACAATCATTAACCATTACATGTAATTTTTGAGTGAATCCCTTAGAGTTTGTTTCTCTTTCATAGAAACCAAATATTTTTTTATTCTTTATAGTATGACAGACTCTTTCCTAACATTTTTTTCCTGGATTCTGCAGTATATTGTTTAGTGATAAATACGCCAGAAACCCAAAATAATAAATTCATTTTTTAGTCTTTATTTTTCTGTAAGCATAACTCTACTCATAAAGCACAGATGGACAATTTCTATGGTCCAGTTTCTGATCAGATTAATGACTTGAGGTTAAAATGATGTGTTCTGTCTCTGCATCTAGTCAAGTCCTGGTTGATCTTAGCAAACATTCTTCTAGTACATCTTTGCTGAGTGCCATCTTGTTTCTTTTTCTCTACCTGACTTTCCTAGAGTCTAAACAAACAAGGCACATTGAAATAGATGTTTCTTAGGCTGTATTATGAACAGGGATATTTTCCTGCTTTTCCACTTCTATTTGCAACTCCAAATCATAAAGTCATATAAATTTCTTTCCTCATGGAGTTTAACCACTACTCTTATGAATGAAGCCCCTCAGTTGTAGAGAGTTTAAGCACTGTGTCCAAAATTACACATCTAGTTAGTGATAAAACTGGGAATAAAATCCAGTATAATCCACAAGAAAAAAACATTGACTTTGGAAATATGAAACTTATGTTTACATTCTTGCTCTACCATTTTTTCATCCATAGCTCAAATGATCTAGTAGTCTTATCTATAGCTCACTTTTGGAATTGAAAATAAAGAAATGGAAAATACATCTCACCATAAAAGATTGTGGTATGAATCAACTGAAACAATGTATGCAGGCACCTGTACAAATGTCAATCTACTGATTCCCAGACCATGCTTTTCTTCCTCCTCATACTGTTTTCTCTTTTTCCTTTTCTGTATATATAAACTTTAAGTACTACCAGTCATAAGAGAATAATAACTTAATATTAATACTAATTCAATCATTATTATTTGATATGTCACCTATTTTAATATCTATTTTATGGAGTAATCAATCAGACATACTGACTGATTGTTTGACACATTTATACATTTTTATTTTGAAAAAAGTTTTCAGTAAAACAATTCTCACGCTATTAGAAACATCTCATTTCCTTCACTTTCTCATTGAATAAAGATTTTTATTACAGTTTATTTGAATTACTTAATCTTGTTGTAGCCTGAAATATATAATCTCAAAAACCATATCTGAAAGAATATACATATTCATTGTTGATTTTACCAAATAAGAAGTGATTATTATTATTTTTAAAGATTTTATTTATTTATTTGACAGAGAGAGAGAGATCACAAGTAGGCAGAGAGGCAGGCAGAGAGAGAGGGGGAAGCAGGCTCCCTGCTGAGCAGAGAGCCCAATGCGGGGCTTGATCCCAGGACCCTGAGATCATGACCTGAGCCAAAGGCAGAGGCTTTAACCCACTGAGACACCCAGGTGCCACAAGAAGTGATTATTTATAAAAAGATATAAATGGCTTATAGTTGGAAAGAATATAGCATAGGTATACAAATTTTGTTCAACTTTCATTTGAATTTGACAATATAAAATTCAGTGAGCATTTTCAACTGCACCTTTAAACTGCCTAAGGGAAATTTGTTGATAAATATTAATTAAAATGTAAGATAAAATTTACTAAGCAGAATTATATTCTTTAGAGATCCCAAGTCTTATTATGGGGAAAAATTAGAAGGAAATTTAACTTTGCAATGTTTTTTGAGGGACTGCCATTTTCAATCAATGTGACATATCTGGGAGTGACACCCTGGAGTGACACCCTGAAGCCTACAGTTTTTTATTTACATTTATTCATTCAATAAACTGATTACCTCAGAAAAATAGGCACGCAAATGGGCTCTTCTTTTCATTCTTCATCTTTTTTATAGAGATGAAAGTGACAACTTATTATGTAAAAATAAGGTCTGAATAATAAAGCAAATTTATAGCTCTATTCAAGGTGAGAAGCAGGAATATAGAGTGGGGTCTCTTGTTCAAATAATTCCCTTCTTTTGCCTACTTTTAGCACTGTGGGAGGACATTTTTATTTTATTTATTTAGTTTCTGAGGTCAGAAATCATTCTCAGATTTTAAGTAGGCAATATATTATTTAAATTTGCAAGCATTTTCCCTGACACAAAAGCCTGGGGTATGTACAGTCAGGTTGCAAGGTATTGGTTAATTCCATTATTTCAGATTCAGTTCCACTGAATCTCTGGAAACAGCCATCAGTTTAAGGCCTGCTTGTTCAGGTTAGAGGAAAACATTTGATCCCTGAATTTTTCAAAAACTTGTATCACTCAGGCTACTTGATATTTTAAAATAGAAGTGATTTACATGAAAATAAATATTTACAAAACCCTGATCATGAGGATCTAGACTGGGCTTCTAGGAAACACTCACAGAGTGTTAAACACTGGCTTATTAAAGGATCTACATCAGAGAAAGAGGACTAAGGACCCACAAAGTTGGTGACAGGAATGTGGCTGCAGAAACACCTAGTGCCTCTACAGCTATGCTTTTCAACAACAGTAGCCAGAGCAACCCCAAGATGGGGTTTCTCTTGCACTTCTGACTTCATGCGGAGTGCCGCTATTATGTAGAAACAACCTCCCATTCAGAGCTGTAGCTGTGAGTCTGGGAAATATTTTGGCTTTTAAGACTCTGAAATACAGGGCAGTACTGTGAAAAGAGATAGTACCAATTCTTCTTATTCGGCATGTCCTTTATGTTCAACATCGTGTCTTAGTTTCAGAGGTTTCACAAGAGCTTCAAAGTACCCCAGTGAATTCAAGTATGACATCAACAGCACTGCCCAAAAATCAGCATTATTTATAAATTTTCTATTCACAATTTTGCGGTGACTGCCACCTTATGGTTTCCCGTGGCCGATCTCTCTGCTCCAGACACTGGATATTTACATTTTTCCCATCCAGAGAAGTTAATCTTCGTACCACTTCCTTAAAATGATTCCCAATCTGGGGCACCTGGGTGGCTCAGTGGGTTAAAGCCTCTGCCTTCAGCTCAGGTCATGATCTCAGGGTCCTGGGTTCGAGCCCTACATCGGACTCTCTGCTCAGCAGGGAGCCTGCTTCCTCCTCTCTCTACCTGCCTCTCTGCCTACTTGTGATCTCTCTCTCTGTCGAATAAAAATAAAATAAAATAAATAAACAAATATATAAATAAAAAATGATTCCCAATCATCTTCTGTTTCACAAATAGTCTTCTATTTTTCCAGGTAAACATGCCCTCCTAGAGGTCTTTTAATAGACCTAATTCAAGTTTTTATTTTATTTTCAAGTATCTGTCACATAAAGAATGCACAATTAACATCGAAGGTACAACTGTACGTTTTATACCTTGTAAACTCATAGATTCTGGTCTTGAGAAAAATTAATGCAAACTTCATCTGTAGATTCTTTTATTTTTCCTCTTATTTTATAGGCTGTGATCATATCTGTGGATGTGATATAATTCCAGAAAACACATATTTTTGTGGACTTAATTTTTTTCTAGGAAAAATGGGGCAATTATGCTCAATTCTTCCAGGATATTGAAGTAAAGGGGATTTCTCTGTTTAGTATTGATACTTACAATAGCAAGTGGTGGATCTACCACAACATGCCCTGGAAAGTACAAGCTCTTCTCTGGACTCCTTTTCACACAAGTCATGGACTTTCAGCTATTTCACAAAATTATCTGCTATGCTTTTGTTGATTTCATTCCTCATAATTTTTCAGAATAGAGAACTACCAAGAAAAAATTATCCAATACAGAATAATTATAATTAAGAAAATGTGAAGAACACTCAGGAGTGTGGATTTTCCCAAGAACACTGACAAATGAAAGACAATAGCAAAAATACTGATATTATATACATATATATGATTAAATGCTATGATAATAAATATTGGCACATCTTCCCACTATTAGTTGTCCTCCCCTCCCTACCATTAGTTTTAAGGGCAAGGATATTATTCTGGGAGTCAGGAGAAACTGAGAAGTTGATTTCAATCCTAGCCCTGTCACCACATCTCAATTCATGGCACTTCTCTCTTTCCGGTCGTTCATGCCAGAAAATCCAGTTATTCTCAGGTTCTTTTTTTCTTTACAACTCATATTTAATCCACTGAGAAACCCTTCCAGTTGTACCTTCAAAACAGATCTAGAATCTGGTCACTTTTGAACATTTCAACCATGGTTTGAGTTGCTAAGATTTCTTGCTGGTAGTAGCAAGCAAGAGCTTGCTAACTGGTCATCTAGCTTCCATCTTTCTCTTTCTTACCTAGCACAGCAGCCAGAGTGATCCTTTTACAGTTTAAGTCAGGTCATTTCACTCCTTTATTCAATGTTTACTATATTAGTTTGCTAGGGCTGCTGTAACAAAGTACCACAAACCAGGTGGTTTAAACAACATATATTATGTTCTCACAGTTCTGGCTAGAAGTCCAAAATTAAAGTGTTAGCAGGGTTACTTTTGTAGGCTTTAATACAAAAACATAATTCCCCATATTTGTCTGTCTACTCCATACTTATCACTGTCTACCCCATCTTGTTACTAAGACAAAGCCCTCAAGTTACTAAGACATATAGCTCCCTTCATTCCATTTTGCAATGCAGCCACAGAATAAGTTTTTATGCTTATACATGTGACTTTCAGTCACTTATTCAAGTATTGTTATTTTCATTTTTGCCTATATTTTCTCTTTAAATTTTACAATCTTAGCTATACTTTTAAACATTTTTGTTATGTATTTCTCCAACATTTTTTATATGGTCTTTGTTCCCCATCAAGCTAGTTTTCATCTTGAGAATATACAGGACATAACATCAATGTCTGGATCTAGCATGGAGTATCTTTAAATTTGCCTCTTCAAATTTTACCTAAGTAAATAGTATTTTAGAAAGATAAAACTATGTAATGAGTGAACTATAAATTAATTGAATGCCTTTATTTTTTCTACAGACCTAACTCAGCTCAGCGTTACCAACATCTAAAACTGCCTCTCTTCCTTTGGAAAGCTGAAACATAAGCAGGAGTGGGCATAATTTATGGCAAAACTAACAAACATCCTTCTGTGCAGGTGATACTCTAGTTACAGCTTGGCTAACAACAGATGGCATTATTTTAACACAGAGAAATGCTGAGTGGAGACACTGATTCTCTCTCAAGAGTAGTGACAGCCTGAGATTCTTGGCTTAAATGAGACCCTGATGATTGGAATTCATAAACCTGGACAGGAGAGACTCATCTACTGCCAAGTGCATAAAACACCTTTAATTACAGTCACATTGCTAAAGGTTAAATAAGCCCCATGTAACTAAAAATAAAGAAAAAATAAATATTTTATTTCTAAAAATCTATTTAATTATCACCATCTTTTGTCTCAACAGTATGAAAATTCTGGGGTAAAAAAAATACAGAAATGAATAACAAAGAACGCATTGAAATTGAAAAAAAAAATCAAAGCAGATTTTAAGCACATTTATTTCTTTCAGTTAGTGCTGTTGGCTCTACCTCTAAAATGTGCCCAAAATCTGGCTCTGTCTTAATTCTCATTTCCTCTACCGATTTGATCCAAGACATGGCCATTTCTTACCAGTACATCGCAATAACCTCCCAATGGCAAGCCCCATTATATTTTCAACATACAATCTTTTTTCATTTTATTTTTCATTTTCAAACATACACAAAATAGAAGATACTAAAAAATCACCACGTATCCAGCCCTAAACAATTATCAATGTTTTGACAATCTTGTTTCATCTACCACATCCTTCCTTCCCCATTTCCCAGTCCTCTAGCAATTCTTTGAAATTTGAAGTCAGATCAAAGTACTTGTTTTCTAACAACTTTCCAAAGGCTTCCAAACTCAGAGAAAGGGGCAGAAGCCCTGATCTTTTCAGTGGCTCACATTCCTTCCATAACCATCACCATTTCCCAACTTTCTTCCTCCCTCAGCTCTGGCCAGGGGGCCCCGTTGTTGTGGCTGGAAAACTGTGGCCTGCTCCCACCTTAGAGATCTGCATTTGTTGTTCACTCTGCTTAAAACTCTTTCTCTTCTCCCACTTCCCTCCCCCAATACAAACAGAGTTTTTGCAGAAGTGTAACTTTTAGGTGAGAAATTTTCTAGGCATTCCATTTAAAATTTTAATCTACCCTAAACCACCCACCAGCATACCTTATCACCTTATTCCCTCCCCCTGCCACTGTTGCCTGCTTTATTTTTCATCACAGCACTACTTTGTTTACTAATGTAGCTTCTATGCAGATGCATATCTAGCTTGGTATATAAGTGGTACTTCATACATATTTTTTGAATATTAACATTGACTATCTATTGCAAAGACTTGAGTGAAGCTAAAATGCTAAGCATGTTTTAATCACTGGCATAACATGCTATTTTTATATATTTTTAAAAACTGTTTAAACATGCAGCTGTGTTGTAGCCTAGGAGGTAAGTCAAGCCTTCCTTGTTCCTGTCAAACATGCCATTGACAGCACTAGAAGCCTTGAGAGAAACCAACTTCTTAGGAGTGTGGTATTTTGTTCCAATTAATATTGCCAAAATCTATGATAGGAGGGAAGCATGATATAATGGTAAATATTTAAGAATTAGCTCTCTAAGGGAGAATAAAAGATAAGATGAAAACAAATTAATGACACAATTTTTGTTTTTTTTTAAAGATTTATTTATTTATTTGAGAGAGAGAGAGAACACATAAACAGGGTGAGGAGAAAAGGTAGAGGGAGAGAATCCTCAAGCAGACTCTGTCTGAGCATGGAGCCTGACACTGGCTTGATCCCAGGACCCTGAGATTATGACCTGAGCTGTAATCAAGAATCAGATGCTTAGCTAACTGAGCCATCTAGGTGCCCTAAAAAAAATTAATTTCAAAAGCATATACACATACTACTACCATAGCCAGTTCAAGCCACCAATGTGAAGTCCCAGAACATGGATTTGGGAAGAGAGGTAGATCAGTATACCATTTTGAATGTTTCTACTGTATGTATATGACAGATTCAAGAAATCTCAAAAGTTTAGAAGAGGTATCAGTAAGACATGGGCTGTGGGGCAAATTTGGCTTGTCATTTATTTTTGTAAATAAAGTTTTACTGGACACTGCCATAGTCATTCATTCTTGTATTGCCTATGTGAAAGCTTTCATGCTACAAAGACAGAATTGAATAGTTGTGGTAGAGACTATATAGCCCACAAAACCCAAAATATTTGCTATCTGGCCCTTTACTGAAAACATTTGCTCCCACTGGCCTAGACTATGGTAGAATATAGTTAAAGTAATTAAGTATTGGCAGGTTTGCTTATTTGTTTTTAACATATTTTGTTTACTTATATGTTTATATAATTTGATTTTTAATAATGGCTATGTTTAGCTCACAAAATTTCTAAAAATTTAATAACTGGCTCTCTAGTCAGTGCTAGCCAGACCTAACACAACTGGGGAGAAGGATTTCTTAAATCCATTTCCTTTAACTAGTTCCATCTGCTAACCCAATAATATTTTTGATAAGCTCAGTACAATTATACAAAATAATTTTGCATGGAATATACATCTTAATGAATGTACTAATTTGGTTATTTCATAATACATTTCTATTAACATATCCCTAGGTATCATTTGGTCAGGTAGTCACTGAACATTTTTTGGACAACTAGGGGATTTAGCAATTAAAAAGATAGCCAGAAGCTAAAAAGGTGGCATTTAAACTGAGACTGACTGATGAGAGGAAGGAGACAGATGAAAATGTGGGAACAGAGTAGTTCAATCACAAATAAAGGAAAGTGCAAAGGGCCTGAGATTGAAACCAGTTAAATGTGTTCAAATGACAAAAAGAAAGCCATATGACTCAAGTATGGTAGATGATAATTAGATGAGAAAAGAGATGAAGTCTGAAGGGTAAATGGGAAGGGTAAATGGGCACCTTGCAGGCAATGAGTTTCAGTTTTTCTTAGTATAATCAACAGTGACTGAAAGGTTTTTAGCTTGACTATCACCTAATCTGATTTGCATTTTCCTGGCTGTGTGGGAAAGGGACAGTGCAAGGCAAGACTGATGTTAAGGATCAACAGATGAATGGATAAAGAAGATGTGGTATATATATACAATGGAATACTATGCAGCCATCAAGAGAAATGAAATCTTGCCATTTGCAACGACGTGGATGGAACTGGAGGGTATTATGCTAAGCGAAGTACGTCAATCAGAGAAAGACAATTATCATATGATCTCTCTGATATGAAGAATTTGGGAGGCAGGGTGGGGTTGTCATGGGGGGTGGGAGAGGGAAATGAAACAAGAGGGGATCAGGAAGGAGACAAACCATAAGAGACTCCTAAACTCATGAAACAA
>CM052885.1:39498578-39550078 GCA_028534135.1 Potos flavus
AACCATAAGAGACTCCTAAACTCATGAAACAAACCAAGGGTGGCTGGGGGGTAGGGGTGGGTAGGGATAGGGTGGCTGGGTTATGGACATTGAGGAGGGTATGTGCTATGGTAAGTGCTGTGAAATGTGTAAGCCTGAGGATCCACAGACATGTACCCTGGGGCAAATAATACATTATGTGTTAATTAAAAAATAAAAACTAATAAAAAGTTTAAAAAAATTAAAAAAAAAAAAAAGAGTGATGTTAAGGAGACTCCTTAAGAAGGCTGTTGACCAGAGAAGTGACTTGGAGTAAAGCTGTTAAAGTAGAATAGGCAAGAAATGATCAGATTCAAGATACATTCAGGTATATTGCAAAAGTTAATTAAAAAGTTTTTTTTTTTCAGAGGCGCCTGGGTGGCTCAGTGGGTTAAAGCCTCTGCCTTTGGCTCAGGTCATGATCTCAGGGTCCTGGGATCGAGCCCAGCATCAGACTCTCTGCTCAGCAAGGAGCCTGCTGCCCCCTCTCTCTCTGCCTGCCTCTCTGCCTACTTGTGATCTCTCTCTCTGTCAAATAAATAAATAAAATCTTTAAAAAAGGTCTTTTTTTCAGCTTTTGCCCTATGAATTTGCTAAATGGTCATATTATTACAATTATCCAACAATATCTTATTACTATTCTCTTCTCCCCCAAACAGTTCACATGAGCATAGAGTAGACCTTAACCTACATGGTAGAAATCAGGTCTTACCATTGCTTTCCATTCATATAACCCAAACCTCATCTGGCCTTGCTTAAGTACTTGGCAAATTCTTCCCCACAGTGCCCCTTCTCAGGCTACTTACAGGCAAAACCCAACAATATGAATTATTTGTGCAGAACACAAATTTCAGAGGAAATTTCAGAGGAAAATTCCCAGCTGGCCTTTTGGGTTACTGGATAACAGAGGAGAAGGAAACGGTCTCTTTAGTTTTCATATTGCTGTAATTGTAATGCAAATTTTTGGAGACAAATCTAATTTGTTGAAGGAAAAATCAGAGGGTGAATATGTAGCATACATATTTTTCTCTTCCCACTATAAGAGGTCAGCTTGTTATTATTCTTGTTTTGTGGCCAATTCTCAGGGGAATACAGAGGAGAGAGAACTGTCTTTGTTACAGATCCTAAGTTATTTCTTTAATACCATGGTAAAAGCCCAGACATTTGATTTATAAAAATTTCTTAACCCTAACTCCCACTGTTCAACCACAACAACTGAATTCCTTTATGTGGACAGTGAACACTTTATTCAGAGAGTTACAAGTGGAGTGAATTTTAGTGGTCCAGGAGGCTCCAGGGCCTCCTCTACTCTGTATCTTCTCTTGTGGGCTATTGTTGATTAATGTTTTACACCATCCACTATGACACAGTATTGCTCAAAAGCCTAGGTAAGCATGGTTAAGTGTTGGAGAGACCTAGGTTTGATTTCTAGCTCTGGTGCCTTCTAGTTGCATAAACTTGTTGCACTGCCATTTCCTTATATCCCACTTCATGGGTTTGTCATATATATTAAATGCAATATAAGTCTCATAGTACAAGATAAATAATAGATGTTTTCGTATTTGCTTTTAAGTAAAAGATATGGCAGAATCAGAGATTTCATAGACGCTATATAGAAAGTACAGTTAGGCTAACAATCTTCATAAAAATGAGGAATATAAATTATTTTGAGATAAAAAGGAAAGAGCTAAAATGACATATTTGGGGAGAGGGAAGAAGTTCAGTTTTCCCTTTAATAATGTCTCCTTGCTATCATTCCCATTGCAGCTCTCTACAATTATCCATTCCATCTGTTTTCAACAAAACCCCACCAAGGGAAATTGCCCATGGCTTTACTCAGCAGTGAAGATACTGGGTTCTTCCAGACCTGCTCCACCTAAGAAGGTAGCTACTAAGCCACATGTGGCAAATGAGCACTTGAAATATGGCTACTGTAACTGAAAGTCTTAATATTTTTTAAATAGTTTTATTGAAGCTTGATTGATACACAAAGAATTACATAAACGTATTTATTGTGTACAAAAACTGATGAGTTTGGACATAAGCAAATGGAAAGTTTGAGTTTTAATTTTATTTAGTTTTAATTATTTTAAAAATAACTTTAAAAACTGATATTCAGTTCAGTAATCGGAAAACTTTAAGCAGAGAACAACGTGGGTATGTCAGTCTACTCCAACTGTAAATTTATGAAATCTAAATGTAGATCCTTTTTAGAAAGCAATCTTCACTCTTTTTCACTCTTTTTCTTTTTTGCTTCCCTGAGTAGATAATGTCAAGTGATCTGTTTTCGAGGTCACTAATTTTTTCTTCTGATCTAAAACAGTCAAACTCATGGAAAAGGAGACTGGAATGGTGATTGCCAGGGGCTAGGAAGAAATGGGAAGTTGCTGTTCATTGGGTGGAATGTTTCAGTCAATTAAACTTTATTTTCATTAACTGAAACTAATGAAAATTTAAAAAAAAAACCTGAAAATAAAATAAATTTTATTTCTCTGAACAAGTTCAGAGAACTGTTGTACAACATTGTATATGTAACAATACTAGATTTGAAACTTTATAAAGATAGTAGATCTTATGTTAAGTGCTCCTAATTCAAAAAACAAGCAACTGGATGTAAATTAAGTATTTCAATAAAAATTTAGTTTTTAAATTGAGTGCTCTCTAAATGTAAAACACAGACCAGGTTTTGAAGACTCAGTACAACAGTTAACATAGCAGAGCTTGATGGTAGTTTTTATGTGTTGATTATTTATGGAAATAATCATAGTTTGAATACTTTAATATAAGTAAAATATATTAGTAAAAGTAATTGCAACTGTTCTTTTTACTTTTTTGTAAAGTAGCTATTGGAAAATTTAACATCACATTATGGCTTACATTATATTCCTCTATATATATATTTCTATATATATTTTCTCCATTTTCCATTTGACAACACTGCTCAGCTCTTCCTAAGAGGATAAATAAGAGATTTTATCATCCATGTGCTTTGATGGGATGGATTTTTATGCCTTTTGGAATTGAAATAAGAAAGCTAATCTAGTTCAAGCTGGAATTTGAATA
The DNA here is from genome assembly GCA_028534135.1 of Potos flavus. Classification (NCBI taxonomy): domain Eukaryota; kingdom Metazoa; phylum Chordata; class Mammalia; order Carnivora; family Procyonidae; genus Potos; species Potos flavus. The sequence goes on from CM052885.1 coordinate 39,501,660, forward strand.
TTGTCTATACATGTTTTGTCAAATCAAACAATCTTCAAATTTGAGGAAAAGTGGAAATTTTTCCATTAATCCTTTCATTGAATAAAGAAATCTCCAGCAACACCAAAATATTCACTTTCCCTTTGTTGGAACAACTTCACTAAGAGGTAAATGACACTCTCTAAAGGCAGCTCATTCCATTTATATCAATGCTAATTTTTGGAAATGTTTTATTTATATTAAAATATTAAATTTTTAGTTATTTTTCCTTCAACCTGGGCAAAATTAAGAATTGACTTAATTCCTTTTTCATGTAACACTACTTTAATATAGCTGTCATTCTTCCCTTCTCTGAGTCCTACAATATCCATTACAAGGAGCAGTCCATTCCATCCTCAAGCATGGTGCTTTCTCCCCATACAAACTTGTGTGGGCATTCTGATCCTTTTCCCTTCTAAACCTCATTTTGCAAAGCGCTCATTATCTGGAAAATCTGATATCTAGGATTTCTATATACATTTCTCTCCCCCCCCCCATTAGTAAATAAGAACCTTCCTAACCATGATATGGCTCTTTTCCAAAATGGTTCATTTCTGTAATCATTGCTGTATTTTGCCTCTTAGCTGTATTGGTGATTTTTTCTCTCTAGTCTTGTGGTCTTTAGCATGATCCCTATGATCTTTTTTCTCTATTTTCCATTGATATTCCTCAAAGTGTTTTTAACCATGCTTCCATTAGTTTGGTATAGCATTTTCTTACCTTTTTTCCCCCTTAATATATATTCTTTTTCTTTATTTCTTCTTTCTGACCTTCTTAATATTAATTTTTGGTGCTCTTTAAAATCTGTCAATATTCCATAATCATTATGGAAAACATTAAAATATAACAAAAAAAAGGAAATAAAGAAAAAGTATCAATAAATTTGTAATACAGATATAATTATTTTTAATATTTTAGATTAAATTGAGTAAATTTTTTCTCTGTAGATAACACTTTCATGTACATTTTAATAAATTTAAATGAGATTTTGCTATCCCTATAACTTGGTAACCAGTTATTTACTAATCAGACAAAGCAAACAACTGTAAAAACTGGTAAATGAACACCTACAGTATTATTTACTGATTGTAGAACACAATTATTTAATCTATTATTCAAAATTTAGATGGCATTTTTTCTTGTTTATATGTAACATTGTGAGAAACATTAATTTTAACATATTTTGTGCAGTTTAAAACACCTGACTTTCGGATGACTCCTCAAACATAAAATTGATGAGAGATTTGGGAATTCTTCAATCTTTTAATATTTACTATCGAAATGCCCTCCAGGAGCTTATACCAATTTCTAATCTAACATGTTAGATGTTGAGGCATGAAGAGAACATCATATCATTCTTGGGGAGTCTGGGTGGCTCAGCTGGTTAAGAGTGCTACTCTTGGTTTTGGCTCTGGTCATGATCTCAGGGCTGTGACCTCAAGTCCCACATTAGGTCCACACTTAGCGTGGAGTCTGCTTGAGATTCTCTCTCTTTTCCTTCACCTCTGCCCCTCCCCTGCCTGCACGCATGCTCTCTCTCCAATAAATAAACAAAATCTTAAAAAAGAGAGATCATATCATTTTTTACAGCTTTACAAATCTGATAGACAAATAATAATATTAGTTTGAGATTGTAGGTTATTAATACCATCAAACATTTTGTTCAAATCTTTTTTGGCCACATAAAAGTCCATTTTGGAATTGTTTTATGACTGTACTTTTTTATTAGGGTTTTCTAGATAGATTTTATTTATTAAATATTTGATTGTGAATATTTTTATCAGTGGTAACTTGAATCCATATGCTGTTTGTTATTTTAACATTTTGGTATTGTTAGATTTTCACAATTTTACTTGGTCAAGTCTTTCTCCTCTCCTTTTGATAAGTTCTAATGTTTATAAAACTTTAATGAGATAATTGGTGCACAGTCAGGATAAAGAGTGAAATTTAATAACTCAGATAAGAAAAAAAATGGTGTGAAGATCCATACAATGTCCATATTTTATTATTCAAGTAATCATCTTTTTCTTGATACCTTCACTTTAAACTAGGATATGGAGGATGTTAAGTGAACATTATAGACATCTTTTGTAATATTGTTATCTTCTTGCATGCATTTATTAAAAGAACTGCAGTCTAAGTTAATGTTTAACTATTTAAAAAAATATTTTTGTTCATTTCTATTCCTATCGAATTCATAATAAACTTTTGGGTAAACTATTATATAAGATTAAATACTTGTTATTCAGACAAAATCTGCATTAGCCTGGCATGATCATCTGTAGGCATTAATGCCTAGAGATTGTTTGAGGTAATCAATATATTTTTGTTATAATTACAGAAGCCAAATATCTTTGGTCATCCATAAATTTTGTTCTTGAAGGACACATACAATAGATAAAATATCTATGAAATACAGAACTTTTAATATCTTCTGTGGATCATAACCTTGTTTGCAATGTAAAAGAAATGACTGTGTCACTGTAAAAACCTAAGCTTGACCACCTACAACTAAATGGCTCCTGTTTAATGTTTTATAATCTAAAAGCCAATTGTAAAAGTTGAAATATTTAAAAAAGACAAAGGTCAATATTCTTGCAAATTGTATTTTAAAACTTGCAGTTAGTCTTGCACATAAAGCAATTATCTTCTACCAGTCATTTATTAGATTCTCATAAACATAACCAATAACCTCTTGTTACTTAGCCTTTCCGTTATTTAATACTCCTATTTTTATTATTTCATAAAGGTCTTATTTCTTGTCTTTATCATAGGAAGAACCATTGAATGGAAGTGAGAAATAGCGAAATGCTCAGATGTAGTGTAAGAACTAAAAAAGAGTGGTTTACAGAATCTACAGTGGAAGAATTATATTAATAATATTGAATTTCTTTGAAACATAATAAAAAGTAAGCACTAGAAAGGCCCCCACTAGATCTAAGACTTTGGTTCTGGTCTGAGTCCAGAATTGGTCATAACTTTCAAAATGCCATTAGAATTATCTTTCAAACTTACAAATTAGATTACATTATGCTTCCCTTTTCTTATAGTCTTTCATCTCCTCTAGGACAGTATTCAAACTCCTTAGCTTTACACATAAGGACGTCCCTTAATGGTTCATCTTTTCAATCTTATTCATCAGCACTTCCAAGTTATGTTTTTTTTTCCCTTTCTAGTTCCATCAGAACTATGTACAACTCTCTAACTATAATATGCATCGATTAATCTCAATATTTCCCCTCACTTTTTTTTCTGTAGAAAGCATCTTTACTTTTTTAATTTAAATTCAATTAGCCCACATAGAGTACATCATTAGTTTCAAATGTAGTGTTCAATGATTCATCAGTTGCATATAATACCTGGTGCTCATCACATCACGTGTCCTCCTTAAGGCCCATCACCCAGTTACCCAAACCCTCCACCAACTTTCCCTTCCGCAACCCTGTTTCTCAGAGTCCAAAGTCTCTCGTGGTTTGTCTCCCTCTCTGATTTCTTCCCATTCAGTTTCCCTCTCTTCCGCTATGGTCCTCTGTGCTATTCCTTATATTCCACATATGAGTGAAATCATATGATAATTGTCTTTCTCTGATTGACTTATTTCACTTAGCATAATAACCTCCAGTTCCATCCACATTGATGTAAATGGTAGGTATTCATCCTTTCTGATGGCTTATTAGTGTTCCATTATATATATGAACCACATCTTCTTTATCTATTCATCTGTTGAAGGACATCTCAGCTCCTTCCACAGTTAGGGTATTGTGAACATTGCTACTATGAACATTGGGGTGCATGTGCCCATTCTTTTCATTACATTTGTATCTTTGGGGTAAATACTCAGTAGTGCAATTGCTGGGTCATAAGGTAGCTCTATTTTTAACTTCTTGAGGAACCTTCTATACTTTTTTACAGAGTGGCTGTATCAGCTTGCATTCCCACCAACAATGTAAGAAGGTTCCCCTTTCTCCACATCCTCGCCAACATTTGTTGTTCCATGTCTTGTTAATTTTAGCCATTCTAACTGGTATAAGGTGATATCTCACTGTGGTTTTGTTTTGTATTTCGCTGATGACAAGTAATGTGGAGCATTTTTTCATGTGTCTGTTGGCCATTTGTATGTCTTCTTTGGAGAAATGTCTGTTCATGTCTTCTGCCCATTTCTTGACTGGATTCTTTTGTTTTTTGGGTGTTGAGTTTGATAAGTCCTTTATAGATCTTGGACACTAGTCCTTTATCTGTTATGTCATTTGCAAATATCTTCTCCCATTCCATAGGTTGCCTTTTAATTTTGTTCACTGTTTCCTTTGCTGTGCAGAGCTTTTTATCTTCATGAGGTCCCAACAGTTCATTTTTGCTTTCGTTTCCCTCGTCTTTAGAGGTGTCTTGCAAGAAGTTGCTGTGGCCAAGGCTGACGAGGTTACTGCCTGTGTTCTCCTCTAGGCTTTTGATGGATTCCTGTCTCACATTGAGGTCTTTCATACATTTTGAGTTTATCTTTGTGTACGGTGTAAGAGAATGGTCCAGTTTTATTCTTCTGCATGTAGCTGTCCAATTTTCCCAGCACTCCTTATTGAAGAAACTGTCTTTTTTCCAAAGGAAAGTTTTTAAACTCATTCTATGAGGCCAACATTACCTTGATCCCCAAACCAGACAAAGAATCCCACTTCTAATCTGCCTTAAAAATTCATCTGTGAAACCATGCGTTAGAGGGTTTTCATCTGTAAAACATTCCCTGATATCCTCGGGCACTAGTAAAGTTAATCACAGTTTTCTCTCCCTTCTTGCTATTACTTTTACCTTTACCCCTCTAATTCCACTGTACTTATCATTCTTTGGTTATATTTGTCTCTCATAATAGACTGCAAACTGTTTGAGAGCAGGAACCGTGACATATTAATCTTTGTATCTACAACACTTAACACAGTGCCTGGCATATAGGAAGCATCTAATATTTGTTGATAAATAAGAAATAAATGAATGAGTAAATAAATGAGAAAGTAACTGCTCTTAAAGACCTTGGGAAGATAAAATGACTTTTGAAATAATCCAAGTTATATGAATAGCACACACAATTTGGTCTTCACTGTTCCTTTGCCACAAAATTTGATTTAATGTCAAGTGAGGAAAGTAGCTATGGTGGCTTATTTCATTGACTAAGCATTTTGGGGGCCAAAAGAAAGCAGATGTGACCATTTAGGAGGGTATTTATCTTACAAAGGGCATTAGGACTGTAGAGAAAAGGCTATGAAATCACTCTTTTCAAAGAACTCAGAAGTGAATTGACAAGGTGTTTAGTAAGTGGCAATTTCGTAGCTGGCTGTGTTCCTCCAGTTTGTCATTGTCACTGGAGAAGTTGCCAAACCACAGCTCTATCCCAGGATGAAATTAAATATAATTTGGTTAACTGAAAATATTCAATATTCACAAATTTGTAGAGACACTTATAGCTATACCCCAAGTTAAAATGCCAGGTTGATTGCATTCCAATCATAAATTAACAAGTGTTATTATTAGTTGCTCCAGTAAAATAGAATTTACATTACCATAGATGTTAGACACTCTCTAAAGATAAGAAAATACTCCTTTCTTTTCTTTTTACTCTAACATGATCATGAACAAAAAATTTAAAGAGTAGTACATGTAAAATTTGAAAATAATACTATTATTAAAACAAATTAATTATGTGAAGAATTACTATTAATATAGAAATAAAGGGATACGGATTAAGAGTAAAGGGCTTTTGTATCTGTCCTTTCTCCTATCATTTCAAACTGGTATCCTAACTAGTATTCCTAACTAGAGTCGATGAAGAACTAAATTGCACTAAATAACAAATCCTTGGTTTTTTTAATTGTTCTCTTTTTCTGTTGGTTAAAAACTTTTGTGGTGGAGATAAAATCCCAGCAAACTGCATTTTTCTCCTTCTCATCAATAAGTTCAGGTAAAAGGATGTTTCATTTTCTTGGGACTCCTTTTTGCTTCTTTGCCAGGAAAGGTAAGGAATAACAATTCTACCTAGCTACATGAAAAATTGCAATGTGGGAAGACAATTTACTGAAATATTAATGTGTATGTATTTTTTTTTTTTTACAGGTCTCTTCCTTTCCTATCAAGAAGATAGATGGACCTTTTTGGCATCCTTGCCTGTAGGACTGGGTGGGTCTGACAAGGCTCAGGCATTATGCTTATGGAGGGAAGGAAATAGACAGAAATAGAAATTTAATAGTTGGATATTTCAGAGACCAGGTGGGAATTTAGGTATTCAAATTTTGTGAGCAAAGAGGCCCATATGCCAGGCCCAGGATGCTTGTGAGGAGGCACAACCTTGAAAATGCAAGGAAATCCCTCCAAGGTAGGATCATAATTTTGTCCTCAAGCTTATCATGAAAGTGACACAACTCTTTAAACAAGGAAGATCTCTTCAATGATGCCAGCTTAGAAAAGGAAGATATCAGTAGCTATTGTGGTGGATTAGGGACATATATGTAACTTCAGGAAGGATAAAGTAACTCCTTAAAAGTTACTGAGTGTAGACAACCCGTGATTCTAATGGGATGAAGTGTTAGTGTCTGATTTATTTGATTTGAGTAAAATAATGTGACATTTGTTTGTCACCACAAGTTTGTGGAAATGAGATTCATCCCCCCCAAAATGAATTAAATAAGATGATTCATGTATTAGATGAATGGGGTACTGTATATTAGGACATATGCTTGATATAGGGAGTGCTGGAAAATTTGGAATCTGTGGTGGGGGGAAGAGAAAATTAAATTCTCACATCAGTGCTGATGAAGATGGCAGGGTGCCAAGGAAACTTTAGCTCAGGGGATTCTCCTTCTCCTACACCACACTTTTCTTTTTGTTTTCCAAAACTTTGTATCTCTTCTGTGATTTTATTCTCTCCTGGATTCCTGTATACACAGCATTTCCTTCCAACCTAGTACCCTGTGTCAGACGAAATGACTTTGTAAATAATTTAGAAATAGGTCAGGATGATGCCTGAGGAACGGCACCTAGGCATCCTGTTGCAGAACTATCCTTAGGAGGCATGTTGCCTTCTCACCTAACCCAGGATTTTGGAATATCGCTAGGCAGAATTTCTACGCTCTGCAAGGATTCATATATATATATTAAAAAACACAGATACGCTCATAAGATTGTGCCTGTGAGTTGCCATACGTTGAGAAACCATAATACACGCAAATTAATAAATGATAATTATGTTGATATTTATATTATTAGTGTTGTGATTTGTCCATTTAAACTATTTTTAACAATTCCTGACATAATGGAGTGGTATAAGAAAAAATTTTAGGGCAAATTTTTAGGACAAAAGCATAGCATCTCAAGAGCTATATAGATTTTGGTAAGACCAAATTATTTACCTAGGTCATTTTTATCTGGCTTTGTCCATTTGGATGACCAGAACCTCAGAATGAAAGCAGTCAGACAGGAATTTTTTTGTTTGTACATTAACATTTCCTAAATGCCTCAAGAGCGGCTTTCTATTTTTATAGAGTGATAAAATTATGTAGTGAGCATAATTAGGTATCTATTTGGTACACTTAATTTTATTCAACATGTATTTGTACATAACTTACTATGTTCTAGGTGCTGAACTAAGTGCTGGGGCTTTAGTGGTTAAGGTCACAGATCTTTCTGGCATGGAGTTGCAAGTTTAACAAGAACTATAAATGTAACTATCATCATAAATTTAATCATAATTATAAATATATGGCAATTATAACTGTGACTATAATTATGACTATAAATACACCTATAATTATAGCATTTACTATTTAAAATTATTTATAACTACTAATAAAAGATCTACAGAAAATTTGGTGTCTGTTATCACTCACCAGGAATGAGAGATAACCCTTAATAACTGGATAAGGGACATTCTAGTTAGGGAGTATTCTGTTTGGAAAAGGTATTTTTGTCTTACACATTCTTCATCACTTTGTATCATGTGCCTGTGTTGGGACATTGGCCTCCTACTTCAGAGCATTCATTGTTAAACACTGGTGACTTTTAAGCTCTGCTTGTTTAACTCCACTAGCAACTCCACAAGCTACTATGTGATGATCTTAGATAAGAATATTTTATCTTTAGGGTCTCTGTGGTAAAAGCAATGTTTTTTCATTGGAATCCATGTTAACTACTTTCTGTGTGATGAGAAGGATATGATAAACTCCTTCGCATGAGAAGAACTACCTCCTGTTTAAAGTCAGGACTGAAAACTAGTTGTTTCCTTTAGTAACAGTACGAGCTCTCCCATGTGGCACTGATAAAGTCACCCAGTAGTATCAACTTGGATGATAATTTTAATAATATCTCTCTTCCAAATATTACTGAGGGTCACACACATGACTTGCCTTTGTTTTAGGCCAATTTGATGTGCTCATGACCTCTGATAAAGATAGCAGACTTCAGGAAAATTGAAACATTAGTTCATGTGGGTTGAAAGTCAAAGCTTGATTATCACAGTGTGCATTTTAAAAGATTGATTTGCTTCCAAGATAAAAACACCAAATAAAAGGAGAGGCAGATATATGTAACAATTGAAAGTCCAGGCTTGAGTAATTAAAGTTCGAATGAGAGAAGAAAACATAATTGTAATAGAGACTTACAGTTTACAAGATGCTTTTACGTAACACCCTCTTTAATGCAAAGAGCAAGAGAGTATACAAAAAGTGGCAAGAGAAAGCTTATAAGAATAGAAGGGAGAGACTGCACTGGATAGAGGTGATCAAGGAAGGACAAACTATGTTTAAGTAAATTTAAGGGGAAGAACATATTAAGTAAAAGAGGACGGTGAACAAAACCTGTGGCAGGAAATCAAAACTCTGTATAGCAGAATGCATAGTACAGTTTACATAGGGTTTTATAGAGTATATAAATAATAGAATTCTGCTGTTAAAAGAAATAACCAGTAAAATATAAGCCAGAAATATTTACTTCATATTATTTATACCCATGAATACCTGTCTAAAGAATTTGGTTGTTACTCTCTTGGTTAATGGTTTTTAAACTTTTATTTTGTTATTCTTGCACTTTTTTTGTAGTTTTAAAGCTTCTTTTTGAAAAAAAGTTTATGTAGAACTACAAACCATGAGAGAAGAAGAGAGCCAGGAAGAACTGGGGGGAGGGAGGGAGGGGAGAGAGAAAGAGAGAGAGAGGGTGATTAAAGCAGAATTAGGGGATAGAGTCCTGCCTTCTTAGCCACTACTCAAGTGGCCGGAAGTCACACTGATGTAACTTTAGGACTCCACAAAACATAGTTTGAAAATCACTACTCTAGGTAATTGAAAGTTATTGATAATTTGCGTGTGTGTGAAAAAAAATTTACTGTAATTAATGAAATGAAAACATAGATTTTCTAAGACCAGTAAAGAAAGGAGAAATTCCCAGTAGACTTCAGAGCTTCCTTTCCCACAGGCTAACTGCACCTACTGTGGGCCAACCACTGGGGGGCACCACTTATTCAACAACTGCTCTTTACAGCCATAGCAATGGCACACACTAACTCTCTGCCAACTTGACAATTTTACTGAGGATGAGAGTATAATGCAAGAGAAATAAATACAAAGAATATTTTAAAATCTACATACTTTGTCTTACTTCAGATTGTGACTTATTACAAAGACCTCTTCCTTCTTGGCTCCCAGTCTTCCTTCATACAATGGGTTCCATTTTACTACCCCCACAAAATGGTGCCCATCTGGACATTTGTCTCTTTCAAAGCACCAAGAGTTCTAAGAGACAGTGATAGTTCCAGAGAATCAGGAAGTATTCTGCCCTACTGGATACTGTCTACCTACTCAGTTTCCATTACCTTTTCTGATACCCGAGTACTAAGAATTAATTTCACAAATACAGGAAACTGCATCCTTTAATATTAGCTGTTAATAGCTTCAACTTACAGGTCCTCTCAGATTAACCATCATCTCAGTATGATTCATTCCCAAAATTCATTCACCACAGAAAATACACATAAAATATACAATGTGGGGTTTTAAGGGTGTCTGGATGTTTTGGTCAGTTGAATGACCAGCTCTTGGTTTTGGCTCAGATCATGATTTGGGTTGTGGGATTGAACCTCACATCAGGCTCTGTGCTCAGCAGGGAGTCTGCTTGAGGATTGTCTCTCTTCCCTCTTTTCCACCCCCTGCCTCTCTCTCCCAAATAAATAAATCTTAAAAAAAAAAAGTACCTTTTTATTATATAGAGGTAGCCAAAGACAAGGAAATATTACTCCAGGAAAGAGGCAAGAGTCCAGAGAAATAAGAGCATTAAGTAATGTTGTTGTAGCAGAAGTGGGAAGAAAAGTATGGACAGAGTTCCATATCCAAGGAAGAATGGACAGATTTAGTGGCTGAGAAGAAGGGTTAGTGAAGGTGACAGAAGCAAACAAATGCTCAGAGACTGTCAACCCTGAAGGCTAGAAGAAAGGGATGTCAACTCTACAAACGAGAAATTCAGAACAGTGAAAAAGTGCATGAAAGTGAGTTTAGGTTTAAATATGTTGATGACTTTGAGGTGTTGGTGAGAAGTCCAGACAGAAATGTATTTCAAAAAATGAAAAAAAAGGGATTTGATTTCTTAAAATAAAGCAGAGCTGAAGATTAGTTCCCTGAGGACTTCATTTCAGAAAAGGCATTGAATGACCTCTATCTGGATCCTCTAAATTAGACCTCCATGACTCATAGTTTGAATCCATTTATATTGTCTAATACACAATTTTTCATACCTACTTTCCTTACTAAAACATTCAACTCATAGCTTTGAACATAGAAAGAATGAGTTTTAATTTAGTGCTTGGAGAGAACAAGGTGCATTGACCATTGAAGTCTATCTAAAAAGAGCTATAAGAACTGAGAAATTGCATGCTTTGGAGATACTAGAGAAAATTGATTTTTTACTTGCTAATGTGAAGTGCACATTTTTGCTGAAAACACCCACAGCCTTAGTAGCAGAGTGCTAGCAAATACTTTACTCAGATTCTTAGCACTTTAGCATCCATCAAACCTAGACAGCAAATTTTCAGGAATTTCCTAGGTCCTTGGCAATTCACTTCCCCATTTTAACTGAGGGTTTCTACTTCTCTCTCATTTGTGGATTCAGGACCCTTGACTCTTTAATATTAGATCTCGGAAATAGTAGGGAACAAGTAGTCTCTGACTTAGAAGGCTTTTATATTAGCATCCAGCTCCATTCATATTCTGGTACTTGTGATTTTTAGGTGGATTCTGGCCTGTACTTTAATGAAAATCTGAACACAGTAACCAGTCATTTATCTCTTACTTGCTTATTGAATTACTGATTTCTGTAATTTCTGTAATGCCTTTGAGATATTAGATTCTTATAATAGTAGCATCTTGTGCTACATTTTTCACAATTTTGAAAAAATGAAATTAAATTAGAGATTTTTTTTCATTCTTCAGTACCCATCTGTACATTCTGAACTCTTTATGGAGCCTTGAACAGGTTTCAGGTTCACTCTGAGAAAGGCCTTGTAAATACCCTGGGTCTACTCTGGAGAAGTACTTCTTAAATTTCTGTGGTGAGGGATCAGTTTTTACTTCTTTTCCAATCTATCACAGATGGATACTTTTACAAAATACCCTGTACGACAAGACAAGTCTACTAATCACATGTTTGAATGACATGACAAGGTTAGGTTGCTATATACATGTCTAAAAATTGTTCTCAATTTCTAGTTCTTCATTGTGAACCAGTTAATAAACTTTAAATTTTTAAAAAAACATTATTTAGTTATTTGTTTGTTTTTGTGGACCATACCAGTCGATGGGCCAACATTTGAGTCACACTGCATTTAGAATATATGCAAATGTGTTAAATTTCTATCAATCTTAGGAGTGATTTAAAGGGTAAAAATAACAAATTACATCCAAGATTCCTCAAAGCTATAGAGATTAACCATATTATTAAATGTCATTGTTTAGCTATTCTTCTCTGTAATCTTAATCCCTAATATCTTTGAAAAAAACTGAAAAATCAACAATAATTATATCTCATACTATTTGCTGAATGCTTACTATACATCAGAGACCAAGATAAGCATTTAGAGATATTACTGCATTTAATTTTCACATCAACCTTATGAGGTAAGTAATTTATAGATGAAAACTTGAGATATAGCGAGGTTAATTATCTTTTCAAAGTCACACAACTTCACCAACTACAGGGTAAAACCAGTCAAAGTATTTGCATCCCCCAGAATAAAAATTAATTAGGCTACAACCTTGTCTATTCTCTGGTTCTGAAAATATACTCTGGGTATTGTGTTGCATTCATAGTTCCCAATTCTCCTATAAAAATTATTATAGACACAAATTTCAAGCTGCAGGTCATTATACCATGGCCCTCTACATACTGATTATGGATAATAAGATGTAATTGACTCCACAACCCAACCAGATGCACAGAACTGCAGAAGATGTGTCACTTGCACACACATTAGTCATGAACAATCATGGAGCAAGGGAGAAACCAAAATAAGATTAATCTCACTTAGATTTATATAATTTCCCTTAGGTTGACAGAAGCAGATCATGAAATATTTTATGGCAGTCCTGAATTTTGACCATGTATCCTTATCTGCCCCAAATGTGCTGAATATGATTTCTCCTTGAAAAGTTGATAAAGAGTGATATCCTTAATTTTGTGTACTTCCCCTTACAAGAACTATTCATTATAGTATGAGTGAGACTCTATTTTTTGTCCTGCTTCACACATCCCTAATTATGAGATAAAACTCAGCAGTAGTTTGGACCCCTATAGCAAATAACAAAGTTTTGTAGAGAGGCTGAATCACTATGTTGTACACTTGAAACTAATGTAATATTCTGTCAACCATACTCAAATAAAAATAATAATAAGAATGAAATAACAAAGTTTTAGCAGTGCAATGGAAATGATGAAAACATTTCACTCCTTTAATTCTGTCAGGTAACACTGGGGAGATATTCATAACTAACAAAAAAAATGTACATATTTGCTAAGGTCAGTATTATTCTGTCTGTATTCTCATAGACTCACAAAATCGCATTTTAAACTTGGTGACACTAGTTGCCTAGTCTCCTGAAGACACTTCATAAAAACAAAGCATTTAAAAGTAGGTAGTGTATTCAGGTAACTCTACAACTTACTTCTGTATTTGTTTAGGGTTTCACAGGGCAATTTTAAACAAGATTCATCCAGCCAACTATGTATATTTTGAATATTATACAGGTAGATGGTCTCTTGTATTTATAATAGTTGTTGGCAGAATTGCAGCTCACAATAGTGGGTGGTAGGTGCTAGGACGACATACGCAATCAATCTGGGAGACTGGTTCAAGGACAAAGCATATGATGAGGACTTGCAGTCAGCTGTTGGCAGTCATAGAAAAAAGATTTTGTCACTTCCTTTTGGTGTATGGGTGAATTGGAAGGTGCTGATGAATATGCAGTGGCCACTGTCATCTAAACCCAGTTGCCAGGACATCGTGTAAGAGTGGAGGCAGATATGTTGATGTGTGCAATTGCATGTGCATTTATTATTATGCTCATTAATAGGGACTCCTCCCTTTCCTCTGTCTTAGTGCCAAACCTCTCCTCATTCTTCACCTCTGTGCCAATATTTTCTTTTTTAGTTTAATATACTTGGCATCCTTTCTGGTGTGGGGCATCATTACATTTAGATTTCTAACTACCTCTCACAAAAATGTAAATGATCTTCTTTTAAAAGTCCTCAAAATAATATGTGTGTATATACACATGCACATATAATACGACCTGATACACAACTTGGAAACACTTGTGATCCTATTGTGATTATTTAAAAATACCTCCACAGATACTTTGATACTCCTCTCTTCAAAAAGTGAAGCATAATTCTCCTCCCCCTAAATGCAGGCCATATTTAGTGACTCACTCTTAACAAATAGAATGTAGCAAAAAAGAGAAAGTGTGATGTCCAAGACTAAGACAGAAAAAACGTCATGTTTTTCTCTTCAGTCTCATTTTTGGATTACCTGCCAGTTGCCATGTCAGGCGGACACTCAAGTAGCTCTATGGAGAGACACTCTAAGCAACAGTCCTATGGTGAGGTACTGAGCAAGGAACCGAAGCCTTGAGCTAACAGCCCTGTGAGTTACCCTCTTGGAAGCAAATTCCCTAGCACTTGTCCACCCTTCAGATGCTAGCAGCTATGGCCAACTATGAGAGATCTTGAGTTTGAATTACCTAGTTAGGCCCGTCTTAGATTTTTTTTTAAATTATTGATGGATAGTTGACACACAACATTACATTAGTTTCAGGTGTACTACGCAGTGATGTGACAACTCTATATGCTATGCTCACCACAGTGCAGCTACCATCTTCACCACACAACACTATTGCAATACCATTGACCTTGTTCCCTATGCTGTGCCTTTCACCCCTTTGACTTGCACATTCCTTAACCAGAAGCCTGAAATTCCCAGTTCCCTTCACCCATCCCTCTTGGATTCCTGACCCTCAGAAAATGTTTGAGAAAATAAACATTTGTTGTTTTAAGCTGAGGTCATGAATTCTGAAGTAATTTGTTTTACAGCAATAGGTAATAGGTATACCTTCCTTATGTAATTTGGTTGACAATTTCTATGTCTATGTTATCCAGGAGGGCTATGCCATTACAATGTTTTTGACAAAACAACAAGGAGAGATGCAAAGTAATGGCAAGTGCCTACTGATAGTAAAACTTGCCCAGGTGCATGTCATAGGCTCTGCCTACAGTGGCAATTTATCTTTGCAAATAATTCTACATTTCATGAAACTCAATGCATAAGTGTAAATACTATGTGTCGTTTGTTAGTTTAGCTATTGTGTCTTGAGCATCTACTATATGCCAGTATATACTCTAGATACAGTTAATCCAAAGGTACAAAAACAAACATAATTGATCCCTTGCCAAGCAAAATTATTTAGTTAAGGGATACATAAATCTAGCCATAATATTTCTATTTGGAAATGCAAAATACTATAAAATGTACAGTAGCTCCTTATACGGAAAAATTGAAAGATTCAATCAAAAACTGAATCTCTCTGTTTGCCTGTCTGATTCTTTCTTTCTCTCTGCGCATGTGCATATGTACAGAATCATTTGTGTTCAGCAATCATTTACTCAGTTTGTCATTTCCTGTTTCCCGTGTATACAATACTGGAATGGCTTCAATGTAGAAGCAAGAATGATAAAGCAAAATGAGCAAGACAATAGAGGTCATATACCTCAGCTATTCACTAGTTCTGCCCTCGAAGAGTTGTATGTCTTTGGGAGAGTCACAGTATTTTGGGAAACCTTTACACACTTATGCTGTGGTGTCTCTCTCTCTCATTCCCTCAAATTGTTCTTGCTGAGTAGGGAAGGGCACCATTACTCATAATTCCCGCTAGTGTTCTGATTCAAGGGCTTTTTGTTTGTTTAACAATAAGGTGCAGTTGTTCATAAATCTATGTTTTAAAGTACCTTTCTTGCTCATCTCTTGTGGCCATACTGCTTCCATCTTTTCTATTTTTATTGACTTGTGCAGTTATTCACACTTCTTTTCTCCACTACTGGTAAGAGTCACATGGGGTGGAAAAGTTAACTGATATGTGCACATATGCCATCTTCTATAACCTTACCTAATACTATAAGAAAAATGTCGATGTTAGTCATAAATTGGATTTCTGGTTTTTAGTTTTCCATCTTTAGAATTAGGGGTCATGTCCCCCATGAGTCAATCAACCACTACTAAAATTAAATATTCATTGTAAATTGTCCTTATTCCTAATGATTGTGCTGTGATATTATGGAATAATCTATCTATGAGTCTGTGAAATTATGTTCTTACCTACGAAATGTGAGTAGTGCTACTAGAGTCCATCATTTTAATAAATGTGTTCCTAAAAATTTCTTTCAAATTTGCATATCATTTTTACTACTTACCCACATTCATACATATTTTTGTATAACTGCCATAATATTTTGCATTATTTTCTCACATGGTTTTACATCATATTTCTTCATAGTCCATGTAGTTTTAACTATATTTTTATTAGGTAAATAACATTTCTGTGCCTCCCATGAAGTAAATGACACCTCTCAATCTAGCAATGCATTCTCAAGAATAAAGAATCAAGGGTTAAAATATAATGAAGCATAACAGGTTGCAAAGAAGGAAACATAAAGTTTATAAGCAGAAAAACAAAAAATGACCGTTGTATGCTTTCCCTATAAGAAAAAGAGTCTCAAAAGAAAACTCCAATGCAGATAATTATATGCATGGTAGTTAAGAGAGGGAATAACAGAGGCCAGGTTAAAGTTATTGTTCTATTCTGTTGGGCAGGAAGAGACTGAGGGAGTAGTCAGTGTACAATGGGTAGGAACGAACAAGTTTGTAAATTACTCTGGAATGCCTCACATGCTCGCCTCTGACAAGAAATAACAAATACTCATTGCTGAGTTACTTTTTAACTGTGGAGAAATCATTCATTTGCTTGACATTGCTCTCCCACAAAGGAGGCCTTCTGTGTTTCACCTTTGCAATTTAAAAATTTATAGTGAAATTAAATTCTATTACTTATCGTGGCTGTGTACCAACTTAAAATGCTATTAATCACAAAGGCAGAGAATACAAAGGAGTGATTTCAATGCTGCATCTTTTAGGGATTGAAAAGGAACAGGAAATCAAATGCGCAACTGGAAAGAATAGGACTAGACAATGGCAGGAATAGAAGAACCACGTATTTTGAGAACTTTTATGTTAAAACTTTTAATAAATTACCCTGTAATTCAGAGCATACGTATTGAATTCCTAATATATTATTTTGGGTAACAAAGACAAAACTTGATTATGTAATGCGTGTTACTTCTACAGCTAGCACTATTGTTGGCAAATTTTTTTTTAAACTCAATAAGGAAAATGTTCCAATTGTACTTATTACGAAGAAGTTATGTTTTTATCTAGAGTTTTTATTTTATCTTGTATCTGACTTGGTCACATTGAAGTGGAGAAATGCTTGGCTTAGAAGAGCCCTGGATTCTTAAAGACCTGGAGTCTCCAACTTGTTCTCTCTGTGTTATGTGTACTCTCTGTGGCACTTTAAAAACATATCCACAAATTCTTTTGTACTTCTCCTATCAAGAAGGATTTATATCCACTCCCTTGAAAATAGGCAAGGCTTTGTGATGGTTTTGAGCAACAGAGAAAGGCAAAGTAATTTCTTTGTTGATTTGCTTGAATACTCACTCTTGAAGGGTTTAGTTGCCTTGTATGCAACTTGACTGCACTGTCATGCTGACACATCGTGGAGAAGCCGAAATCTTTGCCTTAAGAGACAACACTGAAGGGGCGCCTGGGTGGCTCAGTGGGTTAAAGCCTCTGCCTTCGGCTCAGGTCATGATCTCAGAGTCCTGGGATTGAGCCCCGCATCGGGCTCTCTGCTCAGCAGGGAGCCTGCTTCCCCCTCTCTCTCTGCCTGCCTCTCTGCCTACTTGTGATCTCTCTCTCTGTCAAATAAATAAATAAAATCTTAAAAAAAAAAAAAAAAAAGAGACAACACTGAAGAATCACAGGTAGAGAGACTCTAAGACTTCATGAGGAGAAAGAGGCACCTGGACAGCCCTGCTGAGCTGGTATACTATAGTTCTAGATCTAGCCATGCTTTAGCTGTAATTGGATGAGAGATCCAAGCTGTAATTGTCCAGCTGAGCTCTCTGAATTTCTGAATCACAGAATTCGATAGAGTGACTGCTGTTTTCTTAAGCCACTAAGTTTTGGGGTGACTTGTTATGTAGCACTCTCTGGACCTCAGTAAAATAAAGATACTTCCTACATCACAGTGAGGATGAGAGGTGCAGATATGTGTGTATCATCTGACACAGAGGAGGCACTCAATAAATCAGAGCAATTATACTACCAAAATTTTATACTATATAAAAGCTTGATAAGTAGAGGAAAACTTTCTGTCAAAATTTCATCTTCCTAGAGTAACAGGCATGAAATTCTCTGTAATTGAATTGCACTGTTCAAATTGAATTTGATTTGCTTAAATCATATTCAGTCTGTCTCAAACTATATATAAATGCCTGGATTGGGAAAGTAGTCCATTGTCAGTCATTCTGGGCTTTCTTCCCATCTTGAATATTCCCAGAACCATAGAGAGAGCACCTTGTTCTAGAAGGAGTTCCACTCTTGATAAAGAAAGGCCCTGGATATCATTGCCTTGCTTCTAGATACTGTATCTCTTCCTGTGCCTCCCCATCTCTGTCTAACAGAGCTACCCAAGACAGAATTTTGCAAGGTTCATTTAAGTGGTCCTTCCCACTTTCTAAGGGTCCTCCTTCCCCAGTGATAGCATGTAAGTAGGAATCTTTGTGGAACCTATAATTTTGGTTCCCTTCTCCACAGTGTCAGCTAATTTACTTTTCATACTCAAAGAACCCAATATTCACACTATTCTTTGCTCCCACAATATCCTCTGAGGAGGATCAGCTGGGAGGACTATGGTTAACTGTGGTTGGGCCTTGGAATGCAGAATAATGAAAGAACCCCTTTCTAATGGAAACAATTCTAGTACCATTCTAGAGCTTTCTGTACAATAGAATTTCACTTAATATTTAATAATGCCATTTCATGTTTTTACATTGATTTCATAATTATAGTTTATACCACTCTTTTTTTTTTTAAGATTTTATTTATTATTTGACAGAGAGAGACACAGCGAGAGAGGGAACACAAGCAGGGGGAGTGGGAGAGGGAGAAGCTGGCTTCCCGCTGAGCAGAGATCCTGATGCGGGGCTCGATCCCAGGACTCTGGGATCATGACCTGAGCGAAGGCAGACACTTAACAACTGAGGCACCCAGGGGCCCCAGTTTATACCACTCTTGCATTATAAAATAATTTTCATATTCTTTAATGCATCGGTTTTTAATCTTTTTAAAAAATATCTTTCTGTACTTCTTTTTAAAGATTTTATTTATTTTTGAGAGAAAGAGGCACAGGGAGAGGGAGAGAGAGAATCTTAAGCAGGCTTCATGCTCATAGAGCCTGAAGTGGAGCATGGAGCCTGAAGCAGGATTCAATCTCAGGGGTTCGTGACTCTGAGATCATAACCTGAGTTGAAACCAAGAGTCAGATGCTTAACTGACTGAGCCACCCAGGTGCTCGTACTGGTTTTTATATCTTAAAACATAACTATAAAACCTGGACTATTCTACAGAATTTTTTTGTATATTTTGTTGAAAAAGGCAAAAATAAAATGGTTGTAATTCTTTGATTTTGATCAAATTACCTAGCATTTAATAACAGCTACTATTCTCCATTCTATATGCAAACATGTGTGCTTATATGCCTAAGTATACTTTATGTATATATGTATGTACATGAGATGTATGGATATGTATGGATACAAATTTAGCATGCTGTATATTGCAGACACTATACTAATTACAATGAATGACCTCAAAAAATTGTAACTTTTCCAGTGAACTTAGGACAATAGGAAATACTGCTATGTTTTATTAATTGGTTGTTCGTTTCCTGGGCCAAATTAATTTGGATTTCAACCTTGTGCCATTATAACAATTTTACTACTAAACAGCTATTAACAATGGCTTAAAAACAAACAAAAAATGGCTTAAAAAAATCTTCCAAAGATTTGATTTATGAATTCATCATTAAGGAATAGTTCCATGTCATTAACAACACAAAGGCAAAGTTTATCATTTCCCAACAGCAATATAAAAACTTAAGATCTAGTTATAATTTGTTGATTGCTAGACAATTTATTCTATTTTCTTTGTTAGCCTCAGGGGAAAGATATGGAAACAACTGCTATTTACTGTTCTTATTCGGATTGATATATGTTTATTTAGTATGGTTCCATGAAAAAAGAAGAGATCATAAAATGAACTATTCTGTTCTCAGAGTCCCTTTGGAAATCAAGCATTCACAGAAAATATCATTCCTATACTTAAGAAAAAGATGTCTTTCTTATTTTCCTCAAGTTCCACATTATGCACAAAACACTTGCTTAGAGTTATAGAATTTAGGGGAATGTTGCCTTAAAATTCTGCCCTGACAATAACTGCTTGGAAATAACTTTGTCTGCTGTTCCTCTCAAAACTACACATAGCCATTCTCAGTTATATGCACTGCTTGTATTTACCATGATTATGAAGCACTCGTTTCTAGTTAGAATAAAAGAAGAAAAGAATAATGAGATGTCGTCGCCCAAACTTATTTTGCTAACACATTATGTTTGAGTATAATATCGTGTTGAGCCTTTCTTCTCACACTGATAAGTTCTTTAGTCCCATAGAATCCTGTAAGTTCTGGCATCCTTTGATTTTCTGATTTTTAAAATGATATCTGTGATTTCTTTTTGTTTGTTCCCTCGGATAATGCCCACATTCTTCACTCATATAAATAAAGACCTAGGAGTAACTGTGGTTGTTCTGTGGAATCATGGAATCATGGAGATGGTGTAATATAGCTTTTTCTTTTACCAGGGGGTAGAAAAAGAGTAACTTGCTCAAAGGCAAACGGCTAGTTGGTGGCTGAGCCAGATTTTATAATTCAAAGTTATTTTCACCATAAAATACTATCTTTCGCATATTGGTAGTGAATAGGAGTGTTGTCACATATTTGGCAAAAGTAGATTTAAAAGCATTCTTACACATTTGAAGTTTTTTCAGATTTTGTGTTACAACACAAGAAACTAAAGAATTAACATGTGAAGGAAATTGGTTGTAGTACCAAGATAATAACTGGAATGTAGAAATGGTCATAGGAGGGAAGTAATTCAACTTTCTCAGGTTATAATATCCTCAAAAATGCTGTTATTTGCTAAGTTTTGATATTAAGTTTCATCTAGCTTAAAAAACAAATGGAGATGTTTCTTCTTTGCTCTATGCAGTAAAACACATTAAAAACCACAGATAATATCTGTTTCTTGATGTTACCTTAGTACTTACTTATAAAATCTTCTGAACAGACCTACCACTCTTAAGGTTGCTTTAAGACTTATTCCTGGAATATTTATCATTAGAGCTTTTAAGATAAATTTTGAATTAATTTTAGATGTCCATTTTATCAAAATTTTAGATGTTAGCATAAATCCATATAATTTATCTGGTTTATTCATAATTTTTCCCTTATTCTCATGATCAGCTGCAGTAGGTTATATTTTTTTTAAAAATTCTATTTGATTAGCATTGTGTTATAATGCCAGCTCTTTGCTTTCTTTATGTTTTTCACTTTTCTGTTTTAAAAATAATTTCTGCTTTTCTCTATTAATTTTTCCTTCCTCACCTTAACTCATTTTGTTTGTAATTTTCTAGCCTGTTTTTTTAAAATATTTATTGAGTATTCATTCCTTGTAACAATGGAATCATTTAAAACTACGAATTCTATTTTGTATAAATTTTCTAAATTGTTCATAAACTGGATAAACACAAACTCACAAGCTGTATCACAAATGAATACATATTGATGCAGATATATTTTCTCAATATATGTTCAATGATAAGTAGCTTATAGCACTAAATTTCAGTTGTACAATTTGTATAGCTGGGTCACATTTGCATACTTTTTAAACTTAACTTTTAATTTGAAATTTTTCTATATTTAGTCTGAATTATTCTTGTATTAAGAAATATAATGGCATTTCCTATGGGATTTTAGTTCCAAGAGGAAATAAGCTACATTTCTTTTTCCTTTTTTTTTTTTTTTTTAAAGATTTTATTTATTTATTTGACAGAGAGAAAGAGATCACAAGTAGGCAGAGAGGCAGGCAGAGGGAGAGGAGGAAGCAGGCTCTCTGCCATGCGTGGCTGGATTCCAGGACCCTGAGATCATGACCTGAGCTGAAGGCAGAGGCTTTAACCCACTGAGCCACCCAGGCGCCCCACTACATTTCTTTTTTCAACATCATGTCCTCTATGGCAGCACCGTGCTACCCACAAAACTGTTCCTCAAATATGTGAAGCATCAAGTCGAATTCACATACTTTTAAAGATTTTATTTTATTTATTTGACAGAGAGAAAGAGATCACAAGTAGGCAGAGAGGCAGGCAGAGGGAGAGGGGGAAGCAGGCTCCCTGCTGAGCAGAGAGCCCGACGTGGGGCTTGATCCCAGGACCCCGAGATCATGACCTGAGCCGAAGGCAGAGGCTTAACCCACTGAGCCACCCAGGCGCCCCACTTTTAAACACTCAATACCTACTGATGTTGCTGAGAGATATGACTCTGTCAGTATCTCTGGATGTTATCCATAAGGCAAATTTGACAAATTCTTACTCATTTTCCTTACAGACTCCTTAATACTATCCTACATTGGAGTCCAGAAATCCTGGCCATGTGACCAAGGATGACTCCATACTGTAAGTCCAGGAATACATTGACTACATTTCCTAACAGATCTCTAAAATCCTCTGGCAACCAAAGTCCCCTTGATTGGCCAATTGTGAGAAAATTACTCTGAGATTACATAGGAGTTGAGACTATTACAGGGGTTGATAGAAATTGTGAAAACTCTGAAAGCCTCTGAGAATTGTGAGCAAGCATGGAGCCAAGGAGATGCTGCCATTTCAGACAGGTAAATTGCCACTATATTAAAAAATGGGGCTAATACCTTTACCAACTATCATTATCGGAAGCTGCTGCTCCTGAGGTTACTATATTGGATTTTCAACCACCGTTTTATTGCCCTACCTCACCCTTGCCAGAACTGCCAGAACTTTCAAAAGCTGAGCTACCACTGATTTCTCAATACATAGGCTAGGCTTTCCAAAGTATGATTTTGCAGTATTTCAGCAGTCCCTGCCTCTCAACTATTGGTATTTAATACAAATCTCCATCTCTGTCACTGATCAAAAGTCACTTTCTGTCATTCACTGCATGGACTTCCTGAATTGCTGTTCTTCATCTCTAACCACTGATCCCTTTTTTGCCCCTAATTGTCTCACCTCAGTTTCATATATCATCATCATGTAATAGCCACTTTTTAGTCCTTCTGTACCTACTTGTTAGGATAATAGATTCTTCATACTTTACTATCCCAAACTCCAATATGTGGGTATAAATACTTCAAGGCCATGATTTTGTTCTTGCTCCTGCTTAATGATGTAATTGGATTTGCTTTCCTCATGGTAGTTCTGTAATTTTCACGACTATGAGCCACTTTCTTTTAACCTCTTGGAACATTAACTGATTTACTTTATAATACAGAGCCAAACCCTTTTTGATATCATATTAATATGTCATTTTAGATCGTCCCTGTGGATGATTAATATCTTTCATTCCATTCTTCACATTACTTGAAAATTCTAGTGCCATGTTCTGATCACTCTTATTTATCCTTTGCTTTTTCCTGATAAGTATAATGAGAGACTGAATATACAAATGAACAACGACCAGACAGTACATAAAAATAGAAGTCTGCCTTATAACCTACAGCAATCAGCAATCAGGAAGCCAACCTATTAACTGTTTCAACCCAGTTCAGAAAGCCAAATAAACTTTGTAGAAATTGGTCTCAAGAGACTAGGACTTGATTAATAACTGATAGCCTGTCTAATTTTTTCACCATTTCTTAGGACCAACTGGAGAAAGGCAAACAATGCACTTGTAACCTGTTGCATAAGACACCTCACTACTATTTAGCCCACTATAGCATCCCCATGCCAACAGCCTCCAATCAGGGCATACCTAAAGACTTTCCTTTTCAACTATACAGCTGTCCCACTCTTCAGACTGCCTTTGAGTCTCTGCCAAATGAAACGTGGTGGAGCCTGTTTCTGTGGTATTGGAAGCTTTGAACAATCTGCCTTTGTTCTTATTTGGGTGGTCCTCATTTATTTCCACAGTCAAAACTATATTGAAACATATTCTGATATAAGAAACAAAGCTTGAAGACAGTACTTTTCTGATAGGGCAGGGATGAGGCTGTTTGGAGGCGCCTTGAAAACCCAGAAAGATCCCTTTGACTGGGATTGTCTCTGTGGGGAGCAGACATGAGTGGGTTATATGAGGACTGACTAGCATATAGGCTTCATCACCCACTACCTTCCTATGCATCACAATGTAGCACAATTATGTAGCACAATTTCTTTGAGCCATAAATGCCTCATCTGAAGAAAGGAAGAAAAAGAAACCTATCTTACAAGTCAGTTGAGTAAAATAAATGAAGTGATAAATATAAGTTCCTTAATGTTCGTTTCATTTTTATCTCCACTAAAAGGTGTCCAACATCCACCAACACAGAAAGATTGTGGTAGACTGTAATTCCCTCAGACTGTTTTTCTGTTTGAAGATGAGGTATATATGTTTATCTTTGTATACATTTATTCTTCAGCATATTAATTAATTCATTTAACTCATTTTCTAAGTTGAATGTCTATTATATACCAGATTCATTCTTAGACAGTGGGGCTGGAGAAGAGGACAAGCATGATCCTGCCATGTGATAGTGGCAAATTTGGGAGAAAAATAATACACAAAGTGATATGAACACATAAAAAGGAAATTCAAAAAATTTTAAGACTTTACAGAATGGACATCGAGTTCAAAATGGCATACTGAGAACATTATGTCCAAGTACGATGAAAGAAACTATATGATTGCTGAAAAGTAAGAAAGCATGCTATCTTACAAAGAAGGTTAAAAAGTGAATAGTTGGGACGCCTGGGTGGCTCAGTCGGTTAAGCTACTGCCTTCGGCTCGGGTCATGATCCCAGGGTCCTGGGATCGAGTCCCACATCGGGCTCCTTGCTCGGTGGGGAGCCTGTTTCTCCCACTACCTGCTCTGCCTCCTGCTCCCCCTGCTTGTGCTCTCTCTCTCTCTCTGACAAATAAATAAATAAAATCTTTAAAAAAAAAAAAGTGAATAGTTACTGAACAATAGAAAATAGGATACAATTAGTAGAAGTATCAAAGCAAAGAAAACAGAAGCCCAAGAAAGCAGATAGTAGTAGCTATTGGGTACCAAATACAAGGCCATTTATATGTATTAGGCCACTAAATCCAAAGTGAGATAGATAAAAATTTTTTCATGCCAGTCTTATAGATGATGAAACTGAATTCCAGAGAGATGATGTAACTTGCCTAAAGTCAGGCAGCTAAAAGTGGAGAAGATGGGCTATGACACTGGGGTGTTTGGCTCACAGCCTATGCCCTTAACCATTGCATTTTACTGACTCTCAAGGTAAAATTAAAGCAGAAATCTAACCAATTATCCTCCATGGAAAAGTAAAAATTTCAAAATTAACAGACATAAAGAGCAGGGATATTTCTCCAGCTTCTGCTTTGCCAGTTGTGTAGGTGCTCATGCTAGTTAACAAGTTAAAACTCTGGAAGAGATGGATAACTTTTTTTTTTTTCTCAGATTGGGAAGAGGTTCAACTGTTTTAGTCCATACCCTTTAGTTTTAAGTCCACAACATTGAAATAATAAAAATAATAATAATGCTTGTAAACATTTTAGTACAGTAAATTTATAGTTTTTATTATAATAAATGTCAGTATCACCCAGAAATTAACTATTACAATTATTGTTAAAGTATTACTTATAATGCTACAGGTATGCAAAAACTTAGAGGACGCCATTTAAGGACCGGCCAATAATCACTGTATCCACAGTAGTTGATGAGAAGAGGAGATGCTGCTCTCAAAGGATTAATTGTTCTATCGTATCTTTAGTGAATAGTTACAATGTTTCTATTAACTAGGTAAATTACATTTTATTCCATTGTACCACCTTTGTGTCCTACACAGTGCTGGGGATACCATACTATTTTAAAAATGTGAAAAATGAATAATGAATTATAACGTATATTTACTTAAACTAAAAATAAGTAGAGACTAGAAACCAGTCTGGTTTCTATTTCGATCTCTCTCTTTTCAGTTTCTTGAAATAAAAGATGAAATAAAAGGGTGCCTGGGTGGCTCAGTGAGTTAAAGCCTCTGCCTTCGGCTCAGGTCATGATCCTCGGGGTCCTGGGAT
This sequence comes from Potos flavus, assembly GCA_028534135.1. Lineage (NCBI taxonomy): Eukaryota > Metazoa > Chordata > Mammalia > Carnivora > Procyonidae > Potos > Potos flavus. The sequence continues at coordinate 39,527,711 of CM052885.1, forward strand.
CGAGCCCCGTATCGGGCTCTCTGCTCGGCGGGGTGCCTGCTTCCCTCTCTCTGCCTGCCTCTCTGCCTACTTGTGATCTCTCTCTCTCTGTGTCAAGTGAATAAATAAAATCTTTTTAAAAAATCTTTTTAAAAAAAGATGAAATAAAGTACTGCTTTTTTTTTTTTTTTTCAAGTCACCTTTACCATCACTAAATGAGCCAAGCTTTCAAATTATTAGTAAATCTTTTGTGCTACTTATTTAAGCTTCTTTCGAGTTATTGAAACATACTAGTAAAAACTTTTAAAGAGATTGAGTCTTTTGAGGAATTCAAAGATTCAAGGCTTTGATATCTCTATATATGTATCAGGTACACACGCACATACACAGATACACAATCAAACTTGCTTCATGACATTTTCAAATGTCATTTTCATATATTATTACGCAAGTATAAGAAATCTGTTTTTTCTATAAATACACTTTAGAGAGTCTGAATTTTTAAAAAAATATTTTATTTATTTGAGAGAGAGTGTGTGTAAGCAGGGGAAATGGGAGAGCGAGAGGGAGAAGGAAGCTAGACCTGGGATCATGACCTGAGCTGGAGGCAGCCACTTAACTGACTGAGCCACCCAGACACTTCCTGAATGAAATTTTTGGTTGAAAATGCTTAAAATGAGACAGATATAATTAAAGTGGCTTGATACCAGCAGAAAATATAATAGACATTTCTTTTCTATGATTTTAAGGCTCTGTTTTTAAATTAAAAAAAATTTTCCTTTGCAAAAAGGCTGGGAAATATAGCTTTTAAAAAGAAAACATGCAGACTATTAGAAGTGCATTAATTTTGTTTCCTTAAACATTGTGAAGACAGTGTGATCGAATTTAAACCGAAGGAAAAATAGGTGATATTCAGATTTTCAAATCCTTGAGCATTGCATATACGGTTTGAAATTTTTGAAATATTATCTGAGTAGTGATTAAATCATTGCTCTCTGCTTATTCCTGGAGTTTTTATCTTACGTAGATATTCTAACATATTAAGGTATTTCAGAAATCCTTTTTCTTTCCACAGCTTCCATAGGGATTATCACTTTTCTGTGACTCATATAAAAAGCAAATCAAAGACACATTGCTTTAATATCATTTATCTTTGATTTAGGGAGTAATTCAAAATATTAAACTCACCATTTTATGAGCATAAAGTATTTATGTAAGTAACTAACAAATAGGATTCTTCAATATAGGATTTGTCACCAAGACTGTCAGTCCAAAGTCTCTTTCCCCCACTTAGTGATGGCCTATTGCCTACTGAGTTGCCCATAAAACGGAGGAGAGTGATACTGGTTAGGGGTCTATATTTTTTAAAATAGTCCATGCACAACAAATAAATGTGCTTCTACTAGGATATATACCCATACAGGTATCTGGAGTAAGAAGGAAACAAGATTAATAGTGGAAAAACAATGATCACTTATCACTTTTTGGAAAATAAAATATATTAAAAAAACAAAAAGCTGTGCACCTCACTGCTGAGTGTCAGTTTTTTTTTTTTTTTTAAGAAAATATATTTTAGACTTGGAGTCTCCTTATGATCTTAGCTCATAAAGCTCTATCATGACACGTGTCTTTTTTTTTTTTTTTAAGATTTTACTTATTTATTTATTTGACAGAGAGAGAGAGATCACAAGTAGGCAGAGAGGCAGGCAGAGAGAGAGGGGGAAGCAGGCTCCCTGTTGAGCAGAGAGCCTGATGCGGGGCTCGATCCCAGGACCCTGAGATCATGACCTGAGCCGAAGGCAGAGGCTTTAACCCACTGAGCCACCCAGGCGCCCCATGACACGTGTCTTGAGTGGTCTTCTGGTTTACTCAAATTTGGTGCATGTTGAATTCTTCCCCACTCACTGCCCAGCTCTCGAACACACACAATTGATGAAGGACTCTTTCTACTTATTCCTCAATGCACCAGTTGATTTGGTCATAATGATCACTGTTAATAATTTAAAGATGATGACCTCATTCCTCCTCCTTTGCATCAAACACTTCGGTACAAAGACTGTGAACAGAATTCTATCTTTCATCTTCTCCCTGCAACAAGTAGGCGGTATTTCTCCTTGGCGGAGTCTGTGTGTGGAGTCTTGTCTTTTAACTCTGCCATGTAATAATGAGGTGGTGTCCCTCTCATTCCTCATCTCACAGGCCATGGAGACCGCATGGTGAATCCCCAACAACCATCCCTACCCTGCACAAATAAGAGCAGACATCCCCTTTCTACCACCTACTCACTATTTTAGAGACTGTGTGGGTGAAGCCCTGTCCTCGAGGTAGCATACAAGTAGGGTGGACTAGATTAGCACTACAAAAGTTTTGTGCAACTAGAGTGACAACTGAACCACCACCTACAAAAAGTGGCTAGAAAATGCAGTTTCATCCTAAATAGGTTGACTACCTTCTAAAGTAGAATATTTAAACAGGAACAAAATTTCAAAATATAATTGTCAAAGCATCTAAGATAAAATTACTTGTCAAACCCCAAACCAGGATAGCACACATGCTGAAATCTGGAACATGAAGAGTGAGGAGGAGCAACAAAATGGGTAAATATATAGGTAAATATAAGACTTTTCTTCTCCTCTTGAGTTTTAAAAATTATGCTTGAAAATTAAGAGCAATAACCATAGGGGTGCCTATGTGGCTGAGGCGTTTAAGCATTGACTCTTGATTTTGGCTCAGGTCATGATCTCGGGGTTCTGAGACTGAGCCCTCCTTTGCACTGTGTGGGCTCTGCACTGGGTGGGGAGCCTGCTTGGGATTCTCTCTCTCCCTCTCCTTCTGCCCCTCCCCCCAGTCTCTCTCTCTCTAAAAAACAAAACAAAACAAAAAGAACAATATTCATAAAGTTGTCTGAAGTGGTTCTCAATGTAGGTAGACAACTATATTTTAAAACAATATAGTAAAGGGAGGTAGTTAAGTGACCTAAGTTCTAAGATCATTATATCTTATTTAAAGTGCAAAATATACGAACTTCTAGGTTCTTTCCATTAGTTGTCTTCAGTCATCATGTTTGTTTCCTAAGACTTTTTAAAAAAAAATATTTTATTTATTTGAGAAAGAGTGTGAGAGAGAGCACGGGGTAGGGGTTCGGGGGGGTAGGGGGAGGCAGAAGCAGGCTACCTGCTGAGCAGGAAGCCCAACAGGAGGCTCAGTCCTGGGACCCTGGGATCATGACCTGGGCAGAACAAAGGTGGGCACTTAACGGACTGATCCACCCAGGCACCCTAAGGCTTTTTTTTTTTTTTTTTTAAATACAGTTTCTTTACTGGTTGGCCAATATCTCTTAATTGTCTTTAATTGATTATAAAGTTTATTTTTATGGGAGGATTTCTTATATAGCCACCATTAACCTCAATATTGCTTCTCTTTTCTTTATATGTATACTATTTCTATAGAAAAGCAAACAAACATTATTTTGGTGATTTAGAAATATGAATTACTTTGATAAGATTTAAGCATAAATCCATTCCTTAAATTTCAGAGTTTTTCTAATACTCTTTATTTATTTATTTTTAAAGACTTTATTTATTTGACAGAGAGAGCACATAAGCAGTGGGGGTGGGAGAGGGAGAAGCAGGCTTCTCGCTGAGCAGGGAGCCTAAGGTGGGGACTTGATCCAAAGACTTTGGGATCAGGACCTGAGCCTAAGGCAGACACTTAATCAACTGAGCCACCCAGGGTCCCCTCTAATACTCTTTAAACTAGAAGTCATCTTTCTTCTATAGTAATTGTATAATGGATTAAACCCAATCCTTCTAAAATTAATTGAGAATCACTGCTTTAGAAATTTAAATAAAAAAATATATTCTAACTTTTTCAAGAAAAAAAGTGTTGCCAACTAATGTCTATGTGCATCTTTCTTTAAAACTGTTTTCTTGATATTTGCATGTTTTTCTTAGACGGGAGGTGGCAGTGAAGGAATAACAAATTTTCCATGTGAGCTAAGGAAGGTTCTGGTTTGGAAATGGATTGGGATTGTTCTATTAGGAGAACCCTTCCATAGTACAAGTCAGCAAATTATAGAATTCAATAACAACTTGATAGCCATAATATTGGGAAAAAATACCCAAAGACTTGGGGTACAATTAGAATATCTAGATGAACATAAAAAACATCTGTAAATTAGAGATATTTCCGTGGGCAAATGAATCAAATATGTTACTGCTAAAGATAAAGTACAGTTCATATCCTACAGAAGCAAAATTGATTTTATTTGAAATTAGAAAAAAGATAAAAACATAGTAGTTTTGAGCAAACAAACAATTAAAACATAAATAACAAAAGTGTGTAACTGTTTTAAGACTTTGGTAGCCATGACCAAAGAACTCCTGAATTTCATTTAAGTTAGTAAGTAAGAGGTAAGGCAATTGCCAATTACCAACTGTTTGATTCCATTTTCTGGAAAATAGAAACCTTTGTATATTATGTAAGTACAATCATTGAGCAGCTTCCTAATAAATCCACAGTGGACAAACGAAAACATGAATGAATCAATAAATTCGTGAATAAAAGTCCTGAAGCCTTCAATTCAATGAAGCAGAGCACTGAACCCCTTATAAAACAGAGCCTTACACTTGTTCTTTTACCATTTTCTTTAGGAAAACAGGCCACTAATAATAATAATAATAATAATAATAATAATAATAATGGAATACACTTAATTTTTACTAACATAAAAACCAAACCCAAACAAAACAAAAAGAACAAAACCAACAACAGAAAGCCACCCCATGATATGAAGCAGTTTAGAAATACACAGTTAATAATAACCTTTAGTTATTATTTTACTTCCACAACATAATGGGTTTAGCCGGTCAAATAAGAAATTAATTAAACTCAATTGGTTTATACTCCATTAAAATATTCCACTAATTTAAAAGTAACACATATAAGTTGTAGATAATACATTTGAATTAGATATGTGTCTTTTTAGTCATTTTTTCCCCATTTGGAGTATACAATTGGATTATATATAATGATCATTTCCTTAATATTTAAATGTTTGTATTTAATTTATATGTATTGTTTGCAAATATGATTTTTAGTTACAGCAGAATAAAGATTTGCATAAAAAATAAAAATATCCTTGTTGGTCATTCATGATATTTAAAACTGACTCTGAAAAAATTTCTGTGAATATCCTTTATGTAAGTGTTTTAGAATTTTCATGAAGTGTACACACACCCGTGTCACCACCATCCAAATGAGGAAACAGAATGCTCCCAGTATCACAAGTAATCACCGTGCTCTCTTGTTACTACATCTTTCTTTGCCCACAGGAAGCACTATTCATATTTCTGCCACCACAAAATAACTTTGCTATTTCTGTATTTATTTAAATGGAATTATTTTGTGTCTAGATCCTTTGGGTCAATCTTACGTTTGAGATTCAATCATACTGTTGTTGCTTAGAGCAATAATTTTGTTTCTGCTGCTTGTAAAGTGTTCCATATACAATACGGCCACAAACTTACGGTCTGAGGAGGTCGTCGAGAGGACGTGACTGCCGGTTGACCCTGTGAACTGGACTCGTAATGGGAGGGTCCTTACCTCCTGCCCTGTTCTTGGAAAGCACCTTCAGGCTACCGTTCCCACACTGGAGCTGTTTCAAGGACATCGCCTCCAGAGAGTGATGTGTTGTTAAGATTGACCACGGCGACCACAGGTTGACCGGAAGCTGGACCCTGGCTATTGGAGGTTCCTCATTCCCGCCCCTGTGCGTGGAACGTTGGTTCCGCCCACCATTCCCGCCACCGCAGCCGCTTTTACCTACGCAACCTGGCGAGAGCAATGCGCTGTTGAGACTCTCTGGGCTGTGTGGCTGACTGAATCCTTAAAGCCTCTAAATAAACTTTTAAGAATCTGGCGGACGAATGCAGAGCTCCACTCCACTTGCAGCCACTCAAGACAAGCCTCACTGGTGAGTTAGTTCCCTTGCTTATTAAGACTGCCACCTCTCAATCTGGAGTGGCCTGCTTCTTTCTTCAGCCTCTCCTTGCCCGCTGGGTACTCATCCAGTTTTGAGTTTCACCTGGGAAGCTCTTGCGGTTGTGAACCATAACATCCATTCATAATGCAGTTTTTCATTTTCTTAATGAATATTTTGGTTGTTCAGAAGTAAAATTGCTTGACCATAAGGCGAAAAACATACGAGGCTTTAATAGAAATTGCCAAAGGATTTTTGCAAAGTCGTTAAATCAATCTATATTGCCACCAACGGTGAATATTTCCTTTAGGTCATTTCCTTGCCAGTACTTTATGTTATCTGTTTCTTTCTCTCTTTGTTTTTTATTTAAATCGTAGCCATTATATTGCATGTATAGTGCTATATCATGGTGGTTTTAATTTAAATTTCCTTGTGATTCAATGCTGCTGAGCAATTTTTAATATATATATATAGGCGATTTGAGTATGTGATTTTGTGAAATGATCTGTTTCAGTCTTTTGCATATTTTTCTACTGCATTGCCTTTTTATTTTTTATTAATTTATTGGACTTTTAAATATAACATGCTTATGAACCCCTTGTCAGAAATATATATTGTACATATCATCTTTCAATGTCTTACCCTTTCCTTTCAATGTTATCATTTTAATGAAGTCCAAATCACCATATTTTAAAACTTTTTTTTTTGGGAAAGAATTTTAGAGTGAAGAGAGACAGCAGAAATCACCTAAACCAAATGATACAGATTAACATCAATAATAAGGCATATTAACAATAGGTACCTCCTAGTAAAACTCACTGAATCATAAACAGCCTTCTTTGGTATTCTGAAGAAATATGTATAATACAAGTTTATTAGGAGAATATATTGAGTGAGCACAAATTGAGGGGCATTAATGAAAAGTAATTTATCAGTACTCTTCAAAAGAGTCAAAGTCATGAAAGAAAAAGAAAAAGTGAAAAACTGTTTAAGCTCTCTTCATGATATAGTTAGTATTTTTCCATTTGTATTTAATTACTATTTCGGAGGAGAGACTTTAAGATGATACAAATGTGCTGGGCTTTCACACCTCATTTTATCATCTTTTACTGGATCTTGCCTGCAAAAATTGTATTGTGGTCTTCTAAGGGGATTTTCTGTCTCCCTAATTTCTTCTACAATTATCATTTATTTGTGATTAGTTCTTTCTGAGGCCGAGTTTAAAAAATTATATGCCTTTCTTAAGTTCATGGATATATTATCCTTTTTATCTTCAATAAACTTGATTGTTCGATCTTCCATATTTAGACCTATCATTCAAATATTAAACTTTTGTGTATGGGGTGAGGTATGAGTCAGAATCATGTTTTTCCTGTATGGAAATCCAGTGACCCAAAACTATTTATTAGGAAGCCCATCATTTCTCCCTTGCATGGCAATGACAAATTTGTCATAAATTCAGTGTGAATGCATGTGCAGGTTATTTGTTGTCTCTTTTCCTTTCTATTTTCTTTCTTTCCTTCCTTTCTTTCTTCCCTCCTTCTCTCTCTCTCTCTCTCTTTCTTTCTTTCTTTCTTTCTTTCTTTCTTTCTTTCTTTTCTTTTTTCTTTCTTTTCTTTCTTTCTAGGTTTTTATTTATTTGAGAGAGAGTGAGAGTACACAAGTGGGGTGGGGGAGGCAGAGGGAGAAGTAGACTCCCTGCTGAGCAGGGAGCCAGACACTGGGCTCCATCCCAGGACCCTGAGATCCCAAAGGCATATGTTTAACGGACTGAGCCCCCCAGGTAGTCCCCTCTGTTCTTTTCCATTTTATTAGTGTTGAAGTTTTTCACATCTTTCATTATATTTATTGTTTGCCATGTAATGATTTTTGATGCTATTGAAAATGGTATCACTTTTATGATTTCACATTCTAATTATTTGTTGCTGGAATACAGCAAAAGATTTTTTTTTTTTAGCTATACTGACCTTAAGTCCAGCATCTTCCTAATTCAATATTAACAGGTTTCCTGTAGTTTTCTTCTACATTTTCTTCAGTTTTATTTCCTTTATATGATTATTGTGCATTTCACTTTTTCTTTCAGTACTGTTTTGTTAGAAATTCCAATAATATAAAACTAGAACTAGTGATATGAAATTTTCCTCATTCCAATTTTGAGAGGAAAGCTTTTACTCTTTCAGTGGTAAGTATGTTGTTTGCTGCTGGAAAGATTCAGCTTAAATAATATTTCTTTCTTTGTTTGGTTAGAGTTTTTTTCCATAAATGAGTATTAAATTATGTAAACTCCACTTAGTCTTCATCCATCAAAATATATAATTTTTTCCCTTTTTTGAGAATTTGGAAAATTACATTGGTAAACTTTTAAATTTAAATTACTTATATATGGGACACCTGGATGGCTCAGTTGGTTAAACGTCTGCCTTCGGCTCAGGTCATGATCCCAGGGTCCTGGGATCGAGTTCTGCATTAGGCTCCCTGCTCAGCCAGGAGTCTGCTTCTCCCTCTAACTGCTGGTCTCCTTGCTTGTGCACACTCTTTCTCTCTCTCTCTGACAAATAAATAAATAGAATCTTAAAAAAAAAAATAAATTACTTATGTATTTTTGGATTTAATCTGATTTTGTTTTCATGTATGTAATGCTTTATTTTTTTTATTTGCTGACTTTTATTTCATATTTTGCATCTATGTTAATGACTGAGATTGCCTATATATTTTTTCTTTTAGTGTTCTTTCAAGCTTTTGCTAGCATAGTTTTACTTATATCATAGAGTGAGTTGGAAAATATTTCCTCTTTTTTTCCATTCTCTAGAAAATATGTGTAATATTGGTATTATTTCTTCCTTAATGTTCCAGAAGATTTACCAGTTAAGCATATTTGAGCTAAAGTTGTTTTTTGTGGAAAGATTTTTAGTTATAGATTTAATTTTTTAAATTAAATATAAGACCAGTGAGATTGTCCATTTCATTTTGAATCAATTGGGATGAATTTAGCTATAATGTCCTTAAAAATCTACGGTGATCTTATTTCTATCATTCTTTTTTTTTTTTTTTAAGATTTTATTCACTTATTTGACAAAGAGAGAGGGAGAGAGTACAAGCAGGGGGAGTATGCAGAGAGGGAGGGAGAAGTAGGGTCTCCGCTGAACAGGAAGCCCTGTTCTGGGACTCTGGGATCATGACCTGAGCAGAAGGCTGACGCTTAACTGACTGGCACCCAAGTGCCCCTTTATCATTCTTAATATCAATAAGTTATATATTCTTTATTTTTAATTAGGTTTTACAGGGGTCACATATTAGTCTTTCCTTAAAAACCATTTGGTTGTTATATATTTGATTTCTATTACAGTGTTTCATTGATTTTTGTTCTTTTGAAAAGTCTGCTATCATCCTTATTGTTGTACAATTAAAGATAGTATATTTCCTTTCCTGTAGCTTCATTAAGATTTTCTTTGTCTATGATTTTTAGTAGTTTTTCTATAATGTGCTTTGTGATTTTTAAACTTATTTATACTACTTGAGGCTTATACTTGATGACTTTCATCAACTTCAAGAAAATCATAACCTTTTTCTTTTCAAATATGGCTCTGTCCAGTTCTTCTTAGTCTGCAATTTTATATACATACCTATATAATTATATATAAAAGGGGCATGTACATAATTTTATATATTATATATATACAATGTTATATGTAAAACTGCTATATGTATGACATATGTATTACGTATATATATACACACACACATACAGCTTGTGCTCTTTTACTTTGCTTTCATCTGTTTTTTTCCTCGTGTTTTAGTTTGAATATATACTACAGCATTATTTTTCAGTTCACTAAAACTTTTCTCAGCCATGTCTAGTGGGCTGATGAATGAACATTCATGCTGAGTTCTTAAATTCAGTATTTTTTCTTTCTAGAATTTCAGTTAGCTTATCTTCTTCAAATTTAGTTCTAGTTCTTCAGTGAAATGTTCAGTCTCATCATGTATTTTCTTGAATTTATTAACCATTTCATTCTGAAGCAATCTAGTGTATGATATTTACAACTGACCATTATTAGTCCGGTTGTCCGTTGACACACCAATAAGTCATGCATAGCCATCACTCTGATGATGTGATTAAGTAATTAATGCATTATAGTAGGTCATTTCCTAAGGGTAGACACACTTCATAATTGATATTTTGGACAATTATTTGTAAAGTTTGAAAGAGAGGTGAAGAAGTAAAATAGAAAAATAATTTAATGGATTACTAAGTACATGAAAGTTGGGGTTTTCCTACCTATTTTCTAATTTATGAAATCATGATTTGTTGAAATGGAGATAGAACTAATGAAAAAATATTATAGTAGTAATAGCTATAAATTGCTTTTGTGGGTTTTATATCTTACTCAAATGATTAAAGCATGTTAATTTCAGATTTTGTAGTTCTCCAAGTCATTTGGAATTGAGTGTATTATTGAGTGGAAATATGACTTAGCCATTAAAATTAGACAAGCAGCATTGACCTCAAACCCAGACAGAGAAATAGTTATGTGTGATTTTAATGGAACCAGTCACAGATCTATTGTTCATGAAAAAAAAAAAAAATCTTCTCTTCCCTACTGCTACAAATGGTGATGTTAAATAATTTGACTATACTTCATTTAAAAGAAGACAACATTTTTTTATTATATGATTAGAAACAAGGAGAACGGTTGTAAGAGATACGAAAGTGACTTTAAATTTATGCTAAAATAAATGACATAAGACCCATCATTACACTGCAGAGTGCTAATAACTATAGGATCATGACACAACCCATCTTCAAAAGCAGGTTTGAATCTAAGTTGTGTTATTGAGGATTTTCATAGACTTCTCTTCATAACTTTTCCTATTTTTTCTATTTTAGTCTTAAATTCAGTTTATTTTTTTATTTTGTTTTTAAAGAATTTTAAAATTTAAATTCAATTAATTAACATAGAGTGTATTATTAGTTTCAGAAGTAGAGTTCAGTGATTCATCAGTCTTATATAACATCCAGTGCTCATTGCATCACGTGCCCTCCTTAATGTCCATCACCTGGTTACCCCATCCCCCCAACTCCCTCCCCTCTAGCAACCCTCAGTTTTTTTTTTTTTCCTATGATTAAGATTCTCTTATGGTTTGTCTCCCTCTCCGTTTTCATCTTATTTTATTTTTCCCTCCCTTCCCCTATGCTCCTCTGTTTTGTTTCTTAAATTCCCTAAATGAGTGAAATAATAATAACTGTCTTTCTCAGATTGGCTTATTTTGCTTAGCATTGTACCTTCTAGTTCCATCCACATTGTTGCAAATGACAAGATTTCATTTTTTGATGGCTGAGTAATATTCCATTATATATATATATATATAAATATATATGTATATATGTATGTATATATATATACATATATAAATATATATATATGTATGTGTGTGTGTATATATATATATATGCCATATGGCCCGCAAAAACAAACAAAAAATTACTATCTGGTATTTTATATGCAGTGCTTGCCAGCCTCTGATCTAGTTGAAACTTTTATTTTTGTAGATGACGATTGGCCCTAAAAGACTGATTAGCACATTAGCACATACAACTAGTGAATTACTGAGTTTAAAATATAGTGCAAGAAAACCATATTTGTATTTCTGTATATAGTGCAATAGCGTAGCCTCTTTTACAGTAACTGGTTTTTGTGTGTTGAATAGATATAGGTGTTAATATATAACTTGAAATTTGGTTGTGTTGTGGATGTGATGCTCCAACCAAATTACCCTTCTGAAATGAAAGACTGCATTTTTCCAGCTTCTGGAAACTTTACCAACAAAAAACCCTCATCTATCAGATACCTACAGGAATTGTGTTGAAGAGACTTGCCATATCCAAGGTCAAGCCTGCTTCTTGGGTGGCCAGCATGCAGAGAGGAAGGAGTATAAAGCCCTGGCCCCATTTATCCAACTCAGGAAAATGTGGAAGGGATTTTCCTGTTTCGCAGTTCCTCATTGGGCAGGATTGGCTAAGGAGGGTTTCAGTGAGGTAGCATTGCAGCTAAATTTCTCCTGTGGCCTAATTTTCCTTTCTTCCTTCCCTACTCTTCCCTCCCACAGGTGTTGATCCCAAGAACATTCTCTAATAAGCCTCCTGCTGGCTAATTTCTATCTCAGAGTCTGTTTCCTGGGGAGCCTATCATGGTAAGTTGCCATTAACAGTATAAACACTAAGAGCACTTCCAAATCAGTATCTGAGATTCAACTCAGATCATTAATTCAACAACACCTATTTAGTAAGAATACACTGCCTTTCATAAATGTAAGCTTTTCCTGTTTCTTTGTAGAATGGTTTCATTAGTTGATTTGGTGGAGCTTGTTTTCTGATGTAAGTTAATGATGCAATTATTGGAGTTCATTCCTTCAGAATTTGAATTCTAGGATGTGGCAAATTGTTGAATGTGTCTCTCTGCCCCTTATACTGACAAACAAGGAAGTTGTCCTGGCCCCTTTTAACTACTGTGTTGCTAACAACACAGTGATTAATGAAAACTGAGAGTAGATAATGGTAATGATGGGAGAAAGTTCCGTGACATCCCACTAACCATCAGCATGAGATTTCTGCTTTATATCTTCTCTGTCTTTTCTATTTTAAGTCTTAACCATGCAGTGAGGAAAAAAATAGATGATTAGCTTAGATTCTATTTAGATTATGGTTTTACTTAGATATTAATGATTATTGCATTCAATTTAACTGAGAAATGCAGGGTTTAAAATACTGAAATGTGCAACAGAAATGGAAAAGCTGGTTTGGAGAAAAAACACAGACTATAATTTTTATTTCTGCTATCTTCTGGCATTTTTACTGGGTTATACCCACTGAATGGTTTTACAAAGTAAGACTAAACAAATAAAAGTGAATGAGGATATATAGAGAAATGCTTAAGTAGCTCTGTCAAAGATCTAGTGACAAAGTAATATAAATATTGGGCATGTTCTGTAAATATGCGGCACTCAATCAAAAGCCATTTAAACCTTGAAAGGACTAGAAACATAATATAATCGAATGGGACTATATCAGTTTAACTGTTTTCCTAGAATTTATTGTGTTGTATTTTTTATTGTATTTTTTTCAGATATGGATTTTTAACTTCTAAATTCACACTTAAGCATTAGCTTTTAAATGTGTCATTAAAATTTGTGCCACTGGCATACACACAAAAAGGTTTAATAGTGTTTAGATTTCTGTCCTGGCTCATACAATTTACACTGAAAGCTTCTTGGTAAATCACGGCCCTCTCATACCATCATAAATAAATGGAAATTCTCTACAATTTACTGGCTAAGGTTAAATTATGTCTCTTAAATATATAAGCAACAGCCTTAGAAATTGAACACTGTTATGAAATGCACAGGCAGACTTGTGTCATTAAAGGTCCAGTTTGTGGTACCATTTGTTAATTTTTTAAAAAGTTTTAATGAAATGTGTCACTCAGAATCAGAAAGATAAACTCAAAGAGAAAATGCTGAGCTTTGTTGAGACAAAAGTAGTCTTGGTCAAAGATTGCTATTTTAGATGGCCAGGTTGTGATATTCCTACTTAAATCTATTTTTTTTAAAGATTTTATTTATTTATTTGACACAGAGAGAGAGAGCACAAGTAGGCAGAGAGTCAGGCAGAGAGAGGGGGAAAGCAGGCTCCCTGCTGAGCAGAGAGCCCCATGTGGGACTCGATCCCAGGACCCTGAGATCATGACCTGAGCTGAAGGCAGAGGCTCGACCCACTGAGCCACCCAGGCGCCCCTAAAACTATTTTTTTTAATGGATAAATTTTCAGGACATATCTTAGAGTTGTCTGGATAACTGTAACCAGATGAGTAGACCAATGTTATTAGATTGCCAGTGCAGAAACAACAGGTCAAATGATTTCAGGCATGAATGACTGCGAAAATGCACAATGTCCCATTTAATAGGCTTACACATTTTATTTTGAAACATAATCTGTTTAGGGGCACCTGGGTGGCTCATTTGGTCAGGCAGCTGACTCTTGATTTTGACTCAGGTCATGATCTCAGGGTCCTGGAATCAAGCGCCGGGTTGGGCTCCGCACTCAGCATAGAGTCTGCTTGAGATTCTCTCTCTGCCTCCTCCTCCCACTTCTCATGCACACCTACACACTCTCCCTCTCTAAAATAAATAAATAAATAAAATCTCTTAAAAAATCTATTTACTAGACCAATGACAGGCCACCATAAGACCCTAGCCCTATTTTCTATTCTAGCAGGCAGTTTATTTTCAAATGCAAGTATTTAGCTTCTCTAAAGCAAATGAGTAAGGGAAAGAAAAAGGCTTCCAGGATAGTATTTCTCAAAGCATGGTTTCTGTGGGACACCTGTATCAATGCTTTTGTGTAGTTGCTTAAAATGTTGGCTCAATTGTAGCCTGTGGTTTCTAAACACCAACACGTAGCCTCCAAATGTACTACGAACGGGAGATGGGCAGGGAGTGCTGAGCATGCTGCCTGAGTGCCCGAGTGCTCATCACTAATGCCACTGTAGGGTGCAGGTGATTGTGCCTTTCCCCATCCTAACATATAGGAGGCTACAACACCTGGAACAGGATAATTGGATGTTTTTTAATTCTGTTTGTAACCATCAGAAATTTCTGGTTTATCTGGCTTATGTACATGCTCAACATGTTTTACACTGAATGAATGGAATTCATTCTGGTCTCTCCTGGCCACTGACACACTTAACAAGATACTTCTTCATTTCTCTGAATTTTATTTTCCTCATCTCTAGAATAAGGTTTCTAACAATACTCTTCCTCGGGGGTTTTTCTAGAGTGAAATAATATATGAACTCCTTCTGGACATGAACAACCTCCAAACAGTTATAAGAGTGAAGGATTAGAAATGTATATGTGTAAGGTTTCTTTTCTTATAGGTTCAGATACTAATATTTTAGAAATAAAAAGCAGTGCCAAATTTCTCATTGACATAGTTTTAATTAATAAAGTAGGTAATCCTGATTGGAGAAATATTTTTATGGGACTCAATCTCCTTTTTTCAGTGTAGCTTATAAATACTAAATATTTTACTTCTTTTTTCTTATGAAACAGGATACATAAGCTGTGAAGTGGTCAGATGTCCTTTTACGTTTTGGATCTTGCTTACCTATCCAGATTCAACTGCATTTATTTATGTGGTCTTCTCTCAAAGACTGTCAAATTCTAACCTTTTCACTGAGCTCAAAACTTATAAATAAATGTAATTTCCTGCCTAAGTTCTCACTAGGGTATCTTATATGAATCTCAAACTTATGATGACAGTAAATACTATCTATATTAGTATAAGTAAATAATAAATTAAATAATTTTAGTGTTCCTCCCTCATATACAAATGCCTTTTCCTCCCCCATTCTTCTTATTTATCAATTAGTATTCTACTCTATGGAGGTACCAGAGTTTGTATTCCTATTTACCAGATGAAGGACATTTGAGTTGCTTCTAGTTTTTAGTATTTATTGAAAAAATACTGTAAGCACTTGAATAAACATTTTTGTGTGAACACTAGCCATCCTCTCTCAAAGAAATGAAAAGAAACAAAGGTGTTGAAAGTCTCTTCCGGTGAGAGATTTGGAAGATGTCATCAATACCTTCTACTGTACTGTCTGAGTTCTGACCATGAAGTAACTTTTTAATTAAAAAAAAACAAACAAACCTAAAAACCTATTCAATGACCAATAACGTAGATCAATACATACTCTATGAAGTCTTTGTCTTTCTCTCCAAACTGATCAAATTTCTCCTCTCCTTCTCTATTCTCATCCCTCCATCAGTTCTCTAAATGTTAAAAAGACCCTTCAGACAAGGTTTTCATTCTTTGGAAATATATTCTCCACCCCTGCTCCTTCCCTTTGATATGGATCGTTCTTAGACACCTTTCACATTTTGGCTTAGATATTACTACTCGGAGTTGACATTCCTTCCTTGACTCTTCAGGCCAGGTTAAGGCCCTTGTTCATATTCTATCTTGGCAGCTACTGCCTTTCTTTTGCAAAAGTGATGTGTTATTTAGGATATTTCCTGTCGCAGGTGGAGAAACCATCTCAGTAAGGAAAAAAAGACAATTTAGTGTCCCCTATAATAGAAAACTCCAAGTTTAGGGCCTGATATGGGTATGGCTGCATTCAGAAACAAGTTTACAGTATGACTCCACCTTTGGGTTGTCTTCTCTACTGAATTTCACATGGAAATTTCCAGCACTCCTAGATTCCCATCCTTCCAACTTCAAATCTAGGGGTATTAGAAGATACCTCTCTTCACATGCACTAAAGTCTCCCTATGACATTCAGCCTAATTATGCCTAATTATGCCTCAGAAGTAATCAGTGGATTTGGGGATGCTGATTGGAGGTAATCAGTGGATTTCCCAGTGCTGTGGGAAGGCCCATCTAAAGGCATTGTTTAAGACAGTTCCAATAAGAGCTGGGGAACTTTTATGCAAAGCATGACAATGGACAGAAATTCTATCATTTGAGTTTGGCACATTGGTACTTTCATAGCTGTTCCAGGGAAAGTAAGAGTAGGCTTAGAACCTAAATATTGTTTAGAGAACCCCCCTCACTAAGTTCGGTAGAAATTGGTAGATTTCGGTAGAAATTCGGTAGAATTGCGGTAGGAAAATAGTAGAAAAAGACAAGAAACATAAAAAGATGAAGGCTTTATATCCTGGCAAGTATTTTTGAATATTAGATCAGCAATGGTAAAGTGAAAGAGGCACATTGATCCTAGACCAGGGCTCCTATATGCTCATAAAGTCTGGAAAACTAAAGAAAACTTTTATTAAAAATAAAAGCAAAATTTACATAATGTATTCATTCCAGTGTAACTGAATGCATTCTTAATGCAGTTCAGTTATTTATTCCATCGTAAACAGCAAGTAGCAAACTCAATATTCCCAGAAAAAAAATGACAAAGTCCAATAATTGAATTCTTGAGAAAGTAGTTGATAGATGTCTACCACTAGATACAGGCTTGAGAAGTAAGAAGATTCTTAAAAAAGCTTTCCTTGTCAGACCTTTATACACCTTATTAAATTCGAAATTGGTGACTGAAATTTAAGTTTTGCAGAAATTCTATGATAACTTTAAAAGGCAAAATTAAGCAAAAACTCAAAAATACATACAATTCTTTTAAGCCTTAAGTATTTGTCACCTATCAATATCACGATTATAGATTAATAAAAGATAGTTTTCTTATGGCTGTTAATTATGTACACATCATTGCCTGAGTAGCTACATGAAAACAACTGGCCTTGAGGAAGGAAGCATATTGAAGTGTTTCTCATACCAAATATATAAGGTTTTATAAATTGGTCTGATATTGTCTCAAAGAAATTTCAGTTTGGTTCCCTTATCCTATTTAAGTTGAAGTGGGTATGTGAAGTGGGTATCCTATTTAAGTTGAAGTGGGTATATGATTCCTACTGTATGCTTGGGTGATTTTGATGGGAAAATCAAGATGCCCAAAAAGTTTGGTATGTCTGAAGCCACCACTGTGCATCAAATTGTCAATATGTTGAGTTTGCTTGTATGTGAGAAATGACCATGTATATGAAGGAGACTGTGTCTGTAATAATTTGGGTCCAGAGTTTTCTGTGGGTTTAGAATGGTCCATTTGTCTGGAGTCTCACTTTTCCCAAAATGTTGTTTGTCTGGCACGACTACGTATTTGGAGGGGTAAATCTATCTTGGTTATTCATATGTATAGAGTGATACATTTGTTTGGACTCATTTTGGTGTTGGCCATACTATTGAAATTACCAGTACTTCCCACATCCTCAAAAGTTTTAAGCAAAGCTTGCTCTTCTAGCTGGTAATGAGACTCAAGGGAAATATGGTGGTAGGTCTTGCTGGGACTCAGGTTCTCAGTGCTCCAGCATGATCCTTGGTGTATATGTTCAGCCCTTCAGAAGTATCTCAGCCTCTTGAGATGGCAAGTCCATTGTCACCTGCCATAACTGTACCTTCCCTGCCACAATTCTGATATACACATTCACAGTATTCCCTAAAAGAACACTGAAACAGCTGTTCATTCTGCCCTAGACTCATCTTCTCATAGTACCTCTATCCAAGGCTGAGGGCTTCTAAACCATTATGATTCTAATAGCTACCCTCCTGTCTTTGCATCTTCAGAATGAGAGCTTGTAGGAGGTTGAAAACCTGGCTTGTCCAGTGGGAGCCAGGCACCAGCATTAGAGAGTTTGGGCTTCATTCCAGGCTTTTTGGCATTCAAAGGCTGTCTCACCTCAAAACAGCCAGTTAACAACCTCTCTAAATTTTAAGGATGATTAATAATAATAATAATAGTAATAATAATAATACCTAAACAATAAGGTTATTGTGAAAATTCAATTAGTCTCAGATTCAGTTAGTTACAAAGCAGTTTCTAGAATACAGTAAGAATTAAAAAAAAATGGTAGCTATTTCCTTAGTCCTATTTCTCTAAGTTTTAGTTGTGTATGATTTTCATGTAATCAGTGGAGGTTTATGTTTTCATTGATTCGCTAGATGGTTGTGATAGGTGGAATTCTAAGATGAGCCCCAAGATTCCTGCTTCTGGAATGAACATGGCTTGAATATTATAAAAATATTCAATATTATATATAAAAACATAATAATGAATAATTATAAAAAATATAGTTATTCAAGGCTAGGTGAGCCTGACTTGAATAATCCTCTTTCCTTGTGTGTGAGTGGAATTTGTGACTATGACAGAATTTTACTTCTGTGATGATGTTACCTTATATGGCAAAAGAGATTTCGTAGATGTAATTAAGCTCTCTAATCAGTTGACTTTGATTTAAACAAAAAGGAGACTATCCTGGATGGGCATGATAACCTACTAACCAGATAAACTCTTTAAAATGACTTTTCAGAAGTCAAAGAGACATTCTACTGATGTCTTAAAAGGAAACAAATTACTGCCATGCTTTGGAAGGGGAGACATGGAAGGCAATGGTAGACAGCCTGTAGGTGCTGAATGCCTCAGTCCTATAGACATAAGGAATTAAATTCTGCCCAAAACTAGTGAGCTTAAAATAAACTCTGAGCCTTAAATGAGACACCTTAATTTCAGCCTGGTTAGACCCAGAGCAGAGGATCCAGCTAATCTGTACCCGAACACTTGACTTGTGGAAACTGCAAGGTGATGACAAATACTGTTTTAAGCCAGTAGGTTTGTGGTATTTTGTTATGCAGCAATAGAAAACTAGTGCAAGGGATGATGTGAAAACCCTGCTGAGCTGAATTTTATCTATTATGTCCAGATAAAATTATTTTAATACAAATAATACCCAAACCTATTGATTTTAATTGGAGAAGGAAGTAAAAAGAGAGAAATTGTCCTATATTTAATAAGAAAGTCCCAATATGGACTGTATTTCCTGAAATTATGAGGATTCAATTAGCCACTGCAGTATTTGTAAGTTGCTATTTCAAAAAGAGAAATTGTTTTGTTATGCAATGTCAACATCATAAGATAGTTCCTACTGCTTTTCCAGAGTCAAATAGATGTTAAGAACTGATTTGCAGCTGTTATAAAGAAGGGAATTTACAAGCTTTTAGCTATTTTGCTATTACTTTATTGTTTAGAATATCATGGGGAAAAGGATATAAAATGGGAGTATTTTCATTCTGTTTATGATCCTCTTCCTATATGGAGAGAGAAGTCATCAGTGTGTCTGTTCTTATAGTTAAATCTTACAGGCTTTACTGAAAATCGAAGAGCAATAAAAGCAGATGGTAGTTTTACTTGAGAAATGTTTATCTTAGCTCCACTTCTCAGGTTGTGTAGACATATATGGACATAAAATAACCTAGGGCAGTACTGACTTGTCTCTCTTCATTTAAATAGTGGCACTCCTGGGAAAAAAAGATGGTCGTATATACTATCAACATCATGATTTGCACCTATTTATTTAATTTTCATTCCGGTCAAATTTTTATTTAAATATCAAAGAAATATAAATCTTTAGGAAACATTTTATCATCACTAGAGGACAGTAAAAGTCAGCATCCACAGGAGAAGAAAAAAAAAATCTTCACAGTATGATAGCGCAGAAAAAATTGAGGGTTAGAGGGAGACGTTGATTTGATTCTTAACTTGTGAAAAAAATATACATTACAAGGTGTATGAAGATAAGATTTCCAAAATTTTATTTTTAGTATAATTTTATTATTTTTCCTAAATTTTTGTTATCAGTGGCTCGAAGACTGCAGAGATGATATTGCATGGGCTAGTCAGGCTAGTGAAAATCTCAATGCCGAGAATACTTTTAAGAAATAAAATGAAAGCCTGTTTATGGAAATAGAATTGCCCTTGCTTGAGGTAGATTTCAAAATAAAGTGGCCACACCATAACATGGTTACAGTTAGGACAATGGTGCCTGCTACAGAAAACAGTCAAGTCCCAGATAAACTCAGGTTATCCCAACAAACACAGAAAAGTGATTAAAGCAAACAAATAATAAGTAAATAAAATATTAACAAATATATTCCAACAGCCTAGTAAAAGAATAATTGAAAATGACCAGTTAAGATATGTTCTCAGATTGCATGAAAATTTATTTCCAAATTCTAGGTTTTCAACACAATATATTTCACCAGTGGCAAAATCATAGCTAGTAAAGCTGAGATACCCATAGTTATTATACTTGGTTTAAATTCTTCACCTCTAAAATAAAAAAGATATTGAGGAGAATCTAACTGGACACATTGCCGATATTCTGAATTCTTGTCTCAGCTTTGGCATGGTAACCAAGCGGACAATGAAAATATACATGAAAAATTCATTTTGGATGTTTATGTGAAAAATGTTAATTGTTTCAATTCCCTTAGCAAGATAAACACATAGCGTTTAATTACAAGTCTTTCTTTTTTTTTTAAGACTTTGTTTTATGGAAAATCTTGGTCTGTGCCATCCTGGTCTTTCTGACAAATCTCATAACATGGACTCCTAGGGAGGAGTTGGCATTTCCCAGAAGGCCCCTAGGTCCTTGGGCAGCGTGGCCTGTATCATTTCCAATTTAGAAAAATATGGTTGCAAAATTATGAACACTGTCATGAAAAGAAGGGAGGGACATGATTAATGCCAGAGGCAATCAACAAATGTCCACTAAAAAATTATATTTGAGTTCTTGAGTTCTTATTTGATTTGTTGCAAATCTAGAGTATACTTTCTTTACCCTGGTAATATTGATAAAAAATTAATCATATTTTATAAGAAATCCTATTTTAATAACATAAAATTATATTGAAAAAAGATGAGGAAAATAAATTAACTAACTATTCAACTCAAGAATTTAAAGTTAAAAAACATTCTAAGCCAGCTAAGGAAAACTAATGGGAAGGAAAAAGTTATAGTTGAGACCAAACTTAGATAATAGCTTTAATAAAAACAGTACAATCCCAAATTGACTCAGCTACCAAAATTGAATAAAAGTTGTGAAAATAACTGGAGATTTTTAAATTATCAAACGGTTTTAAATAAAAAGAAATAGCCAACTCAGTTCTACAGGTATGATCATTCAAACCTTTAAGTAATAGATAATTTCAAAATTACATTGTCATTTGAAAGAGAAAACATGATTATAGATATAAAATCCTACAACCAAACAACACTCCAAAATCTAGTATCACAGCAATCAAAATTTATTCACACTTGGTGTATATATAAGCACTCCTACCCACATGTGTTGGTTTTGGATGGTGGTGACTGGAAGATCTACATTTTATTTCCACTGTAATAGGCCTTCATCAATCAGGGAATGTAATCAGGTTCTTCCTATTAAAGACAAAATCATTTTTGGGTAAAATGCTGTGTGTTCAGTTTTTGCTCTCTTCCTTCTTCTGCTCCAACTCTCCTCTCCAAGGTTTTGACAAGGGTTTTAGAGAGGGCTTGTGACCTTGAATCAACAAAAGAAGACTGGAGGTATTTGGATTAGCGAAGTGTCCTCTGCAGACTTGCTGGACTCTGCTCTGAAATGTCTGGTCTAGGCTCCCCCTGACTGGTAGCTCCTGGACAAAGACAAAGGCATGATGTGCTCTGACAGCCCCTTGCTGGGGTCCTTAATCCTGGCTATTTACCAATATACTCACAATCTTCACACCTCACACATTCTTTTTAATTTCATGCCTCTGGTCCCTGGGCGTTCTCAGTACTTCTCTGCCAACTTTCTGGTCACCTGGACAATTCTGGGTTCTTTTCTCATGATTCCCAGCATGTAGGAATTCAGACTGGCTTCTGGCTTACTCATCTAGTTGCCTTTTGCAGGTACTGCACGGTTACCCTGGACCTTTGTGGAAAGTAACAGTCTGTGGCACCTCTGCTAGAGGCCTGAAAGTGTGCTAGTAGCTCTCA
>CM052885.1:39550578-39596676 GCA_028534135.1 Potos flavus
CCATGAGCATGGAACTTTTTTCCATTTCTTTGTGTCTTCCTCAATTTCTTTCATGAGCACTTTATAGTTTTCTGAGTACAGATTCTTTACCTCTTTGGTTAGGTTTATTCCTAGGTATCTTATGGTTTTGGGTGCAATTGTAAATGGGATTGATTCCTTAATTTCTCTTTCTTCTGTCTTGCTATTGGTGTATAGAAATGCAACTGATTTCTTTGCATTGATTTTATGTCCTGACGCTTTACTGAATTCTTGGATGAGTTCTAGCAGTCTTGGGGTGGAGTCTTTTGGGTTTTCCACATAAAGTATCATATCATCTCCCCTGTGCTTATTTTTCCTGTATATTCTCTGCATATACTTACTGCATACTCCTCCCTGTGTCCTCTCCCTCCTGTCCAGCACTCTCCTAACCTGAGCCATCAGGAACAGTTAAGTCCCTCTGTACTCTTTTGGATGATTATTTTTTTCCTCCTCCACTCAGTTTCAACTTCACCTGTAAGAGTTAAACGCTTCTCCTAATACATGCTTCTAATTCTTTACCTCCTTTTGTGTTCCTAGTATGCCGTCACCTTTAAAACTAATAAAAATTTTTTTTGGCTTAAATTATCTCATGGTCACTCCATCTGCTTTTTCCATGGTTTCCGTTAGCAATGTGAGTCCTTCACACAAAAAATTTCTGGATAACAGATTTCTTCTAATTTTTTTTTTTTTTTTGCTTTCGCATTTGAAATTATTCTTCTTAGAGATGACAAGAACTGGTAGGCATGTGAACATCCTGAAGTCAAACTCCACAAGTTTACCACTGAGTCTTTTCTTTTGCATTTTAGACAATCCCAGTTTGCTTACTTTCAGAAGTCATTGTTTACTGAAGTCGCAGCTATGAAAAATGAGAATAAGGTTTTCCTCACAAATATTCAAGTAATTCAAAGGCATTATTTCTGTCAAATTAACCTACTCCATGGTTAAAGGTACACTGTGAAGGTACCTTTTTAACACAAAACTGAAATATCATCAGTGGAGAGTTGTGTGTTGTGAGATGAGGTTTTCCTCATTCAGGAAATAAGCATTCATCATGATAAATGGTTTTACGATAGGGCATGAGCCTTTACTTTGTTTCTAATATGAAAGTGGCAATACTCCTTGGGTGTATGTGTCAGTGTGTATGTGAGATGAGTGAAAGCAGAGGAAAAACAAGATATACTGGCCCAGAGCATCAGTTTGTTCTATGGTAAGTCATTTAAAACACCTTTTTAAAAATGATAAAACAAACCACATTATCAATTCAATCAAAAATAGACCGGAGAGGGAGGCTGGGTGGCTCAGTTGGTTGGGCGACTGCCTTCAGCTCAGGTCATGATTTCGGAGTCCTGAGATTGAGTCCTACATCGGGCTCCCAGCTCCGCGGGGAGTCTGCTTCTCCCTCTGACCTTCTCTCCTCTCATGCTCTCTCTCACTTTCTCTCTCTCTCAAATAAATAAATAAAATCTTTAAAAAAAAATAGGCCAGAGAATAAGGTAGAATATGAAAAAGTAAAGGGATTTTTCTTTCTTTTGGGAGACATTGGACCCCACTCTCACATCATTCAGAGACTTGTGTTCTCTTGCCCATCCTGCTAATTAAAGTGAGTTTACATGGCTGAGAATTTTTAGGAGTCAATGGATGTAAGCATATTCATAAGCTAGAAATTCAGAGACCTGATGCTAGACTTGCCTCCCATTAATTAAAAGAGGCGATAATATTTAGTAGATTTAGAATAAACTTTATAAGCCAGAGAAAATTTAAATTTATTTTCTCTACTAGTTATTTGACATTATTTCTTTAAGTAGAATATTTCTTCAAAGGCCATATATTTGTAAAATGGATTTTAAATAATTTGTTCAATACTAAACTAATAACTTGAGAATATTGCCATTCAGTTCTGGGAGAATGTTTGCTTTTGGCCAGCAATAGCCATCAGATGCACAAAGTTATAGATTACCACACCAAAAGAATGTTGTTTTTTCTATTTATTATGTACAATCTAGTTATTTTAAGATATTTGAAGTTATACGTGGCTTATTTGGAATTTCAAAGGATGATAAAAGGTTCCTAGGTGATAACATCAAAGACCTTCCCTATGTCCTTTTATAAGTTGCCATGGTGATTTTGTGGCAGGGCACTAAACATAGAGGAATGGACCATATTTCCCATCTATCTTCTCAAAGAGAAGTAAGTCAGACAATGCCTGACTTCTGTGTCATAGTTACTGTGTGATCAATAGAATCCTTCTAAATTCTGATGCTCAGTTATACTGTATTCTTTGATCATATTCAAGAGCCTAAGGCTCATGAGTAACATGGCCGGGAGTAGGAAATGAATTAAGTTGTTGTTTCTAATTTGTTGTAATGTGGCAGGATTGCACACAAAAAAATAATTGGAATAAAATTTGATACAAAATACATCTGTGGATATTAGTAACCTTGGAGGTAGCTGTGACTGTGGCTTAAAAATGTGTATGCGGTGTCTGGTCCCAGTGAATTTGAAAGTTATTTTATTGGAAAATGAATGGATTCAGCTAATGAAGTTGGTAGTCATAGACAGGACTTAAGAAATTTAGATTAGATTTATAAGAATTCAAGAAACTTTAATATAATTTTTTACTCTCTGACACTGTCATGTATGCTCTTGATACAAATATTTTGGCCTTGGTGAGGTAGGGAAACAGAGCATGAATGTTGGGAAGGTATAGTATGATAAAGAATATACTTGGGTTTTGTCCCTGGTTCTTGGTGCAGAACTTCAAAAACTCTAGGAATTTCCTGAGTGAAAAGAGTTTCTTTCTTATGCCAACATGGTGACTCAGGCTGGGTTTGTGAATAGTTTCTGAATGGGAGCTGGTCACCAGAAAGACCAAGCATGTGATTAGAGGGTTCAGATGTTCAAATGCCAGACCTCTGGGGATGGAGGGGAGTAGAGAAGTTTATTCATGTGGTTGATGATTTAATTAGCCTTGTCTACATAATGAAACCCCAATAAGAACTCTGGACACTGAAGTTATGGAGCTTCTTTGTTGGTGAGCATATTCACCTGGTTGGTAAATCCTGACGACACAGAAGATCTGTGTTTGGAATGCTCCTAGACCTTGCCTAACGTATGTTATTTATGATAAAAGTATAATCTTAAGTATAGCACTTTCAGTGAGTTCTGTGAGGTGTTTTAGTGATTTATTAAAACTGGGGAGATAATAAGAACATTGAAATTTTTAGCTAGCTAGCCGTACACTAATTCTGGGTGGATGGTTAGCATTGGAATTGTATTTTAGCAATCCCACTTAATGTTATATCAGTTGGGGGTAGAAGTAGAATAGAAGAGAAGGGGTCCAGGTACCCCAATAAATGTCTTTTAAGTAAAGATACATAGAGATAATGTCTTTGAATATAAATAAATATTTTCTACTTTTATTTTTTGGTCAAGCCACTTCCCAGTATAGTTAAGAAGGATGTTTTAAAAGTCTTTTTTCAATGCGAGGTGAGGACAACCTGGTAACTGATGTTTTCCTTTAAGCTGATAAAGTCTGCAGTGAAAAAGGCTGTATTGTTGAGATGGAATTTGAGAGGGATCGCTTGTAAATAGAAAGATTTACAAGATTAAATAAGACTTTTACTCCGAGATCAGTCGGACACCACTGTGTGACTTGAACAGGGAAGCAACATTTTTTAAAGGATCCCTTCAGGTGCTGTGTTGAGGGTAGGAAAAAGAGGGCAATGACAGGAGTGACTAGTGTGACCAGTGAAGAAGCTGTTGCAATAATTTGGGTGGAAGATGACTGGACCAGAGTGGTGGCAGTTGCTACAGTTGTTAAAGGAAAAGGAAAATGTCAAATGTAGTATACAAACTTTTAAGTGAA
Organism: Potos flavus; assembly: GCA_028534135.1. Lineage (NCBI taxonomy): Eukaryota > Metazoa > Chordata > Mammalia > Carnivora > Procyonidae > Potos > Potos flavus. The sequence goes on from CM052885.1 coordinate 39,554,462, forward strand.
ATTGTTCATGTAACTGAAACCAACCATACACTGTGCACAATTCTGTAGTAAAATATAGAGGCACACATGCAAATCTCCATGTGTTTGTAAGAAAATGCAATCTCATATTTTAAAACACAAAAAAACAGAGACAGTATTTGGAAAGAAAATGTTTGTTAAAAGAATTAGACCAAACCTATTTTTCATCAATTGATGTAAACAGAACACATTTAATTATTGCAGGAAATGTAATTGCAAGTTCTAACAAAGAATCCTACACTGAGTTTACTAGAAAAGATATTTCTGAAATGAAAATGACACAAACGTCACTCAGATTCTTAAAGTATGCAAAAATGTATACCAGATAGCTGCTAACAAAAAATAAAGAAATCTGTATTATTAATATCAAGTGTTTTGAAATCAAGTTAAAAGTATTCAATAAGGGAAAAAGATGAGCATTAAATCATAGAGGATAAATATACAGTAAGGTTATAGCCATTATATACATTTATAACACACAGAAAGGAAGAAAGCAAGAAAGTGAGGGAAGACGAGGAGGAGGAAGGAATGAGGGAAGAAAGAAAGGAAGGACAGGAGGAAAGTGTAGAAATATAAAAATATACAAAGCACAAATACAGAATGAGCAAAGAATTGTCATAAAACACAACAGACATAGAGAAATTAATTTTATGTCTTTCAGCTCTTCCTAATCAAATATATATAATGATGAAATAGGTTATATGATCATGTGATTTATACACTTGAACAAATGGACACACATGAAAGTCTTTGCTTTCTTTTCAAGAAATAACACACACATATACTCTACAATCCTTCTGTCTCCATAAATACTCAGTTAATTGCTAAATGATTCAAAATAAACATAGACTACTTTCTTTGAATAACATTAATATTGATATCAACATAGAAAAAGAGAAAGAAGAAAACTGAAAATCAAATATCTCTCATAAATGACTCTTGAATAAACGGGAAAAAAGGGAGATTGTAAATTATCTAGGCAATAATAATAAGGAAAACACAACATAACAAAATTAATCTATGACTAAAATGATCTCGAGAAAAATTAACAGACTTAAATACTCACACAAATAAACACAGCATAATCAGTCTCAAAAAATGTCATAAGTCTCACCCTTTATAGTCAACTCTAGTGAAAAAAAATGGGGACAGAAATTTTGACATTTCCAAAGTTGGTATCTGCCTTTATTTCCTTTAATTATTTTTCTGTTTTAAGTCTATGGGGCTTTGGTGAGATGCTCCAGCTTTCATATGTTCTATTTTTCTATTCCGTTCTAGGGCTATTGTCCCATCTTTTTTGGTTTTTCCCCTCTTTTGCTTTTCTTATGGATGTTAGAAGAGTGGGTTGTGTGTAGCTTCCAGGACATTAATATTATGTACCATGAACCACAGTATTCTCAAAGCACAGCATAGGCCAATGGGAAAACTAGAACTGACTAAAAGACTGGTTTTCTTATGAATTTCACACTCTAATATGAGGCAGAAAATGAGAGCTTTTATGAAAAAAATAGAGCTAATTTGGGGAATCATTAATTAGTTAGGATATAGAAATTTAAAGTTACGGGATCCTCTTATATGTCACAAGGAGCCCTCATTTGTAAAAGTATTTAATAAGCTCATCTGGGAAAGAAATTTTGAATCTCCTCTCCTCTGAATCCAGCTAGTTATAATAGCTACATTGACGAATAATGAACATTCTGCTCTTTTCTTCCTAGAATTTTAGGATATCTCTGTGGAAATCTTGAAATATGTTTGTATGGGGCAAACTACAAGCCCCTCTGTGTGTGGTTATGGACCGTGAAAGGTGAATAATAAATATTTTTTCCTATCTAGCATGTAAAATTTAGGTGGTTAAGGATTTTTGATATATGCTGGTGAGCATTAAGACATATGCGCATGGTCTATTGGGGCTATAAAGGAATAAGACAAGGTCATGGAAAAGAGAGAATCATAAGCCTCTCACTTTGTTCCATTTCTTATAAGGATGACTTGAAACATGTTTTTAATATAGAAGCCATAGCATCTTTGAGCAAATGACTCTCTCGGTATAAACTTTAACTGGGTCATTGACTGACTCAGAGTGTATGAACAATGCCGTGCAGTCAATACAATCTCCTACATATCTGTAACTAATTGAGGATGCTGTGTATTTCATGATATCCTAGACTCTTTCCCACCACAGCAAGACTAAAATTGGGTAAGTTGAATTCTTGGTCCTATTCTCAAAGTGTTCTTTGATGATTTTTTTTTTTTTAAGAGATTGCGTGCATGTGAGTTGGGGGAGGGGTTTGGGGAGAGGGAGAGAGAGAATCCCAAGCAGACTCCATGATCAGTGTGGAGACCAATGTGGGGCTTGATCTCACCACTCTGACATTATGACCTGAGTTAAAATCAGGAGTCAAACACTGACTGACTAAGCCACTGAGGCATCTCTTCTTTGATGAGTATTTATTTCCAATTATTTTATATGTTATTTTATAATAGAAATGCATACATGGAAATGATATCTTGATACATAATTCTGACTGTGCTTTGGTGCCATTAACAAAAAGCAGGTGAATGAGAGCTAAGCACAGATTCGAGGGCTTGTTTCCAAACAGGTCAATGCATACTCTTCCCAAGCAAAGCTCCATCAGATGATGTGATACATCTTTGCTTCTGAGCATTCTTTAGTAATAGATGCTGTTAGGGACCATAAGGAATAAGGACACATATTTAATATAATATTTTGGGTAATTAGATATTTTACATTTTGCTGGAAAGCTTTTTGTTTTTTGTTTGTTTTAGGGAGGGTAAGAGAGAGAGAGGTGGGGGGAGGGCAGAGGGAGAGAGAATCCTGAGCAGAACACCCAGGGTGGACCCTGACATGGGGCTTGATCCCACAACCCTGAGATCATGATGTGAGCCAAAATCAAGAGTTGGATGCTTAACCAACTGAGCTACCCAGGCACCCCAGAGCTTTTTTTCCCCCCATAAATAAATATATGAATTTTGCCTATGTATTTCTATCTGGATTTTTTTGTTGAGATTAGAAAGATCTAATTGCCCATATACTATACTGATGTTCTAAGTATTTAAACAAGAAGGAACTGTTTTATTTGAGAGGGAAATAAATACTAGCTAACTTCCAATTCAAAATTTCCCTAAAGGTGAATAAGAGAAAGGCTAGCATCTAAATAGTAAACTAGTCAAGGCATAGTCAGAAATATTTTCTCCAAATATCATCTCAATGTATGTATCTCAGTTTTTAATGCACTACTGAATAATCATAAAATCATCAACAGAGCATGGTTTAGTGAGTGTGGAGCATGATTAAATGAGTATCTAAAAATGTAATGTTACAGAGTTACGTAGTGGAGGATGTGGATCTCTTGCTCTCTCACTTTCTTGCTCTTAAATGCTCATCAAAATGATGGTCAAGTTCTTGGGGCGCCTGGGTGGCTCAGTGGGTTAAAGCCTCTGCCTTCGGCTCAGGTCATGATCTCAGGATCCTGGGATCGAGCCCCGCATCGGGCTCTCTGCTCAGCAGGGAGCCTGCTCCCCCCCCCCCACGCTCTCTCTGCCTGCCTCTCTGCCTATTTGTGATCTCTCTCTCTGTCAAAGAAATAAATAAAATCTTTAAAAAAAAAAAATGATGGTCAAGTTCTAATGGCTGGGTTCAGGAGTATTCATTTTTCATAATTTTTTTTGTTTACTGACATATCTGTTATGAAGTTAATTTGTAAAAAAAAGTCTTTGAAATTAACTATATTAATCTCATTGCAAAAATTTCCAATTTCTATATTTATGCTTCTTCGTACCTTATCTGAGTTAAATGAAAATATTATAACATTTATAATCAGTGTATTGTTTTGTATTTGTAAAAATTTGATGTTCCCACTTACTTTACTCTTATTTAGGTAACTTAAGGTTATAAATGAAGGTTACCTTCATATGGAGTATAGAATACCAAAAAATTTTGTAAATTGATTTGTTAAAATTAATAAAGACTCTTTCAAGTAGAATATAAAAATGTTTTCAATGTGGTCTGCATATTAAAGCAAATACTGTTCTTAAATCTAAAATGTTAAACTATTGTTGAAAAACAGCACTGTGCCCCTCACAAAACGTTGCTTTTCTTTGCACCACAAAATTAACCAGAATCCAATGACAATGTTTAAAAGTTATTTTTTTGTTGCAGTTAACAGATAAAGATACATTTTATATATGCATTCAGATGTTGATTTTTATAGTCATACCAGAGATTGAAGTTCCTGTTTTGTATCTTTCTCTGTAGGTCAGGAGTTTTCAATTTATTCATTATTCTAGTCAATGTTTATGACTTTCTGCATATGAGTAGAAATTATTATTTTTTTTTTCTGGAGGCTAGACATATTTACCATGATGACTTTCTGGGGATAAGAATCTTGAACCTCATTTTCTGCTGGGGATCGTTTCAACTACACAGAGACCACCACAAGCCAAATTATAGCATGTATATTATGAGAGCACAGTCATTTTTGAACGTTTGCAGCTGTTTGGAAGCTTTCATTTTCCAACAGCATTTACTTTTTATAGTTTCATTTTAGCTATTAATTTTCTAAACCTTTGCTTTTCCAATCTCTTTATTGTATTATTAGGAATATTTAAGTTCTTTGTTGGGTAGAAATTCAATTTTTGTGAATTTGTTTTCTATTTTCTTTGAAGATTCACATCTTTAGGTTTAGAGCCTATAATTTGTCTGTTAAGAGACAATGGACACATGCATAGAGTTATGATCAATTGCCATGGAGATGAGCATATCACCATAGCAACTTGTATCTTGTATATGTGTGTGAAAAGTGCTGAGGGGTGAGGAAGGAAGATATTATGTGCATATGAGTATGTATTTTGAATTTTTAAAGGCTGAAAAAGAGTAATTTATCTTCTCCTAATTAGTATCTTACCAATTCATTGAAGAAATAGAATCACAATCACCCTGCCAATTCAGGTGTTTTGCTCTGTGTCTAACATACACTCATTCTGTGTATATGGTAAATTAGTTCTTCTCTTGCTGATCCGCTTATAATATCCTGATATTTCTGAGTTCATAAATAGCATTTCAATTATTTGAACAATAGGTCAGCTTAATTAATAACAAAAAATACTGCAGGGCATTCGGAACACCATAAGGCAAGAGGAGATTGTAGAGATTAGGCAGTTAAGTTACTGAGATAAAACAGAGACAGTGATATAAGTAGATATAGGCCAAAAACTCGAACTTTTCATTATATTTAATTTTTGTATTTTATTGGTCAAAGAATTAGAGTTATATAAATATATATTTTTTGTTTGGTTTTGTTATTTTATAAGTAGGCTCCATGTTCAGTGTGAAGCTCAAACCTGAGCTTGAACTCATGACGCTGAGATCAAGCCTTGAGCTGAGATCAAGAGTCAGATGCTTAACCGACTGAGCCACCCAGGTACCCTAACAAACAGAGTTATATTAAGATATATGAAAGGGGTAGACTTCCTTACTGTTCATAATTAATAAGTGCCCCCCTTCCCTGTCAGAGGATTTATTAGACATCCTACCCACTGCCATGTGACTTCATTGTGGACAAATATACATTCCATCACTTTGACTGTGGGTTAGATCTTTTAGCCTGCTCTCACCAGTGAAATGTGTGGAGTTCACCCACACTATGTGTGAGCAGGAGCTTTAAGAGACATTGTAAATCTCTGCAAGTTCTTTTGCTCTTTTCTCTTTTACACAAAAAATGACATGTCTCAAATAGAGGCTCTTCCTCAACCTGAATTTTGGAAAAAGAAGATATATGGATCAGAGTAGCTACAACTGATGCTTAGTTACCATTATGTAATGTTGTTGTAAGCCACAGACTTCTTTCTAACTTTTGCAAACCTGACAAATGTATCAATTAAAATGTATCTTTATTTTTGTTTTTAGTCATTTATTCATTTCTCATTCCTCCCCTGTTCTTTTTATTAGTATTATTATTATTGTAGAAAGAATACAACATGAGATCTGTTGTCTTAATTTTTAAGTGCACACAGCAGTATTGTTAACCATGGGCACAATTCTGTACAGATCTCTAGAATGTATTCATCTTGGATAATTGAAACTTTATACCCACTGAACAACTCCTCCCTGTTTTCCCCTTCCTCAACCCTTGCCAAACACCATTCTACTCTGTTTCAATTAGTTTGTGTTTTTCAGGTTCCACATAACAGTAGAACCATGCAGTATTTGTTCAATGACTGGCTAATTTTACTTAGCAAAGTATTTTCCAGGTTCAGTATAAGCTCTTGCTTATGGCAGGATTTCCTTCTTTTTTTTGAAGCTGAATAATATTTCATTGCATGGGTATATAACCACTTTTTCTTTATTCATTTATCTTTCAGTGGAAACTTAGATGATTTCCATATCTTGGCTGTTGTGAATGACACTGCAGTGAACATGGCATTGAATATATCTCTTTGAGATGCTGGTTTAAATTCTTTCGAATATTTACTAAAAGTAGGATTGTTGGATCATTTGGTAATTCTGTTTTTATTTTTTTGAGGGGACCTCCTTATTTTTATTGTGCTTTCAATAGAACTGACTCTACTCCAGCTCTTTGGCTTATGCTGGATCAAACAGAATATGGCTTTTTTCATGGAGTTCACTGAGACTAAGGGTCCCACCAAGAATTGTTGCAAGAGAGGCATTACATCCTCCTACTGCCTCCTGGGGGCAGAATACAGGCTGCTTCTGCTATGGTAACATGCATCAGAAAGGAGAGATTCAACCTGACGATGGTTCTTGGATCAAGCAGCATTTGAAGTCATTAACCGTCAGTTAGGTAAAATAAATACTTCCCATTTTTGAAACCTGTTTGTTGGGTGTTTTGGTCATTTTGCTATAGAAAATCAGTAACAATTATATTTTTCCCAATTTTTTGCTGTTTAAGGGTTTGGGTAAATATATCATTGGTACATGATAATGACTCAGTCTATGTGGATTTTGATTTACCAAATGAAATATTCCTATTGTTGCTATTTATTTTATTTTTTTTAGAGTTATTATTTTGAGTTCTGTTTTGTTTGATATAGGCACTCTGCACATATTATCTCCATTATATTATGTTTTGTTTCATCCCCGTGTCTTTTTTTTTTCTTTCATTTAATTTTAGGTAAGTTTCAAAAAAAAATGGGAGATTTGAGTTTTGTTTTTGAGTCAAAATACAGTATTTATCATGTCTTATCTTTACTAAGAACTTTTATTTATTTATCCATCTGTTTATGAAAATATAGCATTCTTTTGTTTCAAGTTTTTGCTTAAATTCCAAGTAGGTGACATATAGTGTAATATTAGTTGCAGGAGTATAATTTAGTGATTCATCACTCACATATAATACCCAGTGCTCATCACAACTTATGAGAACTTTTATTATTTTATTTTTAAAAAATATTTTATTTGAGAGAGAGAGAGAGAAAGAGAGGGAGAGAGAGAGAGTGAGCTAGAGGGAGAGAGAGCACAAGCCCAGGGGTTGGGGGAGGCAGACGGAGAGGGAAAAGCAGACTCCTCACTGAGCAAGGCACCTGATGTGAGACTCCATCCCAGGACTCTGGGATCATGATCTGAGCTGAAAGCAGACGCTTAACTGACGGAGCCAACCAGGCACCCCTACTAAGACCTTTTAAAAGTGATCATGTGTTGTGAGGTTTTATCTTTTTCCTTCTATTTTCATTTTTATGTTTCTCTGCTGTTTCTTAAATTATACTATGTCCATGAATCTTTGCGATATTTTTTACCCTTTGAATAAATTATCTAGTTTTAGTTTTTAGTTAATTTTCTTGTCATTCTATTTTAAAATTATATTAGTTAACACTATGCAAAGTGTTCTCCATGGTAGTTTTTAGTTTTAGAAAATAACGTAACTTTCCTTTTATATTGATAACTTAGGAAAATATTTACATAATTTTATGATTTCCTAGTAAGCTGGAGTTAATCATTCTCTCTTTTTTTGACATATGTCCCTTTTCCATTAATTTATTTTTTTATCTTATTTTATTTTATTTTTTATTTGACAGAGAGGAGAGAGATCACAAGTAGGCAGAGAGGCAGGCAGAGAGAGAGGGGGAAGCAGGCTCCCCGCTGAGCAGAGAGCCCGATGTGGGGCTTGATCCCAGGACCCTGAGATCATGACCTGAGCCGAAGGCAGAGGCTTTAACCCACTGAGCCACCCAGGCGCCCCTCCATTAATTTATTTTTAAAAGCAGTGCTCTAATGAATATTTTTGTGAACAATCTAAATATTTCCTTAAGAAAATACCTGTGAGTTTATTTTATGGGTTAAACAGAATCTTTGATACAAAGGTGCCTGGCTGCCTCAGTCAGTAGATCTCAGGGTTGTGAGTTTGAGCCCCACATTGGGTGTAGAGATTACTTAAAAATAAAATCTTTAAAAAAATAATAAAATCTTTGGTACATATTGATAGCTCACCCTCTAGAATGATTGAACCAACATAGATTGCCACTGTTAATGCACTCCTCACACATACCGTTGCCCATCTGATTGGTGTTAATTATCTTAATGCTTAAATAATGTTTTTTAAATCTAAGTTATTAATGAGTTTCCACTAAAACATCATTTGAATAAAGGGCCGTGTCTAGAAAAAAGGTATAAATCTTGTGATCTAGTCTAATCCTGGTATGTTAGAGATGAGGAAATAGAACTCTTTGGAGTTAAGGATCATATATAAGGTTACAATGCACAATAAGACAATCAGAATCAGAGCACTGATGCCCTGATGTCTGAGATCAATTTTTAATTGTTCTATTTGTCAGAATGTGTCTGGTAATACATTCTTGCTAGTTTCTAATGGGAAGGAGTTTAGAGTGCTGTCAGTGTGGGAATAAGTATGACATGTGTTTAATTTTGGTCTTCCTCTTTTATTCTACGGAGTATAAAATATAGCCACTAAACAAATGGTAAGAAGGCAAGAAATTGGTGATTTCTCTATCAGTCTTGAAACTGTGTGCCCAGGGACTCGATGTTTAGGGAAACCATCTGCTTTGTATCTTTATTATTGACTAGTTAGATTATCTGTGTCTATTATTATCTCTCATATCCTGGAATTTGTAAAGCAGTCATATTTAACATGTATTTTTAAATATCAAAGTTTTTTCCTTTTTTCTGTTGCCTTTTACTCATATTATTATCTATAAGATGGTTTAACTGATTTTATCATGTTTATCTTTTACTTCTTTTGTTCAGACTTTTCAAATGTACCTCTAAGCATGTTAATGTTATTTTACTGATGTTTTATCTCATCTAGGTGATATTTTTAGTTATGTTTATTTTATCCTGGTTTGTTGTGATTTTTACAATTTCACTTTTAATTCATATTATTACGTTAGTTTTACTCTGTCTTTTTATACCTTAATGATTTTATTTTAGTTTTATTTCATGTTTTGTTATTCAGAATATTTTTAGCTTCCCATCCATTTTGATTACTTGGCTTTATCAATGCACAAGAGGAGGCAGAGTCCTAGAAAGAAATTATATGAGAATAAGTTGGTTTCCATTGATCCTCTTCCAGCTTTGATTAAGTGACTCCACATTGTCTCTAATGTTGAATCCCTCATCATAACAAATTTAAGTGAATAAATCTGGATTCACTCTTTTTAAAATTTGTTAACAGCTTTATTGAAAGTAATTCATATGCCATGCAATTCACACATTTCAGCTTACACTTCAGTGGCTTTTTGCAAAGTTGTACATCCTCAACCATAATAAATTTTAAAACATTTTCATTATGACAAAAAGAAACCTCACATCCCGTAGCTGTCACCCCTCAGATCCTCCCTCCCTCTAAACCATAGGCAGCCACTATTCAATTTTGTTGTTTCTATAGATTGCCTATTCTGGATATTTCATATAAAAGAAACTATGCAATATGTGGTCCTTTGCAACCAGCTTATTTTACTTAGCATTGTGAACTGTTTGCAAAGTGAATCTGTGGCATATTTCATTTTCTTTACTGTCAAATAATATTCCATTGCATGAATATATTACATTTTATTTATCCATTCAATAGTTGGTGGACATTTGGATTGTTTCTACTTTTTAAATAATACTGCTGTGAACATTCACGTACAAGTTTTTGTATGGATATATGTTTTCATTTCTCCTGGGCATGTACCTACAAATGAAATTGCTGGGTTTAATGGTAACTCTATGTTTAACTGTTTAAAGAACTCTCAGAATATTTTTCAAAGTGAGTAGATCATTTTACATTTCCACCAGCAGCGTATAGGGGTTCTGATTTCTTTATATCTCTGCTAATAGTTATTATTATTTTCTATTTTTATTATAGTCATCCTAGTGGGTATAGAGTAGTATCTCATTATTATATGTTTTGATATACATACTCTTGATGGCTAGTGATATTGAGCATCTTTTCAAGTTCTTATTGGCCACCTGCATATCTTCTTTGGTGAATTGTGTGTTCAGATAATTTTACCATTATTTAATTGGGTTGTACTTTCATTATTGAGTTGTAATACTTCTTTATGTATTCTAGATACTTGAGATTGCAAAATATAGTCCCTTATCAGATATATGGTTTGTGAATTTTTTCTGGTATGTGTGCTTTTATAAGTATCTTTACTGGTGCTCTTTGTGTTTTCCATGTAGGTTTACTTGTTTTTGACTTCAAGAATATCCTTTAGTATTTCTTATAAGGTGACTCTGATAATATCACATTCAGTTTTTCTTTATCTGGAAAAAAAATTTTTCTTGCCTTTATATTTGAAAGATCATTTTGTCTATGGCCTCCCATTGTTTCTGATGAGAAGTCAACTATTGATCTGTTTTGGTTTCTTTGTATGCAAAGGTTATTATCACTGTTTATTTTAAGATATTCTCTTTGCCTTTTAAACTTTTTATAATGATGTGTCTGGATGTGGACCCTTTTCTCTTTGCTTTAGTTGGAGTTCACTGAGCTTGGATTTGCAGATTAACATTTTGTTTTTTTCATCAAATTAGGGAAGTTTTTAGACATTAATTCTTTTTTTTCTGTTCCTTTCTTTCCTTTTTTTCTGTGATACTTTCATATGGTCATGTTGATATGCCCCTCATGGTGACATAAGCAACCCTCGTTTGGAAGCTGAGGGGAGCTATATTTCTCCTCACATCCACTGAGATTTGAACTTCTATCAACCTAAGCTGGGGGGATGAGAGAGAGTAGGTGGGTTGTAACTCAAATATCACAGATGCTAGCTATTACTACTGAGCTTTGGTAGACTTTCTTGAATGCATATTTATTTCCAAATGCTCTAATAATGATTTCTAGAGACTCTGAATGGTGTTTTTATAGCTCATAATAGTTTCACTTGTGTTGCTGGCAGTGAGTCCATGGACCACTTCATGGTACACCCCAGAAGTTTGTTTCACATTCCAATACTTAGTGCAATAATGAGTTCACATTTAGTGATGAGTCATTTGCATTGCTGGATCAGGACTGTTGAATCACATGCCCATTAACAAAAACCCTATTCATGCCCTCAAAGAGTTTATAAGCAACTATTGTACTATATGCCAGGTACTCTTTAAGGGATGTAGTAGACCAAGACACCAAAACATTTGCTTCCATGTAGTTTATATTCTAGGTAACTTTTGTGATATATGTATATTTATTCTGTTTTTCATGCCATCATAAAATACTTTCATCCTGTCAGTGAACTCCATAAAGATTGCCATTATTTCTTCATTACTCATATGATGGAATTCAAAATTACCTTCATCTCGAGGCTCTCTACACTCAGCTCCTAAGCTGCCTTTCCAGGTAAACTTCCCACTTCTTCCTGTTCTGAAGCCTTCATGATAATCTCTTTTTAAAAAAAATTCAAATTACTTTTTCTTAATCATAGCAGGGTAATGTTATTTGGCTATGTTCATATATGCAAACTCTTTGAAGGAACAGTCATCCGCATTTATCTTAATTCTTAATTCTTTTCATCTTGCAAAAAGTAGCTTACCAATAACTTACCTGTAGTCCTCAGGAACTATAGTCTCTTCTAGGGAGATTATCACTCTCATGTTTTATCCAAGAAGTCTTCACAGAATCACTCTTTTGATACTTCTCTGGAGCTTTCTCATTTTGTTAGTCATTCCATTTTCATTTTCATATGTCATCAACTAAAGGTAAGCCTTTTGAAGACAGCATTAGTTCTTATTTATTTTTTATCCTCTAATACAAAAAGATAAGTGTTCTGAAGATGATACAATGTCCATAATAATGAAAAGTGGTGATACAAATGCATAAGGAGTAAATTATTTTCAAAAATTTAAGTTTTGTATATCTTGATATTTTCACTTGCTACCTTATCATCAATAGGTGACTAAATTTTTTATTGTTTAATATTTAAGTCAGAGAATAAATTAAATTCATAGATTACTTAAAATCAATTTTTGTGATATTGATTTGTGTTTTTATTTTAAAGTTTTGTTGACTAATTCGCAAGATGTCACTGGTATCTGAAATCCCTCCAACTTTGATATTCACCCAAATATTTACATATTTTCTCTTACCTTATACTCAGGAAAAAGAGAGGAAAAATGCATTGCCAAAAACAAATCTACATGGTTTATAGTCTTGCATAAGTTCTAAACAAAGCAACAGTATTGTTTGATTCTGAAATTAAGATGTAAAACATTATTAGAAACAATTTTGATTTGAACCAGAAGGCAATAAATAATTTTGGAGATATATTTTTGGGAAAGAGCTATGTTGGAATTTCAGTAACTCAGGCATTTATGGGGACAATGCGGTAAAAATACAGACTTTCTAAGAAAACTCAAGATAGATGTTCAAAATATTTATTGATCCTTCCCACTTTCCCTCTTTCCCCCAAATAATCTGATATTAATGTTTGGGTTGATGTTTAGAAACTCAGTTGTATTCAAAGTAAGTTTTTTGCTGAAAGAAATTTTTGCTACTTTCTACCAATATTAAATGACATTTTGAAATATCAATAAGATGCAGGCTTCCGGCAAATTTAATTTCAATCTGTACTTTAATTCAGAAAAAATATTTAACACACTGTCATGATTTTTTTATTTTATTTTCTGAAATCATTAATAAAAAGACATAGGTATATACAGATATAGGTATACAGATACATATATAGTTTTGGAAGTCATAGGGTCCTTTGGAAAACACTTTATGCCTCTTGATCTTGAGGAGACATTTATTGAAGCTTGCCTATGTCAGAACATTAAACTATTGACAGACTATTACAGAACAAGAGGCCACAATGCACAGTCCATGTTCCAACAGGCTAAGGTCACAAGTATAGGAAAGAAGAGACATTAACATCACCAATTCTAAAAAGGAGGTCATCTAAGTATGAGAAGAGCAACCTAGTTAACTTGTAGATGTCACAGTTTCTACAGAGAAATAGACCTCTAGGATGACACTAATATTCTCAAAATCATTAGTGCATGGAATGGGGGAGAGAACCAGGTGTGCTGTAATCAATGCTGGTGGAGGTCAGGGTCAAACTGAAAATCCATAGGTGAATTTACATTGTCAACCAATGAAAAGACAAACTTTGACACTCACTCAGGCATATCCTATAGCATGTACAGCAGGCTAGCTAAAGCAGGATATATCCAAATTCGTTCTAGATGTTTGACATCTCCTCAGTGTAACTTCAGGCTTAAACAATCAAGATAAAAGGAAAACCTTGCATCTGTTGTAGATTCCTCTTTACCCTTCAAATTTAGTAAAATGCATGATCGAATTATAAATAAAAATAAGATATATGAAGGTATGCATGTATTTCTGGCTAAAATGTCTGAAAATTGACTCTTAAAGTTTTATTTTTTTATTTTTAAAAGATTTTATTTATTTATTTGACAGAGAGAGAGGGTGAGAGTACAAGCAGGGGGAGCAGCAGAGGGAGAGGGAGAAGCAGGTTCCCCGTTGAGCAGGGAGCCCGATGCGGGGCTCGAACCCAGGACCCCGGGATCATGACCTGAGCTGAAGGCAGACACTTAACTGACTGAGCCACCCAGTCACCCCTCACAGTTTTAATTTCTTTCAGTTCCCAATGACAGGCAAACTGTAATCTCCTTCTAAAATTAGGGCAAGCAATGAAAAATGTTAATAGAAATAAAAAAGATGAAGTCCTTAAAAGTACAAAAACCTGCAGGGTCATTTAAAGTAAATAATTTTCTGTATAACAAATTTAACTTAAGATATATAAGATGAGTTTGATATTATCTTATTATTTTAATTGAGGTTTATATGTTAGTTTTTTATTACCAAAAATTTACCACAACAGCCATTTATTATTTCAAGGCTCTGTAGGTCAGAAGTCTGGGCAGGCTTTACTGAGTTCTCTGTTCCTAATCTCACAAAGCCTAAAGTCAAGGTCTTGGCTGAGCTGGGCTGTTATCTGGAGCCTCTGGTGAATAGGTAGCTTCCAGGGTAATTTGGATGTTGTAAGAATTGAGGTCTCTAAACTCTACAACTTGAGTTTCAAGTTTCCTTGATGGCTGTCACCCAGGACTACTCTCCACTCTTAGTAACTACTCACATTCTTTCTCCTGTGCTTCCTGCATTTCCAAAGGAGGCAACACCCCATAGAATCCTTCTCATGTTTTGAATCACTCTGCCTTTCCCTCTCCCCAACCCCCCACTCCTTCCGCCCCCTGCCAGAGAAAATTCTCTGCTTTTAAAGGGCTCATGTGATTAGATTGGGCCCATCTGATAATCTTTCTCTGCTCACAAACATGCTACATTGTCTCATTGGACTTAACCTATAAACACAAGTTGTAAGGTGAAATTATTGAGTTAAAGAAAGTGAAAGCACATTAAATCAAGCACAAAGCCCTTCGGAGCAGGGGGCTCCGTGCAAAGGCACAGGTATGCACACCCATGAAGCTGGCTTAGGTAGGAGAAACAAAAGAACACTCTCTAAATTTATGTAAGAATGTTAAAATTGTATATTTGAGTGACTGAAAATTATAGAACATTGAATTATAAATATCAAACTAACCAACAAAAAGGGTTTTGGAAGGATAAATGAAACTGTTTCAAAATAATTATAAAGCAGTATGGACTGAAATGATTTATTGCACGTTCATGGTATTTGCTGAAGGTCAGAGTTGTGACTACGAAAAAGATGAATTTAAAATTTGTCATTTTTTATTTCTTCAATTAGAAAAATCTGAACAAAAATGAAAAAATAAAGCATTTATTAATATAAGTTGGTACTTGAATATAAATAGTAGTCTTTATAACTATACAGATACATGTGTATAAAAAAAATTAAAAACTAGTTCAAATCTCTGGTGAGGTCCATTAAAAAAGAAATAAGAAAGATCTCAAATATAGAATTACTATACCAAAATTAAAATTAACAGTAAAATCAATTAATCTTTAATACATAATTTCATGTTATTGAGATGTTGAAACATTGCCAATGTGGCAAATAAATCCTAAAAGTTTTATGCATAATGCAAAAACTATACTATTAATTAACTGAACCCCACATTTTTCAGCATTTTTAGTATAACAGCCCCAATATATTAAATGGTATCCCTCATGACTGTAGGACATTTTTGATAACATTTAATAATTAGATAAAGTTAAAAAATAAATCCTGGCAGAATAGAAATAGAGAGAAACTTTCTTTTTTTCTTAGCTTACTGAGATACGGTTGACATATAATACTGTATAAGCTTAAGGTGTACAGTATACAGTATAATAATTTGGTACATATGTTACAAAATAATTACTACAGTAGGGTTAGTTAATATCTCTATTACCTCATATAATTACCATTTCAGATTTACTCCCTTAGCCACTTTCAAGTATATAGTACAGTATTGTCAACTATAATCACCAGCTGTACATTATATCCTCAGAACTTATTTATCCTATTACAGCAAGTTTGTAGCCGTTGAACAATATCTTCCCATTTTCCCCACCCTACTACTCCTGGAAACCATCAGTCTGCTATCTTTTCTTATGATTTTGGCTTTTTTAGATTCCAAATATAAGTGAGATCATACTATTTGTCTTCCTCTGGCTTATTTCACTTAGCATAGTGCCCACAAGGTCCATCCAAGTTGATACAAATACCAGGATTTTCTTATTTCTCATGGCTTTATAATATTCCATGGTTTTATAATATTCCATTGTATAGACATACTACATTTTATTCATCCATTCTTTCACCAACAGACACTTAGGTTGTTACTATATCTTGGCTATTTGAATAGAACATGCAAATGCATATAGCTTTTCAAAATACTGATTTCATTTCCTTTGGATATATATCCAGAAATTGGATTGCCGGATCATATGGTAGTTCTATTTTTAATATTTGAGGAACTTCCATACTGTTTTCCATAGTGGCTGCACCAATGTTATTGGTAAATGATGGCACAAGGGTTACCTTTTCTACACATCCTTGCCAGCACTTGTTATCTCTTGTCTTTTTGATAACCATTCTAACCAGATGTGAAGTGATATCTCATTATGGCTTTGATGTGCAGGTCCTTGAAGGTTACTGATGCTGAACATCTTTTCTGGTACCTGTTGCTCATTTGTATTCTTTGGAAAAAGAAATGTCGGTTCTTCTGCCCACATTTTAATTGCATTGTGTCTTTTGTTTGTTTGCTATTGAGTTGTGTGAGTTCTTTATATCTTTTGAATATTAGCCTCTTATCAAATATATGGTTTCAAATATCTTCTCCCATTCTGTAGGTTGCATTTTCACTTTGTTGATTGTGTCTTTCGAAGTACAGAAACATCTTAGTTTGAGGCATCTTAATTTTTGCTTTTGTTGCTTATGTTGTGAACACAAAGAAATCATTGCCAAGATCGATGTAAAGGAATTTTTTTTAACGTTCTAGGAGTTTATTCTTATATTTGTCTTTAATCCATTTTGAGTTATTTTTTGTGAGGCCCAATTTTATTCTTTTGCATATGACTGTCCATTTTCTCCAATGTTGTTTATTTAAGAGATCATTCTTTCTCCTAGGGTTTCTTGTGAATGATTCGTTGACTGTATATGTGAGGGTTTATTTCTGGTCTCTTGATTCTGTTTCATTGGTCTGTGTGTCTGTTTTTATGCCAGTACCATACTCTTTTTATTATAGCTTTATAGTATAGTTTACAATTATGAAGTGTGATGAGTCCAGCTGTTCTTCAGAATCGCTTTGACAATTTGGTGTCTTTGGTGGTTCAATATGAATTATAGGATTTTTTTTTTCTATTGCAGAGAAAAATTCCATTGGAATTTGAATAGAGATTACACTGAATCTGTAGATGGCTTTGGGTAGTACAGACATCTTCATAATATTAATTTTTCTGGTCTGTGCACATTTGATATCTTTCTGTTTATTTGTATTCTCTTTGATTTCTTTGATCACAATTATCCAGTTTTAAGTATACAGATCTTTCACCTACTTGGTTAAATTTATTTCTGTTTTGTTGCTGTTGATGATATTGTGAATGGGATTATTTTCTTTCTTTTTCACATTGTTTATTGTTACTGTGTAGAAATGAGACTGATTTTTATATGTTGATTTCGTGTCCTACAAGTTTACTGGATTTGTTGATTAGTTATAACAGTTTTTTGATGGAGTCTCTAAGATTTACTTTTCTTTAAAATTCTTTTTAAGATTTTCTTATATAAGAACATGGCAGCTGCACACAAAGACAATTTTACTTTCTTGTTTTTAATTTGGAAGTTGTTTTTTTTTTTTTTCTTTTTCTTGTCTGGTTATTCTGTGTAGGTCTTCCAATACTTATGCTGAGAAGGGGGGGTAAGAGAGGGCACTCTTACCTTGTTTTTGATCCTAGAGTAAAAGCTTTGAACTTGTAGCCAATGCATGTGATATTAGTTGTGGACTTGTCATATATTCCTTTATTATGTTGGAATACAGTATTTCTACACCAAATTTATTGAGAACTTTTATCAAGAAAGGATGATGAATTTTGTCAAATGCTTTTTCTGCATCTATTTAGAGGATCACATGATTTTAGTCTTTCATCCTATGGATGTGCATATCACATGTTGAAGCACGCTTGCATCTCAGTGATGAATCTTACTTGATCATGGTGTATGAATCTTTTAATATGCATTTTAATTAGGTTTACTAGTATGTTGTTGAGGATTTTTACATTTATATTTATCAGGATATTGGCCTATAGTTTTCTCGAGTGTCCTTGTCTGGTTTTGATATCAGGGTAATGCTGACCTCATAAATTGAGTTTGGAAGTGTGCCCTTCTGTTCAATATTTTGGAAGAGTTTTAGAAGAATTTGTGTTACTTCTTTAAATATGTGATAGAATTAATCAGGGAAACCATCTGGTCCTGGATTTTTTTTTTTTTTTTTGGGAAGTTTTTGATTATTGATACAATTTCCTTAGTAGTCTGTTCTGATTTTCTATTTTTTCATAATTCAGTCTGACTAGGTTGCATGTTTCTAGAATTTATCCATTTCTTCTAAGTTAACCAATTTATTGGATTATACTTGTTCAAAGTAGTCTCATGATCATTTGTGTTTCTGTATTATCATTTGTAATGTCTCCTCTTTCATTGTTGATGTTATTTATTTGAATTTCTCTTTTTTTGTTAGTATAGCTAAAGGTTTGTTAATTTTATCTTTTAAAAATAGCTCATATTTTGTTGACATTTTTAAAATTATTTATTGTTCTTTATTTCCTTTATTTCTGCTCTGATCTTTGTTATTTTTCTTCTGCCACCTTTGGGCTAAATTTTTTCTTTTTCTAGTTTTTTGGGATATAAAGTTAGATTGTTTGAGATCTTTCTTTTTTCTTAATGTAGTCATTTATTCCTATTAACTCCCCTCATAGAACTGTTCTTGTTACATCCCATATTTTATGTGTTGTATTACCATTTTCATTTGTTTCAACATATTTTTTGATTTCCTTTTTGACATTTTCTTTGACTCATTGGTTTTTCAAGAATGTGTTGTTTGATTTTCATTACTAGTGCATTTTCCCAACTTTTTGCAAATTTTCTCCTGTCGCATACCACTATTTTCACTGTTTTCCACTGTTTTACCACTATTTTCATACCACTGTATGGTCAGAAGAGATATTTGGTGTGATTTTAACTTTCTTAAATTTGTTAAGACTTGTGTTGTGACCCATCACTGTCAGGAATGTGACAGAGGGCTGACCACAGAGAGGGTGTGTATGTGGGTGAGACATATGGGGCACTGGGGGTGTCCATATGCTATTTGGGGGATCCACAGGTGAGGCATCCCTGGTGGCTCCCAACTGGGTTTCTTGATGGTGTCCACAGCACAATTACTAGGATCTACATCACTTTCATGCTTCCAAGAGTCTTGTCTGTGGCTCTCCTAGATTCTTCCAACCTCCCAGTCACGAAGCTCACAACTTAGACCTCTGGATGGAATAAGAGAGAAATAGTCCTCTTTGGAACATGCTACACAACTGGGGAGGTCAGACACTCACTCCCATGTTCTCACTTCTCTCTAAGGGAGATAACACAGGTGAAGGTCTCATTTGGCCCTGAGCTGTGCTGTGCCAGCTGTACTGCCTTGGTTAAAGGGTGATATGGGTAAAGTCATACTACTCCTCTTACCCTCTCCAGTGCATCCAATCTCATATTTTTTTTCTCTCATGGTGTGTTGGAATTTTTCTCCTGAAAACTTGTACTTCCACAAAGGCTCTTGTCTCTGGATGATTGTCTAAGATGGTGTTCTCCAGGGGCTCCTGGACTGTGTTGGGAGGACCTAGAGCTGGTTAATGAGACACTGAAGTGTTCACAGCCAGGACCAAGTTCTGTATGCTTATTACCTGATGCACAGGTTGGCAAGACTCCCTGTTGGTGTATGTTTCTGGATCCCACAGCTCCCATAAAGACAGCTCTGTCTGTGGATGGATGCTAATTGTTGCTGGAGAGGTATGATGAGGGACAGCTTATTCAGCCATGTTGCTGATGTTACTTTGAGGGAAATTTTCTTAACTTGTTAACTGCTATTTACTTAAATAATATCGTACATGAGGGCAAACTTTAGGATTAGAACAAGAGAATCGTGTCAACTGTCACCACTGTGACTTAACATATGGTCAGTTCTAATTCTGTAAGAAAAGAAAAGGAAATAAGAAATGTCAGAATTGAAAAAGAAAAAAAACCCCGCCATTTTGCATTTAATATGCTTATCTCCTAGAAAAAAAGTAATAGAATCAATAAATCGTTTGCACTTATAGAAGTGTTTAGTATAAAGTTTCAGTTAAAAATATTTTTATAAAAATTAATTACTATAATAACAAAAAACAATTAAAAATAAAATTTTTTTTGTAACAGCAACAAAACCTATAAAGCCTTTTAAATAATACAGAAGACCTCTTTGGATAATAAACATACAAGCAGATATAAAGCAAAATGAAATATTTTATACTAAGTACTAAGTACTCAGTACTAAGAATCACCATTTCATTCCAACTTTTAAAAAGAAGAACTTAGTAAAAGGGTAGGGGAATTTGCCTCCCAGATAGTAAGGACTAGAAAAACAGTAATAGACCAGTGTCTGTATTACAGTTTGGCTTATAACTGAGCAGAAAGCAGAGAGAAAGAGGGAAGGAGAGACAAAGGAAGGGAGAAACAGGACATCTGTGGGGGAAGGTGAATAATTCGATAGAATATTTTCCAAAAATGGCCTCAACAATATCTCCTATCCCACATGTTCTTCTGCATTGTGACCTGTGACTGAATGGATAATTAAAAGAGAGAAAACCCAAAGGGCCTTCAAGCATATGAAGAGATGTTCAAACTCATTAGTACTTAGAGACAAGTAAATTAAAGCAATAATGAAGTATCACCCTGTACCTATCAGATTGGCATTGAGTGCAAAGTTGCATAGCACCACTTGGTGGCGGAGTGGGCACAGAGGAGCCCTCGTTCAGGGTGGGAGGCTGGCACATCCAGTGAATGTGGCAGTCCCGGGTCAAATTAACTATAGAGGTACTCTTCTGACCCAATAATCCTGCCCCCACACAAGGATTCAAAAAGAAACAAGTACAAAGATGTTTATTGCAGTTTCATTTGTGGAAATGGGCATTTGGAGGCATTTGATAGAATACCATTAGGTCTTGTTTAAGTAAAATGTGGAGGGTACACTCTATGGAACATTTAGTACCAGTTGGGTGCATGGCAACGTAAACAGACCTAAAAACAGTGCAGATTTTTGTTTTTAAGAAACTGAATGTGGTTTTAGGCAAATATCATTCATGTAAAATAAAAATACATGCATTCAGAGCTGTAATGTACCTTTTACAAAAATCTATTCTAAAATTAATTATGTTAAATATATTAGAATGTTTACACAGGGATATTGAAGTAGAAAATGGTGATTTTGACCATAAATAAACAAAACAAGGCTGAACCATGATAAAATTTAGATACAAGGTGAGAGGATGAATTAACGGTCTACTGCTTATGAGATCAAAACCAAATTTATGCCTTTCACTCAAGGCTAAGCAAATATTAATTGGCAAAGAAGGTATACACTCAAATCTTTCTGACCATAAAATTTTGTTTATTTAATTGCTAAGTTGTGCCTCATTTTCCTGCTGTGATCGCTAACTCAGGGAGAAAATATATTTGTGTTTTGAGATTCCAGACCTGAGGTGACCCAGCACTGTTTGCAAGGTATTGGCCAAGGCAAAACTTCACAGATTTCCCTATGCTATCCAGGCCAGGCACTGTTTCTTAGATATTTTTGTCCTCCTCATGTAGCAATTGCATTTGGCCCAGCACCTAGAGCAGAGTGGAACCCATTGCTCTTGTTCATTCATTTACTTCACCTCTCATATTATTTCGAGTATGAGGACATCCCTAGCATACTAGGGAAATGGATTCTAGTCACCTTCACAGAATGCTAAAGTTGGAAGAAACGTCATGAACACCAAAAGAGAGCCAAAGCTTTTCAATCTGTAGTTCCACAGAGGAACAGGGAATTCAGCAGCCCTCCTATCCCAGCTGCACAGAAATTAGTTTGGCTTTCTTATATTGTACCTACTGGATTATATGTACAGTTTTGCTAAAAATAAATCTGTTTCTACAAATACATATGCACATCTACTTTGTGCTGGAAACTGTAAGTAGGCATAATACTTCCTATTTTGAGAGAGCATTTAAAAAATTATGTACAGTCTCTCCCCCTCTCTTCTTTTTCCCAACATTTGCTGAGTGTCTTATAATGTGCCTGGCTCTTTATTAAGTAGTAGAAACGCATTTTTTAATATTATACAAATTTTTGGCCATCAAGACTGAGAAAAAACACATGAAAATTATTATCATTTTTTAAAAAGATTTTGTTTATTTATTTAGAGAGAGAGTGCCTGGATGTGAGAGGGGAGAGGGACAGAGGGAGAAGAAGAGGGAGAGAAGCCCCATTGTGGGGCTGAGATCATAACCTGAGCTGAAATCAGGAGTCAGACACTTAACTGACTGAGCCACCCTGGCACCCCTATAATTAACTTTTTGAATATGTCTAGTTATAGAGGCACAAATGTGGAAGTGCAGGTCTGGAGTTTCATATCAGGGGTTTGATACCACTCAATTCTTGATAATAATAAACATACCAAAGTTCTCATAGGTTTTCTAACACAATGATCATAACTTTAAGCAAGAAAGCAGCAAAAAAATAGATAGAGATTAGATAGATAGATGATAGGTAGGTAGGAAGGTAGATGGGAAGAGAAGTGGCAGGGGAGACAGAGGAAAAAAACAACAACTGTTATTAAATGTCTACCTCATTTCAGTTACCATGTGAAGTTTATGCTTCTATCTCTTTTGTCATACATGAGGAAATCTTTAAGACTCTAGGGGGTTCAGCCACTTCCGGAGAGTTAGAAAGCACATGGAAGAACAGTGATCTCCAGAGCTACTCATAGCGTTTCTCATGGGCTAGCAGCAATATCATCATCTGAGAGGTTGTTACAAATGAGAATTTCAGGCCTCACGCCTAACCTCTCAAATCAGAATCTGTGAGGTTGGGTCCAGAAAACTGTTTAAACAAGCTCTCCACATGATTTGTATGCACACTAAATTTTGAAATTCTCTAATCTAAAACTATGCTGATTTTCTTCTTTTATGTGGTCTCCCCATTATGCTAAAAAAAGAAAAAAAAAAGCCTACAAGACTTCTTTGTGTTCTTTCTAGCATATTTAAACATTTCTAACCTGTGAAGCATTTTGGGGACACAACAGATCAAGAAAGACTAGAAATATCTTATATGGTATTATTTTCTTCATTGACTTTTTTGAAGAGGGAAAAATGCTGCTTGAATAACTTTATTATGCAGGGAAAGTCCAATGCATATTTGTATTAGAGAGCATAGGAAATTAAATCTTTTAAATGATTATCATTTAAGGAGAAATATCCTGAATCCACTTAAGCCAAAGTTGGGATTGAAAATTAAGTATGATTCTCATATGAACTGATGTGGTTGCCCACCTCTCATTAGTCCATTAGTTCCAGGATTAATTGTGCCTTTACGTTCTCTGTTAAGTAGTGAATGTTTAATGTTCAGCTGCATGTGAAGTGTAATTCCATTTGCAGCAGTTGCCAGTGTAATATTAGTCTTCTTGTTCATGAATTTCCCTTCAACTATAGTCATGTGTTTAGTGTGATACATTGAATTTTCATCTGCTCATATACGATCCAGAAATCTTTAAAAGCTGCTTACTGAAAATTTGCCCTAAGTAATTGCAGTTCACACAGTGGCTTCAACATAGTGAGGCTGAAACACTGGTAAATTTGGGGGGTTGATTAAGATTTTTAAAGACTTTCTCAAGGTAAATATAGAGAAACAAAAACAATGTAATTTGAAACTATTAAAGATGGCAACTTAGTATGGTAGGAATACTTCCTCCTCCTTTTAAATTAACTGCTAGATTAAATTTGTAGTTCTTTGAACAGTATTGGAGTTTTCCAGCATATCTCTTCTACTTCCTTTTAATGAATTTGAAAACATGTTTAAATATATTTACTCTCCAATATGGTAGGCTTTAAAATTCTGTCCTCTGATGAATATGTGCTTATTTAACCAGTTTTCTGGAACCAATCTCACAGATTCTGACTTGGGAGGTTAGGCATGAGGCCTGAAATTCTCATTTGTAAAATCTCCCAGATGATGATATGTGCTGGGTCCTCTCTCTAACATCCTTTAACACATGACTTTAACTTTAATGCATGGCATCCTTTAACGCATCCAACACTTCCAAGACTAGTGCACTGACTTTGTACTCCATTCAAGTTGACCCAGTCCACAAATCATTACTAAGTTTTAATTATGCTGAGATATTATAGGCATTGCAATTTTAGTGAGCGGTGGTCTATATAAAGTCCTTCACGATTTCAAGGTTGTAATGCCAAAGTTTCTTTGTATACTTACGTATATCAAAGTCAGGTCCATGAAAAAATATAGCCACAGAATCTACTTTACAGCCTATGAATTTTCCTATAATAATAATAATAATAGTAAATATATATGATCCCATTTTCTCAAAACCTCTGCTTGATTGAAATTCTGTATATGTATGTATCTATGTATCTGTCATCTATCTGTCTATAAGATTTCTGTCATAATTCAAAAACATGTCACAAAATATTCATATGCATATATAGTTTTCTTGTTTTATTTTTCTTTAAAAAGAAATTGTATTTATAGTCTTGAAACTTGACTTTTTACATAATAATGAATCATAAAGATTTTTTCCAGCTTAATGAGGTATGTTGGACAAATAAAAATTGTGTATTTGTTGTTCTGTAATGTGATTTTTTAAAGTGCACAATGTGATGGTTTAATATATGTGTACATTGTGAAATAATTGCAGCAATCAAGCTAATTAACGCATCCATCACCTCACATAGTTACCATTTTTTTAATGGTAATAACACTTAAGGTCTACTCTCTAAGCAAATTTCAAGCATACAATGCCATATTATTAACTATAGTTGCTATGATATATATTCGATTCCCAGAGTTTATTCATGTTATTACTGAAAGTTTGTATCCTTGGATTAACATCTCCTCATTTCCCCTACCTCCCAACTTTGCAGCTATAGTTTTAATTCTCTGGTTCTGTGGGTTCAACTTTTTAGATTCCATGTATAAGTGAGATTATACATTATTCATCTTTCTGAGTCTGGCTTATTTCATTTGGCACAATGAAGAATTTTCTATATCAATATATTTAAGTTATCTTATAGGATAAAACAGAAATTATGTTTTAATTTTTATTTCTCATGGTCTAATTATAGAGGTTAGGATTTAAAAAGTAGAATAGTCCATCCACTTTTTTTTTTTCTTTCATTATTTTTTTTAAATTAAATGTTGCTATAGTTTTACTCCCCTATGAAAAAGTTCAGAATCAATTATGCTTTCATTGTTTAGGGTTTATATAGTAGAGAGAATTTCATTCAAAGATATAGTGAATTGAAAGATACAGTTGAACTAGTCAGTATGACCTAGAAGATGTTACGACTTACTATATTTATCTCTCTAGATGTATTAGGTGAGTACATTGTAATTAGACTCCCTCCCTTTGCCATTGTATTAATAAGGTGAAAGATAAACCTCTACTTCTGATCACTGGAAAAGAAAAAGACTAATGAAAAATCATTTTCGTGTGTTAAATAGATAACATTTGGAAATAAGGCACTCTATCTGTGTTCTGATAAGGTTATATAACGCATTTGGCACTAATAGTATCATAAATTCATTAACTCGTGAACCTCAATACCTATATTGTCAGCTTTTCCTGCAGTCCTGTTTGTAAAACCCACAGATCCCTCCAGGGTTCAGAGGGAGCCATTAACACAGTATCTGATATCAATCTATTTAATCAAAGAGGAAAATGACAAGATCTGGGAAAATATTTTATGTTAGGACCAAATATGCATGTAGAGAGGAGTAAGGATGATTGATTTATCCCATATCTGTATTTACCCTTTCCTGCCCATCAACAAATGGGCCTCTTATGGTGTTCAGTATAAGTATTTAATTTGATTGAGCAATGTGGATCACCTAGGATAGTGGTCAGCAAACTTTCCATTAAAGTCTAGAGAGTAAGTATTTTAGGCCTTCCAAGCAGTCTTTTTGGCCACTATTTAGCTCTGCATTGTGGTGTGAAAATAGCCATAGACAATACATAAATGAGCAGGCATGCCTATATTCCAATGCAACTTTGCTTATGGATGCAGATATTTTAATTTCATATAATTTTCTAGTGTCACGGAATATTCTCCTTTTGATTTTTTAAAATTATTTAAAAATGTAGAACCATTCTCAGCTCATGGACCATACAAAAACAGCACTTAAATAAGCTTAAATATGTAAAATGTTTGGTTTCAGTCCAAGGGATGTATTCTGAAAGAAACACAATATATGCTTTGAAAGAATTTATGTCTTAGATTGAAAAGCAGATGCATATCTAATAGATATGGTAGGTAAGATATAGGTATATTATGTCACACACCACGTTTTTTCATGAAACGTTTACTGACATGGACTGTGGAGGAAAATGCAAGATAAAATTGAAAGCACTGAAGTATTTAACAGTTTGTTAGTTGTAGAACAATGATAAATAGAAACACAAGCACAAATGTGATACATATTATAGAAGGCATACAAATTATTTTTAAATATAAGAAAGACAAATTATGGGTTAATTTTGATTATGTAAGGCAATGCTATATAGAAGGTAGCATGTTGCATGATTTAACAAATGCATAAAGCTTCAAAATAAAAAAAAAGTATTTCAGACAGATCAAATAAGAGAAACAAAAGCATTGAGGTATTTGAAATGTATAGATATTACAAACTAAATGAAGTAGAGTGTTGTTTGGAGTGTTGAGAATTGAAGACTAGACAGTTTAAAATAATTTGAAATGAGCCATTGCCATTTATGAATGAAAAACTAAATACAGACATAAGTCACTGGTGGGTACATCAAAAATAAATGAGAAGGCTTGTGATATTTAACAAAGAAACACAATTAGAAAAATACTAATGCAGTGTTGGCAAGAGATACATGCTTATACTATAGCAGTGCCAGAAGAAATGGACAGGTCAGCTTAAAGAAATGTTTTAGATACCATTTATTCCATAGAGAGACAAAGAGAAGTGGAGGCAAAATCAGCTTTCAACCTTGGTGACAGAAGGTATTAACGCCATTAATTGCAGGTGTTTCAACTTTGCAGGTAAAATGCAGTTTCACATATGCTATCTCATTTAAACTGTAATGGATTCAGCAGACTAAGCAAATCAAGCATCAGTATTTCCCTTTTCTTGTAAGAAAATTTAAGTTCAGTTAAATAAAATTTTGGATGCAAGGTACAATAAGGGCAGATAAATAAAAACAGTGTGTTTAAATCTAACTCCACTATCTTTTCTCATCATTTGAATGTTCCCTAACAATATAAACTTTAGATACATTCAGTTTAACAGGTTAAAGAGAGTTCCTGAAAGTTAAAAATGTGGAAAATCTGAGATACCGATTTTAATGCATGTTATCATAGAAGTAGTAGCAGAAGTAAGGAGAATGAATGAAATTTCCCCTGGGCAGAAAGTCTAAAGTTATAAGAATACTAATAACTTTAATGTTTGTTTTTTTTTCAATGTTTGTGATGTGAAGTAAAAGTGAAGTGAAAATACAGAGAGATGAGTGCCAAGGCGATAGCCTGCTTATTGGCTTTGGGGCACTGCATGATAAAATCCCTGATGAACACTATGTTATCCAAGTAGCATTTATGTGATCAGATGAGATAGGCACAAGCCAAGCAGGAGACTAAGAAGAAACAACCACAAGCAAAAACAACTTAAAGCAATTTTCTGTAGCTGTAGGGAACTGGAGAGGGCAGGAGCAGGCCAGTCAACCTTACATGCTGCCATCATCGACAGGGGAAGTTCTCAAAGAGAGCTCATGTCTCAGATGATACTACAGATATCTGTATTTTATCAAATCTAAAATAGCAATTTTTGTAAACTAGTAAAATAAAAAAAACTGCTGCTAATTAAATGCTAACAATATTTCACAAAGAATTTTATACTTAATGAAAGAGGTCTTTTGATGAACCTTGATTTATGTATCTTTTTTGTGCATACATAAATTGAAAGTATAAGCACAGTAAATGTAAGATATCATTAAAATGATTTTCCATTCATAGTCTGATCTGCTGAGTCACTTTTCAACTTAGAATCATCATTTGTGGAAGTAGCAGCCTCTATTCTATTATGAAAGTTGATGATGCAGCGTTTCATTGAAAAAAATAAAAGCGTTCTTTTATTGTTTTTGAAATTTTCTTCAAAACTGTTGAATAATGTAGCATATATGTGTGACATACTCTCAAATGGCTCAAGAATAGACAGAGGATGATAGATAGTGTATAGATCTGAGAACAATCAGTAAAACTGA
The DNA here is from genome assembly GCA_028534135.1 of Potos flavus. Taxonomy (NCBI): domain Eukaryota; kingdom Metazoa; phylum Chordata; class Mammalia; order Carnivora; family Procyonidae; genus Potos; species Potos flavus. The sequence continues at coordinate 39,582,943 of CM052885.1, forward strand.
AAGGAAAATTTTATTTTCTCTAACTGTGGATGACTAATAAAGCAGAGTTACTAATAATTCACAAGGGCATAAAAAGTATGTGATTCTAATTACTTGAGGATCCAGAAATATCCAAAAAAATTTACTTCAAAAAATTCAAAAAATTCAAAATCTCATCCTGAAGAAACACTTTAGGAAGACTTATCTATATTGATCTAGCCAAGAAAACTGAGATCAGTGGAGTGTGAAGGACAGGAAATAGAGGAATGTGTTAAATGATAACATCAAGAAATAAATATGTAATGAACATATACCACTATTAGTAGGTTTGAAATATATCATTTTTAAAAAATATTTTATTTATTTATTTGACAGAGAGAGAGATCACAAGTAGGCAGAGATGCAGGCAGAGAGAGAGGGGGAAGCAGGCTCCCTGCTGAGCAGAGAGCCCAATGTGGGGCTTGATCCCAGGACCCTGAGATCATGACCTGAGCCTAAGGCAGAGGCTTTAACCCAACTGAGCCACCCAGGCGCCCCTGAAATATATCATATTTTTTAAAGATTTTTTTTATTTATTCATTTGAGAGAGAGTGAGCAAGAGCAAGAGCAAGGGGGAGGGTCACAGGGAGAGAGAGAAACAGACTCCCTGCTGAGCAGAGTGCCAGACACAGGGCTTTGATCCCAGGACCCCAGGATCATGACCTGAGCCAAAGGCAGACACTTAACTGATTGATCCACCCAGGTGCCCCTGAAATATATCATATTAAAAAATTAAAAATAAGGGAAGAAAGTCCTCCATTCTCTGGAAATTCACCATCCAAGATATTTTTAAGAGCAGATTAGGTTTAGGTAGTATGAGACTCTGTATTTCTTTCTTCCTTTTTCTTTCTTTCTTTCTTTCTTTCTTTCTTTCTTTCTTTCTTTCTTTCTTTCTTTCTTCCTTTCTCTCTCTCTCTCTCTCTCTTTCTTTCTTTTTAAAGATTTTATTTATTTGAGAGAGAGCAAGAGCATAAGCAGAGGGAGCAGCAGAAGGAGAGGGAGAAGCAGGCTTCCCGCTGAGTGAGGAGCCAGACATGGTGCTCAATCCCAGTACCCTAAGATCATGACCTGAGCTGAAGGCAGATGCTTAATTAACTGAGCCACCCAGGTGCCCTGACACTTCTATATTTCAAATGTTTGGAGAAATGGGAGAGTGCATTGAAAAATTGAAGACAAAAAAAGATGCTATGACAAATTTCATGCAGATTTGTAGAAGATTTAAGAAGTGAAAACTCTGGGAATTTAAACATTCAGTGGTTTCAGGGCACTTGGGTGGCTCAGTCAGTTGAATCTGCCTTCAGCTTAGGTCATGATCCTGGAGTCTTGGGACTGAGCCCCACATTGGGCTCCCTGCTCAGTGGGGAGTCTGCTTCTCCCTCTGCCCCTCACCCCACTTGTGATCTCTCTCTCTCAAATAAACAAATAAAATCTTTAAAAAAATAAAAATAAACATTCAGTGGTTTCAAAAGCTCCTAAGGAGAGAATTAGTGAAAGGGTGAGAAAATGGAAGAATTTTGGTAATGAATGCAGGCAAATAGAAAGAAAATACGAAAGAAAAGTCAAATGTTAGAAAGGGTAAAAGTAAAAGGTTTAAAATCAATCTAATAGAAATTCTAGAAGAGACAAGATAGTGAGGGTATTCAAATAGTGCCTAGAAATTTTCCAAAATGGGTGGAAGATGTGAATCTTCAGACTCAAGTAGCATTACTAACCACAGTTAGGATAAATGCATAGCTAGACACAGTGTCATGAAACAAACACCAAAGACAAGGGAAGCCAAGAAATACAATTTGCTTTTATTTATTTTTTGTTTTTTGTTTTTTTCTTCCAAATTTTTATTTAAATTCTAGTTAGTTTACATATAGTGTAATATTGATTTCAGGAATAGAATTTAGTGATTAATCACTTACAAAAAATATCCAGTGCTCATCATAACAAGTACCCTCCTTAGTGTCCATCACCCACCTAGCCCATTCCCTACCCACCTCCCTACATTAACCCTCAGTTTGTACAATTTTCTTTTAAAGTAATAGCAGCTAGTCTGGCAACTGAATACTAAGTGCAACCACAAGAGCAGGATATTGAACAATATTTTCAAGGCAATGAGAGAAATTACTCCAAAACTAAAATTATGCAGTTACCCTAGGAATCCTTTAAGAATTCAGAAAATAAAAAAAAAAATATAAGACAAAATGAAAGAAAACAAACCTTAGACTTTAGCATCAATAGGTTCTTAATTAAGGAACAATATTTCGGGGCGCCTGGGTGGCTTCAGTGGGTTAAAGCCTCTGCCTTAGGCTCAGGTTATGATCTCAGGGTCCTGGGATCCAGCCCCGAGGGCTCTGTGCTCAGCGGGGAGCCTGCTTCCCCCTCTCTCTGTCTGCCTGCCTCTCTACCTACTTGTGATCTTTCTCTCTCTCTATCAAATAAATAAATAAAATCTTTGAAAAGAAAGGAACAATATTTCATTCAACTTTAAGATTTAATTAATTTTAATATTGTAATATGCACCAGTATTTTATGGTCATTATGAAAGAGGAAAGCTGCCTATTAAACTGTGACATATAAACAATTGCAAAACTAACTATGATTTAAGTATTAGAAGATTGTCTCTGGGTATAAAAAAATATAATATTCTAAGTAAAAGAAAAAATATCTCTGAAGGATGATTTGAGATGTAAGAAAGAATGGTGCTTATTTCAAAAATAAAATGTTTGTTACCTAGCAATATGCATATCCTGTTATCCCATTTTTGATTTTACATGTGTATAAACATATATATAAGCATGTGTGCATTTAAAGAGGGTATATAAAAGTATATACATGTGCATACAGTTATGGGGGAAATAAATGAACATATGAAATAGTACAAAAATATCATGTGTTTCTACATAATGTTAAAAATTTTAATATTTAAGCTTTAGAATAGTTTCAGATTTACTTAAATATTGGAAAGTTAGTACACAGTTTTCATTTATCTCACACCCAGTAATCTCTACTCAGTATCTTACATCAGTATAGCATATTTGTGATAAATAAGCATACAAATAAAACTAATATTAACCATTATTATTAACCCAACTCTATTTTTAATCCATATTTTCTAAGATTTTTACATAATGTTCTTTTCTTCTTTCTGTCTTTCTGTCTTTTTATCTTTCTGTCTTTTGTTGTTGTTCTAGGATCCCATCAAGTGAAATACATTATATTTAGTTTTTAGTCTTTAGTCTTGTTTTTCTTAGACTTTCCTTGTTTTGATAGTATTGACAGTTTCGAGGAATACTGGTCAGATATTTTTGTACAATGTCTTCTAATATGCTTTTGTCCGATTTTTTTTTCATGATTATACTGAGGTTATGTGTTAAAACCATAGAAGTAAAATGCAATTCTCATTACATCATATCCTGGATACATACTGTCAACATCACTTACCATCTTTGATGTTGACCTTGATTACCTGGCTTAGTTATTATTTGTCAGATTTCTCTCTAACATAAAATTATCCTCCCCACCCCCCTTCATACTGTACTCTTAGAAAGAAGTCACTGTGTGAAGCTCAAATTCCTTAAGTGGGAGATTTGTCCATCTCCTCCAGGGCAGATTATCTTCATAAATTACATAGAGATCTTTGAGATGAGAATTATGTTTATTCTTATTTATTTATTTATTTAACCATTTATTTTCTCAGTATGGATTCCTGGATATTAATTTTATAATCTAGATTATAATGAAATTACTATTTATTATTACTATTATTATTATTGCTCAAATTTTTCCAGCTTTGGACATTGAGAATTCTTTCAGTTGACTCTCGTCTTTTTGACACACCCCCTTTGCTTTGTGTGTGTGTGTATGTGTGTGTGCGTGTGTGATACTTGTTTTGTTTTGTTTGTTTTGCACTTCCTTTTTTCTTTCTCTGCTCCAGAGTCATCTTGTGAATTTTCTTTCCCAACCTTAGAAGCAGTTATTTCTCCAAGGTATCCTCATTCCCTTTATTGGAAAATGGTATTAGAAACTAAGATCTGGGCAATGGATATCCTCATTGAATAGGGGAATCTTTTATAACTCATTTATCCAATATAATATTTTCTTTTTTTTTTACTCTTGAACCCTTTCTCTCAGATACTTCAAATTTCAATTTATAATCGGACTTCTTTTTCTTTTACCTCATAGCACCTAGGCTGAATACACAGCAAATATTTATGTATTGATCATATTGAAATGTTTGTCCATTTCTGGGTATGAAGTTTTTTCTTCACTCCAAAGTTGTTTTCAATGTACATATGCTAAGTGATCCATCAGAATCCAAAGCCTGGGAGAAAATTATTTCTTTACTTGGATATTCCTACAGTGTATTATAAATTTGAACTCAACACCTGCATGTGGTTAAGTAAGGATGTGGGCTTTTGTTTGTTTGTTTGTTTGTTTTTATGGCAGATATAGCCACAAATTTTTCTTACTCTCACCTGTGGTCTTACTCCCCAGAACCACTGATTTGATTCTGAATACCTACTTCCGTGCATACTTACTTTCCCTCTCATTATTTCATCTCTAAATTTATTTATTTGTTTAGTTATTATTATTATTATTTAGTTATTATTATTATTTATTTATTTGTTTGTTTGTTTGTTTAGTTTAAGAACAAGTATCCTTTTTTTAATATTTCCCTCCAAACCCAGCATAGTGTGAAACTTATAATAAAGAGAATTTAGAGTTCCTTTATCTTGTGCTATTTTTAGAACGAGAAGTCTATTCTAATAATTCACAAATTCTCATTGTAATTCAGTAAACTGATATTGCTACTAATGAGAATGACAGAAAATAAGGGAAAAATCCATCTTAGTTAAAAAACATGGACATGTAAAGTAATTGTGAATTACTTTGGGCTCAACAATTCTAAAATCAGACTAAAAAATATGTATTTTTTTCTATATAATAAACCATCTAATTGTTATTTATTGACTTGTTGAGGTCTTTAGTTTTTTATTTAGATAAACAAAAAATAGTGAAATATGAATCACACAGAATGCAATTCCATTTTCAATTATAAAGAAGATTACCAAATTAATTTTCAAATCCAGAAAGTTTTTAAAGTGAAAGAGGGGGCCGCCTGGGAGGCTCAGTCGGTTAAGTGTCTGCCTTCAGCTTAGGTATGATCCCAGGGTTCTGGGATCAAGTCCTGCATTGGGCTCCCTGCCCAGCGAGGAGCCTGCTTCTCCTTCTCCCTCTGCCTGACACTCCCCCCTGCTTGTGCCCTCTCTGTCAAATAAATAAAATCTTTAAAAAAATTTAAAAAAATATGAAAGAGGACAGTATAAATGATTAAAATTTTAGATATATGTATAATGGTTTTAAAATTTTTATAGTTATGTATGTATGAATATAATGTGCGTATGTGTATATGTGTGTATATATGTATATTTGGTTTACTGATAAGATATTTTATTATGGGTGCCTGTGTGGCTCAATCAGTTTAGTGTCTGTCTTGGGCTCAGGTAATGATTCCGGAGTCGTAGGATCAAGTCCATCATCGAGCTCCCTGCTCAGCAAGGAGTCTGCTTCTCCCTCTGCCCTTCACAGGGCTCATACTTTCTCACTTGCTCACTCGCTCTCTCTCTCTCAAATAAATAAATTTTTAAAAAGAAAATATTTTATTACATTTGTGGACAAATAAAATACTTCTTATAAAATGTTTTTAATATTTATTTTATTTTTTCCCAAAAATATGCATTAAGAGACTAAGGAGAAATAGCTTCTATTATTATTTCCATCATACCTGATACCTTGAAGAAACTATGTCACCTTACCAACTGCGTCCTTACTCTGTTTCCCCAAGGACCCCATAGATGGGCCTTGAAAAAGAGGTTTTAGTGATGCACAGTATGAAAAGTAATAGAGAAGAAACAAAAAGTTGTATCTGGTTATCTTTTTTATTTGACTATGCATTAAAGTAAGAACTTGGTTCACTGCTTATGTGTTTGTTTCATATGCAAACAAGTGAAACCAGAGCAGAAGCATGAAGCATTCAGAAGAGGTTCACCAATCAGTGATGGCTTAGCTTAATGAATCTAGCTGTAATAATTCTCATTTAACATGTAAAAATCTAACACAAGTATCAAACTACGTGCAATATTAGAACAACAGGCATAAATGGGTCAGTTTTAGGTAAATGAGGAAATAAGATCACATCGATTATAAGTTTTAGACTTTTTTTTTTTACTGTTTCTGTACCTTTATAAGCTGTTTTTTTTTCCTTGATAGTTAGCTTTCATATCAACTTAAGAACAGTTATATTCCATCAATGAGGTTATATTTTAGGATGAAATGTATGTTGACTTTTACTTTTAACTTTGTAGCTGATCTTATGTATGAAAAAGAATTTGTTTTAAATAGTATTTGACTTTTTATTAAAGGGACATTAATTAGTAATGGTGAATAATTATAGTTAAAAAAAATTCCTCACTCAGGCCGAGATCTTCAGGTTGGTGGGGTTTTAATAATACTTTCCTTAAAAGTCACTCAATAATCTCATTCATCTGATGATGGAAAGGTAACTACATTAGCTCAGTGATGGAAGCAAATCACATCTATTTTAACATACAATATTTCAACTGATTTGAAATAAAGTAAGTATTACCAGGTATGGCTTTTAAGAAAACGTAACTTTTTTGTGAGATATTATTGTCAATTTCCAAAATGCTAACCAAAAATCAATAAATCATATAATGGGATTTGGCAGCAAATCAATCTTTCATTCTAAGTGGAAATGTTTTTTGACTGTATAATTTTTCTTTACTTTTCTAAATTATTTTTTTAAATATATTTTTAGCAAGGTATACATATGAACACACAAAAATATATTTGTACACTTTTTCTTTAAGGTTTTTTAAAATTTATTTATTTGAGAGAGAGAGAGAGAAGGATCAAGAGAGAGAAAAGGAGCAGAGGGAAAGGGAGAAGCAGACTCCCCGCTGAGCAGGGAGCCTGACTTGGGGCCCATCCCAGGACTCCAAGATCATGACCCAAGCCGAAGGCAGACGCCCAGCCGACTGAGCCACCAAGGCACCCCTGTACGTTTTTTCTTAACCCAGTATCTGGGTTTCATATGCCTAGGGTATCTTAATCCATTTACAAAATTGTGATAAATTATATTTTAGATTTTACATATCTCCTTTTATTGATTAATTACAAAGTTTTGCTGTGTATTTTGTCATACATTTTAACATATGGACTATTACTTTGGTATCGTTTCTTCTTGTGTAAATGGATTAAAACAATATGCTTACCTTAACTGATGCCAAAGGCATTTGATAAATTTAAATGGACATTTCTGGGAATTCAATTAATCAGCATATAAATAATAAATATCATTAGAAGCCAAAAGCAGCAAATATTTATTGAAAGACTTTAAAGACGAAGACCTTAACACTAAATTAAAGAAGAAAACAAGGGAATTCAGTATTATAATATTGTTTAGAATCATTTGGAAAGATCTATCTAAAGCTGGAAAACAGTTTAAAAAGAAATAGTTCGTTGTTAAAGAGCAAGTGTCCCAGATGTGCATAAGGACAGGCAAACATGCCCTTTCTGGAGAGACTAGTACAGCCAGTAGAGAATGTTGAAACACTTCATAATAAGCCCTCTTTGGAGGCCAGTGATCTGGAGAACCAGGTAGACCAGACCAAAGATGAGCTCTGTCTCTACTTCATAGGGAGTAGGTTTAAGAAATTTTTACCAATAACAGAGTTTTTCAGAAGTGCTTCAGGATTCATAAACATTTAATTAAATTTTTAAAATAATATGTAATTATTTTAAACTGTATTTGAAAAATTAAACACACAAAAGTATTTTTTTATAAAATCAATCATTTTTAAAAAATTTTTATTTATTTATTTGACAGAGAGAAGCACAACGAGAGGGGGAACACAAGTGGAGGGAGTGGGAGAGGGAGAACCAGGCTTCCCGCTGAGCAGGGAGCCCAATGCTGGGCTCAGTCCCAGGACCCTGGGATCATGACCTGAGTAGAAGGCAGACGCTTAACGACTGAGCCGCCCAGGCGCCCCACACTAAAATATTTTTAATACCAAATTATGTAGCAGGGTCTTCAGATTTATTAGGAAATTTCCTTACTGTAACCTGGGTTGCCTTGAATTTAGTATAATTTGTCTGCTACTATCTCATGACATTTGCTCAGATTCTTATTCATTAGATATTTATTAGAAAGGTTGTAGTTCTCTACAGAAATTTTCCTAAAAATCATTGCTGTTTATATTCACTCATAGAAAATTTGGGCACCTGAGTGACTTATTTAAGCATCTGCCTTTGGCTTTGGTCATGGTCCCAGGGTCCTGGGATGGAGCCCTGTGTTCTTAGGGCTCACTGCTCAGCGGGGAGTCTGCTTCTCCTTCTCCCTGTCCCTCCTTCTGCTTATCTTCTTTCTCTTTCTGTCTCAAATAAATAAATAAAATATTTTTTAAAAAAGAAAATAATGCAAGTCATTATAAACATATAGCCCATGTGTGCAAAGCTCAAATCAAAGCATCCTGGGGTTGCTGGGATATTTGCTTGTTAATGCTGCTTTCCAGCTTTCCAGAATACTATTCAGTAAATACTTGTGCTCAAGAAATATTTGTTAAAAAAAAGAAAGAAATTTTGGGCAATAAGCTTAGTTTCTCAAGTTAAGAAGATTTCTTCTTCTAGAATAATAGAGTTGCAGTAAGTGGATTCATAATGCATTGAACTGTGATAATATCAAAATATAGATGTTGTAAGGACTTGTAACATTGGATGCCACTAGCATAACTTTTATGATTATAAACGGTGTGATTTTAATGGTGGACTCAATAATTAGGGAGAAATTTGGAGAAGGATGAGTTACTGCAAAATTTAAAAAGAAATTGAAATTGGAAACTGGAAGTACAACTTAAACGGGCTCAAGATAAAATGACAAGTCATACTCTATTGAGATTAATTATTTCTTTGACTAGTTTAGATGTGTCTGATAATGCCATTCAATATTAAAAACAACATATCAAAACTTCTCACACAAAGAGACAAAGTAAAGATTATAAGAGTATAATGATAGCTAATTGGTCTTTGTTGTTGTGAATATGTTCCCAAGTCATTATAGTACTCTAGCTGAATTTAGAATTTAAGCTTAAAGTCAGAAGTGGAAAACTGGAATAAATGCAGAAACAAAACTCCAGTAGGAGTTAGAGAATTTATCATGAATTGTGAATCAGGGATTTTTAGATTTTTAGATTTTTCATTTTTATTATGTTGATCTTTTTCTTAGAAGCGATATGATGGGTCTTTAGGAATAGCACTGAAAGGGTGATCATAGGTAAATGCAATCAACTCTGTGTCTGGACTTAAAGTGAGTACTGGGGCTTCAGTGGTAGAGTGGCTCATTGCAATTTCCCGTGGATAAAAGAAGCTTAGCCTTGCTTTATATGTATGCACCAAAGAAAAATATAGAAGAACATGGGGAGGTAGATCGGTCCCAGTAAAGTGAATTCCATTGAGTTATGGTGTTGTGAGAGATTTTTTTTTAATTAAAATAATTTCACTCAGAGCAGTTCAGTACATTTTTAAAAGAAATACTATATTCATCATATGGTACTTGGAAATTTCCAAGTATAAAAGGAAAAAAATTTCAATTGCTCTAAAGGTTCTCTACATATTTTAAATGTATTTCAACTTATCTGTACAGAGAATTTGCTCTCTTTCAGACAACTTAATATGATATCAGAGACAAACATGACACACCCAACTGAAATGTTGATTCTTACATTAACTATAGATGGCTATATTAGTAAGCACTTTTCTCAGTTTATCATTGGTGCCTTGGGAACTTTTTGTATCTTGATATGACTTATAATTGAAGTCTTGTATTCCATGGAGGCAATTATGTTTCTTAATATCAAGTTTCCCTTTTTAAATTTTTAACAAAATCACTATCAAAGACACTAATGGGTTATTATATTCTCTTTTCAAACTAGTTATGGGGCTTTAATAGCTTGCACTTCTTTGACAGTATCATTTTTTTCTTCTCCCTGACAAGGAAAATAATCAACCAATTATTTGTGAAGGCATTTCTCTCTGTCTCTCTTCTTTTTTTTTTTTTTTTTTTTCCCGGTTTCCTATTTAGAATGTCCTCTAAATTTAAATAAAGGACGATCTTCAAATTTTAAATTGGTTCTCAAAATCAATTTATTTCTCTGCTCCTCTCCTTTTATTATTGCTTCCATTCCCTAAGCTCAAGAATTCTTTATAAATATTTTCATTTTAAACACTTTAAAAAATCAAGTTAAAGACTGATACTTCTGGGACAGGACATTTGACTCCCTTGAATATCTAAATTTTACTTTGAAATAACTCAATCAGTATCAAAAGGAGTCTATATCATCACTGGAACATAGAAAATTCCTTCTAGTTGTCTGAAACTTAAAGGAATATTTTCCAAAAGAAAAGATGCAGGGTGAGTTGGGAAAAATGGAGCACAAACCAAATGTATTTCAGTGGGTACCAAAGGGAATTCCACTAGGGTAATACGTGAAATCTTCCCATCTTCTCTCAAAACGCTTTCTAGAATGTTATCCACTTGCATTCTATGAGAGCAGGAACCAGAGATGAGGACAGGGGCTCAGTGGAGAGAAGTAAATCTTACTACTGTCAGAACTTCCATCCTGCTTCACTGACTGTGGCAAATGGTCACCCCAGAATCTGTACACAGCTTGTTATTCCCCCCCACACACTACATGGCCTTTTGTCCTGTCATTTCTCTCTGTCTCCTCTGTCATGCAAAATAAGGCTTCTTTCTTCTCCCTCAGTTCACACTTACTGTGGATCAAAGCCATCTGTCATGTAGTCTAAGCGCATATTGCATCTCCTCTTAGCAGTATTGCTGAGAGTTACTCTGTTTGTTTGCATAATTATTTGGTTAATGTCTGTCTCTTGCACTAGAATGAAGCTTCATGAAGTTAGGGTTCTCATGTGCTTTTGCTCACCACTTTATAGCCAACACAGGTTGAGTAGACAGTGGACAATCAATAAATATATGTTGAAGGAAGGAAAGGTACAGGTAGGTTTTGAGCTAATAGAGGGTGAATGCGCAATAGCAAACTTGAAACTGAGAATTAGAAACCACTGCCCTAAAGTCCACTAGTAATTCCTTGCCACAGGCAATTTTTTCATTGTGCTATTCTTAGACTGCGGATTATTGCAACTTTATTCATCCTGTCTTCCCACTGCTACCTCAGGTTTAGTCTGCCAAATCCTGTTCTTTTTCTTTGCAGAGTAAATAATCAGTATTTATTTTACTTTTTATTTATTTTTTACTTTTGGATCTTCATTGTTGTAATATGGCTGTTAGGTGAGGAGTATTTCTCATTTACATTCATGATCATCACAAACCTATTTCCTAAATTTAGTTCTGTATTTCTGTGATATAAATAATGCTGATAAAATGTAAAACCAGAGCAATTAATATTTTTGTGAACAGAATACATATATTTTAAAAATCTAGATTTATAAATATATTTATATATGTAAATATGTAAATATATAAAATACATTTTGTAATATATAGGTATGAAATTAAGAGCAGTTATTGCTGAATGGTAAATATTTTATTATTATAGATATCTACAGTTTTAAAAGTTACTATGATGTGATACTTATGTAATAATCAAAAAGTTACCTAAAAAAGGGGAAAACTAAATTTTGATGATGATCTCTTTTTCCTCTTATTGTTTTTCAACAAACTAATCCAAGTATCTAATTTGATACAGGTTTTTAAACATGACCTTAAATTATATCAATTTTGAAATTGATTTACTTATCCTGAAAATTAACTCACACTATTAAATTAAAATGGTTACATTATATCTTATTTTCTCCCAACCAGAGATTTAATTTACTATCTCTCCACTGTACATATGATTAGAAGAAAAAAGGCACTAATATTCCAATGCACATATAATTTTTCTGACAATTCAAACGTTAAAGGAGATAAAGACACGAGGTTTTTCCATCCTCAGATTAGTTTATTCACTAATGAAGCCATTCCATAGTTCATGCTAACTGGAACCTCCACTCCTCTGCCTTATCTAAAATAGGGAGGTCATTTTCTGCATAGATTTTGTATGGAGCAATGGATTATTCATGCTTTATTATGTCATTCAGGAATCTGCACCAGATCTTCTCTCTATAGTGCTGGCATTAAGTAGACTTTACTAACTTTCAAACAGACCATTCCATATAGGGCTGGGGGATGCGGGGAGGGGGTTTGCATTTCTGCTTCAAAGATAGATTGCAATGAATAAAAATACCATGTGGTGAAGGCAAATTCCTTAACTAGGTATTATAAATAACTAATTGTTTATTTCAACCAATAAATGAAATTCCTATGTTTCAGAGGGAAAATAAAAAGGAAAGGAAACTAAAGAAAAGAGAAAACACAAACTAGAATAAAAAGCAGACTCTAAAGCTAACCTTGGAAAATAGGAGTATTAAATTTTAATGACCATTAGGGAGATAGAAGAGTGCGTGTGAGGATTTGCAACACAGGTTTAGGGTTCAAATTGTATTATCCACATGGTCTGACAAGCCTCAAGTTGAAACATTTATCTAAGGGTATAATAATTCTCCAAGACATACTTATATAATAAAACTATTAAAATATTTATATCTTTATATAAATATTTTGGGAGAGAGAAACATCAAACACCAAATTCAGGAGTGTTTACCTTTGGGTGCATGGGAGAGGAATACAGTTGGTAATATATTGGTGATATTTTATTTCTTAATCCACTTAGAATGGCCATATTGTTTTTGTTAGATTCTTTCAATCTTTTTATATATCTGGAGTGTCTTTTAATAATTTAAATTTTAAATAAAAATCTAAACAGTTTGTGTGGTGACACTGTAAATGCACCGAAAGACATTAAGAGAAAAGCTAATACGCCATAAAAATTTAAAATAAGAATTTGTCTTTTAATTAAAAAATTAATGACAATCAGGATAATCTTTGTACCATATAAGGAAAAAAAGCTTATACTCATCAATTTATTTTATATTGTTTTTTATTTTTAATTTTATTTGTATTTAAATTCTGTTCATTTATTTTTTGAATTTGTAATATATGTGGTACAAAATTCAAAAAGTACAAAAAGAATAGTTACCGTAAAAGACTGTAAAATACAAAACTGATTTACAGAACTTGCCAATAATGAATGGGGAAATGAAATGAACAAACAATTTGTAAAACAAGGTATAATGGCTGATATATTCGTGAAACTGGCATGAAGATTAGGTTTAAATAGGTAAACCTTTGTCTTCTCCAGTGAATTTAGAAATATGACATCATAATAAATTGCAAAAATTGAACAAATGCTTGATGTTCAGTTTAGTATTTAGTGTTTAGCATTGTGAATTCAGGAAGTGCTTGAAGTTGTATTTAGCCTAGAGCAACAACTCGTAGTTGTGGCCCTCTCTAGTTCTCTGATGGTGTCACAAATTCTGTCCCAAAAGAGAAGTATGCCTATCTTACGTTGCTTCTTTGCTTCTCATTATTTGTTTGCAAGGTCTTACAAGGTTTCTGGTCCTTTCCATTTTTACATTTCTAGAATTTGAAGACATAGATGAACATTACCGTGGTACTGCAGAAGCTACTCTGCCTGTTGCTTGAGGTTTTTCTTTTCCTACAGATTCTTT
>CM052885.1:39597176-39651824 GCA_028534135.1 Potos flavus
ACGTGCCCCTTCGGATCACTACATTTGTATCTTTAGGGTAAATACCCAGTAGTGCAGTTGCTGGGTCGAAGGGTAACTCTATTTTCAACTTTTTGAGGAACCTCCACACTGTTTTCCAGAGTGGCTGCACCAGCTTCCTACAGATTCTTAAATATTAGTGCACTGTATCTTTCTATGTTGAAGTTGGTTTCTTCATTCTTCCTTTTTCAAAATGTTCTTCTTTGCTTGTATTTCTCTTGGTGCACAGTCTAAGAGACTACCTTCCCTGCCTGCTTGAGCAGAGAGTGGCATGGGAAGAGCACAATGGGTGAAAATGTGAATGTTGGAGCCATTTTGCCTCAGATGAGTTCTATCTGTGTCTTCATTTCTTCATACATAAGAAGCATATAAATTGACACTTACAGTATGTTTTTGAGGATTAAATTTGTCCAGTTAAGAGTTAGCTAGAAATAATAGTAGTAATAGAAATTATAATGGTATTTCATATTGATGTAATAAACTCTTTAGTGCCCACTTCTGACTATTCTCTTCCCAATCACCTTGCATAAACTGGTTTTATGTTGCAAAGATTAGGCACTCATTGAATAGATTTCAGAGGCAGAATGGGGCTTCAGCTGATTTCAAATAATTCCTATTCACATTGCACTCGAAGGAAATATTGTTTTCTCATTTTATTTTTATTTACTTATTTTTAAAAACTCACATATTTATTTTAGAGAGAGAGTGAGGGGAGGGACAGAGCAGAAGAAACTCAAGCAGACTCTGTGCTGAGCGCAGAGCTCCTTGCAGGGCTCCGTCTCATGACTCAAATCATGACCTGAGCTGAAACCAAGAGTCAGACACAACCCTCTGAGCCACCCAGGTGCCCCTCTCATTTTAAACACAAAAACAAATGGCCTGTGCTAAAATTAAAGCTTTGGAATTACATAATTGTATTTTCTTGTGGTTGATTAATTTTTTTGGTATGTTAATAACTTAAGAGATATTTAAACACATTACTATGGTGAAGATTTTGATTAACAGGGATGTCCTTCGGGACATACAAAGTTTGAAAGGATCAAATATTAACATTTTTAGTAACTACTATTTTGTGAAATATTTTTTAGTGCATGTTTCACCAGTTCACATAATATTAAGCCTATTTCTTAATTTTGTAAAAGTTCAGAAAATATTTAAACAATTGATATTGAAGAAATAGGAACATATGTACAACTAGTCCATTTAAGGTCAAATGAAACAATAGGATTTAGAATATAGGAAAGTTAAATACACACACACATGCGCACACATTTTTATTCTCTATTATGAACAGAACATATATTCTTATATTTTGTATGTTAGTATACAAGAAAATAACCAAACTTAATATTTGTATTATGAGTACCATTATAAATTCTAAAATTTAGCTTGTAGAACAACATTGCTTATGTTTTAAGACCACAAAAAAAAAAAAAAAAAGATAAACTATGTCTGCCTTTTTCCTTAAGGCACTTTATAAGATCAAGATGTTTTATTTCCATTTCCCCCTATTTTCTAATTCTTTGTGCTCAAATTACTTTTCTCATTAAAAGCAAATTAAATCATAATTCCTTCCAGGCAAAAACACATATACACATTAAAAAGCATGATTTGCATTACAATTAGAATTCTTCCCACATTTAGTCAAAGAAAATGAGAGTTAAAGGATTTGCACACTGGATAATATTTGAAATCAAAATATAAATCAATATACCCAGAGAGTATTAAACATTCATTTTAAATATCAGCCCAAACTGTCAGGTAAGTAAGCTACCATTTTATTACATGGCATGATGATAGAGACCTCTGCATTCTTTGTTTTTCTGGTAGTAATAAAATGTCTTGATAACATATTTACTGAAAGTAATTGCCAACAGAAGAAAAGTTAAAAAAAAGTCTATTAAAATTAAAAAAAAAAAAAAAGCCTTTATCAACTGGACCAAAAATCTTTCAAATAATAATTTTAAAAATGTTAAAACTAAATTTGTTGTATGTGTGATGCTCTATAGTTTTGAAAATATTTTTATGAGCATTAATTGATTTGATCAACCCAGGGACCATGTATTAGTAGCAATGTGACCATCATTATTTGTAGGAAGATGAGTAAACAGATAACTAATTGAACATTAATAGATATAATAAATTAGATAATAAGCTGTCTCATGACAAAATTGTAAAAAAAATACAGTGAAATTGAAGCTCAGTAAGTCTGAGACCAAATTGTTTACCATGAGTCCTTTTTAAATGCATAATCTTAAATCCACTTCATTTGAGGCTTAAAGTACTTGCAGGTAAAAAAGGAATAGGCCATCTTGACCTTGATCCTAACTTCATTTTTTTTTTTTTTTGACTGGGTTAATATGTAGAGGATACTTAAATATTCTGAGCCCATTATTAATGTGTGTTTCAGATTTTAAATGATAAAATATTAACTTCAGTCAGTTTTCAAACGCATTTTCTAAAAAGGAGGTGAGATTTATCAGGTTATGATATTTGGAAGGCCAAGGGCATGAGTGCTAATTTAAGATCTGACTGGATTTAGACTTCAAGAACTCGTCTATCCCAGGGTCTTTCTCTTTGCTCTTAATTTGTACGTCTATAGAAAATAAACTTCATTCCCAGAAAGACTCTTCTACATAAGAAATCACTAGCATTTTATTTAGCATTTTATTACTTGTAATAAAAATTATTTAAAAAAACAATATTCAAGCTCTCCCAATGATCCATGGAAAATCACAAGGAAAACTCTTCTTGCCCCTCCTTTACTTTGACCATCTTTGTTTTTTTTTTTTTAAGATTTTATTTATTTATTTGACAGAGAGACTGAGATCACAAGTAGTCAGAGAGAGAGGGGGAAGCAGGCTCCCCGCTGAGCAGGGAGCCTGATGCGGGGCTTGATCCCAGAACCCTGAGATCATGACCTGAGCCGAAGACAGAGGCTTTAACCCACTGAGCCACTCCACTCAGGCACCCCAACTTTGACCATTTTGAAGTCAACATTGGGCCATGGACTCTAATATTCTGATTGGCCAGCTCGAATCAAATCTCTTCTCCATGTCATTGCTGGAGCAGACATCTCTGTTTGATTACCATCTCCCTAAAATTGTGATAGTAGAAGCAGATGAAAATATCAGATCCATTGCTTGACAAATATTATGCTAATACCACATTCTCCTGACTGGGAGCATCTACACAATTTTCTTTCTATGTATACGTATATACACCTAAAATTCCAACTTCTAAATACTATAATACCATGTACTGTCATCAAAGGAAACTATCTTCCTCAAAAGAAACTGTCTTCAAGTTTTTCAAGTTACTCAACTCAGTTTCAAATCTAAGCTGTCTGGATGATGTCGGTTCTTGTCAATCTTGCTTGTCAAGTAACTGCTAAGAGGTAAATATCATCAACCCCGATACACCCCAATGCAGTGAACAGACTATGTGATAGATATAAAGCACATATTTAGTAAGGGGAGGAGGAAAATCTTGGATGGGTATGTATTTTACCAAACATGGGTTTGTAAGAACCTATCACATTCCTTACTTTCTATGAATCAAATTATTTTTTATTTCAAGCTCCCATCACCTCAGAATGGTAGGAAATCTTCCCATAGTCAGAGTTATGCCTCTCACTAAAAGGCATGGGATGCACAAAGTACTAAGACATTGGGGATGAGAGATGAGGAAGAGCCAACTCCCACTGATGGTTAAGGAGAAATACAATCTTCTTTGCCTTTGCCCCCAAATATTACAAATTTGTGTTCTAACCACTTTTTATTCCCCAAATGGAGATTCTGTTACCATTTTTAACATGCAATACAAACTTAGATATTTTTGATAATTCTCCCAGAATGCCAAAATCATAGGTAACTGAATCTATACACAGATTATTTTGTAAAACAAAAGGTGACAAATTTCTTATTTTTGGAAAACTTTCTCTACCTTTTCTTATGATTCATATTTCTAAGAACTTTACTTCTTTTTTTCTTTAGAGATTTTATTTATTGGAGAGAGAGACAGCATGAGAGGGGGGGAGGTTCAGAGGGGAACTAGGGCTCCATCCTGGGACTCCAGGATCATGACCTGACTAAAGGCAGACACCCAACCAACTGAGCCTTGAAAACTTTCTTTTTTTAAGGTTTTTTTTTTTTTAAAGATTTATTTATTGGAGGGGGACAGAGGGAGTGAGCATGAGTATGTGTGTGGGGTGGCAGAATGAGAGGGAGAGGAAGAATCACAGCAGACTCCCTGCTGAGCAAGGAGCCTGATACAGGGCTTGATCCCATGACCCTGAGAGCATGACTCAAGCCAAAATTAAGAGTCAGATGCTTAATGGACTGAGCCACCCAGGCGCCCCAGAGCTTTACTTCTTTATTATATTTTGAAAGGAATATTTTAAGATTAACGGCTAATTTTCAAAATAAGTATCAGAGGAATATGTGAACTACATTGTTTCTTACAATTATTTTGAAAAAGAAAAACTTTAATAATTACTCATGTTAAGGGGCGTCTGGGTGGCTCAGTCATTAAGCGTCTGCCTTTGGCTCAGGTCATGATCCCGGGGTCCTGGGATCAAGCCCTGCATCAGGCTCCCTGCTCAGCAGGAAGCCTGCTTTTCCCTCTCCCACTCCCTCATGCCTGTGTTTGAGCTCTCACTGTCTCTCTCTCTCTGTCAAATAAATAAATAAAATCTTAAAAAAATAAATAATTAATATACATATGGATTAATATATATATGGATTTTGTAATTTATACCTTAGTTTTACATTCCATCCATTATTGCCCAATAATTCTAAACCCAGTCTAATTTTATTTTTATTTATTTATTTTATATATATACATATATATATAAATTCATTTTTTATTTATTTTTATAAATAAAAATTTATAAATTTATTTATAATAAATAAATTTTATTTATTTATTTTTTATTAACATATAATGTATTTATTTGTTCCAGGGGTACAGGTGTGTGATTCATCAATCTTACACAATTCACAGCACTCACCATAGCACATACCCTCCCCAATGTCCATCCCCCAGCCACCCATCCACCCCCCCAGCAACCCTCAGTTTGTTTCCTGAGATTAAGAGTTTCTTAGGGTTTGTCTCCCTCTCTTGTTTTGTCTTGTTTCATTTTTCCCTCCCTTCCCCTATGATCCTCCATCTTGTTTTTCAAATTCCACATATCAATGAGATCATATGATAATTTGCCGCTTCCTGACAGTGCACAGGAGAAGAATGAGGCACAAACAAGTCAGCTGCAAGAGAAAGGGAGCAGGGGACGACAGTAGAAAAGACTGTCACCCCGAACAACTTCTCGGTCTCATATTTACTGGAAAGTAGGTAACAACCAACAAAGAGGCCGGAATAGGTTACACATTGACCATGACTCTTGTAGATAAGTAAGAAAAAAGGCAAAATATGTCTGGTCACATAGTACATGACCTATAGTGAGCAAGCCCAAACAAAAGGATTGTCTGACTAACTGCAGGTGCTCTCCTGGGAAGGGGAGATAATGAAAAATGAAGAAGGCAGCGTTCCACCCTGAGCGGGCCGGGCGTTCCCAGCTGCTCAGCTTCCATGAAGCAGGAGGCATTCCGCTCTGAGCGAGCCAGGCATCCCCAGCTGCTCAGCTTCGAGGACGTATATCGTCCTCTCCCCTAGAGGCCTGTTGCCAGTACATGTTTTTCTTAAGGCTATATCTAAGCATGCTTGGTGGCTAGTATAATTTCTCATGGCTTATATTTTAAGCAGTACATTGTTCTGAGGGACGGTTACAATAATTGTCTGTCTCTGACTTATTTCACTTAGCATAATACCTTCTAGTTCCATCCACGTCATTGCACATGGTAAGATTTTGGGTTTTTTGATGGCCGCATAGTATTCCATTGTGTGTGTGTGTGTGTGTGTGTGTGTGTGACATCTTCTATCTTCTTTATCCATTCATCTGTTGATGGACATCTTGGTTCTTTCCATAGTTTGGCTATTGTGGACATTGCTGCTATAAACATTTGGGTGCACATGCCCCTTTGGATCACTACATTGTATCTTTAGGGTAAATACCGAGTAGTGCAATTGCCAGGTTGTAGGGTAGCTCTACTTTCAACTTTTTGAGGAACCTCTGTAACTGTTTTCTAGAGTGGCTGCACCAGCTTGCATTCCCACTAACAGTGTAGGAGGGTTCTCCTTTCTCCGCATCCTCGCCAACACCTGTCATTTTCTGACTGGTTAATTTTAGCCATTCTGACTGGTGTGGGGTGATATCTCACTGTGGGTTTGATTTGTATTTCCCTGATGCCGAGTGATGTTGAGCCTTTTGGATGTCTGTTGGCCTTTTGGATGTCTTCTTTGCAGAAATGTCTCTTCATGTCTTCTGCCCTTTTCTTGATTGGATTATTTGTTATTTGGGTGTTGAGTTTGATAAGTTCTTTATAGATTTTGGGTACTAGCTCTAAATCTGATATGTCATTTGCAAATATCTTCTCCCATTCTGTCGGTTGTCTTTGGTTTTGTCGACTGTTTCCTTTGCTGTGCGAAAGCTTTTGATCTTGATGAAGTCCTAATAGGTTATTTTTGCCCTTGCTACCCTTGTCTTTGGTGATGTTTCTAGGAAGAAGTTGATGCAGTTGAGGTCAAAGAGGTTTCTGCCTGTGTTCTCCACAAGGATTTTGATGGACTCCTGTTTCACATTGAGGTCTTTCATTCATTTTGAATCCTTTTTTGTGTGTGATGTAAGGAAATGGCCCAGTTTCATTCTTCTGTATGTGACTGTCCAATTTTCCCAGCACAATTTGTTGAAGAGGCTGTCTTTTTCCCACTGGACATTCTTTCCTGCTTTGTCAAAGATTGGTTGACCATAGAGTTGGGCGTCCATTTCTGGGCTCTCTATTCTGTTCCATTGATCTATGTGTCTGTTTTTTGCCCATACCATACTAACTTGATGATAACAGATTTGTAATAGAGTTAGAAGTCTGGAATTGTGATGCTGTCAGCTTTGGTTTTCTTTTGAACCCAATCTAATTTTAGAATTTTGCAACATCAAAACCATAAATTCTGTCTTCAGTGGGACAGAGGTTAGACCCTACTGTGTAGCCAGATGAGTTAAGTCAGCAAGCAGATGTGTTAATTCAATATGAGTGTGCCACAAACTATAGTTTTTCTTAGAGTACTCTCTGATTCAGACACTCTTTGCAGAAGGTTGGATGAATTATAAAACAATATTGCTTTTTTAAAAAAGATTTTATTTATTTATTTGAGAGAGTGAGAGAGTGAACATGAGCAGGGGGAGGGGTAGAGGGAGAAGCAGACTCCCCACTGAGCAAGGGACCCAATGCAGGACTTGAGCCCAGGACCCCGGGATCATGATCTGAACTAAAGGCAGACGCTTAACCAATTTAGCCACCCAGGCACCCAATAATATTGCTTTTAAGAACAACTAATTAGCAATTAGATTCTGTATTCTTATACTTGTTACCTAAATTGTGAATAATCAGAAACTTAATACTGTTAGTGGGAAGGGTTGTGTGTAACTCAATATGAACAGTCAAATTGTTATTTCTATCGAAGCCAACTCTTGTTCATACCCTTATTTATTATTATTTTTTCTTTATTTGGAAACCCTTGATGAACACCTGCTGCTTGGAGAAATAAAATGACATTTTTCTCCATTCCACTCAAACATGTGCTGCTTCATTATGACCATTGAGGGGAATTTTTCAACTGTCAAGGGAATTTTTGTAGGCATTTAATAAAAATGCATGTTACATTTTTGGCAGAGTCAAGGAATGAGAAATACCTGGGGAGGATTTGTCATGTGTGATTTATGGTTTCTCAAGTATGTTTTGTTGATGATAATGGGAATTATACATAATTAAATTAGTCTTGGGAAATGAGAAATTAAAGAAAGACAGATTCTTTTCCGTCATATTTCTCAAAGTTTTTAATAGGCTAAAGTGCAACTTGAATCTCCAAGAGGAGCAAATGAAATTTCTGTATATCTCAGAGTATTTGACAGTGAGCCATACTGTACTGAACAATCTTGGGAAATTTCAATATAGACTTGTATTATATTATATTATGAGTTGTAAGTATCCTTACAAATTATCTGACTGAACACATTTATTTTATTGATGAGGATATTGGGGCCCAGAAAGATCTCTAAATTTTCCTAAATTCTACTTAATGGTAGATAGAATAAGGAATTCATATTCATGTTCCAGGTCAGAGATTTTTTTTCAATACATTATGCTCAGTTTTAGTAGTTAACTTCAGTGCCTTAAAATATTCAATTATTGGCCAATAGTGAATTTAATAAAAATTAGCTTTATTATCCAAGTAAGGATGACAAATGAAGCAAAATATTGAAGACTCTGTTGTCAAAGATTATAGCCTGCCTGTATTCTAGGGAAAGGTGACCTTTACATTTTCAAACCTTGAAAAAATTTCAGTAAGACATCTAACAGGTGAGATAAGACTAGAAGACACTTCCTGTAATGTTCATGCTCACTTGGGGAATAAGGGAATGGAATTTTAGTAGAACTCCAAAAACAACTCAAGCAGAAGAGAAAAAGTGCTAAAAGGTACACAAACAATTTAAAGACAACTGATTGCCAGGACACAATCCTGGCATCTGGGGGGCTCAGGTGATTAAGCTCCTGCCTTCTGCTCAGGTCATGATCCCAGGGTCCTGGGATTGAGTCCCACATCGAGCTCCTTGCTCAGCAGGGAGCCTGCTTCTCCCTTTGTCTCCTCTCTCTGCTTGTGCTCTCTCTCTCTCTGGCAAGTAAATAAATAAAATCTTTTTTAGAAAAAGGGGGGAACTGATTCCTCTGGACTCTGAATGATATATCACCAACAAAAGTATTCATTGTTGTGAAGTGGGGAGAATTCTTGCTCCAGCTAACTCTTAATGAGGGTTGATTTACCAATCTGTAGTTTCAGTACTAGATAAATAAACTCTTAATAATTTATGTCTTTGTCCCGAAAAGAATTTGTGAGAAATCTAGTATACAGAACCCTAAATCCTATGCCCCTGTGGCCACTGATCTATGTGATGTCACTGAGATACAGCACTGAGGAGAGGTTAGATATTTCAGTATTTTTATGAAGGTGAACAAGGACAAGAGAAAGGACATGCATTGATTTGCTTTTCTATTCTTTCTAGTACAATATGTAGTGAGGCCCAGAGACTACCAGAGATATTTCTGTAATCTCGTGGTTTTGCCAGTGATTTCATGGTACAACTTCCCATAAATCCATCTGGTATCAATTCAATGGAAAATTGAGTCTCTCTAGGCCATTTTGGAGTCTCTTTGATTTTTCCTCAAAAACCTCTGAAATGCATCAACATTGGATATTACTTTGATTCACTGTTAAGCTGTCTGTACACTAGGTCAATAAGCCAGTCACCTTATTCTTTTTTTCAAATTCTAACCATACATACAATACCCATTAACATGATTTGCTGTATGTGCATTTACCACAATATCAGTGACAAAAATTCCCCCAATTTTTTGTCATTCTTTATAAAGGCAAGTCCTTTGAATCCCACAGAAAACAGCCCTTTTCTGAACTAAATCTGTCATTCATTTTCACAAAGAGAAATTATTGTTTTGTATTTAAAACAAAAAACAAACTTCCCTTTTTCTCCCTTTTCTTTCTCTCTGTTTCTCATTATGTTTCCAGGAAGGTCCTTATTTGGAATTTTCATCAATGGGAACTAATGAAACTTCTTTAGCATATTTGTTTCCCTAAACCAAAGCATCTTAGATATAATGATTTCTAAAGATCTAGAACACAACACATTGTTAGTCCCACAGACCCTCAATTAGAAAACGCAAGCAAATCCTTAGCACCAAATGTGAATATCACAGCAATTGATGCTCTACTAAACCTCATACAATAGCATCATCCTCAAAGCATAGTTATTCCAAGAACCAATCCTTAGTATAGTATACACAAACAATGCTCCTAGTCTAGATATGGTGTTATTTGGGGAGAAAAAGAGAAGAGAAAGAGAAAGTTTATATTCTCAGGCAATATATGCAAATTCTCCAAAGTCCCTAATGACCACGTTCTTTAAGATGTTAATTGTGACATTAAAATTTCCTTATACTAGGCAAATTTTGTAATAATTACACAATTTCTTTCTCTCTGAAATCAAATCTTGCACAATTTAGAAAATTGTAAAATGTCAGTTTGCTGATCTTTCGTGAGTCCACATTCTTCATTTAGTTTTCAATCTTTAAATATCCCTTTTCATGTCCATTTTGCGGAGCCCCTCTTCCATTAATGAACTAAAAGATCCCTATCACTCATACATTTTCAGTCCTAGCTTTCTTCTTAGATCCAGCATTGCTAATGAAAAGTCTGATATTGATAAGATTCTCCTGTCATATTATTTTCTTCTTTGTATGTTTTTATGATCTTCTATTTAACCTTGTTATTTTTGTTCCTTACAAAGTTTTTATTTATTTATTTATTTATTTATTTATTTATTTATTTGGTATATATATATATATCTTCCATCATCTCCAGCACATTTGCTTGAGCTATTTCTTTAATAATTTCCTCCCTTTTGTTTTCTCTGTGGTCTCCTTCTAGGACAACTAATAGGTCATTAGACTTTTTATAAAGTTTTTTAAAAATCTTTTATCTTCTCTTTAGGACTTTTATCTCTTAGGCTTCAGTTCTTTACTTTTGGACTTCCCTGAATTTAATTTTCAACAATTTATTGATTTAAATAATGGAAATCACATTTTTAACTTATAATAATACTTCCTGTCTTAATTTTTAAAATTCCTTTTAGACTCATTTTGGTCAAGTTCAAGAGATGTGCTAATACCTTTAGTCTTCCTTTATTTACCAATAAGAAAGTTTTATCTTATCTTTTCCACCTTTATATAATTCTTTTTTTGTTTAGAGTATTTGTTTGCCGTGATTTTGGCTTTTCAGAAACATGACGATCATGGTTTTCCATTCATTCTTTAAAATGTGGAACAGGAAATCTGCCTTTTTTTTTAGCTGGAATTTTCACTTCGGTAGACAAAAATCCTGTGCTTTTTTTTTTTTTCCTTCCTGAGAGTCTGTGTTTTCATCTGCTGTTATCTCATTTTAAAACTGTTTCTTGTATTATTTTTATCTAACATGGATTTTAGGTTTATCATTTTGTCCTCTGTTAGTCTTTGTAGCTCTCTTGTCTCTTTGTGTCTGATATAGACACACTTGGCTTTTGTATTTTACCGGGCCACCAAGTGTTTTTTTGTGATCTCACTGTGGTCCGCATGTTTAATTTTGTCACAAACTTGTATTTATTGTTATGGAGTAAGTGGATTTTATCTCTTAGACTCCTTTTGAGCCTCATGATGGTGAGTGGGTGTTGTAGAATCTATCTTTCTATCGCCTAAGTTACTATGACTAGAGAGTAGGGATTTCAGCTGTGAAAGTAGACCTGACCCATGATCTTCCCCTTGAATTTTTACTGAAACTCCTAAAACAGAACTCATTCCATCGTAGTGGGACATATGCTAGGGGATATGATCTTACTCTGAACTATTCTCAGAAAACAATCAGTTTATTTTTCACAACTGAACTCATTATTATTTGAAATCTGTTCCCATTTGTGACTCTTTTGGAGAATAAATAAGAAATTTGGGGGGGGCAAGATGGGAGGTTGATTCTAATGTCATTACTGGAAAGGTGTAAACGGTGTTTTAAACAAGTAAGACAAGAATTTCCTTCTGTGTTCCACCTATGTCTTTTTCACACATATACCATTATTTCGGTAAATCTTAATTTATGTTTTTTTTGCTATTAGCTCTGTTACTTAATTTATTATCAAAATTATTACCTCTGGGCTATATACTCTTTCTGCTTTTCCTTTCTACGTTTGCTCCTGTCTCTTTAGTTTTTATTTCCTTTCTTTGAAGAGCTATTGAGGGAGAAAAAAAATGAACCTTTACCCTCATGGAAAAAAGTTTTCCATGATTTTTTCTAGATTTAGACATTTACCTGCTTTCCATTACCAGCTATAGCAACCAAATGAAGAGGCCATGGTTTTCACTTCTGGTACTCTCTGTGGGGAGGACCAGGGGTGAACTGATCATAAGCACTTATTTCAGCACTCTAAGGTTTTCAACTCATTTAAAGGAAATAATAACATCGTGTACTTCATGGGGTTGTTATTATGATTACATAGTTCATGTATTATAATATAATGTCTTATGATTTAAAAACATGAGGCCAGGGGTGCCTGGGTGGCTCAGTCAGTTAAGCATCTGCCTTGGGCTCAGGTCATGATCTCAGGGGCCTGGGATGGAGTCCCACAAGGGCTCCCTCCTCAGTGGGGAGTCTGCTTCTGCCTCTCCCTCTGCCCTTCCTCCCACTTCTCTGCTTGTGCCGTCTGCTCTCTTTCCTGCATTCTCTCTCTCTCTCTTTTTCAAATTAATAAATAAAAAATATTTTTAAAAAATGAGGCCAGGGGCGCCTGGGTGGCCCAGTGGGTTAAAGCCTCTGCCTTCGGCTCAGGTCATGATCCCAGGGTCCTGGGATGGAGCCCCACATCAGGCTCTCTGCTCAGCAGGGAGCCTGCTTCCCCTTCTCTCTCTGCCTGCCTCTCTGCCTACTTGTGATCTCTCTCTCTCTGCCAAATAAATAAATAAAATCTTAAAAAAAAAAAAAAGAGGCCAATGTGACTTTTTAAAAATTTACTCATTTTTGGTGATAGGAACATGAGGATTTGGTATATTCTTATATTTACGTTTTTAAACTAAAAAGTAACAGATGCATCAAAACCTCTGAGTAAAGGGTTTAAAATAATATTCAGTGTCTACATCTTAATATTTTCATACGTAGCATATATTCTATTTCTGTCAGAAACATAATTACATAGTACTGATTGCCTGTTTTATTATTCAGTAATATACCTCAGTGCAGATGTATAACACACCCCTTTTGAATGTAGGTGTGACTAAAAAAAAATGCAACTATTTTTAAGCAAAAGTTATCTGAATCAATTTTCAAATCAAAAGCATTTTCCTAAAAAGCTAGTATCAAATATTTTATGGTATAGGGGACATGAATTAAGAGCATATCTCTTTAAAAATTAAAGAAAAAAATAAAAAATTGAAATTATTTCAAATGGAATGCTAGATTTCACTTCATAACTAAAATTCCACTACCCACAGGTTTCATAAATTTTGTTGAGATTATTCTGGATATAGTTAAAATGAGAGGCCTTAAATTAATTTCCCCCACATAGTATTTTTGGTATATTTTATAAGCATGTTTTTTTCCAGCTACGTATGAAATTATTTTATCAATTTTTCTAATGTTGTATCCGGTGGAAATAGAACATTATATTACAAAATGAATTTTTAAGTGGGAAAGAGTAAGAAAAATTTGTAAACTTTATCAGTTCTGCCAAGTCCATACAGGAAAATCTTAGATAATAGATAAAATTTTAGAACTAAAGCCTCCTGATCTTCCTGATTCAGTTCTTCTGAATCTCACTAACTTTAACTGAACATCCTGCTAGTACAAAGCTCTGTGCAACGCTGCATGACATAAAGGTTAGCATCTGTTACCCTCCCCTCACCTTTTCAGGAAGATTTTTATTATCCCCATGTAACAAAAGAGAATGGAGTAGTTTGGGTACTTAATCAAATTACCCAAGGAATTATAGTGCAAAGGTGTAAAGTGGAGAATGTCACCTCAAACTGTATTCAGTGATCCTAAGGTTAGTGCTGGTTTTATTATACCTTGATACTTCTATTTTTGTGATTCATGCTCAAGAGAGATAAGTGACTTGCCCAACATGTATTTTAAAAAGGGCAGGTGAGATCGAAGTAAGCACTCTTCTGATTCCCAGGCCAAGTTTATTTCACTGTGTGTCAAACAACTGAGCCACCTATATGGCAACCGAGGCAGGAGAATGGTAAAGGAAACTGGCATTGAAAATTAACTATAGGAAGTCACATCATACATGCTTTGAAATTAAGTGAAATTTAAATGCTTGGTCACAAAGCCAAATATTTTCAGTTCTATACATTGTAGCCAGCCTGTTTGTGGTATTTTACTGCAACTATAATAGGAACTATAACAGATGGGATGAAAAGTTGATAACCAAGGATGGCAGATCCAGTTATCCCTAAGGAAATGTGATTTAGAAAGCATCTTGATAAAGACAGGAAGACCAACTGAGCTAAAACAGCTGCAATTGCAAAGCAAAGTAACAACTCAGATGTATCCTTTTTTTGATGTGCATTCTCTTGACAATATAACTGTCCACAGAAGGAACAGAAGGGAAGTGTGTGTGTGTGTGTGTGTGTGTGTGTGTGTGTCTGTGTCTGTGTGTCTGTGTATTCTTCAGACTTTAGGCAAAGGATATCAGCAGCAACTACTCTTCTCAAGAAGCTGAATAGTAAGGCTTTTTCCATTGTTCTTCCTTTTTCAAGTCTCCCAGTCATACAGATAACATATTGGCTAACTTTATTGTGAGCATATGGTTAAAGAGTGCCTCTTCATGAGGATGAATTAATTTATGTCTGCACCTGGTAAGAGCAGCTAGAGAATCTTCTTCTTAACAAAAAAAGTTGGCTAGACTAATGGAAGTGGAAAATAATGTTCAACATTATTTTATAAAACAAGGCTGTTATTAATAGATATTAATCAGAACTTTAAAGAGAAGCAAAATTTTAGCTACTTAAATATAGTGGGTAAAGAACAACAACAACAAAAAAACAAAAACAAAAACAAAAAATACTCTTTCCTTCATTGCCAGCCCTTTGCAGAATAAAATGGCCAAATACTGGCAAGGAAGTTTGCCAGACTTCAAAGTCTGACTCCACCGAGACATATCTATATCATTTTAATTGATGTCCTCCATAAACAGATAGTAGAGAATCATCTTTTTCTCCCATATGTTATTTTACAAGCCAATACACCTGACCTTAGATCAGGCACACTATATCAGAATTTTGAGAGACAAGGGCAAACTTGCACAGTAATCTTGTCAGCAAATTACCCATAGGGGATCTTGGAGATATGTTGTCACTGAACTTCCAGATCCCTTATATTTTAACTTGCTACTAAAGTTTTCTTGTGACTAAAAACCCAATAAATGATAGAGTGGCATTTTACTAGCTAATTATGGATCAAAATAGTTCTTTTTCAAGGAATCTTAGCTGAGTCAACAATTGTCAGAAAATTTATATCCAAAAAATATAATATGAAATAGAAGGGGAGGCATAAAATGAATAGACAATATAAGAAAATGCTTTGCTTCACACATTACCCAGGAGACAAGAAGTCTTGAAAAAGTTTTATATCTGTCTGAAATGTAGAAAATGCAAGAATATTTTACTCACTACTCTTAGAACCTCTTCGGTGTCACTCCCAAGTGAACATTTCAAATCTCTCTGTGGAATTACAGTGTCGAAGTTTTATATTTGCTTTTACCTTTGCTAGAATTATTTAAAACTTAGAAGTTGTTCTATATTGTAAAAGTAAAGGATATTGTAATTGAGAGCAATATTCTAAACTTTTCTTGGCTTTTGATTCTGAAGATGGATTCAGGGCTAGTGATTGAAAATGATGGTTACATATGTCCCTAACAAAATGTGATGACATTTTCATAATTTTTTACTTTAATAACTATTACTTCAACCTAAAAAAAAAAAGAACCCAAAAATAAACAAAAAACAAGTGAACAAAATGAAGCAAAAATCCTAGGCTTCAGTTAATAGAACTTTTTAAAAGCTTTTGTTTTTCACAGAAGGTATATTTGTGAATTATTTTCTAGGTAAATAACTTGAACACTGAAGGTTCTTTGGGATATTGTTTTTAGTTGATATATATTTTTAAATTTATTAGAAAGAAAGAAATACACACATTATGTCTTATCACTTGTTTTGGAGACAACTGAATTCTATAAAATTGACAGTATTTATTATATACATTAAACATAATAAGTACCTAAAAACATGCTATCATGATTTCTGTTTGATATATGAAGGAAAACCGATGCTATGTATTTATTGAAAAAGTAATACTATAAAGCATATATTATACAAGTCATTGGAGGTAGATGAAGTGAGTAATAATAAAGATAAGGACAATGATAATAATAATATAATTGTTATGCTTCTCAGTAAAATTGGAAATCTGAACATATTTTCTCTTTACATTTCCCCCTAAAAGCCAAAGGGAATATATTGATAAATTAAATGGCATACATTGCTGAAACCAGGTAAGCATGACTGATTAATAAACATCAAGGTTTTTCTACAACGCGTTCTGTAGGTATGATGGGTTAAAAGTAAAAACAACATGCCTGTTCTGTTTGACATGTAATGAAAATAATTACATATGAAATTAAGTGGAAGGAAACCCATTAAAATGGGAGGGTTTTAAGCTGAAATGCTTGCTCGGGAAGCAAGAAGAATACATGGCATGCATGCAAAGGGTCAAATTCAAACAAAAGATCTCCTGTAGTTGTGCTTCCTGGCTTCTTTTTGGATGCTCATGACAACAGTAGTACCACTGGAAAAGAGAGTTTTGCGTTCTTGACTAGCATGCTGTTACTATCAAAGTTGAAAATTTGAGGGAAGTACAACATGAAAGCTCCTAGTGCTGCACAGATAATTGCATAATTATAGGGAGAAGAAGAGTTTGTAAAATATAAAGTTGCTGGTTAAAAGGACCGCATTGTCAGGAAAAAAGGAAAGTGGTCACCTAAGGACTTAGGTCCAGCATACCACTGTTCTTTATCCTAACACAATGACAGGTTTTAAATTATATCAGAGTAACCCAAGATCCTCTTCAAGATTCTTCTTGATGATTGATACAGATGGAGATACTTTCTAAATCTCAAGTAAGGAAGATGAGACATTATGTTCCTTAACAGGAGAGAATGACACCTGTACTAAAAGTTATCAAATGAGAAAGATGTTTTTGATGTTTTATTTCCATGAATAAGCTTCAAGCCTTTATAAATCTTCAATGTTATACCCTCTTTGTTCTTAAGAACAAATACTGTTAACTTCCTTTATTTTCACATATAAATCTGACCTCTTCTGAAATACGTAGTTGACCCTTTTAATATATGTTATCAGTATACCTTTCAAGTAGACTCTTTAAAGTTTGATAACTTGTGACTGTAAGGTCTATTTCCCACCCACCCTGAAGATCTATTCATTTATGTGCAAGTGGTTTTAACATACCCTATAACTTATTAAATTAAAATAACTACAGACATAAGATCTCCATTCTTCATCTAAGCTAAAAGATTTCAATAGGGATGTTCAGAGACTGACAGAACCCATAACAACTCAATTCAGTAATTATATTCATGTCCCTCAGAATAAGCAAAGAGAAAAATAGCATTAGAGATATGAATATGAATACACTAAGCTGTTAAATATGTGTGGAATAACTTGAAATTTTAGAACAGATATCTCCATAAAACATTCTGCAAAGTATAAGCTAAATCTTTTGAAAATACTTAACTTCTGTTTGCAACTGAAATCTTGAGAATATTTATACTACATATGATACCAATTTAAAATAATTATGATGTAGTATAAGTAATTATCAGAATAGAAACTATAAAAATCAACTCACAAAACTTAAAGACAAAAAAAATTTTCCAAGAAATCATATGAAATAATTCAAACATTAAAAATAAATCTGAGAATAGCCAAAGGCAGAACTGGATATAGAGAAGGAACCCAAACTATAGGTTCAGATGCTAATAGCTATATATAAATTTTTTTAAATTAAGAACTAAAGAATGCAAAAACCAAATAGTCAACACTGTAAGAAGTCAACAATGTAAGAGAAAGAACTGATCCTGAACTAAAACATAATGGGGAGAAGGAGAATTTTCATACACATATACTTGAGAAAAAAATATATTGCACAGGTAGGTACATAGTGAGAAAATCACAGAAGTTCTAGCACAGAGTGAAAAATAAATAATAAGGCACTAAAATAAATGAAACAGATTATCTAACCCTTTCTTTCCATCCCCCCAAGCCCCAAAATAATCTGGTGGGCAACGGAGTTGTCCGTAATATTAAATATTTTGAGGTAATTGTTTTAGCCCATTTGGGCTGCTATAGCAAAATAGCACAGACAGGTTCAGATCCAAGATGGGGACATAGGAATTTTCTGAAAACCCATCTTCCCCTGCAGGCACTTTGAATCTACAGCTATACACACAGCAACTCTGTGTGAAAAATATACAGAAACTAGCTGAGCAACTCCTACATATAAGGCACGTGGGAATATATTCACATCACCCACTTTGAAATGGGTAAGAATGGCTAAGAAACATGCTCGCAATAAACCCCAACCCCAGCATAGAGCCATACAACCTGGGGAGAACTCCCAACTCCCAGCTTCTCCCTGAGGAATGAGGTGTTTGGGCCCAACATCTAGTATTCCAATTTTTAAGACTGGGGATGGGCTCCCAAAACACCCAGGTCTGAAAGCCAATGGGACTTATGTCTGTGAGAATAACAAGACTATAGCAAGCACAGAAGTAATCTTAAAGGGCTCCTGAAGACTATCCCCCAGGCTTAGCACAGAGGGAGAAGACAAAAAACTCCTAGCCCCCAGTCTTATCCTGGTAGAGACCTATTTGCATACTTTAAAAGGAACAAAAAGAAAAAAGAATTGAAAAGAGTGAAGATAGCTTAAGAGACTTAAAGAGTTAGGTCAAGCAGACCAGTATACACATTACAGGGTGCCCAGAAGGAGAGAAGAGAAAGGGACAGAAAGTTTATTCAGAGATAATGGCTGAAAATTTCCTAACCAGGGAAAAGAAATAGACACCCAGATCCAGGAAGACCAGCTATTTCAAATATAATGAAACCAAGTGGACCAACACAAAAACACATTATAATTAAACTGTCCAAAATTAAGACAAGGAGACAGTCTTACAAGAGAAAAACAACATGTTATGCACAAAGGAGCCCCCACAAAACTATTCCCAGATATTTCAGCAGAAACTTTCCAGGCCGGAGAAAGTGGCACAATGTATTCAAAATGCTGAAAGAAAACAAACAAAAAACTGCCAACCAAGAATACTTTACCCAGTAAAATTGTTCTTCAGAATTGAAGGAGAAATAAAACGTTTTCCAGACAAACAAAAAACTTCAGAGGTTCATCACCATAAGACCAGCCTTATAAGAAATGTTGAAGGGAATTCCTTAAACCAAAACAAAAAGGTTCCACATAGTAACAGGAAAACATACAAGAGCAAAGATGTATACTCTAATGTTGTAATGATGGTGGGTAAATCACTTATAAGTCTAGTATGAAGGTTAAAAAAATGAAAGTATTAAAAATAACTATAACTACAATAATTTGTTATGTTAACAAGGTAAAAAGATGGATATTGTGACATTAAAATCATAAAATGTGAGAGAGGTGTAAAAATCTATAACAGTGTGTTTGGAATTAAGTTCTTATCAGTTTAAAATGGGTCTGTAAATATAAGATGTTTTATGTAAGCCTGATGATAACCATAAAGCAAAAACATATAATAGATACACAGAGGATAAAGAGAAAGAAATCTAAGCATACCACAACAGAAAATCATCAAATCACAAGGGAAAAAAGAAAGAAAGAAAAAAACAATGGAATTACAAAACACCCAAAAAACAATCAACCAAATGGTAATTTTAAGTCCATACCTATAAAGAATCAATTTAAATGTAAATAGACTAAGTTCTTCAATCAAAAGTCATTGAATGGAGGACTGGTTAAAAAAGGAAGGCCCAAATACGTACTGTTACAGGAGGCTCACTTCAGCTTTAAGGAGACACAAACCAAGAAATGGAGGGATAGAAAAAGCTATTTTGTATAAATGGAAACCAAAAGAGACAAAGAATAGCTATATAAGAGTAGCTATATTTAGACAAGACAGACATAAGCTATAGACTCTAATAAACAGCAAAAAGGTCATTACCTATTGAAAAAGCAGTCAATTCAACAGGAGGACATACTATTTTAAATATTTATACAATCAAGATGGGAACAACTAAATATATAAAGCGTATTTTAATACACCCGAAGGGTGAAAACAACAGCAATATTAAAAAAGTAGGGGACTTCAATACCCAATTCTCAACAATGGAAAGACCATCTAGACAGAAAATCAGTAAGGAAACATTTGGCTTAAACTACACGTTATACCGGATGAACTTAATGGACATTTACAGAACATTCTATCCAATAGCAACAGAATACACATTCTTCTCAAGGGCACATGAGCATTCTCTGAGATAGATTATATGCTAGGCCACAAAACACATTTAATACATTTAATAAGATTGAAATCATATCAAATATCTTCTCCAACCACCGTGGTATTTATGAAACATAAGGAGGCTGCTCTTGGACATTGGTTGGCAATGATTTTTTGGATTTGACACCAAAGGCAAAGGTAACAAAGGGAAAAATAAACAAGTGGGATCATATCAAACTAAAAAGGTTCTGTACAGTAAAGGAAACGATCAACAAAATGAAATCGCAAGCTATGGAATGAGAGAAAATATTTGCAAATTGTATATCTGGTAAGAGGTCAAAATCTAAAATGTAAAAAGACACAACTCAATAGAAAAAAGATTAGATTAAATATGGACAGAGGAACTGAATAGAGATTTTTTCAAAGAAGAGCTATAGATGGCCAATAGATACATGAAAATATGCTCAACATCACCAATCCTCAGAACTGGGATTTTATCTCCTACCTATTTAAATGATTATGATCAAGAAGAGAAGAGATTATAAGTTTTGGTGAGGGTGTGGGGAAAAGGGAATACTTCTCCCCTATTGCTGGGAATATATTGGTACAGCCACTGTGGAAAACAGAATGGAGTTTTTTTGTAAAAATTAAAAATAGAACTACCATTTGACCCAACAATTCCACTTCTGGGTATATATCCAAAGGAAATGAAAATAGAATGTCAAAAGATATCTACGCTTGCATGTTTGTTGCAGCATTATTCACAATAGCCAAGATGTGAAAACAACTTAAGTGTCCATCAGCTGACGAATGGAAAATGATTTCTTATATCTACACAATGGAATATTATTTAGCCCTGAGAAAGTAGGAAATCCGGCCATTTTTTACATCGATGAAACTTGAGGGCATTACGGAAAGTGAAATAAGCCAGACAGACATTGACAAATATTGCATAGTATCACTTATATGTGGAATCTTAAAAACAAAACAAAACAAGTCATACTCAAGGAAACCAAGTTAAGAGAGTGACTGCCAGCTGAAGGTTAAGGGAAATAGGGACATTTTAGTAAAAGATTACAAACTATCATCTATAAGATGCATAAGGTCTGAGGATCTAATATGTAATATGGTGACTATAGTTAGTAACTCTACTGTATAGTTGAAATTTACTAAGAAATATTCTCATAAAAAGATAAATATTTGATATGATAGA
Source organism: Potos flavus (assembly GCA_028534135.1). Lineage (NCBI taxonomy): Eukaryota > Metazoa > Chordata > Mammalia > Carnivora > Procyonidae > Potos > Potos flavus. Next base: position 39,618,665 of record CM052885.1, read on the forward strand.
TGTATTAATTAACTACATGGTAGAAATCTTTTGACAAATATACATATATCAAATCCATCAAATCATCGTGGTATATCTTTTAAATATCTTATAATTTTATTTTTAGTTGTACTCCAATAAAGCTGGGAAGAAAACACCCCAAACTGGGTGATTTACTAATCACTGGGTGATTTACTAATTACTAATAGGAAAATTAATCCTCATGGTTCTGGAGGCTGGAAGTTCAAGTATAAGGTGCCAGCATTGTTTGGTTGTGGTGAGAATCTTCTTCAAGTTTGAAGATTGCCAATTCCTCACTGTGTATTCACATGGTGTAAGGGGTTAGGGAGCTCTATGGGTTCTCTCTGATCAGTGCAATAATTCAAAATAAAAGTTTTGAGTGGACACATTCACATGAATGCAGTGATGAAACAGATTCAGGATTTGTTGTTAGAAATAGAAGTTTGTAACCTAAACATAGTAATGTTTATGTACTAAAAAAAAGCAAAATAAAAGAGAAATATTCCTTCTATGTAGATTTTCAGTTTTAAAAATAGTTTTGCCTTACAGCACACTTATGAAAAAGTAAGCAAAACTCAATTATTTATCATAAAGGCAACACATTATTCTCCACTCATATAATAAATAATGTCCAGTATCTCAAGCCCTCTTTACTCATCAATCTGATCACAGTTCTGTCTTTGTTGGAGAGTAACAGCATAGTAATTTTTATAGTAATTACTTCTTTCCTTAATAGTTTTGCCACCTACGGTTATACCACCTGTATGGTATACCTATGGTTATACCACCTGTTAACATTTCAAAAATTAGTTTCCCTTTTTTTCTACTTTTGAACCTTAAGTAAATGGAATCATAAAGTACTTTTTGTGTTTTTAAGATTAATATATATTGTTTTGTTTGAATGTAGTTTATGTATTGTATTTCAGTATTCCAAATGATACAATTTATCCATTTGCCTAAGGACAAATGAGTTGCTTTCTTTTATAGCTATTGTGAGTAATATGCTTTTATAATTACTTCTGGTGAGCACAAGCACACATTTTTGTAGGGTAGGTTACAAGTATAGGCTAGGTAACAGGATATAGAATATTATCAGTTTCATTAGGTGATTTTCAGTTCCCTAATTAGTAAGAGTTGAGTGCCTTTGATTGTAGTCATTTTACTTAAGGAGTTATAGTTGTTGCTATTTCAAAGTCTATTCTAAATAAAATCCTTTGTCAATTTCATGTATTTTAGATACCTTTTCTTACTCTGTAGTTTGTCAGTTTTCTCTGTAATAGAGTTTTTGATCAATATAAGTTCTTAATTTTAACATGAAATTTATCAATATTTTTCTCTAAAGGAGTCTATTTTCTTTTAAACTTTTTTATACCCCAATTTCAATAAGATAGGCTCATATTTATGTCTCTAATTCAGCTGGAATAAATTTTAATTTATTATTTAATTTATTTAAATTATACTTTATATATAAAGTATACTTTCAGTTTTATTCTTTTCCATGTATACACCAATTGTCCAAATACAATTTGTTGAAAAAATTGTCTTCATTGGTTCAGTGCTCTTTTGTTAATTAATATCCCTGTATGTATGGGTCTGTTTCTAGGCTTTCTTTTATGTTTATTTGACTTTTATCTAAGCTTTCAACCTTACCACACTCTTTCAATAATTTTAGCATTACAAGTTTTCAAATCTGTATTTTTTAATCTCCAAGAATGCCTTGGATATTCTTAGTCCATTACATTTTAGATTCAATCTGCCGTCTTTGATGGAAAATTAAATTTATCCTTTCGTGTTTGAAATTTTGTATGCTGGTGCTAAATGACAAACAAGCATCAAAGCTAAGACTTCAGTTTTCTGTTTGTTTTGTTTTGACTGTGTCACTATCCTTAGGAATAGAGTTTGGTGTAATTTTTGAGTACTTTATTTCATTGCATTATTTATAAATATAAGTGGTTAATTAAAACTAAATAATCATCATATGGATTTTATAGGCCAAATCTTTATACCCATTTATCCATTCATCCATCCACATGATTCATATACATATGTGTGTACCTTTATATACATTGCATACATATATACAATATACGAAACTACAGTTCTATCACATTATATCTGTGTATCTATACCTATCTATATATATAAATATGCATTGTATATGCATGTATAGAAGATAGATACATATGTAGATGGGCAGATAGACATATAAATATTTAGATATGTCAAAAGTAGTGACTTTTAACCACATTTGAAGTTTCATACAGACTTAGTGTCATTTACTAATATTCAAGGATGACTACAATAAAAAATACAAATAGTAACAAGGATTGGTGAGGATGTAGAGAATTTGGAATCCTTGTGCACTGTCAATAGGTATATAAAATGGTGCAGCAACTATAGAAAACACTATGGAAGTTCCACAAAGAATTAAACATAGAATTGCTATTTAATCCAGCAATTCCTCTTTTGGAAATATACATCAAAGAATTAAATGTAGGGTCTTAAAGAGATATTTGTAGCTCCATGTTCAGAGCCACATTATTCACAATAGCCTAAAGGTAGAAATACCCCAAGTATTCATTCATGAGTGAATGGATAAGTAAAACGTGGTAAGTATATACAGTGAAATATTAATTTTAAAAAGGAAGGAAATTCTGACACATGCAACATGGATGAACCTTGAGGACAGTATTGTAAGTTAATTAAGCCAGTCATAAAAAAGACAAATACTATAGGATTCTACTTCTTTCAGGTACCTAGAATAGTCAAATTCATAGAAACAGAAAGCAGAATGGTGGCTGGGGGATGGGAGGAATGGGAATTGTTTAATGCGTATTGTTTCAGTTTCGCGAGAAGAGTTCTGGAGATTTCACTGTGAATGTACTTAACACTACTGACCTACATGCTTAAAAATATTTAAGATCATAATTTTATTATGTATATTTTGCAATAATTAAAAAACTAAAAAATATATTCAATTATAAATGGAAAATGGAAAATGAATTTTAGAATATGCAAAACTGCATCATCTGTTAAATTCTGGAAGTTTGGAAGTTATAGTGAGAATGCACTTCCGATTCAAATTCCAGAAGTTCATATAATTAGAAAATCAAGGGGATCCTACAGCATAGATCATCCACATATTACCCAAATCTCTTTGCCTTCAGAAATTAATTATAATCAGTTCGCATCCCCACCCATAGATTTTTGTAAATTTTGCAACATCTTTTCTTTTGACTTACTACGATTTATGGTCTCAGTTGAGCCATTTTGTTTGACTGAAATATTGATCCAAGAAACCAATATATCACTTTTCTAAATCTTCAAAATACCTATTCCACAAAGCACCTGTGATTAGACTGGCATTCTGAAGATTCCAAGGGAAGGGAATCATGGCAACACAAACGACTGCTAAGGGTTTTAAGGCATAGCCCTTTTAAAAATGTCCATCAACAGCTCTAGACTATGTGGTAGCATTTGCCTTTCAATCCACCCTGAGTTCTCTTTTGTTGTATGATTCTATTCTTTCCTTTTCTTTTTCCTTCATTTGTTCTCTACATTTTTTAGGATCATAAAAGCAAAATTTTTTACGTGTATCATGCAGAGGATATTTCTTTCCCTATTTCTCAAGCCACGCATTAGGTGAAAAGCTCTGGGAATTTTGCATGAGGGGCTCACTTTTTAACTCAAGTCTACAGCACTTTTTCAAACAAAGGCAGTGTTATTCTTAAGAGGAATCTGATAGAATTATTTCCACATAGTTATTGTAGAAGAAAAATGTTCTCAATCAAATATTAGTAAATGCCATTCAGCTATCTAGGAAAAGAATCCATAATCCTATTTGGATGCTACAGAAATGCTCAGGCATTAAAATGAATGAATGAATGAATGAATGTCATGCAATACTGTAATTTTTAAAAACTGTAAAATGTAAAATACTTTAAATTAAAAAATGTTAAATACTTAAAATGATTAAAGGAAAACACATGATTTTAATAGATCTGAAAACAAATGGCATAAAATAAAAAAATAGTAGAAAAATACTACAATTATTTTTAGTATAAAAGATAGTTTCACATCCTAGCAATATGATTTTTTTAAATTGTACTCAAATTATTAGCCAGTATTTTGTTTTATTTGAAAAACCAAACTCTTTTTTCTGTTAAAGAGGAACAAAACTGGAATAGCTGCTATCACTGCTATTTATTTTTTTTGTATCATTCTAGTACATTTATTTTAACAACTGAACAATTAATAGTTACAAATATCTGAATGAAGGAGGCATCTTACTATTTTTAAGTGATTGTTTAATTCAAGAGAAACAGGCAAACAAATGATTTATTATCCAGTGCTAAAAAAATAATTGTTATTAATTTTTGTGTATTGAATCAGATTTCTAAGAATTCAGTGTTATTTTTGTTTTTTTAAGTTTCTGAAATCTTTATTCCTTTTAGAATAAAATATCTAACATTAAATATTTAGTATGTCAGAGATTATGCTGAATGTTTTACAAAAATTATTTTATAAGTAGATATTACTATCCACATATTACACATAAAATACTTTTTGGATAGTTTAAGGAAATTACCCATGTTTACATAGTTTTCTAGTTGGATTTCAAACATTCAAGGTTCAAAATTTTTCCATTTTAATAATTCTGCCCCTTTCACCAAGTCTAAATGGATAAATAAAATTATTTTTGACACAAGATAAATTTAGGACCTTAAATAGATTAAGTGATAGTAAAAGTAAGGATAAATTTAAAATTACCCTTAATTTATTTAAAATGTGACTCATTTATAATTTTTCACATTTATCTCAGTTCTATTTCTTAGCACAGGTGAGGGAGATCCTTGTTTTAATGTGCGATATTAAAGAAATAATGCAAAATGTCATCTTAAGGAAAAAATGCTTGTTTTCATCCAGTTAATAAGACATTTGGAATTATCATGAATTTAAACATATAGATAAACCTGAAGGCAAAATATTTTCTAAATTTATCCTTCAACACCAAAGTTGTTAAGGAGTTGTCAGAACCTGTGATGCCTGCCTACTTTGAATCGCTAACGTACAATGTCCACCATCCTGATGTGACTATTTCCAAGCCTTCTTCTGATCATTGTCTGTGTGAAAGCATTTTCAATTTCCATCTAGAACAGAAGTACAAGCAGTAGATATAGCCCAGAGAAACCTTTGGGGCTTAGCCAAGAAGCTAAAATTTTCAAGTTTTAATTTGCTAGTAGTTCTAACAAATTGTTTCAGAAATAAGATTTTAGTCATAAATTATTTTAATCAAATGGAGGGCAAAAATCCTCAAAGTTAACTCTAATCCTTTGCATAGATCAGTGTGATGTTACAATAAGATCAGAATCTGATTCTTATCCTCAAGGCTTCCAGCCACTTGTGATATTCATCACAGGTCCAAAGCTTTTAATTGCAGAACACAAAGACAATTACAATCTGAAACAAAAGAGGAGAAAGCTTTATATACAATCTAGATTCTAGTGGTGTTTATTTGCTGCATCTGCTAGACAAATACATCATTCTCTTAACTCCAAAATAATACTCCTCTTCAGAGCAGTCTTTCAGTTGAGCTTTGATGTATTTTACCTTCTTTCTATTTATTTGTTTTTTCTTTTTCAGTGTTCAATCATACAATATCTTAAGGAATTACAACATTGGTTCTAGTGATAGCTCTTCTTTTGTGGATCAAAGGTCTCTTTCATAGGTTTTTCTGTCTAGTGAAAACCAATTTACGTAGCCTTCAGAGTACCGTGTGCTTTGACTTCAATGTGAAGAATTCTAGACTCCTAAGGTATTTGTTGATCTATCTGCTACTGCATTAATGTTTCTAAAATATTACCATGTAGCCTAATCTCAGCTATCTGAAACAATTTGTAAAGCCTGAAATCATTGTCCTAATGTTATTTCTAGCTATCTAAGCAGTAATTATATCTGTTTCCCCACTTTCTCTTGCTATCATGGTTTAGCTGGGATATTATTATATTAATTTTATATTATATAAAGCAAATGAAAACTTTTCTATGAAATGACTGATTCTCAACGTACTTCCTCAATTCTAAATCATTCGGTGTTTTGGAAGAAGTCTCTGTAGAAGAGTTTCAAAGGTCGCAGATCTTGTACAACTTGTCTGAGGAGGTGAGAGAGTGATGAGTGAAGGTAGTCACCTGCAGGTACAAGAACTGCCATTAGGCATGTTTATATGGTCAAGACCAGGACTTTGGTCCCGCACCAAGACAAGCAGATCAGGCAATCATGAGTTGATACTGAGCCCTTCTGTTGGCCATGGGCCTGATTCCCTCCATGCCCCAAAGTCATTTTTCATGAATGTATACCCTTGAGTCCATATTCTTCTTTTCCACCTGCCTCCACAAAATTACCTGTTATGTTTTGAAGTTCAAAGGTTATCTAAGCAGAGATTTTTTTTCCCCATTGTTCTGCTTGTTCCTTAGTAAGGCCCTTTCAAGTTAATAATTTGTGTTTTTCCTGTCTGGGAAATTCTCTTCTATTTTTATTTGATATTTTCTTTCTGTTGATTTTCTTTTATTTTTCTAGGTTACTGTCTTAGTTTCTTTGAGCTGCTATATAGAAGGACCACAAATTGGGTAGTTTATATAAAGAAAAAATTACTTCTTATAGTTCTGGAGCCTAGGAAGTCCAAGACATGGTGCTAGTATGGTTGGGTTCTAGCATTAGCCCTCTTCCCACTTCATTGGCAGTGTCTTCTCCCTGTGTCCTTAAATGGTGAAAGGGGCAAGCTCACTCTGTTTTATTTTTTTATTATTATTTTTTTGAGGACACCAATCCCATTCATGAGAACTCTTACTTTATGTCCTAAGTGCCTCTCAAAGTTTTACTTCTTAATACCATCACCTTGGGGGGTATCAACATACGAATTTTGGGAAACAAAAACATTCAGTCATTAACAATCACCTTTAACTTTCTAGAATAATCTAGATCTGACCTTTTCTCTCAGGTATCTTACTCTAAATTCTGGGAAATGTTTTTAAAAGGCTCATGTAAAAGCTTTCCAATGCTATATCTTTTCTCAGTTATGTCATTTTTTATTGTAATATATTTCATAAAAGTAATAACTCTCAAATATCTCAGAGTGCATTAATTGTTTATGATCAGTCTTTATTTGACCATTCTTATGTGTTTGTACTTTTATCTCATTTTTTAATATATATATTTTTTAAATTCTAGAATAGTTTTAAATTTACAGAATTATTATTACACAGATTAAGAATTTCCATATACCTCACAACCTGTTTCCCTGTTATTGACATCTTATAACAATGTAGTACATTTATTGCAATTCATGAACATATATGTGTGTGTGTGTGTGTGTGTGTATCTCACTACATAGTGATATAGTGATTCGTTGTTATTAACTCTGGTCTATATATTCTATATTCCTACATCCTCAATATTTTCCTCATATCCTGTTCCTCTTCTAAAATCCCATCCAGTAATGCTTGTTTGGGAAGCACATATATTCAAATCCCATCCAGGATACCAAATTACATTGAATACTCATGTTGTCTTATGGTCTTTTATCTCTACCTGCTTCCTGGGACCACTGTAACAAATTACCACAAACTGGTGGCTTAAAAAGAACAGTAATTTAGTCTACCACCATTCTGGAGGCAAGAAGTATAAGTCAAGGTGTTGGCAGGGCTCTAGGGGAGAATCTGTTTGATGGCCCTCGTCTTAGCTTTTATTGTTGCAGGCAATCCTTGGCATTCCCTAGCTGGTAGATGTAACACTCCAGTCTCTACCTCCATTGTACCATGGCCTTTTCCTTGTGTGTCTTTGTCTGTTCTTTTATGAGGATACCAGTCATATTGGAGTTTTGTCTAGTACAATAAATTGGAGGCTTAGATTGTTTCTTTCATAACATTCTTTGCTTTCAATATATGACTTTAATGTTATAGATTTCCCTCTAAGTACTGTGTTCTTTGCATCCCACAAATTTTTAATAAGTTCTATTTTTATTTTATTCTTTTCGAAATACTTTTGAGCTTGACTTAAGACTTTTCTTTGACTCTTGTGTTATTCGGAAACCTGTTGTTGAAATCTCCAAATATTTGCTCATTTTCTATCTGTTTGTATATTATTGATTTCTAGTTTAGTTCTGTTGTGGTGAGAACTTTATTTGATATCTATGCTTCTAAATTTGTTAAAATATATTATGTCCCAGAATGTGGTCTGACTTTCTTAATATTCCATGTGAGCTTCAGAAGAATATGTTTTCTATAGTTATTGGATGTAGTAGTCTATAGATATCAATTAGGTACAATATATGAATAATGCTGTCAAGTATATTCTACTAATTTGTTAATTACTGAAAAAGGACCATTGAAGTTCCAACTATGTTTTATCAGTTTTTACTTCACCTATTTTGACACTCCTTTTAGGTATATATACATTTAGAATTATTATACCTTCTTGGAGAATTGCTTCTTTCATTACTATGTAATATCAACATGTCTGATAATCTTCCTGATCTGGAGTTGGCCTTGTCTAACGTTATCATACCTAATACAGCTTTTTGGTTAATGACAACATTGTACATCTTTCTCCATGCTTTACTTTTCACCTTTATGAGTGCTAACATTTAAAGTAGATTTGTATACAACATATAATTGGGTCTCTTTTGCTTTGTTTTCCTACTCTTGGCAATCTCTATCTTTTACTTGGCAAATTTAAATGATTTACATCTAAAATGATTATTGACATGATTGGATTAGTATCTAAAATGTTTCTATCAGTTAATTTGTTATTTCTTTTGTTCTCCTTATCTTATATCTTCTCTGCTGTTGAGTATTTTATTTGATCCCATTTATCTCCTCCCTTAATATATCATTTATACTTATTTTTAAAAATTTCATTAATGATTATGCTTTGCAATACACATTTTTAATTAACCTAGTTTATCTTTAAAGATTTATTTATATTAGAGAGAGAGAGAGAACAAGAGCATGAGTTGGGGAGGGGTAGAGAGAGAAGGAGAGAGAGAATCTCAAGCAGACTCCCTGCTGAGCATGGAGCCAGATGGGGGGCTCGATTCTAGGACCCTGAGATCATGACCTGAGCCAAAATCAAGAGTCAGTGGCTTAATTAACTGAGCAACCTGGGCATACTTTTAGCTTATCTTTAAATAACACTGTACCATTTTACAAGTAGTTTAGTCTCCTTGTATGGATAGTTCTCAATTTCTCCTACACATTTCTTCAGTCATTACTATCATTCAGTTTACTTATTCATATGTTATAATCACCCAGCACATTGATACTATTAATTCAAACAAGCAGTTATATTTATGTTAATTAAAATAATAAAACATTTTAAGTTATTTTATTATCTCTTATTCTCTCTCCTACGCTCTTCCTTTCTTTATGTAGATCTGGGTTTTAATCTATATTATTTTCCTTATGCTTAAAAAAAGTCTTTTAACAATTCTCACAGGCAGAAAAGATATAAGATGGGAGTAAGCTTTTTACATGCTGTGATTTTTTTACAATAGAAGTGAGTACATTAATTTGTAAGCAGATAGTTTCCAGAATCTCTTTTTTCTTTAAGAACTTTGTTTTATCAATTTATCTTAGTGTTTCTCTTTCTTGGCATATGTTTTCTCTATATGGTCTTTAATATTTATATATCAATTTTAATTTAAGAAAGAATGACTGTGTTGGTTACTTTATACATTGGTATGCATTTTCTCTGCTATTATAATACCAGTTTGTTTCACCAAAAAGTTTCCTCCACAAATTAGAATACTTTACTGGGACTCCATGGAAAGGCATGATGGCTCATGAGCTTTCATTAAATGAGAAGGCTGGCCTTACACTGATTCCCCTCAAGTGCTAGAATGAAAAAGGTAATTATTCTAGACATGCCAATACCGTACCAACAGTATTATTTTTGAAGATAGTTAATTTTATTCATTTAAAGAAAAGCCTTTTGGTATTTGCCTAGATGATAAATGACACTGTAATAAAGTTCTGTTGACAGAGTTTCAGTTAATGAAACTATTTCATAACCTCTTCTCACTTCATACTCATATCCAGTCCAAGTCTCTCTGAGGTTTCCCGTTCTCCAATTCTTTCCTCTTCTGCTAGTATTCTGTACTTAAATTTAATTCTGTCTCTTTTCCAACTTTCGGGAATGTGCTTATCTTTCCATCTGATCTTCTACCTCTGCTTTAAACTTCCCCAAATCTGCCACTCCCATTTCTATCCCACCTCATTTGCTTTGCTTTTAGGGATTTGCTCACATTTTTATTCTTTTACTATTATATTTGAAGAGAATTAAGTTGAATAGATACAAAAGGACTTCACATCTTATATCTGAATATTCTTATAATTCTTGACAGGAATTTAAGTGACATTCTTTGGCCTTTCTATATCTTATAACACAGTCATTTGTATAGTCACAACAAAAATTACCAAGGCACAAGGCTGGATTTGGAAAAACAAAATAACATTTGCTAGGGCAATGACTCTATGATATATAATGTTTCATTAAAAATGTTTTTAATGTTTCATTAAAAATATTAACATTGAATTATATATTCTATCTCCTATTAAATTATTATTGTTGGTGCACATTTACTTTCCTCTACTTGTAGCTACAAACTCAATAATATATGATAGACTTGCATGCACATATATATTATATATATTACCTTTCCTCCTAGGTCATAAGTTCTTAAAGTATTGGATCACGTACTCTTCATATTTGTAAACCATGAAGTAAAGGTTTTAATATTAAAAAAAAAGTTCTAATGCAGATAACATTTCCAATGCTAGGGAGCAAAACAGAAGAATTAGAAATAGCCCCTTTAAATCTCCACTCATGTGGTATAATTAAGTTCTTAACAAAAGATCTTCTTAACAAGGATTACTGTGTATAGTATACAAAGAAATAAGTTATTCTGCTTCACAAAGGCTTTACCCTCTTGCTATCAGATTTTAAGCAACATTGATGCTCTTCCTTCCACAACCTGCCCTCCTGTACTACCATCGCTCATGCCAAGGGAAAGATGGTCACGTTGCCTGTGCTGCCTTTATACAGACCAATGTTCTTGACATTGGATGTGATATTCATGATTCTTATTGGGCCCCAAACTGACTGATGCTTTCTTCGGTCATGTATACATGTAAACAAAATCATAGAAGTGCGATTGGCTTTTAGGCATTATATAAGCACATCTGATATGCTTGATAGAAAACTTTTATTCCTCCTTCTGCTCTGTCCTAGAATACAAGGTCTGGCACTTGCTGGTTCATTCCTCCAGCCTCTGTCACACCAGAATGATCTCGGCAACTTCTTTACATTTAAAAATTTGTTAGAGAAAGTGGAATTCACCCTTTTAGATTGATAGTCTCACTATGTTTAAGGAGACAAAATTGAGTAATATCACAAACTGAAATACTATGTCCAGGTCTGAAGGATGAAAAGTTAAATCATTCTCTTATTTACTTACTCAAAAGAACGTATCATAGTTAAAATATTTTAAATAAATGAAAGAAGCATATAAACACATTTTGTATGATTATCCTTCTCCATTTGTCAAAGTAATCAGAAACAACTTTCATTTAAAAAGTTTCGTAGTCTAGGGGTGCCTGAGTGGCTCAGTCGTTGAGCATCTGCCTTCAGCTCAGGTCATGATCCCAGGGTATTGGGATCAAGCCCCGCATCCAACTCTCTACTCAGTGCGGATGCCTGCTTCTCCTTCTCCCACTCCCACTGCTTGTGTTCCCTCTCTCACTGTGTCTCTCTCTGTCAAATAAATAAATAAAATCTTTAAAAAATAAACAAATAAATAGTTTTGTGTTCTAGACAAAAGGTAGGACTTCTGGGGAAGATGGCAGAGTAGAATGATCCTAAACCCTCATCCTATGGATACAACTAGAAAACACCCTCATCAGTTTAAATAATCCAGAAGACAACCCAGTGACTGGTAGAACGGGCTCTCCACAGCTACATGTAGAGAAGAGGCTGCACTGAACATGGTAGGAAGGACAGAGACATGGTTAGGAAACAAGATAACCTGCAAGACTGTCCATGAAGGGGAGGGCTTTGAAAAGGGGAGGGGTTTAAATTCTCAGATCAGTGAGGCTTAATACCTGAGATGTTAAAGATCAGTGGCTTTGCTCTGGGAGAGCAGGAGAAAGGAAATTGAATCTCTGCCCTTAAAGAGACAGCACCACAAATAGCCCCACTGAAATACAGGATAGGAGTAGCAGTTTGAAAAATGCCTGGGGTATACGAGGGGGAGATTTGTTTACTAATCTCAGAGGTGTGCCTGAGGTGCAGAGATCTTTGGGAAACTTCTCCAAGAACCAAAGAGTTGGCAGGCACTACTTCCTTTCCGTGCCCTCTAGCCTGGATGAACAGACAGTTTCAGGAACCAGCACAGCACAAACACTCTCCACCTAGCTTGCTAACAGCATATTCCACCACTGCACTCTTCTATGGATTAGTCCCCTCCAACCCAGCCTCAACAGAAGTACATCCAAAGTGGGGCTGTAAGTTTGGCATTGTGCAAGCAACCCTGGCAGAGGCCAATACCACCTCAAAGTGACTTGTGCGTAAGGGAAAGATAACTAAGAGTAGGAGACATAGCCAATTTTCCTAACATACAGAAACAGACCCAGAGAATTCCTCCCAGAGGACACTGAGGAATATGCGCCAAATGAAAGAGCAGGACAAAATCGTAGCAAGAGAGTTAAACAAAATGGATATAAGTAATATGCCTGATAGAGAATTTAAGTAATGGTCATAAAGATACTCACTAGATTTGAGAAAAGAATGGAGGATCTCAGTGAGACCCTCAAGAAAGAGACAGAAAATGTAAAAAAGAACCAATCAGATGAAGAACTCAATAACTAAAATTAAAAATACACTAAATGGAATAAATAGTAGACTAGAGGAAGCAGAAGAACAGATTAATAACATGGAGGACAGAGTAATGGAAAGCAATTAAGCTGAAAAGAGAAAGAAAAAGAGATTACTAAAGAATGAGAATATGGGGCGCCTGGGTGGCTCAGGGGGTTAAAGCCTCTGCCTTCGTCTCAGGTCATGATCTCAGGGTCCTGGGATCGAGCCCCACATTGGGCTCTCTGCTCAACAGGGAGCTTGCTTCCCTCTCTCTCTCTGCCTGCCTCTCTGCCTGCTTGTGATCTCTCTCTCTCTCTCTGTCAAATAAATAAATAAAATCTTTAAAAAAAAGAATGAGAATAGATTAAGGGAGCTTAATGACACCACTAAGCATAACAAAATTCACATTATAGTGATATCAGGCGAAGAGAGATAGCCAAATTATAGAAGCAGCCCAAGTGTCCACTGATAGATGAATGGATAAAGAAGAGGCGATACACACCCACACACACACAGATACACACACACACACACACACACACACATACATACATGCCACAGAATATTACTCACCCATAAAGAAGAATGAAGTCTTGCCAACAGCATGGATGGTTCTAGGGAGTATGATGCTAAATGAAATAAGTCAGTCAGAGAAAGACCAATACCATATGATTTTACTCATATGTGAAGTTTAAGAAAAAAACAAATGATTAAAGAAAAAAAAAGAGACAAAAAACCCAGACTTAAATATAGGGAACAAACTGGTGGTTATCAGATGGGAGATGGGTGGGGATATAGGTGAAATAGGTGAAGGTGTTAAAAATATACTTGTCATGATGAGCACTGAGTATTGTATAGAATTATTGAATCACTATATTATACACTTGAAACTAATTTAACACCGTACATTAATTATACTGGAATTTAAAAAACAAATAAAATTTTTAGAAGTTTTCCTAGTCTATATTCATTCAAAAGAGTGAATAAATCAGAAATGATTTTTAAATATCTTTTCATCCACATGCCAGACTCCTAAGAAATGCTTAATTATACACATACATGCACATACACACATACTTTTTTTTTTTGGTTGGTTGTCTGTGTGTTTGTCCAGAATTAGAGTTATAGGGTATATATTTAATTTCACTCAGTACTTCCTGACCAATCAGTACTTAATATTAACCTCAGACTTTATTGATTGAATTATTTTATTCTCTCAGTAGTTCTGTCATTGGTAGCTTTGTATATTTTGAGCCTATTTTGCTAGATGTACATTCATAATCTTTTTGACTTATTTTTACTTATATCAGTATATAATTTATATCTTTATTCCTTATGATGTTTTTCATCTCACAGTTTTTATTTCTTCTCTTAAAACTACTGCATTATTCTCCTCGTTGTTGTTAACATTTGTCCTGTATTTTTGTGTGGGTGTTTTTATTCAGTTCTTTAAATGTGTCTCTTAGATATTATGATGTTGAATCTTTAAAAAAATCTAATTTGAGAATCTTTTTTTGTTCATTTATTGTATATTTCTATGGTACATATATCTACTGTGTTTACTGTTATATTTCTACTATGTTTACATTCTAATATGACACACAGACGGAAGAAAATTGTGCCATAATTCTAAGGGGCTAAGGCATTTGTGGAAAACCTAAAGAAAAATACACATTTTGCATATGTAGAAAGGCTTTTACTTGTTTAGTGTTTTTTTTTTTTTTTTTTCCTTTGTCCTTTTTTCTATTGTGGCTTCGTATCTTGGAATCAGAATTATTGTAAAAACATTGACCCACCTTTTGCATGAAGTTAGTACCAGTGTGGGCCCCTAGTTTTAATGAAAGGAGACTCTAGATTCTATATTTCCTAGCCCCTTTCTCCAGAAAGAAGCCATTCAAGTGTTAAGGCCAAATACCTGGTCTTTAGTGGTCTCTCAGAAACATACTGTTTTCAGGAATATGTGATAAAGGGATTTTTCTGGTGTTGGACAACAAATTACTACAAAGTATATAGCTTAAAACAACCTGCATTTATTATCTTGCAGTCTCCATGAGCAATGAGTCTGGACAAGCTAATCTGAGTCCTCTGCTCAGGGTATCCCAAGGCTGCATTCAAGGTTTTGATTGGGTTGTTTTCTCATCTGGAGACCTGACTCAGGAGACCTCAGTTCAAGCCCATTCAGGTTGTCAGGCAGAATCTTTTCTTTGCAGATATTTTACTGGGGAATCCAGCATTTTATTCTGGCTGGAGAGCACACTCAGGTCCTAGAGGCCACCCCCAGTCTTTAGAGGCTTTCCATTAGTTCCTTGTAATGAGGACTTTCTTAACACATTACATATTTCAGGAAGCCAACAAGGAGAATCTCATTTTTCAGTCAGCTTAGTAAGAGTCTTATATAGTATAACAAACAATCACTTGTAATCAAACAAGTGACATCTAAATGTCATGAAGATGATATTCCATCACCTTTGCCATATTCAGTCAGTTAGAAGCAAATTACAGGTCCCACCCACACTCAGTGGGAGAAATTATACAAGCTATGAACATGAAATCATCAAAAGATCTCTCCACCACAACCTAGTTGGATTCTAGTTGTCAATCCTGAATCCTGACCATCTGTGTCTTTTCATCAGAAGTATAACACTTGTTGCTTATCATCAATTTGTAGTCAGTGTATGAATAAAACATTTTAATTTTATGGGAATGAAATCTCCAAGAGCAAGATGAATAATTTTTGACAAAATCACACCTAGAGTTTTCAAAATAAATAAACATTTTCAAAATTTTCAAAAATTTCAGGTATCAAAATTAGGGCAAGGTCATGTGGTTACAGGCAGGGACTTCACACTGAATACGTATCTACATATCTAATACATTTCCTTTCAAGGAGGAACCCTGTTGTCAGGGAATTGAACTAATTTTAATGACCAAGGCAGTCTCAATCAGAGGATGCAGTGTTTACATGTGGAAGCATTTGAATTGATGAGTGATGTATTGTTTACTGGTCAGATAGCTTTGATTTTGCATTCTTTTATGTAGTGAGAGCTAAGAAACTAGAAGTGCATCAAGCCTTCAGTACGCTCATATATATGTAAGATTCAAAATATGAGTTTAAACATAAGTTTTAGAATGGGTGACATTTAATAACAGATAAAATAAGTGTCCAAAATAGGAGCGCCTGGGTGGCTCAGTGGGTTAAAGCCTTTGCCTTCGGCTAAGGTCATGATCTCAGGGTCCTGGGATCGAGCCCTGCATTGGGCTCTCTGCTCAGCGGGGAGCCTGCTTCCCCCTCTCTCTCTGCCTGCCTCTCTGCCTGCTTGTGATCTCTCTCGCTCTGTCAAATAAATAAATAAAATCTTTAAAAAAATAAGTGTCAAAAATAATATGTATATCCCTTAACACTGAGATGAAGAAAAAGACATTGGCATTGTCACAAGTCTAAACATCAGGAAAGTTTGAAGACCTGTTTTTGGAACACTTTGACTCAAAAAATTAGATTCGTCAGGAAGCAAAAGGAAAACCACAGTTAGTAGGTTTAAAAAAAAAAAGAAAAGAAAAGTCTTCAGAATTTGGTATGTGAACAAAAAGTAAAGTTCACACTTTGAAAAAAGAACATCAGAAACTCAGGAAGATATATAGGATCAACTTAAAAACAAATTTTGATCTTGTGGTCAAGACAAAAATCTGGGATAGAAAGGGAAAAGAGGATCCAACAAATTCTTTTAACCTACATGTGGTAGAAGAAGAAAGGAACCAAGTTAAGAAAGAGGTAAAATTTTTAAAACAGATAAACTTTCATAAAGAAGGTAGATCTACACCATGCAGAAATGAATTGTAACAGAAAGTTTCTGCTTCTATGAAAGAATATGGGCATGAGAGTGTTTATAGTACTTTCAGTATGAGAAAGTTTTATCAAGGCTTTGGATATTCATCTTCACAATTGTGTATCAGAGCTCATGCTAGACATGCTTTTCCTTATAGGTTTAGGGTGCACAAAATTGCATCCTCGATTCAGTGTTTTATTGTTGTGAATTCCAGGTAGGAAAAGTTGGGAACTAAAAGTGTTAAAATTCTTCTGATAGATCATATTTAAAGGCTGAAAGAATTAAAAATCAGAGAATTGCAAAGGTAGTAGCAAATGAAAAAAAAATTCATATTTCTGCTAAAAATTAAAAAAAAATAAGTATTTGAAATAAGCTGGAGATGACTACTATGGGAAATGCAAGGCTTTGGACATTGGAGAGTAGATTGTGGAAAATGTGAGTCCTCTTCCAAGAGAGAGGGGGAGCGTGAGGGTATGAGATAGAGAAAAGAAGTTCTGGGGAGATAGTTCAGTCTCGAAAGTAAAAGAAATGTAAAGATGAAAATGTAAAAATGTAAAATGTAAATGTAAACGTTAGAAAAAATGGAAAGGGAGGGGCCCCTGGGTGACTCAGTTAAGCGTCTGACTTGATTTTGGATCAAGTCATGATCTCAGAGAGTGAAATTGAGCCCAGAGTCGGGCTCTTGCTGGGGATAGAGCCTCTCTCTCTCTCTCTCTCTCTCTCTCTCTCTCTCTCTCTTTCTCTTAAAAAAATGGAAAGGGAAATTAAGCAGTTCTCATATTTAGGGTAATGCTTATAGAAAATGTTGGGGACTGACCTCATCATCACAAACTCCTATATTCTGTCATGGAAAGGCAACCTATATCAATGGTAAATTTCTCTCCTAGATACAAAAAACATAGTGTCATGCTTTTAGATATTTGATGATACATGACTCCAAATTGGGCATGTAAGTTAAAAAATCAATTGGGTACACAAGAGAAGCGAAACCTTTTAAGACCTCTTTCTTTTCCTCCCTCTTCTCTGCCTCCCCGTCCTCTTCCTCCACTTTTCCTTCTTCTCTTCTTCCTCATCCTCCTTCTTTTCTTCTTTTTGTTCTTCTTCTTCATTGTAGATCCCATTTTCCCAAAAAACATTGAAGGTATATCATTAGCAGACACAATACAGGTCTGATGGCAACATGTACTAAATTCTAATTCATATAGTTTGCTCAGGATAGGATATTTTGCATATATTGAAAACAACAGAAATTGTTTGACTGGTTATTGGATTTTCCAATATAATATTTTTACCAAGTTTATTAAGTAAATTTCAAATGATATTTCTTGGAATCCACGATGGGACTTTCATACCAGCATGAGTATTATTAATGGCATAGGAACACTGATTTCAGACCCTGTAAGTAGGGTTAAGTATGGTTAAATGGTTAATGTATTGTAAGTCAGTGGTGGTTTTTCTAATAGTATTGTGGGAACTATGAAAAGTATCGTATCATATCATTAGTATTTACTTGTATATTTTATTATGAGTAATTTTTATAGGGAGAGACTAATGGCCCTTATAGGAAGAGATTTGCTAGAAGTAGAAAAATGAAATAAAAAAATGACATTAGGCCTAATTGACAATTTGAACTTTGTCATGATTGAGGGGTTAAGCCATTGTCCTGAGTATTTTGGGGTTTAGCTGAGGGAGCTGATTTTTATGTCCTTGATGAGCAGTTAATGGTCCATGACTGAAAATGGCACTTTATTCTAATGTTGTATGGGATTTTTCCTTATTGTTTTACTCAGTTTGGAGTGTTTTAATTGAGTTCTCTACTTCTCATTAGAGAATCTTCAAACAAAAACACAGATTTGAAAAAAAAAAAAATTAAAAACTGTACCGAATCCACCATTTCCCTTAGTCCCTAATAGATCTTATCATTGTGTACTCCCATTAATTTCAGAGGTTGATTACCTCCCGGTTAATTTTTAAATAGAACAAAACATCCATCATTGTTTTGACAACATTTTCTTTTAAAAACTCTACTCTTATGCATAATGAGCTGTAGAGAAAAATCTGTGTTCCTGGTCTGTGCCAACATAATAAATTAAAATATGATCACATAGGGATTATTTTTTATCAACCCTTGAAAATAAAACTTGCGCAAATATAATTAAGTCCATTGCATATTGTATACCAATTCTTTTTTTTTTTTTTAATAGATTTTCTCAATCTTTACACTATTGACATTTAGGATTGGGTATTTCTTTGTTGTAGAGGACTGCCCTGTGCATTGTAGAATGTTTAGCAGCATTCCTGGCTTCTGCCCTCAATGAAAATAGAACTTCTTCTAGTATGACAACTAAAAATGTCTCCAGAGATTGAAAATATTCCCTGAGGGACAATATCACCCTCCTTCCCTATTAAGAATCTCTGCTTTAAATTGACCATGTAAATATCAGTTTTAAATTCATAACACATTTGAAATAATAGTGGAGATGAGAGTTTCATAAAAGAAATAGTTATTTGGTTTAGGATTAAAATGATTGGAATCTATATATTTGAATTACTTCTCTAAATCCTTTTGAAATAATGAGTACAAAATATAGAAAACCCATCTCAGCTCTGGAAGAAGGGAGTATCATTGTCCGCTAGTTAGAATCTTTTACAATTATCTTGTTTGTTGTACTTATTTTAGTACAGATTACACTGAGCTGTCCTCTATTTTTAAGGTAGTTTAAATACATTTTTGACTTACTATATGTGATACCTCTCTGACTTGAAAATGAAAGTGATACTCAACAGAATTTCTCTAACATCAAATAACATAAAGGGTCAGGAAATGGAAGATACCATGGGCCAGTGGGTAGCCATAAAAAAGCAAATATTGATATTATGAGTGGTTTCAAGATATGCAAAAAGCCAGCACTTCAATAATTTACTCTTAGTTCATATTTGATGTAAAAAGGAAGCAAAGTAAGCAGAGAACTTTATCATATGGCATCTAAATTTGAGCGGTGTGCTAAATAGGGAGATAATTTGCATCATCTCTCTCTCACACACATACACACACCCCAACTTATACAATAATGAAATTACCTGAGTGTTAATGGATTTTGTATCACTTTCCCTTGAACAAGTTGAATTCTTTCCTTGTAATTTATTGAAATTATTCACATTAATTCTGTATTTCCCTTACTCTTCTATGGGATTGATATCTTTAAATACAGACTGAAACTATTACACAGGATTTATATTAGTTCCTGATATCGCATAAACTTAGATCCTCATGGAAGGAAATTCAAAAAGAGAAAAATCACCAGACAAAGAAAACTAAATCTAATTCAGAGTCATTCAAACTAATCTGAGGGATTGAAGAAAATATTCCCTTGCGAAACTGACTTATTGTGAGAAAGAAGTCCAAAAGACTGGATAATAATTTTTAAAACTTCTAATTTGAATTTGCTAAGAAAATTTGAAATGACATGTCTTCTCTGAAATGGAATAATCTGAGATCAGAAAAGATTGTATTTTCAGCTAACAGCATGACTTCAGTATCAGAAGGTATAATAACAAAAACAACACATTGTGTCCTACAGAAATCCACATCAGTGAATTGTAGCATATTATAGGGTAGTCTGGCTAGTGTTTCTCATTTATCTCCGTTCTCACATGCCTCCCTTTCAGAGCAAGATCACCTTACAGGTAAGCAAGTGTGTGTCAATAGACTATGGCCCATCTTTTTCTCTTTGGTTACTTAAATTCTTAGGAATTGATACTAAGAGCTTACTTTCAGGATACAAGTTTTTACAAGCAGTTTGCATTTTATTGCATTTCTATTGAGCATCTACTGTACTCAGACATTTTGCTAAGAGATGAAAATAATCAACATAGCATATAAAGTCTTTATTCTTGTGGAGCTTACATCTCATCGGAAGGAACAGAAAGTAAAAAATAAATAAATGTAGACCGTTTATACCAATGTGGAAAGCTGAATAACTTCTTCCCTGCTTCCCAAAAATATCTGTGTGCTGATCCCTGGAACCTGTGACTATGTTACCATAAACTGTAAAAGGCAAGTTTCATTTATGACTAAAGTAAGGATTTTGAGATTGTGATATTATCCTATATTGTAGAGATGTGTTCAGTGTAATCACTGGATCTTTATAAAAGGGAAGCAGAAAGGTCAGATACACAGAAGTAGAAGGAAGTAATTCAAGAGAGAGAAGATGTTACATTACTGATGATAGAGGAAGAGGTTATGAGACAAGGAATGCAGTTAGCCTCAATTAGCTTGAAGGGAAAGGTAAGGCATGGATTCTCCCCTAGAGTCTACAGAAGGAATGCCGGCCTGCTAACACCTTGATTTTAGTCCAGTGATATTTATTTCAGACTTCTGACCTCTGGAACGGTAAGGTAATAAATTTATACTGTTCTAAGGCACTAAGTGATTTGTTATAATGATAGTAGGAAACTAATGTAATCAGGTCTAAATGCTGTTAAGAAAAATTAAACATAGTAAGGAGTAGACAGTGGTAGCTATTTTAAATGGACACACAAGAAAGAACTTCCTGATAAAGTTTGTATACAGGCATGAATGAAGTGAGGAAATGGAACAAGTCAATAACCAGAACTTTATTCCAGGCCAAGGAGGTATAAAGTCTCTGAGGCCAGAGCATGGGTGATTGTATTCTGAAAAAGAGCAGAAGTGCCAGTGTCCCCATAGTGAGGTGAACATCAGGGAAGCTAGGAGATACAGTAAGAAGGTGGGAGATCCAGATTGTTCAAATAATCCATGGGCCATAACAGACTCTTAGCTTTATTTTGTGTATGATAAGAAAATACTGAGATGTTTGGAGAAAAACAATGACACATTTAAAAAGATTACCTCAGCTTCTCTCTGTAAAGAAGAAACTATTCAGTCCAAGAAGCCTGGTGTGATTGTCTAGACAGGAAGTATAGAAACATTGTTGCTACCCATATAAAAGCACTTCTATTTATGCATTTGAACATACCTTAATTTAACAAAGCAGGCTTAAACCTGACATTAATAAAGACAATATTTAATTTAGTAAATATGGTGAAAAGTAAAAATTCTGTTTTGTATATTTCTGTAGTGTTTGAAAATATATCTCCTACATAGAGTGGAATATTCCTCAACACATTAACTTTAATAAAAGAGTTGATAGATAAATAAAAACAAGAGAACAAATCTAATATAAGCACCCACCTCATGTACAGTAATCCTATTTGTGTCAGAAAATATTTCTATTTTAACAGAATTGAAAAGATACATAAAAATGTATAATTAAATTATTTCCTGAACATTGGAATGTTATAATCCTCTGAAAAATACATTATTTTTTCTTGATGCTTTTACTTTTAAAATAATATAGACAACCCATCCAAGATGAATATTTGAGAAAAATATTTTGCTGTATCCCACCTATACTTCTTTTATTTTTTTTTAATTTTTTATTTATTTTTTATTTTTTTCCTATACTTCTTTTAAATTTGTTTTAAAATGAACAAATACCTGGGGTGCCTAGGGGCTCGATAGGTGCCTAGGTGTCTCTGCCTTTAGCTCAGGTCATGATCCCAGGATCCTGGGATGGAGCCCCACATCACATCTGGCTCCCTGCTCAGCAGGGGTCTGCTTCTCCCTCTGCCCACCATCCCCCGCTTGTGCTCCCATACTCTCTCTCTCACTCTAAAATAAATAAATAAAATATTTTTTAAAGAGAAAAAAGAAATAAAATAAATATCTATCTATCTGTCATCAATCATTTATAGAGCGCTCCTCAAGAGAGGATAACAGATTGGAAATGAAGGTAGTTTGTGCTGTAGGTAGAGAGGCATAAAACCCTTACCCATGGACCACAGAAAACAGAGATGTGTATTATATTAGGCAAAAGTTGGGGCACTACAAGGGTAATTATGCTAGTTAAAGAGTGAAATTTTGCCCCAGTTATGTTCTAGCTCCTAATACAAATCCAGAACAGAAACTATTCATCATCTAGGTAAAAGTCCTGCAGAAGCTATTTAGTTGCTTCTCCAGTCTTTATATCATCCAAGACTTCCAGATTTATACATCATGACTACAGTGGGTATCTCATAGACCTCTAAAACTTAAAACTTGGTGTCATCAAAGGATATCTTGATTTTTCTCATAAATATGCTCTTTCTCAGGTCTTTGGTAATTTAGCACGTCTCTACTATGCCCCCAGTTGTTTAATTTAAAAAAGAGAAAAGTAATTATTTTCTTTTAAATTGTGGTATAATTTGCTTTCTGTAACATACATATCAAAAATAATGCTTAATATATTTTGTATATGTATATATTCGTGGGTCCACCATCTATATCATGATAAAGAACATAGCTCTGTACTCTTTTCCATCAAGGCAACCTCCCACCCCAAGAAGTCCCTACTCAAGTCTCTATCCTGACTTCAAATAGATTTGTTTTGCTGTTCTCAAATTTTAAGTAAATGGAAAGATACCATATACATTGTTTTGTATCTTCTTTCCCTTAACATGTTTTTGAGACCTATTCCTGGTTTTACCTGTATAACGTAGAATTCACCCTTTCTTATTACTACAGAATATTCCATCATGAGAATAATCCATAGTTCGCTACTATACTTCTGTTGACTTTTAGTTTGTATTATTATTAATAAAGTATCTGTAAACATTATTTTATAGTTTTGAGGGAGACATAAGATCTCATTTCTCCTGGGCATATACCTAGGCTTGAAATGGCTGGGTCATACCACATTACATGTATTCATGTCTTTTTAGGCAACTCTTGGATGAAACAGGTTTTTAGACTTTTCTTATTTTTGATGACCTTTGTGGATTATGGGTCAAGTATTTTCTAGAGTGTTTCTTAATTAATATTTGCTTGATATTTCTCATTATTAGACTAGTAGACTGGGAATATGTGGGTTGGGGAGGAAGATCACATAAGTGAAGTGACATTCTCATCATATAATAACAAGTGAATGTCCTATTAACATGACTGATTACTATTGATGTTAACCTTGTTGGCCTGTTTGAGATAATGTTCGTCCTGTTTCTTCATTGTAAATTGACCCTCCTTTTTTTTCATATTGTACTCATCGGAAGGAATTCACTGCACTCAAGCTATGTTTAAGGAATAAGGATTTGTGCTTTCACACTTGGAAGGCGGAGTATTTACACAAATTATTTGTATTTATTATTCTTCTACATAGGAGATTTTTTTATTCTCCATTTACTTATTCAGTCATTGATATCAGTATGGACTCATGGATATTTATTTTATATTTTGGTGTACATCCAACACTAATTAATTTATTTTGTTGTTCAAATTGTTCCAGCTTTGGAACAGCTCCTAATGGAGTTCTTTGAGTTGAATCTGGTATCCCCTTTAATATCCCGTGTGTGTGTGTGTGTGTGTGTGTGTGTGTGTGTGTGTTTAGTACTTTTTTTTTTTCCTGGCATTATAAGATGCCTAGGCTCATGTTATATATTTCCTATTAAAGTCTTAGAATTAGTCCTTTCTACAAGACATCTTGGTTCCATTTATTGGTATTAGGGATATTCGAAACCAATATTTATATATTACATATCTTTACTGCTCCTAGGATTTTCTTAGTACTAGGCCCTATCAACATGTATGCATAACTCATGTACATGCAATGACTAGTGACAAACATTTCTGCATGTAACCTATATCTGTAGGAAACTAAGTACGAATTCATACTGATGTCATCAACTCTAATCCATTACCTTATGGGCCATTCTAGCTTTTTCCCCTTGCTTGTATTTGATTTCCCACTCCAACAGTGAGGAACATGGTTCCTGCTATCCATTTACTTACTATTTATTTTCCTGTATACATTGATAACTCACACCTCCTTCTGGAACAACTTTATCAACAAATGTATTACAGACTATTTTGTTTATACTCTTACAGATTCCACTAACATTAAAAATTACTCAAGTTGATACTTGTTTGCCCCAATACTATTAGTGAGTTGGTTTCATACATTTGTAATAGTTATGTTCATTTGTCACATTCTGAATTCCTTAATGAAAGTCCCAAGCTCCTAAATAACTTTTTTTAAATTGCATACATTAAGATCTTTGTACTGTAAAGTTCTAGGAGTCTTAAAGTCTTCTATACGCCATTACAGTATAAGAAGTATAGTTTCACTGCCCTAAAACTTGCCTACATTTTAGCTCTTCACCATCTTCCCACCTAAAACACCTGGCAACCACTTATCTGTATAGTATCCATTTAGCTTTGCTTTTTCCAATCTGTCACATAATCGGAATCCTACAATATGTGGCTTTTTCAGAACTGTCAGTTTTACTTAGTATGCATTTGAGGTTCATGTGAGTCTTTTGGCAGTTTGATAGATTATTTTTTATTGTTATTGGATAATATCTCATTGTTTCATGTTTGTTTTTAAGATTTATTTATTTGAGAGAGAGAGAGAGAGAGAGAGAGGAGAGGCAGAGGGAGATGGAAAAAAACCTCAAGCAGACTTCCCGCTGAGCACAGAGCCCAATGTGGAGCTCAATCCCGCAAACTTGAGATCATGACCTGAGCCAAAACCAAGAGTCCAGGGCTTAACTGACTGAACCACTCAGGCACCCCATATTCATTCACTTATTAAAGAACATTTTAGTTGCCTTCAGTGTTTGATGATAATGAATAATAATGATATAAACATTCATGTGCATGCTTTGGGTGGTCATAATTTTAAAAATCAGATGGAACATAATTGCTGGATAATATGGTAAGGCTATGTTTAGCTTTGTAAAAAAAAAAAAAAAAAACACAACGTTAAATTGTCTTCCAAAATGGCTGTAACTTTTGCATTTCCAGAAAAAAAAAGGGATGGCAATTCCTGTTACTTCGTATCCTTGTCAGCAATTTGTATTCTTAGGTTTTTGGATTTTAGCCTTTTTTATAAGTGTGTAATGCTGTATCATTTTTTAATTTGCAGTCCCCTAATGAAAAATGATGTTGAGCATCTTTCCATAATCTTATTTGCCATTTGTATAATTTCTGTTCAGATATTTTCTTATTTTTAATTGGGTTGTTATTCTGATATTGATGAATTTTAGAGTTCTTTGTATAACTTGCTTTTAGTTCTTTTTCAAATATGTGTTATGCAAATATTTTCCTATAGTCTAATTTTTTTTCATTCTCTTAACAGTGCCTATTGCGTAGTACAAAACTTAATTATGATAAAATCCGATTATCACTTTATTCTTTCATGGATTATGCTATTTTTGTTGTATTTAAAAACTCATTACCAAATCTAGCACTATATTGATTTTCTCCAGTGTTTTCTTTGAGAAGTTTTATGGCCCAGAGTGTGGTCTGTCTTGGTGACTGTTCCATGTGAGCTTGAGAATAATATATTTTTATTTGCTGTTGTTGGATGGAGTATTTATAAAAGTATTAGACAAATTGATTATTTAAATCATTGTTATATAAAGGAACCATTTCAGTTGGAGTACTTTTGACCTTTCTTCAAGCTCACTGACTTTTTCCTTGGCCATGTTAAGTCTACTGCTTAGCCCATGAATGGAATTATTCGTTTTTAATTTTTGTGTTTTCTAGCATTCCCTTTTGATTGTTTCCTAACATTTCCATCTTTTCTGCCTATATTATCAATCTGTTATTGCATGTTGTCTCTTTTCTATTAGAACTTTTGACATGTTGATCACAGTTCTTTTATTTTTGTTTTATTTTGTTTTTATTATGTTCTGTTAGCCAGCATATAGTGCATCATTAGTTTTTGATGTAGTGTTCATCGATTTATTAGTTGTGTATAACACCCAGTGCTCATCACACAACATATAACTTCCTCCTGGTTACCCCATCCCGCCACCTCCATCCTTCTGTAACCCTCAGTTTGTTTCCTGGAGTCCAGAGTCTCTCATGGTTTGTCTCCCTCTCTAATTTCTTCCCATTCAGTTTTCCCTCTCTTCTGTGGTCCTCCATGCTATTTCTTATGTTCCACATATGAGTGAAACCATATGATAATTGTCCTTTTCTGCTTGACTTATCTCACTTAGCATAATGTCCTCCAGTTCCATCCATGTTGATGCAAATGGTGGGTATTCATCCTTTCTGATGGCTGAGTAATATTCCATTGTATATATGAACTACATCTTCTTTATCCATTCATCTGTTGAAGGACATCTCAGCTCCTTCCACAGTTTGGCTATTGCAGACATTGCTGCTACGAACATTGGGGTACATGTGCCCCTTCTTTTCACTACATCTGGTTACAGTTCTTTTAAACCTGTGTTTTATAATGCTAACATCTGTGTCATATCTGAGTCTGTTTCTGATGCCTGCTTTTGTCTTCAGACTGTCCCTCTTCTTGTCTTTAGGTGTGCCTTAGGTGTTTCTGTAGGACAAGGTGCATTGGGTAATATGATCTGAATTAAATAAGTAATTATTATGAGGCTTTATGTTAATCTGGGTGATAGTTGTATTTTGTTTAATGTTTGCTTCAGGAATAGTTGCCAAAAGCTTCAGATTTCTCTAGTGTTCTTGTTTTTATTTGCCATTTTGATTTTGGATTTCCCTAGGTGTTCCTCCTTAGAGAGAGTCTGCCTGTTGCAGTGCTTTAATCTACGATCCACTGTTACTGTACTGGGGCTGTTTTATGTGGTAATAAAATGTGAGGGAGAGGAACCATTGTATCATCTTATGATTAATACTCAGTCTTTTTATAGACCTGTGTCTCTGGGATGCAACCTTGACAAGTGTTTCTCCATTGGAATTGCCTTTTTTTACCCTAGAAGAGATAGGTGGTCAGTGAAGGCCTGAGTGGGTGTAAAGCACCTTCACATGTTGAAATGAAGCTATGGTAAAGTCTTTTCTCTTGAAGGGTAGTCCTTTGGTATGGAGAATGTTCTGGGTATGTTTCATAATGATTATCTTCCCCTTCTCCTGACAGAATATTGAGGGTCCCTTTCATCTTAAAGCATGAAGGGTTCCCTGGAGGTAAACCCCACAAATGTGTGACTGTGACTCATAGGAGTTTCTCACTGCCACACTTCATCTAAATTACCACTTAACTTTTCCTACCAGCTCTCAGTTGTGTATCTCTGGGTGTACCTTCTTTAGATTTCTGCAACCTCATTTCTCTGATAGAGACAAAAAAAAAAAATTACTAATTTTTATGTTGTTCAGCTTTTTCTCATTGTAAAGATAAGACTGATATCTTCCAAAGTCCTCACATTTCTGAGCTTTAACTGAAAGTCTGTCATACAGTTTTCATTTTCATTTCCGTGCTGCTAGTGATGTTGAGCACTTTTCATATGTTTAGCCATTTGGCTGTGTGTGTGTGTGTGTGTGTGTGTGTGTGTGTGTGTGTGTATGCAAAGAAAAAAGTGCTACTCAAAGGCAGGAAGATGACATTTGCAATACATATTGATGAAAAGGGACTTGTTCCCAGAATAAGCTCTACAAGTCAGAAAAAAAAAGACAATTCAATGAATAAAATGCTTTTGATAGAATTCATTTCTCTTTCATCAAGACTTATTGACCATATAAATGAATGATCCCCTAAGTCTATCACTTATCTCAAAAGTACAGAGTAATGTACTTTTTTCATCATAATCCAAAATGCCATCGCCTTTTATTTGAACACTGTACTTTCATCTAAATTTAGTCTTTTCTTCAAAGCCCAATCCTCCAATTTCCATCTTCCAAAGTTAGAGTGATTTTAAAAGCATAAATATCACTTAATTTCCCAAATTAAAACTCTACAGTGGTTTTCAATTACAAATAAGATAATATCCAAAGTCCCTACCATAGTCTCTGAAGTCCAGGATGGTGTCACTCACCACTTTAGTTTCTTACACTGTCTTCTCATGGATTGTGCTCTATTAATTCTGGCCTTCATTATGTTTCTTATACATACTGAGAGTATGCCTGCTTTACATTATTCCTTCTGCCTGGAATAATTTTTGTGTTTTGAGCTCTTCTTGTCATTTAGGTTTCAGCTTACATGTCATTTACTAAAAGAGATTTTTTTCTTACCACCTAATTTAACATAGTCTTCCAAATCATTTCAAATGTTTATTGCTATAACTAAGAGAAATTTTTATTCGACTGGCTTAAATCATAAGAATGATAGATAATTTCACTTAATAGCAAGTTCTCATTAGGATTGTCTGTGGATATAATTTCTGAAATGACTCAGTGATGTTATCGTAGACCCCATTTTTCCATCTTTCTGCTAAATAACTTTTATAACTTCAGCTCAGTGAGTATTGAAGGGGGGTGGGCATGCTGGATAGGGGCCAATGGTGCCCACCAGCTGCAATTCCTTCTTTTATAATTGTTCTCTGTAATAGCCTCTTGTTCTAAATCTTAGCTTGGTATTTATTATTTGATACCTTCCTGTTTATTATTAAGAATAATTGTGTCGTAATAAAAATTACAGGCTCTCGAGTTTCCCTGCTATCATTGAATTCCTTATTCCACTTCTTCCGAGCTGTTTGACTTAGGGAATTTACTTAACCCCTCTGTGCTTCAGTTTTTCATTACAAATAAGAATCATTATAATGGTATCTATATCAAAGCATCATTGTAAGGATTAAATGAGTTAATGTATGCAAAATGCTCAAAACAGTACCTGTTTCATATGCTGTATGAAGGTCTACTATTTTTCCAATATAATTTGATACTTTTGTAGCCTCTCCCTCCCCATTCATACACACACACCAGAAAATAAGTTCCAACAGAAAAATATTTCATATGACTTTGTGCGGAAGAGTTAATTTAGCATGTCTGAGACTACTATTCTTAGAAAGTCTGCTTGAAAGATAGGCACTTGTCAGTATCTGGAAACTTGGGTTTCAGGAAGGTTCCCACGATTCCCTAACTGGTAAGAATGGCTCACTCACCTTAAACTGTACAAGCAATATGGTTTATGCCGAACACCTGTCTCCCTTTAGGGAGTCTGAAATGTTCATACACGTTAGGCAGAGATTGCCTATGTGAGCTGCACCCAATAAAAGCCTTTGTTACTGAATCTTTAATGAGCTTCCCTGGGAGAAAACATTTTTTTTGTGTGTTGTCACAGCTCATTACTGTAGGAATGTAGTGTGTTCCATGTGGCTCTACTGTAAGAGGACTCTATAGCTTGTTCTGGTTTCCTTTGGACCACCTCTTACCTTTGATAAAATTATTTTGTTTCCTTTTGTTGTAATAAATCATAGCCATGAGTATGACTACATATTGAGTATAGTGAGCCCTCCTAGAGAATCCCTAGCCCTGAGAGCATCTTGGGGACCCTGACACAGACTTGTTTACCAAAATCTAGAATTGTGACTTACAGTAGATTGTCAATGACAGTTGAAAAAAGTTTACAAAATAAAAAATATATGAATAATTATAACTTAGTTATAATTATAATATGGTGACACAGGTTTAGGAAAAGATAAACTTTAGCAGAGAGGAAGCTCCTTTCCACCAAAGAGATGATGTTCTTTGATGGCTGTGTACTTACCACATTTTATCATAAACAACTCAAACGTCAGAATAATGGGCCATAAGGAAATTGTGGGAACGAACAAATTGTGACTATGAACAACGTCATATGTCCACCAGCTATTTTGGTCAATACCTTAATCATCAGCATAAAATTGGTGTGGAATATAAATTCTGGAATGCTACGATAAAAAGGCTACTAATAAAAATATAATAGGTATTATGACTAAATCTGAGACATTATTTCCACTTCAGGTGGTTAGTATGAGGTAAGTAGAGTGAGATAAGTAAGTTAAGTAGGAAGCTTAGTTTATTTTGAATACATGGAGTGTAGGAAAAGAAACACCCTATATGTTACTCACATGCAAAAAGCAGGGATTCTAGGGAGACACATTGGAACAATATCAGTGTTCCATGCTGGAGTCCTGCACAGAACTTAAACACTTAAAGAGCAACCCACAAAATACTCTTTTGTACACTTTTTTTTCCCCCTTTCCATTTCTATTCCCTAACATAGTGCTTGGCAGATAGTTAAGCACTCACTAGAAGAGAGTTTAGAATTATGCCTACCATGTGGTAGGTAAAGTCTCGACAGAGATTTCCAGGGGAAAGAACACAAGCAGAAATAGAAGTATTTTGAGGTCCTTAACATAACACTGTCTTTCTATTTTACTTTGTATTCCAAGTACCTACTATAGTGTCTTGGACAAGTAATGAAACCAGTAAATACTTTCTGAAACATTTTAAGTTGCCTAGTTTGGAAAATGTAGATGCAGCCATGCCATACTGGAAAGATTATTAGGTTGAGTTCAGAAGATGTCAATTCAAGTCCTGACACATTCAGGTGATATTGATGAGTTATTTATTCTGTAACTTTCTTTTTTTATCTGTAAATTGAAACTAATCATAGAGAATTTATAAGAATTAAATGAAATAGTGTAACTTAGGAAAGCAATTTTACAAGCACTTTAGAAAGGCCCAGGCAGTATTATTAAAATCTAAGGATGTGGTAAGAAATGAAAAAGTAATATTTTATCACATTATGCAAGGCCTTGAGTGTTAGAGTTTATTTATTTATATAATAGCAATGGAATTTTTAGCAGTATATTAGAATGATTTTGTATGTGTGTGTGTGACTGAAATTAAAAAGATTTTGCTTTTCTATGGCCAAGTATTTTAGAGCAAAGAGAGTCTAGAAAAATGTTGCAAGTTTATTGCAGAATTTAGATAAGAAATAAGCATTGATGGTGATTACAAGAATAGAAATGTAAAGAAAATCATGAGTTGAGAGTTTTAAGAATTTGTCTATATTTCTTCCAAATTCCTATTAATTTAGTCTTTCATTTCCAGCTAAATAATATCCTGCTTATTAATTTAAAATTCACATTTAAATTCTCTAAATATTTTTTAAATTTAAGTTTAAATACTTTAAATATTTTTAAATTTACAATTTGTGAAATTTCTTGCACTGTATGTCAAAATTCCTGGAAACAGTAACTATTTGGTTCTATACCACCTGTTTCTTTGAGTAATCTACAATCCTTGAAAAGAGCTTTTCGAAGAGTTGCATTCAACAAAAAATTTTTGAAGGAAAGAAGAAATGAATAATTGACTAATTGCATCACTGATGTTCTAAATATTACCTCAGGAAGCTAATAGATAGCAACCAAATTCTAATACTTCAGAAATTAATAATGCATTATGAAGTCCAGCATTTTTAGTTTTAAGTAAATTTTAACTCTTTCTTTTAGAAAAAAAATTTTTTTAAGTTTTTTTTACTAGTTTTTAAAAAAAATTTATTTTAATATAAAGTTAGTTAATGTAAGTGTCATATTAATTTCAGGTGTTAATATAAGTGTCAGTTAATATAAGTGTCATATTAATTTCAGGTGTACAACATAGTGATTCAACAATTCCATACATCGCCCAGTGCTCAGCACATTGCACCCCTTAATCCCATCACCACATGTTTAAAAGTTTTGAGAAAAGAATGTGCCCCACATTTTCTTAAAAGCATTTTTTAAGGTCATTTGAATTGTGATTGTTTCTTCCTATTGAAAGTTGCTGTTTTTTTCTGCATATTCAACTGTTTGAGGAAACAGGACTGAAAGTCAAATATTGTAACATTTTCTTTCATTTAATTCAAAAGGCCTCTAGAAAGTAATGAGATTTATTCTTTGAATTACTTTATAATTGTTCTTTAACTACGCTGTGGTATTTGATAATGTCAAAATGATTTTGCTTTAGGGAAAGTGATTTTAGCCCTTGAAGAAAATTAATTACCTTTTGCTAAGTAAAGAGCATTTTATATATTTTATGTGAACTAAGGAAATATTTTTAAGGTTAATTAATCTGTCTTCTGACAATTACAGAGAAACTTTGGAGAAAAAAATTGCTTATGCATTCAGGTCAGTTTTGGTTATGCTAATACACTGACACACAAGAAAATATCAGATTCTTTCATACTTGAAGAAAAGGAATTACACTTCTCAGATATGAGGTATAGGAGCAGCATGACTTCAACTCTATTGTATGATCCAGTTTGCTTTCTTTAAAATCTTTTGTCAGGAATTGTGCTAGTCAATTTAACAAATGCTTAATATACTCTAGAAAATAACAAGTCTATTGTTTTTCCTTGATGTTTTCATTTGTTAATGCGCTTCTTTATATTAGATTAAACTCTCAAAGACTTAGATAGACATATGGAGAAATATGTATATGTATCTTGAGAAGTATAGATGGTTAGTAATTCATAGGAAAAGATGAAGAGGAATAACACCAACCTATTAATAGTGGTTACCTCTTGGGAAAAGGAATGAGTGAAGGAGAAGTAAAGTGAATATATATGGGCTTCTACTATTTCATATTTTTGTATTATTTATTTCTCATATTATTACTGTTCATGTTATTTGAGTAGTTGAGAATTTATACA
>CM052885.1:39652324-39671842 GCA_028534135.1 Potos flavus
TGTGTGTGTGTGTGTGTGTGTGTGTGTGTAACAATAAAAGACTAAAGGATCCGTATCCAAAATATAAGAATTCCAATGAAAAAATTAATGATTAAATTTGAATAATTGGCAGGAGTAATAAAAATATTAAGGAACATTAAGCTCTAATAATCCAATAAAATATACTGTACTCTCACTCCATTCACAAATTTTAAATGTTGAAAGCATGAAGTGTTAGCAAGGAAGCAATGAAAGAGAAAAATCTTAAACATCGCTGGGTGGAAGTATAAATTCATACAGTACTTTTGGAAAATTATTTGGTGTTATCTAATGAAGTTGGCAACCCAGCAGTACCTTTAAAGTCTGTTATAAACAATGGTTGTTCAATAGTAGAGATAAATGGAATCAACAGACAAGACAATACAGGAAAGTATAGTCTCCTTGCATGACTTTACTCATGGAGTTAAAATTATGAAAGCAGCATGATTTCAAGTGTGGATAAAATCCCTAAGTTTCAGGAGCCACTAACTGGGAGCCCAGTTTTAAATGTCAGCAATGTACTCTGACTCATGGGCTAAAGGAGGAGCCACATGGAAAATCAATCCCTATTTTCAAGTATGCTAGAGAAACATGACATTTGAAAAGAGGGTAATTAGACAATTGAGTTGCATATATAATCCTTGCAAGTTTATCCCACGAAATACTCAAAAGATGTATTTCTACCACCATTCTACCTACCACCTTTTCTTTTGCATATTTGACAGTTTTTTTCTTGAGTAAAGAGTATATTTTCACATGTAATAATGTGTAATATTGTAAAAATTGCATTGTTTGCTCCCCTAGTCTTGCTTAATTTGAGAGTTATAATTACCTTCAATTTTCTTGAACAGAGTGAATGCAAAGTGTATTGGATTTTAATTTAAAATGCTATTTCGTAGTTGATTTAAGTAGTAAAATGTAATACACAAATTGCACTTTTAGTCAAATGACTCTGAAGTATTTTTTGAAGTGCATAATTAAACTATTCAAATGTGTACTGATAAGCCACTTTTAGAAGCTCTGGAGTACTCCTAAAGGTGACTTGGAAAAACCCCAGAACC
Organism: Potos flavus; assembly: GCA_028534135.1. NCBI lineage: Eukaryota > Metazoa > Chordata > Mammalia > Carnivora > Procyonidae > Potos > Potos flavus. The sequence goes on from CM052885.1 coordinate 39,653,404, forward strand.
AAACTTCCTCTGTTCTTGCCTTCCACAACACCTGGTAGACACTTTGAATAATTTGTTTTTGAAGTACTTCATAATAAAACGCTTTTCACTAGTTATTAACATAACTCAGCAGAATTAGTCTAGTTTGCATTTTATAGGCATTTGAAAGTAGGACATATTTTCAAATGACTACACCTCATTACCTTTAATAAGAGCAGCCTTGTGCTACTTCACAACCTTCATTGGCACATGTGATTAAATAAATGTGTTTATCTTATGCACATAATCATTGCTATCTCATCATAATAAAACCTTTTAAGCCCTTGACTTTTCTTCAAAACAGACTATTCTTAAAAAATAAATAACTTTATAATTTGTCCTGTTTACGTTCTACATTTTCTTAAAGAGCTCAGATTGCCTACAAGATACTGTTTTGTCATCTAAGCGACCTAGCCAGAGCTGAAAAAGGCAAACTTGTATTTTACTTTGTCACATGGTAACAGTAAGGTTGAAAGATAGTTGTTACATTTTTCCTCTTGTCTCAGGAATGCATTGTTTGTTGCTATGCTGTATTCTGTGTTGGCTCAGTAATCTCTTGCACAATGTACATTAGTTGTAATGATTTTTCACTCTGTGGTTTATACCTTAGCCTGTGGATTCAAATTTCTCTTATATATCTGTAGACACTTACAAATCATTTTCCTTTTTCCTGATGCTAACACAATTTGAAAAATCCAGATTTTCTTTTATTAATGTGAATGACATCGATGTCTTTACAGTCAAATGCGATATAAACATTTTCCTCTTCTAGAACAGCTAAGAACACACTTGGTATATTGTGGGACTTTCTTTATTCCATAACACAGTATGCATACCAGCCCTAATTCAGACTCTCACCATTTCCTCTTAATATACTACAAAAATCCAGAAGACTAAAACTCACAAGACAATCCTAATTCCTTCCCTATCAAATGTAAACATTTGTTTTAAAATGAAGATTAGATTAAACATGAAAATACTTAAAGGAAAAAAATATATATATAGTTGATAATGAGTTTAAAACACTTTTTTTTAGTTTGAAACTCAACATTTATGTTCTAGTTGTATATTTTTACCAAAATATAAAATGGGCATGTTTAAATATTATCTATGCATTATCATCAGTGAGTCTTTATTGCTTGCCTCTAGGTTCATAAATTAGCAGCTAATACTCAAATGCAGTATTTTTCAAATTGTGTCAGTGGTCAGTTTGAATGAATCTCCTGAGATCTTTGTTAAAAACACAAACTACTTCGATGCTCTTCAGGCCTACAAAATCAAATATCTGGAAAGAATACTCATTAACCAGCTAGCTTGGTCATATCAATATGCAGTGATTTCTGAGAACTATGACTCTGCTCCATGGATTCTGGTTTGTTCCTTTCTCAATATTGTATCATTTTGTCTACATTCTAGAAAATATTTTGGAGGGAGGTGAGTGACTGAGAATAAGTGGGAAGCTTGAGAGAGGGAGAGAGATACATAGTGACCATGACATCCTAGCAACAATGTTTTTTCATGTACTCCATCTGCTGGAAGTGTCAGAGAGTCTAACAATGAGGCTCAGATAAGAATCTATCTTGGACCAGCAGTCTCCTGGATGAAAGCCACAGGATCAGAAAAAGAGCCATGTATATCAACCTGCCATCCAATTGCAGATCTGAGATTTGAACATCATTCAAGTGAATAGGAGGTAGGGAATAAAAAAAATAGTAATAACACCAATCAAAAAACACAAAGTGAAGGTATTCTCTATTTCTGACATATTTGGAGATATGTTAGAAACATCAGCACAAGCAAGCAAGTAAATAATTATGACAAGACACACTTGAAAAGTAAAATACAGCATAGCAAAGAAAGGAATGGTATGCTGAAAACTGCCAAGACAGTCAGACTTCTGAAAATTACTTGTATAGAAGCTGAACCATTTAGCATTCTCTCTCTGATACATGAATCAATAAGTGCTGGGAAAGAAGCTGAAAGGCTTTCTGAATACATGAGTGTAACACTCCTTGTCTTCAGTGAGTCTCATGGAAATGCCCCCCTAATTATGAATGTTAGGATTTAGGAAGAAAGACAACCAAAAGTTGACCCTAAAATTGCAATGGCTATTAGCACCTTAGGATGCAGACAGGACATGACACAGCCATGGATTAGTGCTTCTAATGCAGACTGCCACATCTGTACTGGATCTCTCAAAGGGAGAGCAGCAAGCACAACAAACAAAACAGGTGCAGAGCCTTCTAAATTGGAAAATGGAAAAAATAACTATAACTGAAAAGATTGGAGCCACCTTGAAGAATCACTAGAAGTGAATATCTTTTGAGGCTGCATAAGGAAATAGGAAAGCATTTTTGGGAAGTGTACAATTTCTGTTTTTTAAAGATTTTTAAAGTCCCTTTATGTTTTAACCTGGAATAAGAACTTAGAGAAAAAAAGAAAAAAAAAACACCTAAGATTTTTAAAAAAATGTGACATGATGATGTAGCTCGGATCATAGAATTTTATATCATGATAAATAACAATCATTTTTCAAACATGAAAAAGAATTTGATAAGAAGGAAATGAAAAGAAGTGTGCAGAATTTTTTAAATTATAAGGAATATATTCTGTTTTTATTTATTTAGTGGCCATTTTGTTTTCTTACTATCAGAGTTGTGCCTTTTCTTTAGTCTTTCAATTGAGCATTCTTTTTCTTTTTTGATTTCTAATTGCTTTTTTGATGTAAGTTATTTAAAAATTTTGGAGATTCTTTGTTACAAGTGTTTTCTGAATGTTTATATTTGCCTTTTACATGTGTTCATTTTATTTATGTTATAAAAGATCCAGTGGAAAATGCTTCTCTCCTATCCCTGTTCCTGAATGATCCAGTCTCTTTTCAGAGCAACTACTGTTGCTAAATTCTTAAGTATCTTGAAAGGTACACAATATGTTTACGTAATAATAAATCCTGTGTGCTGATGTGTGTATATGTGCATGTGCATGTGTATCTGGGTCTATGTATATATTTATATATACTTTTGATTACCACAATACAAATTACAGTGTACTCCTGCACTTGCTTTTTAAAATTCATTTATATTTTTCAGATTTGTTCCATATCAACAAATCAATACATTTTAAGAACAATATAATATCCCTTTAAATGAATACACCAGAACTCATTTAACTAGTCTCCTACTGGGAGACGTTGAAGTCATTTCCAATCTTTTGATACTACAAACAATACTGAGATAGTATCTGTATATGTAAGACATTTTGCATATTTATGAATGCAGTAAAATGATACATTTGTGAGTGAATTTATAATATCAACTCCTAGAAGTGGAGTTGCTGAGTTAAAGAGCCCTGAGTTGTTTGCCAAATTGTTCTGCAAAGGTTTTGATATTTTATAATCTCACTAATAGTAGACTATTTATGCCCTCACACCTTTGAATTCAGTGTGGTAGTATTGATGCCTGCTAACCTGAGAGAGAACTACTATCATATTGTATGTTGGTCTTTTGTTCTTCTTATTTTGAGTGTGTTTAAGCAAGAATTATTTTTTTCTTCTCCTTTGTCTAGACAATTAAAATTTTTAAAGTAGAAATTGGGACACCTGGGTGGCTCAGTTGGTTAAGCGTCAGCCTTCGGCTCAGGTCATGATCCCAGGGTCCAGGGATTGAGTCCCATGTCAGACTTCTTGCTCAGTGGGGAGCCTGCTTCTCCCTCTGCCTGCCGCTGCTCCTGCTTGTGCAGTCTCTCTCTCTCTGACAAATAAATTCTATGAAATTAAGTAGAAATGGCAAATATTTTTATAGTTTCTTATCTTTTGATTTTATTATTATCTATTATATTTTATCCTGTATAATTTTTCTCTTCCTCCCTTAATCTCAGACCACACAAGTGGTTGGTCACTTTTCTAGCTCAAAATGTTCTCTACAAAATAAATTCTACTCCCCCAAAGCCCTACTCCTTGAGTGGTAATTTTGCCCTAATCACTCTCAGTACTTTATAATCAGTATTTTATCTGATATACAGAATATGTAAACTAAGAGTGTCTTAAAAGGGTAATTTAATTATTGATGAAGATTTTTTTTCTCAGTAATTGAACAATTTTGAAAATTTTCAAATTCACAGTGAAGTTGAAAGAACAGTACAGTAACTACCCAAAACCTTCCTCCGGATTTACTAACTTTTCACATTTTGCCACCCTTTCCATATCTATCTATACTTATGTTTATATTTATTTGATGTCTATCTAGCCACATATACTCTTTTTCGCTAGTTTAGTATCCAAAAATTCTGAAGGTATCATGACAGTCCATCTTGAAATGCTCCCCCAAACAATGACATTCTTCTACGAAAGCATATCACCACGTATCATCTAAGAAAATCAGTATTATTTCAAACTACCATCTAAAATATGGCTCATATTCACATTTTGCTGAAGAACCTCAAAATATCTTTCATGGTTTTCTTTATTTAATCCAGGATTCATTTAATGTTCACACAGTACATTTGGTATTATGTCTTACCTTTCAAAATCAAGAAAAATCTCATTGCTTCACATCTTTTGAAAGGTTCAAAATTTGTTTTAATTTGTTTGTTTTTGTTTTTGTTTTTGTTTTCAGAACATACAGCTCGGGATTCAGCTGTTTAAACTTGATTAGTTTGAGGGCAATAATTCCCAGCAAGAGTACTACAGAAACGATGAGCTCCTTTCACTGCATTACATTACAAAGGCAATGCCAAACTTGACCACTTAGTTAAGATTGTGCCAGCAAATGTCTCCATTGTAAATACACATTTCTTCTTTATAATTAAGATGTAATCTGTGCACTGATGCTTTAAGATTGTGTGAATATCGTTTTCCAATGTTTGCTCATTAGTCTTCATATCTATTGGTGAAATTGTCTGATATAGTTATTACATGGGTTATTACAAAAAGGAGATTCAGTTTTAATGAACTAAAAATGCCTTTATGTATGCTACAATTCACTTAACAAAAGAGATAACGTTAGGATGGCATCTGTATCATTCATAATGATAAATCATAATGAAATTTAAAGCCTTTATGTTAAAAGTCATTTAAGGGCATGACCAACAAAATTCCCATTCAATAGATGCATTTACTTTTGCAGCCTACAGCTGTTTTAATAGTTTTAATGTTTATTCTATTTCACAGACTTATTCTTTTACTTTAAAAATAGATTTGCAATCACTGTGCAAAAACTGAGTTTTTGCAATCAAGCGTAGTATTTTCTTGGGATTAAATTTTACTGAGATAATTCACAACATAGATAATACTGATGTGTATAATCAATAATTTCCAACCATAATCGGAGAGGAGTAAGTTATTACAGCAGCAGCAAGAGAGTCATGAAGATTTTCCCAGGGATGGGCAACACCGATAAATGCCCTGAAAAAGGAGAATAGCTTTAGGGTAACAGAATTAAGGTGTGGGAATTTAGAAGTGAAGAAAGGGGAATGGATCAATATCTGAATGTGGATACAACACATACCTAGCCATGTATCTTTGGAATGTGGATAATCTTTGCAGTTCTGCAATCGAATAAGCAGAGATACTATGATTTGAGTACATCATTCATTTCTAAGACATTGATTTATTCCATTTTGCTAAAATTGAATGACCAGTACATAATTCTTAGCTGTATCTTTTCTTGTTAACAAATTGAAATACTTTAGTTAGTAACTAGCCATGTGAAAAGCTCATAAATATTAATGCAATGTTCTGAAATGTTCCGTTTATTGTCCATGAATAGTCGTGAAAGATAGTAAAAGAACTTGATTGAAAATAAGCCTTAAACTCTGTAATAAAGACACACTTCATTGGAAATTTTCCTGTAATGTCACGGCTTTATCTTTTGTTATTCTTTTTCATCAGTAATATAGAGAATTGCAGTGAGGGTGACTGAGAAATAAAGGTCTGAGACTACCAAGCATAGCAAAATTCATTGCTTACATGAGGTTTAATGATCCCTTCATTTGTTAAGTATTTGAGTCTGTATACAGTTCTTTACAATACTCAACGGAAATATGATACTTATTTAGATTCACAGAGCAAAGAATTCATCTTAAATGTGGGAAAAATTTGTAGTTGTTGATAAAGAATTATATTTTAAATGTTTAGAATTTTTTTTGTAAAATTCTAGAAAGTAGTAATTAGGGGCATAGTATAATAAGAATCAACATTTTAAAGGAAAATATGTTTGAGAAGGTTAATGTGGATATATGAATCAGGCACGCTTTATTATGATTTTAGTTTTCCCCTAAACTTCACTAGTCTGTGCCTTGTTGTGAAAATGGAAAGTTTAAATAAACTATGAGTGAGGTAGAAACTACAATTTTGGTCAGTGATATAATTATCAGAGTAACACTTGTAAAATGCTCAGTACAAGAGCTTGATTTCATAGATTTGTTCTTTTAAATCAACCTGCCATTATAAATAGGAATATCTAAGCAATGGCTCCATTTCATGAATATTTCCATATACAGTGATTGTCTCAGGTTTTTCCCACTCTTGTTAATCATGGATACAATAACTATGAGCTGTACCACAGTGCTCAAAGTATAAGTCCTATAATATAATAAATTTTTTGAGTCAATTATGTCTTAAGTATTCACAGGCCAGATTATCAGGAATTCCATTATCCCAAACCCCATGCCTGTTCTGGCATGGGACGCTTTCCTTTATCTTTTTTTCCCCGAGAAGTGCAAGGGACTTATGTTACCCAAAAGGGGTATCAGTCTGATATCCATAAACCGATTGGGAAGCTCTGGTTTCTGAATCGCATGACCCTGCTACTGGTTATTGTGGTATACAGTATTACTGCTGAGCCCTAGCAACACTGTGATGAAATCTAAGTAAAGTAAAATGAAGGAGGGTGATCCCACTGCCTCAAAGTGAGATTAGAGAAAATCTTTGTGACCTTGAATTTAGCAGAGATTCTTTCTCTCTTTCTCTCTGTACATACATATATATGTAGGTACATATATATGTATGTACAGAGAGAGTATGACTTTCATGAGTATTTGTGTATATATATATATATACATATACAGAGAGAGAGAAAATATACATAGTATGTGTGTATGTATGTATATACATACACACACACAGAGTCATCAATTATAAATTTTTGCTGTTTGAAAGATACTGTTACAAATTGAAAAGATAAGATAAAAACTGGGGAAAATATTTGTGAAACACATTATCTGATAAAAAGACAGGTATCTAGAATATATGAAGAACACTCACAACTGTATAACGAAGAAACAATAACAACAACAAAGCAAAGTAATGAAATGGGCCACAGATTTGAACAAAAGATAAATAGATGACAATTTAACACATTTAGGATACTCAACATCATTAATCATTAGGGAAATGCAAATTGAAACCACATGAGATATTACAACATACATATTAGAATGGATTAAAACAAACACACAAGCAAAAATCTGGCAAAATCAAATGCTAGCAAGGTTGAAGAACAACTGGAATTCTCATACATTGCTGGTGAGAATGCAAAATGGGACAGCTAGTTTGGAAAATATTTTGGCAGTTTATAAAGTTAAACATGTTTAAGAAATAAGAAGGAGGTCCATGTGGCTTTTAAATAAAGCAAATAAAAGAGAGACTAGTAGGAAACTTGAAGACAACCACCACTAGAAATTTTAGGCAAGGCAGATATGTAGGCAGGAGGAAATGGAAGGATTTTAGGTGTGCCTTTTTTTTTTTTTTTAAGATTTTATTTATTTATTTGACAGAGAGAGATCACAAGTAGACAGAGAGGCAGGCAGAGAGAGAGGAGGAAGCAGGCTCCCTGATGAGCAGAGAGCCCGATGTGGGGCTCGATCCCAGCACCCTGAGATCCTAACCTGAGCTGAAGGCAGAGGCTTTAACCCACTGAGCCACCCAGGTGCCCCTTTAGGTGTGTCTTGAAGGAATAGGACGCCTGGGTGGCTTAGTCAGTTGAGCAGCCAGCTCTTGATTTGAGGCTCAAGCCATGATCTCAGGGTCTTTTTGCATCAAGCTCCATATCTGGCTCTGAGCTCAGTGGGGAGTTTACTTGATATTCTCTCTCCCTCTGTCTCTACCCCTCCTCCTGCTCGCATGTGCTCTTTCTCAAATAAATAAATAATTAATTTTAGAAAAAGAGAGTAAGATACAAGGTTTTCTAATTTACCAGGCTATGGATGATTATCAGGTTCTTGAATTTAACAGCTAATAGTGTATTTAATGAAAAAGGAAATAATGAAAGAAGAAAGTGTTCAGAGAACATGGAATTCTAGTCTTAAACAAGATTTGAAAATTCTTCCTTTTATTAAACTATGTTTCTCAATGATCATGGATAGACCTGGAGGACATTATGGTAAGTGAAGTAAGTCAGAAAGACAAATATTGTATGATCTCACTTACATGTGGAATTTAAAGAGTCAAACTCAAAGAAGTAGAGAGTAAAATAGTGGTTGCCAGAAATTTGGGGGGTGGGGAGGAATGAGGAAAATGGGAAAATGCTGGTCAAAGGATACAAATTTTCAGTTATTAGATGAATAACTTTTAGGAATCTAATGTTCATGCAGATTCTTGACAGTTTTCTAGTCATGTTTAATATAATGCCAGTGGCCTTGGCTGTGTCAGAATTATGGAATGTTTTGTTGGAAAGTACTAACAAAGACCACTGGATGTCCAAACCCTGTATCATATGCAAATTGCAGTGTGAAAACAGAGTCAAACGGAAATGGCATAAATGGAGTCTGGGAGAAAAGTGTATAGTAGACCAAGGACAAATAAGTCTGGAGGAGTGACTTGAGAATAATGTAAAGTGTTTCTGTATCGTCTAGAGTAAAATTTACCCAACTGCACTGTATATCATGTAAGTGGGTAATTAAGTATAAAAATATACCCATATCAATTCAACTGCACTTGACATGGTAGACTCAAGTTTTCCCTTGTGTACCCAATAGAAATCCCTAATATGCTTTGACATTTCTGTTGGGGAATTTTGGCTCCTCTCACCTTTTATTTGTCCTGTGGAGATCTTTGTGTTTTCCTTCTATCTTATGTAAATCAAAACAAATTGTGGAAATTTAAGATGGAAAGTAGAGGTTAGTAGACTATATTTCACTCTCTATATAGAGAGCTATTTAATATTATAAAGCAATTTCATTGATTAAACTTATTATTTAAGGATCCTCTGTAACAGTCTTACAATTTGTGACTTCAGTATGTAGAGGGTATACGCTTGTATTAAAAGTAGGTAGTCTATCCCAGATTATATTTCTAAAATGTAACTCAGTTTTTCTTTATGTATTGGGTCAAGCCTTGGCAAGATGAAACATTTCTTTCAAGAATGTTGCCATAAAATGAAGGTGTGGATTTTCTAAAGTAGGCTTCCATTAGTGAAACTGAAAGGAGGCAATATTAGATAACCATTTTGCTAGTTCTTCTAAAAGATGTTCATGTTTTGTGTGTTGCGAGTCATCTTTAAGATAAAGACAGACTCAGGCTTGTGAATACACTGATGTTGAAGGTATACGTGAATAACAGATATAGACATGTTGTTGCATGATTATTACTACTTTGGGTTCATCAGGAGGAAAGAGAAAATATCTGCATTAGTGAGCTGGTTTAAATTTAGATCACTGTCCAGATATTTAATTTTAGTAAGTTGAGGAGGCCATAAGGCATAATGATTTTAACCTCTTTTACTAGGGTGTGTTCCTATGATACCTTCTTTCAAGTGGATACATGGTGTGTGTAGTATCATTTGTAGAAATGTATAGAAAGGAATTGGAAACCCATGGACAGCTGGCTGTTGAAATTACCTATGTTGAAGCTGACCACCAGTCATTTGACAAGATGATTTAATATCCTGATCAGTGCTGTTAAGTGATTCAAATATTCTCAGGTGCCATGTAGGTAGTGGGGCATACAATCATAACTCTCCATGTTTTCAGTTAAGAAGTAGAAGAGAAACATGACATTCTGTGTATACCTGGAATTTTTGCATTGACAAAAATTCTCAACAGAAAATAGAAATCAGATCTTCCCCTCTTCCCCTCCAGGAAAAAAAGAAAAAAGGTGCTTGTTTTTCTTTAGTTTGAAGAAATGGTGGTATCACATTGGAAAAAAACATGATATTGTCAGTGTGGTCAAGACCAAAATATGTTGATCTGTTTACTTATACCAGTGACACATGAAGTGATCTTATATATAAAATCAGAAAATGATTGATATTTCACTTTTTCTGAGACAAAGAGGTATAGAATTCTCAAGGAAATGAATACCATAAATGATTGTCCTCTTTGTAGGTAAATGAGAGGAAAATTATAAAGTCCAACTGGTGTTATTTTTTTTATTTATTTATTTATTTATTTATTTATTTATTTATTTATTTGAGGGGAGCGGGCAAGATGGAGAGGGATAAGCAGACTGTGCTGAGTGCAGAGCCTAACATGGGACTTGAGCCCATGACCCGAGATCATGACCTGAGCCAAAACAAGAGTCAGATGCTCAACCGACTGAGCCACTCAGACGCTCCTGTTTGTGGCTTTTTTAAACTCAAAGTTTTAGACTCTCTATCTCCTAGTATTCTAAATTTTCACAGTGATAATCCTGGTGTAGATTTTATGTTGTGAATGAACATTCACAGTAAGCCAAGTACTTGGGAGGTGTTATCAGTCTGACTACTAATGATTATCAGTTTTGAAAAAATGTTGGTGTTTATTATATATTTTCTTTTCTAAATTCAGCCCACCTGTTTGCTTGCATTCTCTTTCTGCAACTCCTTTTAGTTGAACTAGATTGAACTTATAATTTTCATATACATCCTCACTTTTTCTCTGTGTATTCTTTAATTCTAATTTCTGAGAGATTCCTATTCCAAAAAGTTCTGTAGATTTTAAAATTTAAGTTGTCATGATATTTTCAAATAACTTTTCATTGACTTTCTGATTTCACCATTATCATTATGTTAAATCAGTTCTCTCCTTTGTATCATCATTTACTTTTGTTTTCCCTCATATAACATAAAAAAAAATGGAAACACGGGGCACCTGGGTGGCTCAGGCGTTGAGCGTCTGCCTTCGGCTCAGGTCATGATCCCAGGGTGCTGGGATTGAGCCCCATGTCAGGCTCCCTGCTCAGCGGAGAGCCTGCTTCTCCCTCTCCCACTCCCTCTGCTTGTGCTCCCTCTCTCGCTGTGTCTCTCTCTGTCAAATAAATAAATAAAATCTTAAAAAAAAAAAGGAAACAATACATGGATCATAACTTATAGGAAGCAGCATTATGTTTTAGCTTTACTTTTAATTGATAACTTGAAGTTGTTGCTCAGTTTCTAATTCTCTCTGCTTACAACCTCCCACTGTGTCAGTATCCACATCTGTAAAACCCAGAATCATTTCACTGGTCACCTTTGCAGATTGACTTCCTCCTCTACTGGCAGTTTTTATGGCATGTCTCTGCCTGGGATTTGTCTTTATTCATTCTTTTATTCTGTTGTTCTGTAAAGTTGTGGCTATTTAAGAAAAAAAACAATGTAATTGTCTACTCTAAAAATTATTTTTTATTATTGTTTCTGAAAGCAGATATTGGGGTTGGGTAGTATTAAGAATGATATCGCATATCTTCAGAATACCATTTTCAACCATTATAGCATAAACTTGAATTATTACTATCATTTTACTGCCAATATTTTTTCTGCATGTTACTATTTTTTAATTTTATTTATTTAACTTGTATTGGTACAGAGATTCTGTGATACAGCATCATTTCTCCATCTTTGGCAGAGTATAAATTAGTTTTTAAACAAACAGAAAACCCTAAACTAGAAATTTTACTTGCACTCCAAACCTAACTAATGATTATGACATAAATCCACTTCTTAATAGGAACTGTTAACAAATTTACTCATATTTTCCTTATTTAAATAACTTCATTATGTACCCATAGAAATTATCAGCAAAACAACCCATAAAAACTTAAATCATAACTGTAACCTTGAAAGAATAGGAGAAAATGCCATTATCATTGCTAAAAATCATCTCACATCACAACTAGAATTATTATAGAAAGCTCACTACTTTTTTTTCTACTCTTAAAAATTTGTCAAAGCTTACAGTTCTTGCACTGTACAATAGAAGAAGTACAATCATATTAAAACATGGAGAAATATAATTAAGCACATCACATTCAGGCTGATTAGGCATGCACACTAATGATCAATACATTCTGAAAAGGAAAAAAAACCTTCCTACAGCATATATACAAACTAAACAAAATTATTTATCTAGAAGATGTTATCATAAGCAATTATTTTGAAACTTCTAAGCTCCATTTTATCAGTTATTGACATTTTTAAACCAAATTTCTCTCTAATTAATTCACACAATTACTGAAAGTGTTAGTATTTTAAACATCTAGTTAGAGTTGAAACATTCTATTCAGAGAAAGGGAAAAATTGGGTTCTTCTTGGCAAAGAGTAGTTCTTTGTCATTGACATTGAAAACTTTGTAAGGCTTTATAGATAGCTCTCTATTTATGATTATATGCATTGTTGTCTAAGGATGGTAAGCCAGTGAGGGAGCAAAGACAAAGAAAACTTCCCACTTTCCCTGACTGACCTCTTCTGTGGAATTTTTCAAGTAGTAGTGTTCTGCCTACTTTTATTTCTTTGCACTTTATTAGTTCATAAGTTATTGATTAAGACACATAAAAATCCAATTCTGTGTCCTTATTCATAGATTTTAATATTGAAAAAATATTCCATATAGTGAGAGGCATATGTGTTTATAATCGTGAATTGTTTGAATTGTTAGGACTTTTACATCCAGTTGTTTTCTTATTCCTTTTTTTGTAATCAGTTACATAATCCTAGCTCCACATTATGTCATCATATGAGATATATGTTTGATAGTTTTAAATTTTCTGATTAAATACAAAACCAGAAAGTAAGGAGTATTCCTCAGTGAAGAGAGATTTCTGCTCTTTCAAAGGATGAGTCCTTTACTATATCATATTTAATATCTAGGGTGGGAGTGGAGGAATGGCAAGGAGATTGACTGAATCTGGGAGGTAGCGTGATTGTATTCCTATTGCTCCCTCATTTTATTCAGCACAAAATAGCATTTCTTCATGTTTTGTTAATGGCATTTGAGTATCTCCTAAAATATGCCAAATATATATTTGATATATTTCTCAGCCAGCAAAGATGTCTTTGTGTGTCAGGAAAAATATAAATTCGGCTAGTAAATGGCTTTCAGAATAGTTGGCTTTAATAAGAAAACAGCATTATTAAAATTGTAATATTTGGGCTGAAGTAAAAAGTATTTGAATTTTAAAGATAGTATATTTTTGAGATATGCCCTTTGAGCAACTTATTTGAAGTAACGGAAATAATCTTTACAAGTGCTATTAGTTGATGAAGAAACTCTATGTTCAGTCATTTTTACTATATCTTTTTCCTCATTTTAAAAGTGTGAGTACCTTTTCTCTGCAGATCAATTGTACATCCAAGTGAATTTAAAATATTCATCTATTTCTTCTTTCTATGCATGAAACATAGGACAATTTGTTGATATAAAAATAACCTAAGATTAATGTCAGCACTGAAACAACAAAATGGAGAAATGATAACTATCTGTTTTCTGTGAATAAATATTGTTCAGTAGGCATTTTATTGCATTTTTATTTACATGCTAACACTCTTTCTGCTTTACACATATTTGATACTCCAGCAGCATTAATGTCAAGCATCTATTAAATCCACATAATGGTTCACAGTATAATCTTCAATTAAATGGAAATTTATCCTCACTGTAATGTAGTTCCACAGATAAAGACTACACCAACATTCATCAAAATCATTGATGCCATAAATTTATCACTCTTATGCTAGGAACTGTTTTCTATTCTATATACTTGAGGTTTAATCTGCCTCGTAAAGCAAATATTTACTGTGCATCTATCTGTAACTGCTCTTACAAACTGTGTGCCGGTGAAATTATGGATTGAAAAATAATGCCATGTGATGATGATTTTTTTCCCAATAAAACATTATGTTCCCTTTCCAAAGACACAAAAGCATAATACTTTTCATCGATTTTATGATCAGTGGACAAATATCTCAAAAAATACATAATGAGTTATGTAATCTAAGTCTCTAATTTTTCTTTGGAAATACTTAGGTTTTGTACAGAAAATAGTTTATGGTTCTGCAAACTTAAAGTATTAAATTTTATATTACAAAAAGAGATCCTTTTGTAAAAATAGAAAAATTTCACATTCTTTCTCCTTTTTTAGAGATTTTTAAAAAATATTTATTTAATTATTTGAGAGAGAGAGGGAGAGTATGAGCAGGAGGGACAGTAGGAGGGGGAGAGAGAATGTCAAGCAAACTCCATGGTGAGCACAGAGCCTGACGCATGGCTCAGTGTCACAACCCTGAGATCATGACCTGAGCTAAAACCAAGAATCAGATACTTAGCTGACTGGGACACCCACGAACCCCAAGAGAAGATTTTTTAAATTAAAACAGTCACGCAGATTTAATTCTCCAAGCCCAAGATTCATAACCTACCTTCCACAGAATCATTTTAATATGTGTATTCATCAAGTATTCTAATTTATAATTATAATTTATATTTACATTTCTAGTTTCCTCTATGTTGATCCAGATTTTTAAAAATTGGAAAAAATGTACAGGAGTAACAATGAAAAATGCACACTTAAAGAAGAAAAATTATCTAGTTATTCATCTTAAACACCTAGAAAACTAGTCCAAGTTATGACATATGGACAATAGGCAACACAGAAATCTAATCCCTGAGACAGGGGAAACAAAGTGGGCCTAATAATTTCATCAGATGACTGTCTAGAAGCAATTCCCAGATAACAAAGCAGGAAGGGAAAGCTCAGAGGGAAAGTATCTAGGATGGTTAATTTCATGTGCCAACTTACCTAATTTAGGGTGTCTAATTGTTTGGTCAAACAGTAATCAAGTTATTTCTGTGAAAATATTTTATAGATGTGATTAACATTTAGAATTAATTGACTTTAAGTAAAGGAAAACTACCTTCCATAATGTGGGTGGATCTCCTAATACTAAGTTGGAAGCTGTAAGAACAAATGCTGAAGTTTCTGGAAGAGAAAAGAATTCTGCCTTAAGACTAACATAGATACACTGCCTGAGTACCCAGCCTTCTCTGTGCTACAAATTTCAGACTTCTCAGCCATCATACTCATGTAGGCCAATTTATTAAAGTGAACCTATAAGGTAGATAAAAACATGAATATGATGAGAGAAATCAGAGATAAGAAGGAGATATAAAAAAAGTTCTGGAGATGAAAAATATGATATCTGAGATTAAAAGAGGTAATAAATGAAGTTAGCACTTAGCAAAATATCAATTAAAGACATACCAATAGGAACTACCCAAAATGAAGCAAAAAGGGGGATTACAGAAAAAAAATGGAGAGGAACAATGACATGTGGAACAGTGTCAATAAAATGTCTGTCATTGGAGTCACAAAATAAAGGAAAAGAGTGTAAAAGAATATTTGAAGAAAAAGAAAGGCCAAATGTTTTCCAAATATGTTAAAAATACAGATCAACACATCTTAGCTGAATGAAACCCAAGCAGAATATACATAAAGAAAACCATACCAATACAATTTAATAGAAGTGCATATATCCAGTAACAAAAAGAAAAATGTTACAGCAGTGCCAAATCAAAATGTTTTATATATAATAAATGAATAAGATTGATAGTTGACTTGGGGTACCTGGGTGGATCAGTGGGTTAAAGCCTCTGTCTTCGGCTTGGGTCATGATCTCAGGGTCCTGGGATCAAGCCCCGCATCAGGCTCTCTGCTCGGCGGGGAGCCTGCTTCCCCCTCTCTCTCTGCCTGCCTCTCTGCCTACTTGTGATCTCTCTTTGTCTGTCAAATAAATAAATAAAATCTTTAAAAAAAAAAGATTGATAGTTGACTTATCAGAATATATGCAAGTTAGAGAAAATGAAGAGCATCTTTAAGGCATTGAAAGAAAAACAAGAAGACGTCAACTTGGAATTCCATACACAATAAAAATATTTCAAAAATGAAAGTAAAATATTTTTCTGACAAAAGCTGAGAATAATCATTACTTATATAACTTGTCTCTAAAAATACTAAGGAAACTTATTTAAGCAAAATAAAAATTATACAAGATGGAATTGTGAATCTGTGTAAAGAATGAAGGGCCAGCAATGGGAAATATTTAAGTAAATATAAGAAAAAAAATTACTTTTTTTTTAATTTTTGAAAAAATATCTTCAGAAGTTCATGGAAGAGTTATGAGTTACCACAGAAATGGCAGAAATGTAAATCTGATCTTCTCAATTTCTATTCCCAATAATAATGAAAACTTTTTCACATTGACATAAGGATATTCATATAAATCAGTGGAGGAAAATACAGAATCCAGAAGCAAGGCCACAAATATCCACTCGATTGTTTTTAGCAAATATATACCTAGATACTTAAATTGGAAAACAATATTCTTTCATCAAAGAATGCTGGGGGGGAAAATGGACATTCTTATCCTCCCCCCAAAAAGTTAAATTTGACAGCCTCCCTACACAGGAAAATAAAAATAGACAATACACCTAAATGAAAGCCAAAATTACAAATCTTTCATGAGAAAACATGAGGAAATCTTTGTGACTTTGTGATAGACATAAATTTATCAGTTAACACGGGACAAAAACCTCTGAATAATTAAAAACAAAATTTGAGGGACGCCGGATTACTCAGTTGGTTAAGTGGCTGCCTTCGGCTCAGGTCGTGATATACTTACCTTTCCAGTGAGTTTTATACTTTTATATGTTTTCACGTTGCTACATAGTGTCCTTTCATTTCAATTTGAAAAATATCCTTTAGCATTTCATGTAAGGCAGGTGTAGTGGTGATGGACTCCCTTAGCTTTTATTTGTCAGGGAATTCCTGATCTCATCTTTATTTCTGAAGGTCTATTTTCCTCATATAGTATTCGTTTTGTCAGGTTTTTGGGGTTTTTTTGTTGTTTGTTTTGTTTTGTTTTGTTTTCCTTTTTGCACTTAGTATCAGCCCACTCTCTCTTGGCTACAAAGCTTTCTGAAAAGAAATCTGGTAGCCTTATATGGGGTGAGGGGATTCCTTTGTATGTGACAAGTTGGTTTTCTAAATTCTCTCTTTATCTTCGACTTTTGACATTTTGACTATAATATGTTTTGGAGTAATCTTCTTTGGGCTGATCTTTCTTGGGGTCCTTTGACCTTTCTATACATAATTCCCATATCTTTCCCATGATTCAGTAAGTTTTCAACTCTTACTTCTTTAAGTAAACTTTCTGTCCCTTTCTCTTTCTCTCGGGACTCCCGTGATGTCCATATTTATTTGCTCCATGGTCCCAAAATTCATGTAGGCTTTCTTCACTCTTTTTCATTCTTTTAAAAATTTTGTTCCTCTTACTGGTAGTTCCAAATAATCTATCATGGAGTTTTCACATCCTTCCTTCTGTATGATCAAGACTGCTGTTGAAGATCCTCGTTGAATTTTTCAGTTCTGTCACTGCTTTCTTCTGCTCCAGGATTTCTGTTGGTTCTTTTTTATGGTTTCTCTTTATTTATTAAACTTCTCATTTTGATCATGCATTGTTTCCCTGATTTTCTCTAGTTGTTTTTCTGTATTCTCTTGCATTTCACTTAGTTTCTTTAAGGTTATTATTTTGTCTTATTTAGGTAATTTTTAGATTTCAGTTCTTTGTGGTCAGTTACAAAAGCTTTATTAGTTTCCTTTGGTGCCATGATATTTGCCTGACTTTTTGTGCTTCACGTAGCCTAGCATTGATGTCTCCACATTTGAAGGAGCAAACATTTTTTCTAGTCTTTACAGTCATGCTGGGTTGGAATTAGGCCATGCGGCTACTTCTGGGTCTGCAGTGGCTCCACAGTTGACAGGCCTGTTACCAGAGATCTGGGTAGGTGTGGAACTTGTCTGATTCGTGGGTGGATGGGACTGCTTTCATGACTTTGTTTAGTAATGTAGTGCTTAGATAAGTGTCTGTTCCAACGTCCATAGTTGGATCTGCAGACAGTGGGTCTGTCACCAGGTGTGAAGATGGGTATGGATCTCCTCAGGTACCCAGCTCCTGCTCTGTCACTGGGTGGATCCTGGGGCAGGCAACACTGGACTCAGACAGTGGCTTAGAGGAGCTGGAACCAAGTTCCAGTGATGCTTCAGGTCCATAGCCAGGATTGAGGTCTGCAGACTTATCTCTGGGAACATGGAGGAGCATGTCTATAACCAGCTCATTGGTGGACAGAACTGCTCCCTGACCATGCTGGGAGGAGTTAGAGTAAGTTATAGGGCTATACCAGGATATGTAGTCAGTCT
>CM052885.1:39672342-39692525 GCA_028534135.1 Potos flavus
CGGGGCACCTGCGTAGCTCAGTTGGTTAAGCGTCTGCCTTCAGCTCAGGTCATGATCCTGGATCGAGCCCCGCATGGAGCCCTGTACTGGGCTCCTTGCTCAGAGGGGAGCCTGCTTCTCCCTCACCCTCTGCCTACTGCTCCCCCTGCTTGTGCTCTCTGTCTGCCAAATATATAAATAAAATCTTTAAAAAAATAAAAACAAATAAAAACATGGGTATACATTAGTATACAAATAACATCACATGAAGTATGTGGATACATTAGTAGAAAGATATATAGTGTAAATATTAAGACTTTTAATACTATTGTATTTTGAGTTCTAGAAATGGTGGTTGTATAATAACAAGATAGTGATGGTTCCCTCTCCTAACTCCAAACTGCCAAATAAACCAATCTGCAAATAAACCAAATTAGTACCAACCACATAGAGCACATCCTGAGATGATGTTGAAAGTACTACGTTTTGTGTCAAAATAATTAGTAATTCCAAAATGAACAGAGAAACCCCATTCCTGACAGGCGGTAAATGTAGTCATGATACACTTAGCTAATCAGAACAACATATAAATTTCATAATTTAAAAAGTATGTTGATTTAATAACAAAAAAGTGACATCTAAATTTGTAGAAAACGGAGGTAGGGAAATGTGTGTATGATGTTGGGTAAACAAGCTTGCTTCTGTCTCTGTAGTAGAATTTTCAAAAGATACCTAAGAGAAAAAACTAATTAAAAAATTAATTATAAACAAGTTAGACATTGAAAGGAAAGTTAAAGCAGGCAAAGAGAGATGATTTTGACTAATAAGAGAAAGTTGGAAGTGACAGTGACTGCCAAAATTTGAAGCCTCTTTTCCCATCAGATAAATAACATTATGAACCATGTGCCAAGTTTGGAAAAGAAAGTGTATGTCCACTTCTCAACACTTAACTGGTTGGCTCAGACTTGATAATAATCATCCATGAGTGCTTCCACAGAGGAAGGTAAAAGCATTAATTCTAGAGAGACAATATTTAAAAGCATAGCTTTAATATTGAAGCTATGAGGATCCATGCACTCTGTCATTTTCTGAATAGCACAGTCATAATAGCATAAGAAGATGTAATTTAAACACTAAATGAATAAAATCAACAATGGAAAGTTTTCTGATGTTTCAAATTCTTACCAAGTGCCTGGATTACTGAAAATTGAGGGAACAATGAAGAGTCAAAATCTTATCACCTCTAAATGGGACATTGTACAATGCAATAAAATTAAAAATTAGCAACAAAGACTACCAGGAATGTACAAAATATACAATAACCTATTGACTTTTGGCTGTATGATGGATTTAATAGATATAATTATTTCTTTTTTCTAAAATTACTATAAACCAGGAATAATAAAATAATGTATAAACTAACATGGACAAAGAATATAGGAGAGGAGACAAAAGCAGATGAGAAACATCACTGAAAGTCTGGAAGATGGAAAAAGAATGTGAGACAGGAATTCATCAAAATCCTAGAGGAAAAACAGACAGCAACCTCCTCGACCTTGGCCACAGCAAATTCTTACTAGACATGTCTCCAAAGGCAAGGGAAACAAAAGCAATTATGAACTGTTGGGACTTCATTAAGATAAAAACTTTTGCACAGCAAAAGAAACAGTCAACAAAACTAAAAGGCAATCTATGGAATGGGAGAAGGTATCTGCAAATGACATATCAGATAAAGGGCTAGTATCCCAAAGATCTATAAAGAACTTATCAAACTCAACACCGAAAGAACAAAGAATCCAATCAAGAAATGGGCAGAAGATAGGGACAGACATTTCTCCAAGGAAGACATACAAATGTCCAACAGACACATGAAATAACACTCCGCATCACTGTCGTCAGGGAAATACAAATCAAAACCACAATGAGATACCACCTTACACAAGTCACAATGGCTAAAATTAACAAGACAGGAAACAGCAAATGTCAGCTGTGGAGAAAAGGGAACCTTCTTACACTGTTGGAGGAATGCAAGCTGGTCAAGCCACTCTAGAAAAACAGTATGGAGGTTCCTCAAGAAGTTAAAAATAGAGCTACCCTACAACCCAGCAATTGCACTACTAGGTATTTACCCCAAAGATACAAATGAAGGAGCACATGCACCCCAATGTTTATAGCAGCAATGTCCACAGTAACCAAACTGTGGAAATAACTGAGATGTCCATCAACGGATGAATGGATATACATCTGAAGGAGCACATGCACCCCAATATTTATAGCAGCAATGTCCACAATAACCAAACTGTGGAAACAACTGAGATGTCCATCAATGGATGAATGGATATACATATGACATCTTCTTTACATATGTATATGCAATGAAATATATACAATGGAAAGGATGAATACTTACGATTTACATTGACATGGATGGAACTGGATGGTAGTATGCTGAGTGAAGTAAGTCTAACAGAGAAAGACAATTATCATATGGTTTCACTCATGTATGGAATATAAGAAACAGCACAGAGGATCAAAGGGTAAGGAAGGAAAAACTGAATGGAAGTCATCAGAGAGGGAGAAAAACCATGGGAGACTTTTAACTATAGGAAACAAACTGAGGGTTGCTGGAAGGAGATGGGTGGGGGGATGGGGTAATTGGGTTATGAACATTAAGTAGGGCATGTGATGTGTGGAGCACTGGTGTTATATGTAACTGATAAAGTATTGAATACTACATCTGAAACTGGTGATGTACTATATGTTGGCTAATTGAATCTAAATAAAAAGTTGAAAAAAAATAAAAGATGGGAAGTAACTTTTGCTAACTTCACAGAATAGAGGGAACTGAAACTTAATTGTCTACAGGAGAATGATGTTGAAAAAAATTATTTGAATCCCAAGAATCCAGATAAGCTCAGAAATTGGTGATAGAAATACCCTTGAGTCTTCAGTATTTGCGGAGCTTAAAAGAGAACATCTGGTTGAAAATGTGTGTGTGTGTGTGTGTGTGTGTGTGTGTGTGTGTGTGTATGTGTGTATAATAAGACTTTTAAGATTCCTTCCAATAACCCCTACTAAAGAGGTAATTTCCCCTTATCCACAGTGGTATATGATAGAGGGTTATTATATACAAAAAGCATATGGAAGAAAATCTAGAATTTGGAACATCAGACAGAAATGAAATAAAGCCAATGCAACACTAAGTCAAAATTTTCATACTGACAGGTGAGAACTGGAAATAGCTAACTTCCCCTTTTTGGATACCACAGTTAAGACTGCAAGACTGGAGATTAAGATTTTTTGGTAGGTAAAATGAATAACCAGGAATTGTTTGTGGTTTCCCATTAACACACTATACCTCTGACTGATTAACACATGATGGGAACAAGAAGTCAACAAACCCCAACCATGAAAACAAAGCATCCAAATTTATTTTTCAGTGACCTATTATTACATATAAAAGCAGAGAAAATAATAAGTCACATTTGTGGAAGTTACTGAACATGGAAAATAAGGTCTTAAAGCTAACGATCAAGATACACACACACACACACACACATACACATTCACAAAAAACAGAGAAAATTGATGGAGCATCAGAAAATCTAAAAACATATTACTCTCCACAAAAAAAAAAAAAAAAAAATCAGGAAAGATTTCCAAAAAACTGGAGGCATTATAACTTGTAATACTCAAAGAACAAGAGTGAATTTTTGAAAATTAAATATTTGAATATGTAACAAAAAATTCAGTAAGAGTGCTGAAAGTTTACTCAATCTCAGAATCTCAATCTACCCCAGAAGGTAGAAAAATTCTAATAATGACAAACATGGACAATACAAACAAAAAATCCCAAAAATCCAATCAAAGAAGTCTAACCTCTGTACCTGAAACTGATATAACATTGTATGTCAACTATACATCAATTACAAAAAGGATATCTAACATTAGAGTAATAGATACTCTTGGGGGAAAAATGGAGAAATTTATAAAGAGAAAATTATAAAAAAATATGCCACAAGAAAAATTGTGTAACAGAAGAATATGGATCTTCATTTTGGAAAGACAATAATTAAAACAAGAATCACCAAATATATCATTAGAAGATTTCAGGAGACCAAGAAGAGAAATAGAAGAGAAAGGAGAGGGTGGGGAACAGAGTAGAAGTGAGGAGAGAAAAATAATTTACATACAAAATATCAGGATGAGAATTACATCAGACCTTTCAAAAGCAACCTTTACTATTAGCAGAAAATAGAGTACAACATTTAAAAAGTCCTGATGAAAGATATTTCTAAGTCAGAATTTTGTGGTTAAGTAATCATAAAAATGCAAAGTAGAATTAGACCTTTTCCAATATTCAAGGTCTCAAAAATCAACACCTGTATCATTTTTTAGTAAGTTACTTGATTTTTTACTCTAATGAAACGAGGGTTGAAGAAATAAAGGAATCAATACAGGAAAGAGGTGAAGGAAATTTGGAGAATGGCATGAAAGATAACATGAAGGAAAATCTCAGGATCATAATCATCCAGAGGACCTAAAAGCAAATAACCAGGTGATATTTGCCTAGTATTGCAGAGACTCCAGAGAGATGGCCAAGTTGTGAGGATTTTTTTTTAACACTGAGTAGAATTAGGAAAATTATAGAGAATATCAAGCTGAAGTATATATAGAAAAATATGAAGTTATTACTGCATAGGCAGGACACTTAAGTGTACAAACTTGATTGTGCATCATAATCACCTGGGGGGCTTACTAAACCACAGATTGCTAGATTGTTTCCTCCCATACCACACACACACACACACAGACACACACACACACAGACACACACACACACACACATACACACATACACACACACACAGAGAAATTGCCCAAGAGAGTTACCCATCTCTAAGTGAGCATAAGAGGCTGGTTCTGGGAGTACCACTGAAATTCTGGAGATAAGAACCAGTTTCACAGCATGAAGAAAAGTCATTTCTGGGATATTGTTGACAGGAACAGAATGCAAATGGGAAGTTGTAGGTCCCTCTTCCCTCTTGCAGCTTTACTTTTTCCCTCTAGCCCATAATGCCAGGAATTAGATGTTCAACTAAATTAACAGAATATTAAAACATCTAAGTATAAAACTAAGTATGATGGATTTGAGAGTTCATGTAAGAATGACTCTTCCAAATTCGAAGTTTTCATATGGAGTTTTTCTAATGACAAATATGTCATTTTGGAGATAGAGGATGTGACCATAAAATGAACAAGTAACAATTTTAATTTAGCTATTGGTAACATTGTAACCAATATAACACTAGCATTATATGTAAAAAGTAGTTTATTTTTCTCTTCCAGAAAAAAAAAAAGCAACCTGGGGAACAGAATGGTGTAGCAGCTCTGGACATCAGGCCTTTTCTATTGTTCTCTTTCGCCATCCTAGAGCTCACTACAATCTTGGAGGTTCCTTTTATGTTCACAGATAACTGAGGAACCTCTAACTGTTTTGCTTGCATCTGTGATCTAGAGGGGCAGGAAGAAAAAAGTAGGAAAAGCAAGATAGCACACTTCTCAAGTTAGGGTCCTTCATGTGGCTTTCCTCCAAATTCCACACATTTCCACTTACATCTCATCAGCCGGGGTATAGTCACATGCTCAGTGAGACTCAGAAATGCCATCTTTTAGCTAGGCTTGTTGCAGTC
Source organism: Potos flavus (assembly GCA_028534135.1). Taxonomy (NCBI): domain Eukaryota; kingdom Metazoa; phylum Chordata; class Mammalia; order Carnivora; family Procyonidae; genus Potos; species Potos flavus. The sequence continues at coordinate 39,678,015 of CM052885.1, forward strand.
CTAAATAAGTTCAGGAGTCTATAATTAAGGAATGATGAGGGAAGTGTTGCTGGGTGGTAATTGGCAGGTTTATCCCTGGAACCTAATACAAAAGCTATAACAGAAGTGTAATGTTAAAAATTGTTTCATGTGTGATGTTTCATGTTTCAGTCAACGTGAGTATAGAAGAATGAATAACAATTGGATAAAGAACAGTCAGTTTAGGAGGAGAAGACAAGAGTTTCAGGGGAGAGAAATAGACATGGGAAGCACAGGAGATACAAGAATATGTATTTATTTATTTACCTATCTATCTATTTATTTATTTATTTCTGAATGAATGAATGAATGAAGCAGGGAGACAGAGGAAGAGGCAGAGAGAGAATCTCAAGCAAGCTCCATGCTGGTCATTGACTGGAGCTCAATCTCAGGACCCTGAGATCATGACTTGAACCAAAATGAAGAGTTGGACACTTACCTGACTTAGCCACCCAGGCACCCCCGTGGATATTTATTTTTAAGCGAGGTTATGAAGGGAGTTTTTAAAGGGAGTTTTTTTTTTAAGATTTTATTTATTTATTTGACACAGAAAGAGAGATCACAAGTAGGCAGAGAGGCAGGCAGAGGGAGAGGGGGAAGCAGGCTCCCTATTGAGCAGAGAGCCAGATGTGGTCCTGATCCCAGGACCCTGAGATCATGACCTGAGCCGAAGGCAGAGGCTTTAACCCACTGAGCCACCCAGGTGCCCCAAAAGGGAGTTATTTTTAAGGGAAGATATTAATAGTGGCTTTGCCTAGAGAATTTAAGAATATACAAGTTCCATTTCAAAGCTTCCTCCTCCTGCAGGATATTTGAGGGTGATGAATATATCTAAACAAGATAATATAAAATCTTATTATTAGCAGGCAATTTTGAGTCCAAAGCCTGAGACAAAACTCCATTAAGCTACCTTGGCCTCTTTTGGGATTCTTTCATGTGCAAGGCTCCTAGAAAACCTTGAACCAAGTATGACAAAGCTCTGTCTATCTTCCCCTATATCAATTCCCAAACCGAAATCTCAGGCTAAACCACTCTAATGCATGAAAATATGAAACTAGACCAGCACACACATCTTCCAACATCAGAAGGAGAGTAGTGCAGTATTTGGAAGGAGTACTGTGCTTGGTTCACGGCCCAAGTAAGGCAGGGGTAGTGCAGCTCTCATGCACAAAATGTTCTCCCATTGACCGCTTAACTACGAGTACTTACCAAGCTTTAGACTTAATACTTGATATGGTATATTTTAATCAATCACATTAATAATTCTTTGAGGTAGGCATATTTACACACAGAGAGCTTGACTCCTAAAGAGGTTATGTCATTTGCCCAGGTCACCTTGATAACAGTGGTTGAGTTGGTTTTTGAAAGCAGAGAGACTGGATTCAGAGCACTCATTCCTCCGCACTGTGCTACTCTGTCTCCTTGATAAAACATTCTCATTAATGTCCTATTACTTGACCTTCTCAGCAACACTGTGAAAAATACAAAGAAGGTATGCTAAGTATTCCATTATTTAGATGAGGAAACCAAGGTCAGGGGATTTATTCATTGTGCACAACCACTAAGTGCCACAGTGGGGGTGACTTATGCCATATGATTCCAAGTCCAATTCTCTATTCACTCTACAACTGCTCAAGATACGTAAAGTCACTGCTGCTTTCTGTTCTTAACTCATATATAGGCAGCTTTAATTCAGTCACATTTGTGGAAACATAATAGAATACATTGCTTGGATATCCTGATTCATTGATTGGAGTTAGATAGTAGCTCTTTTTGGTATACTTATTTTGCACATTACATTTTCTTGATAAAAAAAGAAGTCTTCTGAAAACAGTAGGATCATTTAAGGCTTTACTAAATCATGTGAACCACACCCCACATCTCTCTGAACATATGCAGACTCAGGATTCATTCACTTTAATATCAGGGCTCCCAAGGCAAATACATATTTTTTTTTTCTTTTATTAATTCAGAATTTGAGGTGGAAGGGATGTCCTTTAGTGAGATTGTGTTTGAATTATTCATCCTGCTGTGGAGCCTGAAACAACAATATGGAAGAATATGATTTCAACATGTACAATATTATGTAAAGCTGAATTCTGTAGAGATAATAAAGGTAAAAATTTAACAGAAGAGATGTGAAAGATAGATTCAGGAGATTTCTGTAAACTATAAAAAGTGTTGGAAGAAGTTGATATATATGCAAACAACAGTAGTCTAATGCTGAGTTAGTTTTCAACTTCAAAGAGCTGGAAGGAGCCTTTAAATTTCACCTAATTAAGTTGCATTATTACCCAAAAGACTGCCTCACCCAAACCCTTTACAAAGTCTTCACTAACTTACATAGGCTCAATAAAGCCATGTTAAAGCCAGAGGGAAAACACAAAAATGCACACAAGTCTACTAAATGTTTAAAAAATAAAAGTGCTAGTGTGTTCATTTAAGAAACACCACCACAGGAGCACTTGGGTGGCTCAGTCAGTTAAGCCACAGACTCTTGGTTTAAGCTCGGGTCATGATCTCAGGGTCATAAGATTGAGCCCCATTTCGGGCTCCACACTCAGTGCCCAGTTTGCTTGAGATTCTCTCCCTCTCCCTCTGCCCCTGTCCCTGCTCATGCGCACGCTCTCTCTCTAAAATAAAAGTAAGTAAATAAAATCTTTAAAAAACCCAAAAACCAAAAAAAATATCACCATAATATCACAATGAATATATAGTGAAGTGAAGAAAGGCTAAGAATAACAGAGTAAAATGTTAATGGAAGTGGTAGCGTAGTTCCATTCAGTGGACCACAAGAAGCTGATTGGAACTCAGAGATGCATGTCATTTCAAAAGTTACCACATTTGTAATCTACATTCTTAAACATTTCTCAGATTGAGGGTAGGGTGGACAGAGGAATAGCATTTAAAGGAATATTTAAAAAAAATAAATGAAAAATAAAGGAATATTAAATCTGCATTTGTAACTACATAAAATGTCCCATACAATTCTTTACAAACTGTTTTATGACGATCATAGCACTCTAATTCAGCTTATAGAAGTAAACCTCCTCTTCTACCTCAATGACTTCCTCTTTTCATAAACTTTTCATTAAACAACCACCACAAGCCAAATCCTCAGCCAAGCATTAGAGGAAATGAAAGGAATGAAATAGTTCTGCCCTCAAGTAGTTTGAAAGTCAGTGGGAGAAAAATCAAACTAAAATCTAAGAGAGCTACATGGGCGTATCATACATCTGGCAGGATTTGTTCATTAACTGTCAAAGAATGAGTAATTTTTTTCAGGAATGGTTCTGAATTTTCTGGTTTCTGCTTCTTGGTGGATGATGATGTCATGCATTGAGACGATATACCAAAGGAGAGGAATAGGCTTGGAGATTCCTTGTGGAGAATTTTAATAGTCAGTTGGACATATTCAGAACTCAGAAAAGATCTGAAAGAAAGATATAAATTGGGAAGCACTATGGATAGTAACCAAAGAGTTGAGTGTATGAGATATTCCTGAAAAAAAATTAGGAAGAAAACATGTTCAAGAACAAAAATATGAAGATTATCATGATGAAATTGGTGACTGTAGAAAACTCATGTGTAAAGAAGTCATAAACTAGATCCACTGTGAGGTAAGAGGAAGAGAAGGAGATGTCCATACTATGGAAGTCAAGAGAATTTATACACAAAAAGAACTTGGCATCAGTGTCAGTTCAATGAATGATACACAGAAATCGGAACCAACAGTATCAGACCTTTGCTTTGTATTGAAATATTTGAAAATTAAAAGCACTTCATATTATACTATGTGATAATCTAAACAAATACCTGGTACCAAAAATGAAGAGACATTAGTGCTTTTTTTTTTTTAGATTTTATTTATTTATTTGAATGTGTGCATGAGAGAGACAGAGAGAGCATGGGAAGAGGGGTGAGCACAGGAGAAGCAGACTCCCAATGAGCAGAGAGCCTGATGTAGCTCTCCATCCCAGGACGCTGAGGTCATGACCTGAGCAGAAGGCAGACACCCAACCGACTGAGTCACTCAGGTGCTCCTATTAATGGTTTTTTTAATTCTTGATTTAGAGTTTATAAATGGAAATAAAAAATTCCAGAGAATTTTAAATTTCCATATGGATATGTATGGAAGTGACAATGTAATTGTCAGAAAGGAATTTTAAGAATTGATTCCTGATTTGTCACATTGTCTTTCCCTCTTCCTTGATAACTGATAGTGCCCCATATCTGTACCATCCAGTATGTTTGCCATTAGCCACATGTCCCTATTTACATTTAAATTATTGAAAATTAAATAAAATTATAATTCCATCTTTCATTCTCACTAGCTACATTTCCGGTGCTCAATAGGTACATGTGGCTAATGGCTACTGTACTGGTTAGCACAGATATAGAACAATTTCATCATTGTAATATATTCCATTGCTTCTGATGATTACTTTTGGTTATCTTGTATCTCTGGATAAGGCTGTTATATACTCAGATGTGAAGGAGATGTCCTAATTGACCCATGAAAGAAATGATGCATGAGTGAAAATGTGGGGAGAGCAAGTGGTTGTTGTGGAAATATCTGACTGATTTACTACAAGTTATGAATACTTTGCTTTACATGTAGCTAATATCTTCTTGGATTTTTCTTGTTTTAATTTTTGAACTTTATTAATGATGTCCTTCATCTTATAGAATACAATATGTATAGCAGTAAATAATAGTCTATTTTTAAGGTTAATATTAAATACAAATATTCTCCAGTATTTTCTCTTAATAACTTTAAAGTATGGATTTCTACATTTCCACCACTTTCATGAACAGTATTTAATTTTATGTTTCCCATAAAGAAACCCAATTGCCCCAGAATCTTTCAGCAGTCATTCTTTCTCCAAGGTCTCATATCCTTAGACATATCTCAGTATGTGATTTCCCTTTTTCCCTTTCTAGTTTTTCATATCTTCCTTTGTGGCCTTTGGTTACGTTCAGAATTTCATGTCAAGGTTATTCTTCTTCATAGTCGTATTAAATTTTGTGTTGCTATTGAGATGGATATTTTCTTTAATTATATATGTTTGTTGGTTTTCATTATACCATATTTCATTAAAATATATTCAGTAAGTTAGCTGGATATAAAAAAATCAATAGCTGATATGTGCATGCATTAACCATTTTATGTATTGATTTCTGTATATCTGGCTAACTTAATTTACTGGATTATCTTTTCACAAGTTAATGTATTTTGATTGTTTTGCTGGAGTTTTCCACATATATAGCTTATTGTTTTACATTCTTTTCTGTAACCTACCTTTTTCTATTTATTTTCTTATAGTGAAGGTAATTCAACACTTAGCTCCAGTCTTTTGTCTTACTTTTTTTAGGGAGAAGTTTCCACAAAAATGTCTTTTGGTTTCTTGCATTTCAAAACTGTATGTCTTTTGCCATTATACTTTATGTTTTGATTGTGTATGACATTCTCGGGTTGGAGTTTTTGAGGCTTTTGAAGGCATTGTGCTATTATTACTGTGATGAAGTCGGAATCTAGTCTTAGGCTTGCCCTTTTGAATAACTTGAACATTTGATCTGTCTATCCAATATGTTTTACCTGATTTTAAAATTTAATAACTTTACTTTGCTATATCTCCAAGTGGACAATTCTAGATGAGACCATTGCTTATAATAAGTTGATTTTAATTTCCATTTCTTTGAGAGTATTATCTAGATTTATATCTTATTTACTTCTTTTTGGAGGAAGGGTGTACTCCAGTGGTTTGGATCATGGGTTTCCTTTGCCTGTCTCTATTAATTTTCCATTTATGCTCAACTTCATTATATTTTGCTCACTATTCTCATGTATGGCTTGTATATTTTTCTCTGTCCTTAATAGTTCCATTCAACCATTTGTCCTTCTATATGCTCAAATACCATCTCTTGATATGGTCTCACAATTTCCTGCGTGAAATCTTGAATCCTTGCTCTTTAAAGATAATAGTTCACTTAAATTTTTTGGAAAGTCAAAATACTTGATCAAAATTTGATGAGCTCTATCACTACATATTTTTGGTGTGATTTTTTTTTTTTAATAATTATTTGTTTGGTTTTTCATTCTCACAGCTTTGAAAGTATTTCCTGGAAGAAAGAAATGTTCATTTTATACCATAGTCTTCAAACTGGAACTTCCTTATCTTTTTTTGAATTAAAGGCTTACCATACAATTTTTAATCCATATAACCTTATAAATTAATATAAAATATATTTGGAGCACAGATTCAGATTTTTTTTGCACCCCGTGGAGTTTGACACATATTTTGTTATCTTTCAATTTAAAATATTTTTGTTTTTTCTTTAATTGGTAAGATTTGGAAAAAGTACCTTTATAAAATTCAAACATATATTCTTAAAATTTTTTTGTTGTGGTTACCGAACTAAATTGCATTGAGATTATGAAAGGTTATCTGTATATGATCATTTATTTGAAGTGTATTATGACTTTTGTGACTGATGATGTAGTCAAGATTGTGTAAGTGTTTCAGTCTTGAATAGAACATATACTTTCTATTCATTTGCTGCAGTGCCCACTCTCTTGTTCTTCAATATACCTACATCTATACATACACATATACACATACATGTATAAAATAAAGGTTTTTAATGTTTCTACATCTAACATCTTTTTTCAAATTTGTTTTATAAGTGTTTACTTGAAGTGAATTATATACTTACAGTCTTCTTTTTGTGAATTTCTCCTATTATACCTTTCTTCGCATTGTAAAATTCTACCTTATATTATTATTGCTATGTTATTTATTTTTATTAGAATTTGTATTAGTTAACTACTGCTGATGTATCAAACTACCACAAACGTAATGATTTAAAACAACACAAATTACTATCTTACAGTTCTAGAAGTCTCAGTGAAATGAATCTCACTGGACTCAAATTAGGATATTGGCAAGGCTGTGTTCCTTTCTGGAGGACCATTTTCATGTATTTTTTTTTTTTATTTTAAAGGTTGTCCACATCTCTTGACTCATGGACCCATTACCCTGTCTTCGAAGTCAGAAACAGCTATTCTAATCTTTCTCACATTGTATCCCTTTGACAGGGTCTCTTCTGCCTCCCTCTTCTGTGTTTAAGGATTCTTGTGACTATATCTTGGGCCCACCTGGACAATACAGGATTCCTTCCTGTTTTTAGAGTCAGCTATATAGCAACATTTATTCTCCCTGCCTTGTAACCTAACATATTTACATGCTCTAGGGGTTTGTACATGGACATCTTTGGGAAAACATTCTTCTTAGCACAGATTTTCCTAGTTTTTAATTCTGTCACTTTACTTTTAAATGTTATGTGTCATGTTTGTTAATTATGGCAATGGTAAACCAGAGATAGCTGGGTCTTTCTTTTTTCTTTTTCATCTTGATTTACTAATATCTATATTTTATAGGTGAAGAAATAAATTTGGTGCATTATGATTACTACTAAATTTGTTTACTTCCTCATTTTTATTTTTTTATCATGCATTTTTGTTGCTTCTTTTGTGTAGCCTTTATTCATTCATCTCCTTTCTTTTTACTCTGATTTGTTTTCACTTTTTTATACAAAACCACTCATGCACTTTAATACAACTTATTTATTCACATATGTCCCATCCTATCTTGTTATTGTTGCATAAAATTATAGTTTCAACTTTTTTTTAAGCATTATTTATTTTAGAGAGAGAGAAAGAGATAGTGTGAGTGGGGAGAGGGACATAGGGAAAGGGAGAGAGAGAATCTCAAGCAGACTCCCGTGCTGAGCATGGAGCCTGACACCGGGCTCCATCCCAGACCCTGAAATCCTAACCTGAGGCAAAAGCAAGAGCTGGCCACTTAACCTACTGAGCCTCCCAAGTGCTCCTGTAATTTCAACTTCTTAAACAAAAATGTGTCTATCATTATTAAACAGATAAACCATCATATATTAAATTCATTGCCATGTGTTGTTTCTTTTCATTTTCTTTCTACCTTCATCTTTCTTTTCTATAAATAAAGTCTACACTAAATACTTCATCAAGGTATTGTAGGTTCTCCATTTTGACAGCTTCATTTATATCTGAAAATACGTGCCTTGATTAATATGATTGGCTGAATGTAGAATTCACAGTGGCACTTAATTTTTCTCAAAACTTTGAAGACATTATTCCATTTTCTTCTTACATCTGGAATTGCTTATTCTGCTATTATTCTATTATTATTATGTAATTAGTCTAATTTTATTCCTTTGAATATAATTTTTGTTTCTTTCAAGTTCCTTTAATATTTTCTCTTTAACATTGATAACTCTGAAGTTTATCGTTCTTTATTAGGTGTGGATTTATACTTATAAATCTTTGTTGGCACTTACGAGTTTCTATCCTAGACTTGTATTTTTCATCAGTTCAGATAAATTCTTAGTTATTATATCTTTCAGTAATTACTGTGCCATTACCCTCTATTCTCTCTTCCTTAAACTCCTATCAGACATGTACTGAAATTTTGTTAATCCTTCCTCCTTTTTTTAAATTCTGTCATATTTTTCATTACTTTATTTCTGTGGACTGCTGTCTGGGTGAATCCTTTGTCAGTAGCGTCCAAATAATGTACTTTAATTTTGGCCAAATTAAGTGTAGGTTTTCAAAACATTCTTAAGGTTTCTAATTATTTTTTTGCATATCTGTGTGTAATGCTTTTAAAACATGTCCACAAATTCTTTGACGCTCCTCTCTCAAAATGCAGAGTCTGATTTGTCTCCTCTTAAAAATCAGCCAGGCTTGGTTAATCACCTATAACCATAGGATGTGGAGGAGATGATACTGAATGACTTCTGAGACTACGTCATAAAAGGAAATGCAGCTTCTACCTCTCTTTTTTCCTTTCTCTGTCTCTCTGTTTCTTTGTCTCTTTCTCTTTCTCTCTAAAATTTTAGAGTTTCTGAACTGCCATGTGAGATGTCTGGCTATTCTAAAGCCATCCTCCTGGGAAACCTATATATAGAGAGACCACAAAAAGATTTAAAAAAGCAAAACCAAACACAATGCTCAAGAAGACTCCAGCTTCTCCAGACCTTATGTGTCCAAATCCTTACAGCTCAGGTGAGTAGGTTAAAAAATAGATAGAGCTTTCTGTAATGAATGCGTTTCATAGTGGGAAATGAGCAGTGTCCTGAAAGGAGCTGGCCACTCACTTTCTTCTTCAAAACTTTGGAAACCTGAGCCACCATGTCAGAAGTCTGACTGACTGTAAGCCACCACAGTGAAGAGATCATCTGGGAAGAATACAGAGATAAAGATACTTGAGGAAAAACAGCTATTCCAGCTTTAGCCTACTCCAGTCTTCTCAGCCTAGGGTCAAGGCATATGAATGCACAAGGCATGTAGATATTTTCAGTCCCTAGTTTTTGAGCTGTCACAGGTGACCCCAAGCAAACAGAAATGAGATTTCCCTCTGTGCTTTGTTCAGATTCTTGACCTATAGGATTCGTGAACATGGTAAATGTTTTATGCCATTGAGTTTTAGAGCCATTTTTTTTCCACAAAAAAAAAAAAAAATTTTAATTAACATAATGTATTATTTGCCCCAGGGGGACAGGTCTGTGAATCATCAGGGTTACACATTTCACAGCACTTGCCATAGCACATACCCTTCCGAATCCATAACCCAGCCACCCTATTCCTACCACCCCTCCCCCCAGCAACCCTGTTTGTTCCATGAGATTAAGAGTCTCTTAAGGTTTGTCTCCCTCCCAATCCTGTCTTGTTTCATTTTTTCCCTCCCTACCGCCCATGACCCCCTGCCCTACCTCCCAAATTCCTCATATCAGAGAGATCATATGATAATTGTCTTTCTCTGATTGACTTATTTCACTTAGCATGATACCCTCTAATTCCATCCACGTCGTTGCAAATGGCAAGATTTCGGTTTTTTGATGGCTGCATAGTATTCCATTATATATATATATACACCACATCTTCTTTATCCATTCATCTGTTGGTGGACGTCTAGGTTCTTTCCATAGTTAGGCTATTGTGGACATTGCTGCTATAAACATTCGGGTGCATGTGCCCCTTTGGATCACTACATTTGTATCTTTAGGGTAAATACCCAGTAGTGCGATTGCTAGGTCATAGGGTAGCTCTATTTTCAACTTTTTGAGGAACCTCCATACTGTTTTCCAGAGTGGCTGGACCAGCTTGCATTCCAACCAACAGTGAGTGTGGGAGGGTTCCCCTTTCTCCATATCCTCGCCAACATCTGTCATTTCCTGACTTGTTAATTTAACCATTCTTACTGGTGTGAGGTGGTATCTCACTGTGGTTTTGATTTGTATCTCCCTGACACAGAGTGATGTTGAGCACTTTTTCATGTGTTTGTTGGCCATTTGGATGTCTTCTTTGCCAAAATGTCTATTTTTTACCTAGCTAGCATTATTAACAACATATGACCTTTATTTATAACTATTTTCATTTCAAGCTTACTTGTCTATGTAAATGATATTTCTTTTTTAAATCTCTTTGAAACTCTTAATTTTAAAACAATTTTTTTGGGTTTTACCTATTATTTACATTATTTAGAATAACTTCTACTTTTAGACAAGTTAGTTGGCTTCTCTTTTTACCTACCTTTCTTAGTGTGTTTTGGAGATTTTTTTCAAATTTACTTTGAGTTTATTTATTTTTATTTTTATTTTTTCTGAGCTTAGCTGTTTTGTCTTATGTTACTCTCGTTTTATTTAGCTACTTCATATCACTACCTAAATCTAATTCAGAACAAGTTTGTGTATTTTAACAGAGGGCTTTTGTGTTATAGTGATATTGCAGATATTGCCAAAATTATCAATTAGTTGTCATAATGCTCTATCCAGTTTTTGTCTGCCTGATATATCCCATTTCCTCCTGCTTACACAGGTAATCAGCATGACACAAGAAGTAAGAAGTCTCAAGAAGTAATCTTTTTCAGTTTACATTTTCTTGGAGAGAAAGACAGGCAGTTTTAAATTTTTCTTTGGCTAGGAGGAGATGAAAATGATTCAAATACTAGAGAAATATTGCCGCACTGCTTTGACAGTACAGTTTTAACAGTAGGCCATAAGTTTTTTGTGACTCAGTCTGCATGTTTCCTTGATTTTCTCCAGAATCTTGAGTAGCCTAGGCATAGACAGAATTTTAGCAGATGGATTGATCCAGGGATGGAAGTTTGCTGGTGGATACAAAGAAAAAAGGAAATGGAATAAAAAGTTAGGTATTCACACAAGGGTTGGATGTTGGACAAAGCACCATGATGTACATAGGCATGGGGTGGAAAAAGAGTAGAGTATTGACAAGGAAAACATAGAGATCAGTGCCTGAAGGACTCCATTGTGTGGATCTCTTTGCTTCAGAGTACCATGGTGATGAATGAAAGTGTGAGAAAGATGTACTTAGGAAATGGAATGTTTGCATTTAATATTTCTGATCCAGTTTAGGATGACTTAATGACTCAAAATGTGAACATGTGAGTGAGTAGAATGGTGAAAATGTTCACCAGAATTGAGCCAGCTGCAGGGCTCTACCCCAGGACCCTAGGATCATGACCTGAGCAGAAGGCAGACACTTAACAGACTGAGCCACCCAGGTGCACCACATTGGAAAAAGCTTAATGACATATATATTTATAATTGTCTTTGTCTTATCTTCTTGTTGTCATACATGGTATGGGACTTCCAAATAAGCAGTTTGCTGGTAAGGAACATTATGATACTATGCAGCAAATACTGACTAGTCAAAATCATTAAATAACTGTCTACATAATTTATTACATAAATTTATGCATAAATTTACATCTCTACATTTGGATTTTTTTTTTCTCTCTCGCAATTTATCTTTTACTTTTCTATCTTTTATTTTTACCACCGGTAAAAAAGTGGGAGTAGCACTAAGTTGTCTTTAAAATTGCTTTTCTCAACTTCTCAACTGTAACAACCTTGCGCTTTAGGTATTTTTAAATGATTTACAATAAGCTAATCATTAAAAAATAGTCTGTAATAAAACAGGCAAAAAAATGAGATCCCTGACTTTAAAATTATTAAAATTGAGATGATCATATGAACATGATTTCCAAGGGGATTTTCCCCCCTGCTCTATGTATATGGATATTATTGTTGTTTGGGTATCCTTTGATGAGATTCTAACATAATCATCTTTGTCATAATTTTGCCAGAAAATAGTTTTACTGGAATGTTCAATTATTTCTTCATATTATGTCATAACAATAGTGATGAAGGCATCATATCTAAAACACTGACATCTGGTGACTTTGAGTGAATATTGCAGTTACTATATTTAAATTTAATACAAATAAAACATGGTAGTAAGGCAAAGGTCCATGATAAACCATGACAAATATACTTGAAGCTGTTTATTTTAGAAATATTGTTTAGAAATATTATATTATTTTTAATATAATATGTTATATTTTTGTTTAGAAATAATATTTTCAATTTAGAAAAGCACTAACATTTGTACATACATGTGGTTTGAATTTCATAATCATGGTATAAAGCTAGCTATTAAAAAATAAACAAAAAACCTTGATCCAGTGTTAATTTTTGCCATGCTATAGAAATGGAATAGTTCCTACATTATCATAATTTTTATAACATTACTTTTTTATATTAGCTCTTCCTAAAGAGACAATTTTGATTTGAAGGGAAAACAGGCTATCTCAAAAAACTTGTCATATTCTCTCATTTCATGAGAAATAGGGTAGAAGTAACAAGAAAAGCAAAGCTATTTCTCCCTGTTAGGTCTTTTTAAAGCTATGTTTTCATTAAGCCATTTACTTTTGGAACTATTTTCCTTTTCTTGCATCTACAAAATCAAATAATGTAAACAGAATTATGATCTCGTCTGAACGACTATAAGTTGTCTCATCTCTACCATTTCAACTCTCCAATAGATTGAAAATTATAACTGGAAAACATTTTAAGGGCATAAAACATCTTTGATTTCTCTGAAGTCCTCCTTGTAACATATACAGTGCCAACAGTGCTAAGAACAAAGTTATGTGGTTCAATAAATTCTTACTGAAACAAGATTCATCCTGAATCTTCCTTATTTACCATTGCAGTCATTTCTCTTTCCACCCCAAAGTTTCTCTAGTTCATATAAACTTCCTCTCTCTAAGGCTAAACTTTCTGTCTATTTTCTTGACCCCACCTCTTATTACTTCCTCAGGGAAGTTGCTCCATCAATTACACTTCTTTTTCCAGACTTCGCAATCATTTGCCTTTCATTTGCCTTTTTCCTTTCTGCTTTTAACATGTGTTTCTGCCAAAGTTGAAAACGATTTACACCAGCCAACCAAATACACAATCGACAAGCAAGAACAAGTAACTCTTTACTTCACCCTGTAGTTGTCTCTATTTTCCTTCATGGCCCAAGTTCTAAAATGTTTTGACATTTCTGCCTCCTCTTTTGTATAACGTCATTAACAGCTAATTTAACAGCTAGCCTCCAGCACTTTATCATCACTTTTAATTTGAATTTCCTTCTCTTTGAGCACTTTTTTGGTCCTTGACAACTTATCTTCAGAAAACCACAGTTCTCTCTCCAAACCAGCTGTATCTGATATCTAAAATGGAACTATGTATATTAAGCAATCCCATGTCTTGAGGATTCTGAGGCGTAATGATTTATTTTATCCAAATCCCCATCTCATCAGTTTGACAATATATGATGAACGTAAGAGAAACTCTACCTGCCTAATTTCCTATTTGATAAAATGGGAATAAATAATAGAGTATTACCTCATAGGAGTGCTGTGATTACAGGAGCTCATACAGATAAAGCACTTTGAACAGTGCCTTTCTCATAGCTATGTTCAGTAAACATTAGCTATTATAATTACAATGCAAAGCTGTTATTTGTTGCCTGGATGACTCCCTGATGACAGCATCCTCCCTACTTGTTTTGAACTTTTACCTAGTTATTGCACATTCTGGGTACCCATCACAAACGTGTGTTTGAACTCTAAGCTTCATGATGACTTCTCCATTTTACTCCTTTCTTCCTTTCCATGTTGACCTGTTACACTCAAATTAGCCAACAGAATGCTGCTTCTGTGCCAAGAGCTACACTACTCTTGACCCTCCAGTAAAGGCACTGGCCCTTGGGTCCTTGCTCTGCTCTCTCCCTGCCTGCTGTGAGCAAACTCTGTGCTTTTGGGTGACTTTGTGTGGTCCTCTGGGCATGCCATATCCCCCTTTCTAGGACCTGTGAGTATAATAAATCCTTCCATATGTCCCTCTCAGTGTAATTTCTGCAGCTATGTGAAATGAGCCTTAAATAATCCACAAGGGGATGTACTCTCCCATTTATAGCACAATAATTAGCAGCATTCTTTTTCTGTAGTTTGAAGGGAATTCAGACCCCCTCCTCAGTTTTTTCCAAAGATTTTATGGAGAATCATGTAGTGAATTCCTACTTTGAGACAATTTAAGATC
>CM052885.1:39693025-39828022 GCA_028534135.1 Potos flavus
CTCCTCCATACAGATCAACTTTAAACTTTTTTAAAAAATGAAAGATTTAAAATCTTCTAAATGAAAGAGTCAGCAACTACTGAAATGAACTCTTCTGCCCTACCCCATCTCTATATTGCAGAAATGAGTGCATTAATTTATGTTTAAATAACATTGCCTTCCTGTTCTATTTAGAACATGTCAGATACTTACTATAACCTAACATCTTCCTTCTTATTTCAACCATATCACTTACACCAGTTCATTTCCAGAATGATGTCTTTTGTTTAATTTCAGGCTTTATGTGGGTAAAGACAGATTTCTATTTTATTTCAGACTGTCTGCTGTGTCTGACTACCTCCCAGTTTTACAGACCTGTAAACAATAGCTACTTTTCATTTCTTGCCACCGTGGATTTCCTTCATGCAGACAGTTCTTCAGACATATTGCTTCTGTATACATAATTGGATTGGTTTTTCACTTATGGGACTTAGTTGTAGACTTGATGACCTATGAAAGTCTGGTACCCATCACATTTAATATGGTATGATAATGTGGTCATTTCTGGTTAGATAGTGAAGAATGTATCTTTTGTAGTGAACATTCTCTGAATTCTTTCTTATATATTCTTATTATAGGTATACATATATATACATATATATACACACACATACACACACACACATGTGTGTGTGTGTTTATACCTTTACCTACTTTTGATACATACCATTGCATACTCTTTTTATAACTATAATTTGGGGAACAATGATAAAGGACTGACCTTGCTAAGCAATATTCTACAGTTAATAACATCTACCTTCACCTGCACACCAGAATATTGATGTAATTGTATCTTGAATTCAGCTTATTTAAGTACTTCTCTTTAACTGAGTGATCTTTTTATCATCCCTTCACAAATACAACAAAATAATTATATATAAAGATAATTAAAATGAATTAAATATTGTAACACATGCATAACATATATGTGTATTTTAAATATAACAAAGCACACCTTATGTACAGACAGATCTAATTGCCACAGTGCCAGCACAAGGCAAAGAAAATATCTTGTATCTGAGTCTGTTTGAGTCCTCTTATTTTATTATTTTAGATATGGACGAGCTTTTGACCTTAGAAAGTTCACTTTGGGCTGTGTCCAATGTGTTACCTGCATCTGAACTGATAAATTAATTGAAGTCTGTCATTCTACAGTTGCTTGTAGTTTAAAGTTATATGAAGAGTTGTCATTTAGTTTTGTGTCTTCAATTTCAAATAGTTATCTACCTTACAGATTTATGCACTTTGAGACACCAAGAACATTTATTGTGTCCACGAGTGATCAGAAAAAGCAAAAATAAAAACAAGCTTTCTACCAAATTTCTAACCTCAAGCAAGATTGATATCTTTAACAGTTTTGTAAAATGATGGAAGGCTATCTTGGTAGTAGATACTAGGTTGAGGTCTGCATGATAAAGTTCTCTACAGCTCTATGTCAACTTCTTTGGATAACCAAGGACCACCCTAACTATGATAGTCTGAGATTATGCTATTTAAATATTTGGCAATCATTTAGGTCTATACTATACAGGTTACTATTGGTTTTGAAAGAAAATGAAAATTCAGACTGATCACTAAGAAAACATAAGATGGTATTATAAATATTCAGAGACTGAGAAAGCAATTTCAGTACAGGAGATGTGTTCAAGGTAGTGATATTCATTGTAGACCTTAAAGGCTAATTTAGACCTATCTTTAATGTGGAGAGTAGTCTCATTCTCTGTGTGGTCTTTTCAATATCTTGTTTAGAAGGAACAACCCCATCCCATTTGTGTTTAAGTTCAATCTATTTTGCCTATAATTTCTTTCTTTTTTTTTTTCTTTTAAACATGTATTTTTAGTGTAGAACACCTCTCCTTCTAGGTTATAAAGAATTTCAGGTTAGGGATTATAAACGTCTTGAAAAATATCAGTTAGTATTAGAGAAGATTTAGTTCAGACAGTCTTGTGTTGAAATTTTATATCATTGATGGTTTCTTCAAGTATCAAATGGTACAATAAAGGTAATTTTCAGGGTTTAGACTGAAGGTCAAATTAAATAATACATATGAAGACTACATTAGAAAGGCAAACAATATTACAGGTACTCAATACCTGTACTTTATTTTTTAATGGTACTTTATTTTTAATGCTCGTTTGCTTTTTGTTCCATTGAAGTGATAATGATGTGGAGAACAAAGGCAAAAAGGAAATGTAAATAAAATTAAATTTCCTTTTAACTTGCAGCCCATTGGTAAATATTTGAGACAGGCAGAATATAACATTCCTCTAGGAAACTCCCAACTGTCCTAATGTTAATGCTTTGCTAGAGGGAAAAACAACCTTAGCTTGACAATAGCTAGGCCTTCAAGATCCTGTGAGTCTTCTTTAGCATATGAAAGTCCTTTTGGAAACTTCCCATTGTCTTTACCTTCCCCAACTGCAAGGTATATAATCAATTGCTCCTTACAACCCCCTTGCAGCTCTTTCTGCCCTTGGGTCCTGTCTCAGTGCTTTGATAAAACCACCTTTTTGCACCAAAGACATCTCAAGAATTCCTAGGCGTTAGCTCTGAACCTCTCCACTTCAAAACATATCAATAAGACTTCCATTTAAGAATAGTATATTGAGAGCATACTGTTATCACCATTATCACCGTTATCACCTTACCTCTGAGAAACTCTGCTAAAAAATAGTAAAATGAAAACTTGGGAACAACGTGGGATAAAATCGTAAGGGCAAATGAAACCAGGAAAGAAAATTATGCAATAAAATTTCGGAAGCTAGAATGCTCTAAACTCTAGTTTTAGAAGACTGGAGAAATCTGAACCTCAAGCTTTCAGGGGTAAGCCTACCATCCTCGACTTCTCCAGGACTGGAATCATGAATACTTCTAAAAGTACAGATAGGGGTATCTAGGTGGCTCAGGCAGTTACTTACGTCTGCCTTATGCTCAGGTCGTGATCCCAGGGTCCTGAGATGGAGCCTGTCTGGCTCCCTGCCCCTCTCTCTTTGCCCCTCTGGTCCTCTCCATCTGCCCCTCCCCCACTCGTGCTCCTGTTCTCTCTCTCTCTCTCTCTCTCAAATAAATAAATAATTTTTTTTTTTTTTTTTTAAAGTACAGGTATAAGTGAGGCTAAAAAAATGTAGAATGTCTATATAAGGCTCTTAGTTTCACAAATGCTCTTCCTCATCCACACACCTGCACTACTGGGTCTCTCCAAACTTTAGTGGAAGACTGGATTTATCCTCTGGTCTAGAGAAATTAAAACAGAGGGTGTCAGGCAGAGCCATACTGAAATATGAGAGGTTAGGGCAAATATGCACATTAAATGGCAGCATTCCTATATAATATACTCTCTCCACTTTATAAATGCTTTGTGCAAAGCTTCTTTCTTACAAGCAAAAGATGAAAGTATTCCTTTCCAAGGAAATAGACAAGTCTAAAATGAAAAGCCCAACAGATACTGACAGTTGGGTTGGTGTAATGACTCAGCCTATTTTTGGAGAAAGCCCACCATTCAGCAAAACTGTCCGTAAAATTGAACAAAGAGTCAACTGATTATAGCCCATTCTTACGTATGAATGGACCTCAAACTCAGGGTTTCTGAGTAACACCAACGGGAGACAGAGACCAAAAACAAAGAGAAGAAAAGGAAATCAGGAAGAAAAGAAACAAAGCAGTGAGTAGGAGAAAACATATGAAACACGCCATAATATCCTCAGAAGATGAAATATTTCATCCATGAAACATGAATAGATGTTATAAAGAAAGAGCATTCGGAAAACCAAAAAGAGCACTGGGAAATTAAAAATGTGACAGCAGGAATGAAAAACTCACTGGGTGTTTTAGCAGAAATAATTAAAAAAAAAAATCTCACAAAGAAAAACTTTAATAATAAAAAAGAGAGATGAGTAATAAGAAAGGACAGGTTAGGTCACTGGAATATTAGTCTAGGAGTTCAGTATCTGAATAATAGAGATCCCAAATAGAACAGAGGGCAGAGGAGGAAACTGCCAAATAAACTGTACAAGAAAACTACCTAGAATTGAAGAATATTCATTTTTATTTGAGTTTACCCAGTGCCAAGCAAAATAGAAGAGGATAAAGAAATGTGGAAAAGCACACCATACCACTAGAATAAAAAAGGAGAACCCAGAAGCTTATAGAAGTGTCAGTAATCATTATGTCATTTTGAACCAAATGAGGATAACCAAATTAGCTAACCATTTCAGTAACTTGACATGAGTTCCCTGGAGTGGTTAGGCACAGGCACTATTTCCTAGAAAAGTCTAAAGATGTGAACTTGTTTTTATTTCTGGAGCAAAAAGTAAGGGCTATATATGTGTGCAACCTCTACTCACAGGATTTAGAAAGGAAACTTTTTGAGATTTTTCTCTGGGGGAAACACCATGGAAGGTAGCAGGAAGAAAGTACTGTTTTGAAAGAATCTTATAAGAACTGTAGTTGAGGCTACTTTAATGAGGCAAGATGATTCGGGTATAGATTGCTCCATGAAAAATTTATATTATGCTAGAAATCAACCTAAGCAAGAATAGTCACATCACTTGATCCACAAAACAGTGCATCTCTATGGAAGGCAAAATTCTGTCCTCCATGAAAACCCATTCTGAGGATACTCACTCTTAATATATCATTCAAGGAGAAAGGATTATTACCTTATCCATGCCTTTGATTTTAGGTATCCTTGCCAGTCACAATGTCTTTTTTTCTGGGTAAATATTTACTGAGCTCTTGCACGTGCCAGGATGTGTTCTGGCCATGTTGATACATCTGTGCAACTACATAAAAATCCTTGTTTCGTGGGTTGCTATTAAGGAAGCAAGGAAGCGCTCTAAGTACATCTATATGAAATTTTGTGGGGATGACAGATGGGACAGTGGGCAACTCTACCTAAATAAGTTAGAGAGTGCTTTCCAGAAGACCCTTTGATGTCGGTGTTTAGGTCTTTGAAAGTTTAAGTTCTCTCAGTTTATGGTGAGGATGTTTTATGGGTACTTGTGTTGGAGTATGGTTTGCATGTACATTAAGTAAATTATCCCCAGAGTATCCTGAGACCATATTTTACTTATCAAATTTTCTTATTAGGCTCAATAGAGGAACAATTGTCTATATTTTTCTTCTTCCTCCTTCTGAGGCCAGTTGACTCCTCATGTGTAAATTAAATGCTACTCCAGTTTCCAGTATCATTGCTAAATTTTTGAGGTTGGGAGGAATGGAGAGTAAAATTATAAGAGATGGAAAATGTCTCATTCTGAACTAAATACCAAATCACTGTAGCTCTTAGTATGCTATTACCTGTGCAACTTGTTCCCACAACTTAGAGTATTTCCTTTTCCTGAAACATGACTTATTTTTCAATTTTATTAGAATAGGGCAAGATGAGCTTCTGGTATTTTCTGCTCCTCTCTGAGAATTACCTCTTGCCAAAAAACTTGATAATTTCACCACAAACTGCCTACTTTTTTTCATAGTATTATAAAGTAAAATAAAATGTAAGCAGTAAAATAATTTGTAAAATAGTAGTATAAAGTAAAATAATTATAAAGTAAAATAATTTGTAAACTCCAAATGTTTTTTAGAGTGTATAATGCTAAACGAAATAAGTCAGAGAAAGACAAATACCATATGATTGCATTCATATGTGGAATTTAAGAAACAAAACAGATGAACATAGACAGAAAAAAAGAGAGAGGGGCAAACCATAAAACAGACTCTTAACCATGGGGAAGAAACTAAGGGTTGCTGGAGGTTGGGGGAGGGGAAGGGTTAAATGGGTGCTGGGTATTAAGGAGGTCATTTGTGATGAGCACTAGGTGTTGTACATAAGTGATGAATCACTACATTCTACTCCTGAAACTAATATTATACTACATGTTAACTGACTGGAATTTAAATAAAATAAATTTAAATACTTTAAATTTAAACTTGAAACAAAGCAAAAACAAAAACAAGTTATACCAAACTGATACCCTACCTCTACTGATTCCCAGTCTCCCTCCAGTTTTACCACAGTCTGTTTAGACCTCAGCTCTTTTCCTTGCTGTGTCTTAAAACAATTTCTCTTAAACTTTTTGTTTCAGTTTTATTTTCTTTAGTAAAGTATTACAAATGCTTACTTATAGTTCTTACATATTTCATTTTAGTATTATTCACAATTACTATATTTCTTACATGCTAGTATGAAAGGATTTTTTAATGTTTTGTTTTCTGGGAAAAATGAGAAATATTCTAGCATTCATTGGCAGAAACAAAATAACCTGCTGATGTCAAATAGTTATTAGTTTTATATTATATTAGTTTATAGAGATCCTTCTTTTCCAAATAATTTGTTTCAGGGTTTTACTAAATTCATTAAAATTTGGGTTGCTTTTTGTCTGTGCATCTGTATGTGTGCACATGCTTGTCTTTCAGTTGTTTAAATGAAAGCTTATACTAGCTTAATTAAAAGAATTAGAAAGATTTTAGAATTGTTCATGTCATGGAACAGCACAAAGTAAAAAATAAAAACATATTTTTGCTAGACTGATGTAGTTCATCTTTAAAATTATCTAGACCTACCATTTTTAATTTTGTTTTTAATTTTTAATTTAAATTTTCTGACTCTTGGTTTCTTTGTGTTTCTAATACGGTATGTTTATCTTGAAAACAAAATCTTTTCAGTTTCTTCTTTAAAAAAGATATTATAATTTTTATTGTGTTTTGTAAAGATTACCCCTTTCCCTCAACCTTGGGATTTCTTGATGAAAGATGGCTTACAGCAGAAGTTGTTACTGATATTTTCTATTGGAAGCTTTATTAATTCTTAGTTGGTGGAATGAGTGCCAGCTAATATGACTTAAAATTTAAAATTAGCATGAGTTGAAGCAATATTCAGAAACCAACTTTTGCCTTTTTGTCACCATTGCTGCTCTTCTTTGTACATGCTCTACACTGGGAAGGGGCTGTAGGCTTCTCTGTCTTGTTAACTAAACAGAAAAAAGTAAATAAACAAACAAAAAAGGGAGCCAATGCAAAAAAAAAATTTTTTTTTCATTGCCAAGTGTGACTGTACCACATGTGTGGCTGTCTTTCTCCAGCTGCAGATACATCTGCTCGTGCTTTTTTTGGCATTGTAGTAGATATCCCAATAGGTTTTTCCCAAAGAGCAATCTGTCAGTGCAAATGTTTGCAAGTGCCATTTTCTGGAACATGTTTTGCTCCCCCCCCCTTAAGGATAACAAAACATTTATACAAATAAACATTTTTATTGAAATAAAAATCTTGTATTGTCAAATATTTCAAGCCATAAAGAGAAGATTAAAGAATAACGTAAACATTCCTCTACACTCATGGTTCTACTAATACTAGTTATTATGCTAAATTGATTTCAGGTCTTCTAAGAATTAAATATGACAAAGATAGTTGAGATCCCTGTGTTCTCCTACTTCATCTCATTTCCTTCTTTCTTACCTCAGCGGTAACTTCTACCATGAATTCAGAATTTATGGGCTTTGTGCACACTTTGCTAAATACTTTCTTACTCATAAATATTGCCTGTTATTTCAAATTAAAACAAGATACCACAACATGCACATTAGAATAGCTAAAATCCAAAACACTAGCAACACCAAATGTTGGCGAGGATGTGGAGTAACAGGTACTCTTATACATTGCTGGTGGAAATGTAAAATGGAGCAGACAGTGTGGAAGACACCTTGACAGTTTCTTACAAAGTTAAACATAGTCTTATCATGTGATCCGGCAGTTGTGTTCCTAGGTATTTACCTAAGTGATTTGAAAATTTATGTCCACACACAAACCTGCACATGTTTGTGTATTATAGCTTTATTCACCCAAACTGGAAGCAGCCAAAATGTCTCTATTGCTAAACAATCTGTGGTACATCCACACAATGGATATTATTCAACAATGAAAATAAATGAACTATCAAAATACAAAAAGTCACAGAGGGATCTTAAATGTATATTGCTAAGTAAAGAAGCCAGTCTGAAAAGGGTACATACTGTTTGATTCCAATTATATGACATTTTTAAAAAGGCAAAACTTCTGATGAATATTTGTCAAAGATTTGAATGGAGATGGGCTGGAATGAATAGGTGAAGCACAGGGGACTTTCAGGGTGATGGAACTATTTTGTGTAATACCGTGGTGAATACAGACATTAATTTGCATAGAACTTTACAGACACAAAAGTGAAACTTAATGTATGCAAACTAAAAAAATCATTTAAGAAGTCTGAGGATCCCTGAAAGGAATCCAAGCCTCTGATAATAGACTAAAAATGCATTACAGATGCATATTGCAACCTCACCAAAAAGGGTGGACAAAGGCCAACCTAAGTAATTTTGAAAATGAGTGGAGTCTGTGATAGCAAAGGCAAATGTGTGCAAGAACTGCACTCTAGCTAATAAAGTTGTTTCCCAAAATGATATAGGTTAACAAGTCTGATGCTTGAGTTGAACAAAGGGTGACAGATGGTGAGATCCGGGTGTGTTGTAAATGGGAGAGTAAGTCCCTTTGTGGGGTCTTTAAGGATCATTTTAATACAGCCACAGAAATTTCATTAGGAAAGGCATGTGGAATTAAAGAATCTGTTATATTTACAGATCCCAGATGAGGGAGGTACACTATGCCACTCAGGGAGCCATGTAGGAGGAGCACCCAGAGAGTAGGTACAAACAAGCAGGTAGGAAGTTAAGAGAGAGTGAGGACCAGTGGTCAGGTGCCTTTTTTGGAGGAGGTCAGTGTGGAATACACAAGCAAAAGGCACGAGGGGATTTCATTCATGTGTTTGAATGTCACAAAGTCAAAACCAGGGAGAAGCAAAAGAACTTGTGACAGGGAACCACCTTATCACACTGGTGTACCTGGTCATGTGAGTGGAATAATCAGCCTGGTTGTAGGAATCTTAAGGCATCAGGAAAACACAAAGTTTAAAAACAGTTTACAATACACCGGGGGAATGACAGGAGCCAGTTTTGTCACTTTTGAAGTGGGAGGTTACAGATAAGCAGGGAGGATGCTTGTATGACCCATGTGGTAATGCATTAACGTTGGAGGCATCAGTATGAATTCAAATTTAGCTTAATTAGGATACATATGGTTAAATGGAGAATTAGTTAGAGGTATGTGTATATTCAAGGGTTGTGTGTGTATATACACATGTGTGCATATAGGTTATCATACACACATATATTTCATTGCTCTTCAGCTAAGAGGGCCTAGAAACAATGACACCTCAGTGGCCAAAAGCATACCTGGTACCCTGATCTTGGTTTCTAATATTATTTACCCACTGAAATAACTAAGTGACGATTCCAGGGCTTGGACAGTAAATGTACAAGATGAAACTCACATACTTAAATTTTCTCTTTTTTTAAAGAAAAATATCTTTCTTAAATAAGTAGTTAAACTTATTGTTACGTGTCAATTCTGTTCTCAGAGTTTCATGTATCTTATTTTTGGTCAGTATTCTATTTTTTCTTGAATAACTTTTACTCCGTTTCTATGGGTGGTCAGATCTCCTGTCATTTTGTGTGTTTATAGCTGAAAACATTTTTATTGTGCTCACTCTTGAAAAATATTATGTTAGTATAAAATTATATGTTAGAGTTATTTTTTTTTCCCAGCAGTCTGAAGATATTATTACTTTCTTTTGGCATCTGTTTTTGCAAATGAGGCCCCACTGTCAGTCGTTCTCTCTTTTATTGTTAAAATGTCTTTTGCTATTAGTTTTTATAACTTATTTTATACTTAATGTACAGCATTTTTACTGTCATGTATCTAGGTAGAGGTTTATTTATTTTTTGTCTTTATTATTAAAAATGAATATTTCACTAGAGCTCACATATTGTCCCCTCCCAATTTTGGAAACATTGACATTTTATTCAAGTACAATTTCTCTTCTATTTTCCTTTCATATCTTTCTGTCTCTCTCCCTCCCTCATTTTTAACTCATTATATGAGTGTTTGAGATTTTCAGCATACATGAGTTGTAGCAGAAGCTGGACTGGATCCTGGTGGAAAAACTACTCCTTGCCGGTTTGGTCGGTCGGCTTAAAGTACAGTTTTTCCTTATCAGAGTGATTCAACAATTTTATATATTACACAGTGCTCATCAAAATAAGTGTACTCCTAATCCCCTTCTTTTTCACCCATTCCCTCACCCACCTCCCCTCTGGTAACCACCTCTTTGTCCTCTATAGTTAAGAGTCTGTTTTTTGTTTTTGTCTCTTTTTAATTTGTTCTTTTGTTTTGTTTCTTAAATGCCACATATGAGTAAAATCATGATATTTGTCTTACTCTGACTAATTTACTCCACTTAGTATTATACTCTCTAGATTCATCCACGTTGTTGTAAATGCCAAAATTTCATTCCTTTTTATGCCTAAATGTGTATATTTATACACACAATAATTGATGTGGTTTTGGAATATAGGCGAGATTCAGTGGGGTGAGGTCTGGAGCTGATGACTAAGAAAGAATTCTTGAGACGCCTTTGGTGTAAAATGGTGATTTATTAAAGCACAGGGACAGGACCCGTGGGCAGAAAGAGCTGCTGCACCGGGGTTGTGAGGGGTTGCTGATTTTACACTACGTGGTTGGGGGAGGTAAGGAAAAAGGGAGGTTTTGAGAAAGATTTCATATGTTAAAGAAGACTCACAGAATACCGGAGACATTGCCTTTGTCAAGTCAAGGTTGTTTACCTCTCTAGTAAGGCACTAACAGTAAGATAATTGGGAACTTCCAGGAGGAATGTTACACTCTGCCTACTTCAAGTCTCTGTTATGAGCGGCAGGTTATAAGGATATTTAATTGTATTTACATTTCCTTCTGGAAGCTATTGCTAAGGCTTTTGTAAACTGAGGGAGATTCATGTTTTGTAGGATTGTGATCTTTATAAGTTAACAATTTGTTTTTCCTTTAGGGCAGCCAGGAGTGCCTGAGAAATGCCACATATATCCCATGGGGGAGGGGGGTGTTGTGGGGTGTCAGCTTCTGCTTTGTCCTCAGCTTGCCTTCTGTTCCCTCATCACGACCACCTCTTCTTTTTTTTTTTTTTTAAAGATTTTATTTATTTATTTGACAGAGAGAGATCACAAGTAGGCAGGGAGACAGAGAGAGGAGGAAGCAGGCTCCCTGCTGAGCAGAGAGCCTGATGAGGGGCTTGATCCCAGGACCCTGAGATCATGACCTGAGCCGAAGGCAGAGACTTTAACCCACTGAGCCACCCAGGTGCCCCAACACCACCTCTTCTTTACCCATTTATTGATAAATGCTTGGGCTGCTTCCATAATTTGGCTATTGTAAATAATGCTACAATAAACATAAGAGTGAATTTATCTTTTCAAATTAGTGTTTTCATGTTCTTTAGGTAAATACTCCGTAGTGGAATTACTGAGTTATATGGTCGTTCTATTTTTAATTTCTTGAGGAACCTCCAAACTGTTTTCCACAATGGCTGTTCCAGTTCATACTCCTACCAACAGTGCACAAGGCTTTCTTTTTGTCCACATTCTCACTAACATTTGTTGTTTCTTGTGTTTTATATCTTAGCCATTTTGTTAGGTGTAAGGTGATATCTCATTGTAATTTTTATTTGCACGTCCCTGATGATCAATGATATTGAGCATCTTATCATGTGTCTGTTGCCATCCATATGTCTTCTTTGGAGAAATATCTGTCCATGTCTTCCGCACATTTTTAATTGGATTATTTTGGGGGGGTTGGTGTTGAGTTGTATAAGTTTTTTTTATATATTTTGAATAATAACCCTTTATTAGATATGTTATTTGCAAGTATCTTTTCCCATTCAGTATGTTGTCTTTTAGTTTTGTTGATTATTTCCTTTGCTGTGCAGAACTTTTTATTTTGACGAGTCCCAATAGTTTATTTTTGCTTTTGTTTCCCTTGCCTCAAGAGTCATATCTAGAAAAATGTTGCTATGTCTGATGTCAGATAAATTACTGCCTGGGCTCTTTTCTAGGATTTTTATGGCTTCAGGTTGCACATTTAGGTCCTTAATCCATCTTAAGCTTATTTTTGTGTATGGTGTAAGAAAGTGGTCCATTTTCAATCTTTTGGATGTAGCTGTCCAGTTTTCCAAACATGACTGTTGAAATGACTATCTTTTTCTCATTGCATATTCTTGTTAATGATAATTGATTCTATAATCATGGGTTGATTTCTGGGCTTTCTATTTCATTCCATTGATCTACGTATCCATTTTTGTGTCAGTACCATACTATTTTGATTACTATATTTTTAAATATTTTATTTATTTATTTGAGAAAGAGAGAGACAAAAAGTCTCTGGGTGGCTCAATTAGTCAAGCATCTGCCTTCAGCTCAGGTCATAATGCCGCGGATCAAGCCCCATTAGACTCCCTGCTCAGCGGGAAGTCTGCTTTTCCTTCTCCCTCTGCCCCTCCCCTCCACTTGTACTCTCTCTCTCAAATAAATAAATACAATCTTAAAACACACACACACACACACACACACAGAGTAAAATATTACCTTGCATCCATTAGGATGGCTAATATTAAAAAGTAATAATAACAAATATTGGTGAGGATGTGGAGAAATTGTAACTCTTGTGCACTGTTGGGAATGTAAAATAGTACAACGACTAAGGAAAACAATATGACAGTTCCTCATAAAATTAAAAATAGAATTACCAAAGATCCAACTATTCTACCTCTGGTATATATCCAACAGAAGTAAAATCAGAATCTTTTTTTTTTTTTTTTTTGTAAAATCAGAATCTTAAAAAATATTTGCACACCCACATTTATAGCAGCATTATTCACAATAGCCGAAAGTTGGAAGCAACCCAAGTATCCATTGATAGATGAATAGGCAAATGAAATGTGTATATACCTACAATGGAATATTATTTAGACTTAAAAAGGAATGAAATTCTGACTCACATTACACCATGGATGGACCTTGAAGACACTATGTTAAGTGAAATATCTCAATCATAAAAGGACAAGTACTTTATGAGTTCACTTACTTGAGGTATGTAGAGTAGCCAAATTCATAAAAACAGAAAGTAGAATGATGGTTGCCAGGGACTAGGGGAAGGGGAAATACGGAGTTGTTTTTTAATGGTGTGAAACTGTGATTTATAGTAATAATAATATATTTGTTCTTCTCATTCCTAGTACATAGCTCCTAAAACCCTTGTCATTTCCTGAGGGATAAAAGCAATGGACCATCTTTTTATGATAATATCTTGTCTTTTGTCCTCCTTTCCTAAAAGGGCTGCAAAGTGAGGAAGATGAAAGGAATGTCTCTTGTTACTTGTAATAAGCTCCTTTCACCACTTCTGAATTCATGTTAGTAAGGTGACTGTTGGCGCGCCCTCAGGGGTGAGGGTCTATTTCCCAGGGGAATTAACCATGTGATTAGAACTTTTATCCCCACCCTTGATGTCCAGGCAAAGAAAACGGTCTGGAGATTGAGTTCAATTGCCAGTAACAAATGACTTAATCAGCCATGCCCTGTTATGAAGACTCCATAAAAATTTCTAAAGGAAGGGATTTGGAGTGCTTCTAGGTTGGTGACATATGGAGGTGCTGGGAGAGTGTTGTGCGCAGAAAGGGCATGGAGTCTCTGCATTCCTTCCCACATATCTTTCCCTATGTATCTCTTCCATCTGGGTTTTCCTGAATTGTAGCCTTTACAATAACTGGTAATCTAATAGTAAACTGTTTTCTGAGTTTTGTGAGCTGCTTTGGTAAATTAGTGAAACCGAGAGAAGAGGGTTGTGGGAATCTTTGATTTATACCAGTTAGTCAGAAGTACAGGTGACCACCTGGGCTTATGATTGACATCGAAAGTGGTGGGTTGGGGGAAGAGGGCAGTCTTCAGAGACTGAGCCCTTAACCTGTGGAATCTGATACTAACTCTGGTGTAGTGTCAGAATTTAATTGAATTGTAGGACACCCATTTGGTGTCGGCAGAGAATTGGAGAATTGCTTAGTGTGTGGAAAAAACCCACCTGACTTCACTTAGTGAAGTCAGGTGTTCTGAGAATGTTGAGAGAACTTTTTCTTTTACAAATGGGTACAGAGTTTCAATTTTGCAAAATGAAATGTTTTAGAGATTGGTTGCACAATAATGTGAATGTACTTAATACGGAACTGTACACTTAGAAAAAGGCTTATATGGTAATTTTTATATAATATGTATTTTACCACAATTTTTTAAAAATGCTATGACACTGGGTAAAATGATAAAGCAATAACAAAGCAAATAATGACATATTTTTCTTTGTAACCTTGAAATCAAAAACTTTAAAACTAAACTGGTACAAATTGTCACATTGACAGTTATATTATAATAGGGGATTTTTCCTTAAAAGTCTTTAAGAGATATAAAATTTTGGCTTAAATATCCATTTTTATAAAAAAATTCAGTCAATGGAAGTTAATGCATTTATGCTATTTTATTCTAAAAGTTAGTTTTCTGGGACGCCTGGGTGGCTCAGTTGGTTAAGCAGCTGCCTTCGGCTCAGGTCATGATCCCATGGTTGTGGGATCGAGTCCCACATCGGGCTCCCTGCTCAGCGGGGAGCCTGCTTCTCCCTCTGCCTCTGCCTGCCACTCTGCCTGCTTGTGCTCTCAATCTCTCTCTCTCTGATGAATAAATAAATAAAATCTTTAAAAAAATTAAAAAAAAATAAAAGTTAGTTTTCTTTAAATAAAAAACTTCTGTAATACAATTTTCTTGAAATGACAATCCTCTTATATAAATAAAAATATGATTTACTGACATGCTAGTTTTCAGGTTTTAAGTGAAACAAGTATTTGAAGCATCTCATTTAAGTTAAATTACTGATTTCTGTTGCTTTCTATAGTAAGCATCACTAAGCTCACCATTTTGTCTAAAACAATGAGAATGCTAATGGACTTATATTCCCAACACTCTAGTATAGCATATTCCCATAAAACTAGCTGGAATTTAAAACTAAGATGACTCAGAAAAAAAAGGAGGGGGTACTATTAGTCATTCTGATTTTCATACTTGGATATTTTTGCCTTTTGGAAATTATGATTATCCTTATTGTTAAGTTACTTATGGTCATAAAAATTCTAGTTGCATAAAACAGATAATTACATTTTATATACATAGTAAATGCAACATCATAAGCCTCCACAAATCTTCTTAATAGAAAATAAAAAAATCTTATTCTTATTGATGTGTATATGCACTGTGCCATAAAAGAAAAAAAATACATTGTTGAGTTTTTGTAGTCTATATGAGCTCATTAGATTTGGGCTATGATTTATAACTCACTATATGATATATGCTGAAATTAGTTTTCAAAACTCTTTCTACAGAGGGAGAAGGGAGAGGAATGTGTCTTGAGATGCAAAAGAACTTTTACCTTAGTTATTGTGCATTATTAAATTATTAAAACAAAATTTCCTTTCTATTTTAACTTATCCACATACTGGGACATGGCATAAAATCAACCCCGCCATTATTGGAGGTACTGTGTGAAGGATTGCCTAATACAGCAGGATACATCTCATTTGGAATCTTTGTTGAAGAAGTTAAGGGTTTTTCTTCCCAAAAAGGTTTTCCATAATCTTCAATCTTCTCATTGTTTTAATCTCTTCTATTTCTTTTTTTCTGGGGCAAACATAGTACATTTGTTCTCTCCATCACCTAGATGGTTTTCCTAAAGCTTCTGTTCTGCATTTTTTTACTTCAAACATAACATGTATTTTATTATCACATGGATGATTTCCTTATCATAGTTTTTATTTCATTACTCTTGCATTTATTTTCTCTCTACAGTATAATATTTATCATTGTAGATGAGAATACAATTTCACACGCTCTTCTAAAGCAACAACAAAATGTTCTTCATGACTGAAGAAAGGAATATACTTACTTGTTGGTAATATCAACTGTATTACAGAGAACTACATAAAGTTTGACTGTCATATGCCACACAGTGCAACTCTATATGTACAGGTTGGTAGGTAGGTAGGTAGAAAATCTTTTATAATTGTTGAAATAAGCTTCAAAGTAAATAGTGTGTGACTGGTAGAACATATTCAAAAGTCATAAAGAACTATACTAAAGGTATTTTTTTCACACTTTTTTTATTGTACATAAAATAATAACCTATACTGTTTGTTGCACTTTGAATTCAATATAATAAAGCAACATGAATTATCATACTATTTGCTACCATTTAGGTTTTTTTTCCAATTTTTGGTTATTACAACTCATTCTTCAATGAGCACCTTTTTATGTGCCTTCCTGTTCACTTGTTCCTGTGTTTCTTCTGGGGAGATACCAAGAAATAGGATTAATGGTCATAGTATAATACACTTAAAAGTTAATACTGTTAAATTGTTCTCCACGATGCATATAAAAATGTTTTAGTTTTATCAGGAGTATATGTGACCATAATTTCTCCATTTTCTTGGAAATATATAACATAAAATGTTTAAATTTTCCAATTTTAAACATAATAAGTGGTATATGAGCATAGTTGTAACTTGGAATTAATTTGGATTTTCAATTAATATTTTTCCACTGTTTGCATTAGACAGTTCAGTGCTCAAAACCATGGTGATGGGGGGAAAGTGACAAAAATTCAGGCACCATTTGATGAGTGTTAGGTTTTTTTTTTCTTGGTTTTCAGAGTTCTCAGATAGCAAACAATACAAATGCCTGACCCTGTTGGCTGTGATTCAGGACTTGCAGTATTCCCAAGTAACCAAGGCAAACTTTTAATTATTAGGGAATGAGATAGGAGATAATCTTGGAAATGTAATCAGTACTAAATTGTGATGTGTATTTTATTTATTTATTTTTAAAGATTCATTAATTTATTTGAGAGAGGGAGAGAGAGAGAGCAAGCGAGTGCAGGAATTAGGGGCAGAGGAAGAGGGAGAGAAAGAATCACAACCACTCCCGTGCTGAGTATGGAGCCACCTACAGGGCTTGATCTCAGGACCCTGAGATCAGGAACCCATCTGAAAGGAGGAGCTGGCGCTTAACTTACTGTGCTCTTCTGGTGTCTGGTGATGTGTAATATGAGGAAAATGGGATTTCATTCTTTATGGAGTGAAAGACAGTTAAGACTTTAAGTGTGTAAGTGACATAATCTGAACAGCAGCAAGAAAGATAACGCTGTCCATACTATGGAAATGGATTATAAGAAATAAGAGATATGTAAGTAGTCACGTAAGATTGTATTTATGAAGAAGCAATAGTTATGGAGATGTTTTTGGAGATTGGAAAATGGAGGGTTATTGCCCAAATGAATGTTTGTTTGTTTGTTTTTAAGATTTTATTTATTTATTTGACAGAGAGGAGAGAGATCACAGGTAGGCAGAGAGGCAGGCAGAGAGAGAGGGGGGGAAGCAAGCTCCCTGCCTAGCAGGGAGCCCGATGTGGGGCTCGATCTCAGGACCTTGAGATCATGACCTGAGCCGAAGGCAGAGGCTCTAACCCACTGAGCCACCCAGGCGCCCCCAAATGAATGTTTTAAAGGAGAGAAGAAACAGAGTCAGGTATAGCTGAAAACATCCTCGCATAGGCAATTGGTGGATAAGAAGTTAATTTTATTGAAATTCAAATGGAAAAAACATGCAAAGGATACACCATTGTAGAAGTTCATGATAGAAAAAAGATGAACCGACTGACAGCCAACACTAGCTAGAGAGTCTCTACCGTTCACCTTTGTGTAAGGACCAGATTTGATGGTACAATCAATAAAAGAGTGGACATAGCTTGAATAACTCATAATAATCTTATAGGAGTACAGATAATAGTACTTTATGTCAGTGGAATTAATTGTGGATACAGATGGGCTCCAAGTTAATCATGAATGAATACAATGAATGTGTATAGTATAAGGCCATTCTATTGGGCCATTCCCTAGTCATGACCAGGTTTAGCAGAGTTCCTCCTGGGGCCCTTATGAGCTCAGTTTATAACTCCCAGTCCCCTAATAATTTGCACCTCACCTGTTCTCTCTTTACGAAATGGTCCTTATCTACTGAATTCCTCACTCTGCTGCTTCCCTCCCAGGAGTTGAAGAACCTGGGCTGGGAACATGTTAATTATACTTCCCTTAAAGCTACAAATGTTTAGCTTTAAAGGGCTCTTCAGAGTCTCTGCCCTATTCTTAGCTTTTGAAGTCTGCAATAAAGAAATGAGTATTACCATCCTTTTGCTGGAAATCATGTGAGTTTGGCTCCAGACAACTTTGTTCTCCCCAACTTTCCCTGTCTCCCAACATCCAACTTCTGCTCTTCCTTTATGAACTAGGCCTATCTGTAGAAAAAACAGTGGGAAGAAAAACTCCATAATACCAACTTACTAATTCATAACAACAAATACACCTGTCAAGTGGACCAAAATGTGACTTGGAAGAACCGCTGCATGATAACTTAATTATAGTAAGAAGGCCAGCTTATTATTTTACTCAGAGTAGAAAATTCTCAAAGCAAGTAGGCACATTCTTTAGGCAGAACATTCTCTCCTTGTGGACATATTATTTGGTAAGTCAAATTATAATACATTTTTTATGATGATAACTTCATAACAAGTGGTGCAATAGATGATTCAAATTTTAAGTGGCATCTCCTAAAAGTCATGTTTATATCACTGCAGACTATATCGAGGTTGTTTAGGCATTATCCTTGAATCACAGCACTCACTCTCCTGGACAGTGCTTGGATGGACATCATCACCCTTTGCCTCTTTTGGTTTTCCCTATTTATAACAAGATATTATGTATAATTAGCATAGAGTTAGATAAAGACAAGAATAACATCTCAAAAATGTATTACAGGGAAATAAAGGGAAAAAAGGAAATGTAAGGAATAGAGTGCTGATATAAGAGTATCATGAATTGGTAGAAATTGGGTTCAGGTTAAGTATGCAAAATTTTGTTAAACTTAAAAAAGAGTGAGCTATTGGGTGTTATATGTAAGTAATGAATCACTAAATTCTATTCCTGAAACCAATACTACACTAATATTAACTAACTTGAATTTAAATTAAAAAAATAAATAAATATAAAAAAAATTAAATCTAATAAAATGAGAGTGAGCTAACCATTTTGTAGCTGTCCTCAGAGAACGATAAATGTATGTTTGTTTGTTTTAATTTTCAAAGATGATAAAGTAGTTTAGAAGTTAAAAAGCCTTAGTTTTGGCAAGGGTAAATGATGTAGTATGAGGCACTTCTGTGTACCACATCCATTTCATATGCCAGAAGATATTGCAGAACTATGACTGGGGATCCCGAAGCATTGGGTCCCTTTTGAGACTCAAGCCAGTCTGAATTTAATCAGATATCACAGCCAGGCTGTCAGTTTTCACACAGATGGAACTATTAATCCAATTACTTTGTTGTAAGGTCACAGAACATCAGAGATGGCAAACACGTAAGTTCATCAAAAGGGTAATAGGATAGAGAATTTTGAAAATTGTTGCCTCAATAGGCAATCACAAATAACGCCCTAATTTCTGCGTCATACAAAGATATGTACGTAATTACAGACTAACACCCAATGAAACAAATTGAAAACTGCTTCTTTCAGAAAGGCTTGCTAATAAATATGTATATACCTCATGAAAATGAAAAAAGGCAATGAACCTTCACTTCTTATCGATTTTACCACTGAAATATCGGAGATGTTTTTGATGCCCCTTATTATGCTAGGCTCAGTAAAGAATACATAGTTAGCAAATGATCCTCAAGTAACTAAACTCAAATCTTGCCTATTATTTGGTTACTTAGAGAATCTACAGATAATTCATTTAGAAAGCAAATTCTGATCCCATACTACAGAGGGGAGATCTGAGCTAAAGAGGTAGACAAAATAGGGGCACCTAGGTGGCTGAGTCGGTTAAGGGTCCAACTCTTGGTTTCTGCTCAGGTCATGATATCAGAGTCCTGAGATGGAGCTCCATGTCAGGTTCTGCATTCATTGAGAAGTCCCCCCCCCCCGCCCCGCCTTACCCTCTTTTTCTCTCCCTCTGCTGCTCCCCCTAGCCCTGCTCAGAAACTCTCTCTCTCTAAAATAAATAAATAAATAAATCTTTTAAAAAAGTAGACAAAAATAAAAGTGCTTTACATATTTACTTCATATTTATTCTGAAATAGCTGATAGCTTTTAGAAAAAAAGAGAGATACATGCTAACTATTACTTTAGATGTATTCTATTATATGCAAGATGAGTACTTGTTGCAGTAAGTTCACATTAGACTTTATGTACATGGTTGAGTCATTTAACTTCCAACAAGAAATAAAGAATCTTTCAATATCGGGAGAAGATGGAGGAAGTATCTCTGGTGTGCTATGGTAGTCAGCTAATGCAATTTGATGTTTATATCATTACTCATCACAGAGTTTCTATCTGGGTACAAAGATGGGGATTTGGGGAGCACTTACGTTCTTATTTTGTAGCTTTGATTAGTCCTGAAGAGAGCTATTTTACTTTAGCAGGAGGATGAAGGCCACTTTCCATTCCCTTAGCCAGGCTGGTGAAGTAGATGAGCTTAATCCTATAATCCAAACTTTAAATCTCACTGGGAGAAAATACATTTCTCTCTCCCAAACACACTAGTCCTGCCGATTATTACCACTTGGAAGACAGCTGCTTAGAATATAGTCCCTTTTTATGTTTCATAATAACTGAAATGATTGAAGCCAACAAGGCTAATCTGATTTGTAAAAATAATTGAGGTCAATACGTTCAGACTAGAGAATGGAAGACTTACTATTAAATATAAATGAAATTATAATCTTCTCGATCTGAATGATAAGCATAGAGAAAGTCAGGAATAACTCAAGCAAAATTCAGCCTAAATAATTATAAGAATTGAAAGATGAATTGCTTGGTTATAATGTCTACCTGACATTTCATGGTAGACTAAGCAGATGAAAAACATCATTACAGCATTAAAATAACCTATCATATCCGAATTACTTATCACTGAACATAATTAAAATCTTCTTAATAACTTAATTGCACGCCATCAAAATAAAGACATTCCTTAGCAAAATGTCACCTGAATCTTTTTTTATAGTGAGTTCACATTCAAAAACACACTGGGTAAATGAAGTTAAAAACAATAGAAATATAATTCATTATTAAAGATATGTGCATCATTATAAAAAAATCCCCAATGAAGGGCAGTGAAAGCAATTTCTCTTACTATAAACACACGTATCATCAAATCTGTAAGAGCATGAGACTTCACTCATTTATTTTTCCACTCAACAATTGGGTACTTTAATATGCTCAGTATGGTGCCTGGCACAATGTGGGCTCATAATAATTTTGGTTTAATAAAGATAAGTAAATATAAATGATGTAATACTGTATCAAAACTATATACTTACAACTTTTTAAAATATTTATTTTTTATTAGGATCATCTGCATAAATAAAATTTTAAAATATGATATAAATCAAGTTGGAAGGTCCAAGATTAAAAAACTTATTTGCTAATTTGATTCCAAAGTACTTTAGAAAATTAAGTTCCAAAACAACAAAATGAGATTATTGTCTCCTACATATTTTTAAGTGTACCAAATTAGTGTATGAAAATTAAGAGCAGCACTACTAAACACTAAG
Source organism: Potos flavus (assembly GCA_028534135.1). NCBI lineage: Eukaryota > Metazoa > Chordata > Mammalia > Carnivora > Procyonidae > Potos > Potos flavus. The sequence continues at coordinate 39,714,692 of CM052885.1, forward strand.
TTGTCAATAACTGAAGATCTCATGGGCTCATTTGTGGAAATGGCAATCACATCATTGCTCTTTCTCGCAGGGCCTCCCCATTCTTTCTCATGTGACTCCAGCCTTCATGGGAAAAGTATGAACTTCCTTTGGAAGGAAGATTACAACTAAGAAGTCACAATCTCAATCAAAATGATAAAGCAATTATATCTAATAATGCTAAGAAAATGTTATTCCAGCTGGATACTCTGTCAGCTAAAGATCTTAATTTGAAATTAATTGAGACTGTGCAATTTTCCAATTACCTCATGATGACTGCAAGAAATTTGAAGGAAAAAAAATGTAGACTAATTTAGTTCTCTTACTTGGACAGAGTCAATATTTTCCTTACCTATAATTTGCTGCAGATTCTGGTCCAAAAATGAAAGTATAGTGCAAATACTGTGGATGTATGAATTTCCTATTTCCCAACAAAACCAACAGAAGGGAAGAAATGTTCTATGGGAAACTGATATGAATAAAATCATGTAAGTTCACACTTTCTGATGTAAGAAAAAAATGGGAAAGATAGTATGAAAGGTATGTTGAACATCTAAGTTACTGGTAGCTTTTAATTCCAACATTTCAGTTTCACTCATTCAAAAAGAACTGACCATTTGAAAGGAAAAAAAATGTATTTTTTATGTTTTATGTTTCATTCCTTTTTCTTGAGGTATAATTGACATAAAAATCAACTGTATATATTTCAGATATACTATTTGATACATTTTTGTGTGTGTACACTTATGAAAACATCACAAATATCAAGAAGTGAACATATCTTTTATGTTCTTTATGTCTGCTCAGTCTACCATAAAATGTCAGGTAAACATTATAACACAAAACTTTCTTAGGCACCTTACAGCTTCTCCCTGCCTACTCTATTCCCATTCCTATGTAATTACCAAAGGATTTCTGTCCATATAGATTAGTTGTGTTACTATAATTTTATGTACATGTGGTCATAGAGAAGGTACTCTTTTTTTTGTCTGAGTTCTTCAGTTAGAATAATTTTTTAAGTTAATGTTCAGAAGTGTCCCTTTGCATAGATATATCACAATTTGTTCATCCATTTACTTATTGGTAGACATTTTAATTGTTTTGATTTTTGGAGTATAACAAACAAAGGTGCTATAGAAATCTGTGTACAAGTCTTTATATTGACATATACTTTCTCCTCAACAAATTCTTAGGAGTGGGATAGCTGGATTATATTGTGGCTAACTTTGTAATAAAAGGTTAGACAGCTTTCCAAAGTAGTCGAATCATTTTACATTCCTATTCGAAGTGCACGAGAGATCTACAGCTCTACCACCCCGAAAGTGCCCGATTTCATCTGAACTGCATGAAAGGTTTGGTTTCTCCCTTTCTTTGCCAACATTTGCCTTCTAATTTTAGCCATTCTAATAGATGTGTAGTAGTATATCATTGTAGTCTTAATTTACATTTCCTTAACGACTAATGATGTCGAGGAGCATCTTTTTCTTTTTTCTTTACTTGTAATGATTTTGTCTGGTTTTATAAGAAGGGCAGTTTTCCCTCATAGAATAAATTAAGACATATCCTTTCAATTTTTTTTTTATTTTCACAAAGAATTTATTTGAATTAATAATATCTCTCCCTAAAAGTGTTGTAGAATTCACTGTAGTACTTATTTGTCCTTGTAGTATTCTTTTGGAGAATGATTTTAAAGATAAATTAAATAGCTTTGATATGTACAGGGCTATCCAGGTTACCTATTTCTTCTTAAATGTGCTTTGGTAGATAATCTGTGTCTTTCAAGGAATGCCCATTGTATATAGTTTGTCCATTTATTGGCTTATAATACTTCATAATATAGTTGTATTATTCTCTTAATATCTGTAAAATCTATAATGCCTGTAAAATGCCACCTCTTTCATTCCTGATATTGGGATATTTATTGTCTTCCCTTTTATTTTCTGTGATCAATCTGACTAAAGGTTTACCATTTTTTCCTGAAAGAACCAGTTTTTGAATTCATTGATTTTTCTTTATGCTTTTTGATTTTATTTATCTTTGTCATTCTTTTCTTTCTTCTCTTTAGTCTGGGTTTACTTAATTGATTCTTTTCTATTTTCTTATGGTACAGAGGAAGTCGGTTTGAGTCCTTTCTTCTTTTCTAATATGGGCATTTGGTATTAAAAATTTCCATTTAGTACTGCTTTAGCAGGATTTTACAATTTTTTTTAAGATTTTATTTATTTATTTGACAGAGAGAGATCACAAGTAGGCAGAGGCAGGCGGAGAGGGAGGGGGAAGCAGGCTCCCTGCTGAGCAGGGAGCCCAATGTGGGGCTCGATCCCAAGACCCTGAGATCATGACCTGAGCCTAAGGCAGAGGCTTTAACCCACTGAGCCACCCAGGTGCCCCAGGATTTTACAATATTTATGTGTTCTATTTTCCTTTTAGTTCACTTCAAAATATATTTTTAATTTCACTTTTTATAGCTTCTTTAATCCATGGGTTATTAAGAAGTTTGTTATTTAGCTTCCAAATGTTTGGCAGTTTTTGAGAGGTCCTTCTGTTTTTGAGTTTAAATTTAATTCCTCATGAACAGATAATGTAATTTGTATGACTTGACTCCTTTTAATTTATTGAAGTTTGTTTTATGATCTTGATAAATGTTCCACGTGTACTTCAAAAGAGCTTGTATTCTGCTTGCTTTGGGTTGAGAAGTCTATAAATGTCAATTAGATGAAGTTGAAAGATAGTGTCTTTATATCTTTACTGATTTTCTATCTACTTATTCTCTCAATCATTGAGAGTGGCATTGAAGTCTTCAACTATAATTGTGAATTTATCTAGTTCCCCTCATTCCAATGAATGAGGAATTCATTCATTCCTCATTGAATGAGGAGCTGGACTGTCCCACTCAATCTCAGCATAGTGAATTATGCTATGCTCACTTGATATATTAACCCCTTCAACATTATCAAATGCCTTCTTTACCCCTAGTGATATTCCTTGCTTTGAGAATTACCCGTCCAAGATTAATGTAGCCACTAAATCTTTCCTCCTTCTTTTCCACTTCCTTCTTCCTTTTCAGACAACATCCATTTGTTATCTCACAGTTGTGCAAGTTGAGAATCATGGTAACTAGGTTCTCTGTTTAGGATTAAAGAGGCTGAAATCAAGATGTTGGTTAGACTGGAATGTCATCTCAAGGCTCATGGAAAAAAAATGATCTTTTCCAAGCTCATTCTGGTGGTTAGAAGAATCCAGTTCCTTGTGGTTTTAAGATGAAATTTCCTGTCCTTCCTAGATTTTGGCTGCTGATTGTTCTCAATTGCTAGAGACCACAAGCCAGCTTTTATGCTTGGCCCCTTCCATCAACAAGCCAGCAACAGTGTATATAGTTCTTCTAATGCTTCAAATCTCTATAACTTTGCTTTCTGTAATCAGTCAGAAAAAACTCTGCTTTTAAAGGCTCATGTGATTAGATTAATATCCCCTCCAATCCTCTTTTGATTAACTTAAAGTCAACTAATGGGGACCTAAATTAAATATTTGATATCCTTTTGCCATGAAATATAATAGACCTAGGGCATAATATCTCATCATATTCATAGTCCCAGGGATTAGGGCAGGGAATTGGGGATGGGGATGTAGAAAGTTTAGGAGTCTGCCTATCATTACTCTCCTAGACTCCAACTTGTTCTTTTCTTCTAGACATCTCCTGTGTATGCTGCACTAGTGCTCAAAATGGAGATCCTTTCAATGTCTTCTGGCTCTGCTATTATCATCTTTTGCCTAGTCATATGGGTTAAAGGTTTAGTCATTTTTAGCTCTTTCTTCTGTTACTTTTGCCCATCAAATTAACTATCGCATTTAATCTACACTGCCCCTGAAATGATGGGTACATCCATCAAATCCTCTCTATTGTTACTATCACTAGTTCTGGCCTTTCTTCTACTTGGGCTTTTCAGTAGCCTTTAAGCCAGTACAGAGATGTCAACCTCTCCCATCTTGTCTTGCACTTGTATGCACTTTATAACTTCCAAATGTCTTTACATATATTATGTAAGGCTTGTGACAATTCTGTGGACTAAGCATTATGACTTCAGTGTGCAGATGAGTTCACTGTGCGAAAGTTAAACCTTAAACTAACTCAGTGTCCGATGGTTGGTAATTTATTTGTCACGACGTCATGCTTCATCTATCTCTTTTTCTCTTGAGAAACACAGCTTTCTTTATTTAATATTTGCACAAAATTTCTTTTTTCCATTCTTTTAAATTTAACCTATTTGTATCTTTATATTGAATGTATATTTCTTATGGGCAGCATAGTGTTGCGTCTTGCATTTTAATCCAATATGACATTCTCTGATACTTAATTGGAATGTTTAAATCACTTATATGTGGCTAAAGTCATGATTAGGTTAAAATCTATCTCAATATTTTTTCTGTATATTTAATCTTTGTTATAATTTTTTCTTATTCTACCTTATTTCAGAATGAGTATTTTTTTATGATTCCATTTTATCTCCTTTGCAGTTGATTAGCTATAGTTTGTTTTACTCTAGTGTATATTTTAGAGTTTACAGTACCTTCTATATCTTTACCTTACCACAGGCTATTACATGTAGCATTATGCTGTTTCATGTATTATATAGTATAAGAAACTTAAAATAATATTCGTGTTTTCTCCCCTTCTCATTCTCATGCTATTATTGACATCACTTTGTCATATATATGTTATAAGAGCATACTTTTTTAAAATTTTTATATACATCAATTATCTAAAAAAGATATTCAATGATAATAAAACAATCTTATGTATTTCTTTTCATTCTTTTGTTTTGATTATAATTCCATCTGGCATCATTTTCCTTTGGTCTGAAATAATTCATTTATCTTTCTTGTAGTTCAGGTCTGCTACTAATGAGTATTGCAGTTTTGGTATGTTTGAAAATTCTATATTTTGTTTTCATATTAAAAAAAATATTCCTCCTTAGAACAGGTTTCTGGCTGGTCCACTCTTGTGCTCCTGTTCAGCTACTGCCGAGGGTGTGAGAAGGAATAGAGTTGGCTTGTGGCCGTTGCACTGAATAGTGGGTGGATGGAGTGTCTCTGAGCCTACCAGGTGCCTGCACTGGCTCTGCTAAGATCAAGTACAGATTAGTACTGTCCCAAAGGCAGTATACCGTTAAAATAGCAATAGGAAAATACCATGACGGGACTAGAAAGAAACTAGGAAAGAAAGGAAAGTTTATTTTCTGACTTTGGAAAAAGAGCCCTCATTTTCATTTTGCACTGGGTGTGGAAAATTATGTAGTTGGCCCTGTTTTTAGGATTGAAGCAATATGGAGAGGATCTGGATGAGGGTACAGAAGAAATTTGTAGTTGAATGGAGGGACAGAAGTTCCAAATACCAAGGACTACAGAAGAAAATAGAAACAGTTGCCATAAGATCAAGGAGGATGATGTATAACAGTTACATATTTTTATAGATTTTTTCATTTATTTTAGAGAGAGAGAGAGAAAGGGAAAGGACGTGTGCACATGCTCATGAGTGAGTGGGGGGAGGAGCAGAGGGGGAGAATCTTCAAGCAGATGTCCCACTGAATGAGGAGCTGGACTCCCCCACTCAATCTCAGGACCCATGATATCATCACCTGAGCTGAAACCAAGAGTCACATACTTAACCCACTGAGCCACCCAGGTGCCCCTAGCAGTTACATTTTTTAATGAAATGCTGTATATCGCCACATAAACACTATCAAAAATTTTGTATTTCTTGTAATCTGGTTATAGGAATGCAGTATGTTTTATGAAAACAACAACAACAAAATCGTAGGTAACCTAAAAATAAGTAATATAAATCTCAAGTAAAGTACATACAATAATATAGATTATTGTATATAATATACAATATAGTATAGATTATTGTATATAATATACAATATGTATTCTAATATATTAGAAAACTAGTTTTCCTCTATATCCCCCAAATACTCATTTAATAGCAATTTAAATATTATTTGTAAAGTATAGTCAAAATATTTTCTTTTCATGAAACCACGTCATCATTCAGGAGTGATAGTATAGGGATCTGAACTAGGGATATGACAGCAGGGATTAAGACAAGAAGGCAGGATAAATAAGAAATACAATCAAGAAAACGTGATGCATGAGTGTGTGTAAGAATCAAAGAAGATAAATGAGAAAAGGATTCTTCAAATTTTGTACCTAGATGATTACAAAGGTAATACTATTAACAGAAACAAGCAGTGGGAAATGTTAGTGTGTCTTAATTACAAGAATTGAATAGTTGAAAATATAAACAGTAAAAAAATTTTAATGAGAAAAATAGTGACAAATTACATAAATTGTATGTACAATAAATAAATAATCCAGGATAAGGATAGGTAGAAGTGTAGCATTACTTAAGTACAGTAATCAGGTAAGGTCATGTAAGATCTCTCCAAGAAGGAGATTTTTGTCCTGAGAATTAAATTATGAGAAGGAATGAACCATGTGAAGTGAATAAAAAAGAGCTTTCTGTCACTAGTATAGCAGGAACAATATGCTCAGATTGGGAAAGAGCCTATAATATTTGAAGAATAAAATGCACACGAGTTAGGCTGGAGGATGTGGAGCAGAGAGAAGAGTTGTAAATGGTCAGGGCAAGACCAGACAGGACGTGGAGATCATGTGGGGAGACCAGATGCTATTTTTATTAAAATGAGTAACCATTTTGAGCTTAAGGTTTGTATCTGGGGAGTAATCCAATCTTATTTTGTATTTAAAAAAACAATTTATTTAATTTTAGAAAATATCTCTCTTCCACATAAACCATGGGTCATAGTAGCCCAAAAATGGAAGCATTAAAGACCAATTCAGAAGATTCTGTAACTGTCCAGGAAAGAACTGATGGAGAGTGGGGCCATAGGGTGCTCAACATCAGTAATCATCAAGGAAATAGAAATCAAAACCCCAAAAGAGATATTACCTGTTCAAATGACTATTATCAAACAGCCAAGAGACAGTAAGTTTTAGCAATGATGGGGAGAAGAGAATCTGTGTATTGCTGATGGGAATAAAATTGGTAAAGCCACTATGGAAAACATATGTAGGACCCTCAAGATTAAAAATAGATCTACTGTATGATCCAGGAATCCCACTTTTGGGCATATATCCAAAGGAAATGAAATCATAACTTTTTTTAAAAATATTTTATTTATTTATTTCAGAGAGAAATACACAGCAAGAGAGGGAACACAAGCAGGGGGAGTGGGAGAGGGAGAAGCAGGCTTCCCGCCAAGCAGGGAGCCCGATGTGGGGCTCGATCCCAGGACCCCAGAATCATGACCTGAGCCAAAGGCAGACACTTAAGGACTAACCCACCCAGGCACCCCTGAAATCATATCTTGAAGAGGTATCTACACTCTCATGTTCACTGCAGCATTACTCACAACAGCCAGATATGGAAACAATTAAAATGCCCATCAACAGATGAATGGATAAAGAAAATGTTATATATCTATATAGCTATATATAGATATATCTCCAGTGGAATATTATTCAGTTAAATTCTGCCACTTGAGACAATACGAATAGATTTTGAGACCACTCTGCTAAGTGAAATCAGTCTAACAGAAAGAGAGGAATACTGCATGATCTCACTTACACATGGAACCTAAACAGCTGAAATCATAGAAACAGGGAGTAGAATAAGGGGTGCCCAAGTAGAGGGATGGGGAAAATAGAAAGATGTTGGTCAAGTGTACAAACTTCAGGTTATAAGATGAATGAATTCTGAGGCTATAATGTACAACATGTTGACTATAGTTAATAATACTTTATTGTATACTTGAAATTTGTTAAGAGAATAGGTATTGAATATTCTCGCCTCACAAAAAAGTGGGTTTATGTGATGTGATGAATGTGTTAACTAACATTACTGTGGTAATCATTTAGTAATATATGTGGGTATCAAGTCATCGTGTAGTTCACATTAAACTTAGACAAGGTTATATATCCATTTTATTTCAATGAATCTGGAAAACATAAAAATAAAAACAGAGCTTCATTTAGGGATTTCAGTCTGTTTTCTGATATGGCTAATCTCCACTCTCAGGAAAGCCCTTGGCTCTATAGTTGGTATTTACCTTTAGTTTCTCACAATCCTTGATCTTGGCTGGAATATTTGGAAACTGTCAGTTTTCCCCCAACCCATACAGAGCCAGCTGCTTCGTCAACCCAAGCCATATAAATGGAACTCTCAGGCAACTTTTCTAATTCTGGAAGAATTCCCCATAGGATAAACATTCCTATCTAAAAACAGCTGAGGAAAATTATACCAGATAAATAAACGTTACTCTTTTATTCTTAAATATCAATGGGCAGGGTTATCCAGGCATACGTGGATACACAGCGTAAGAAAAAAAAGATTAGGATTAAATGTACACGAATGAGTTCATAAAACTGGTCTCAATGAAATCAAAGTAATTTAAGATACAAAGAAGAAACTTTAAAACATTGGTAATTTAAAATACTTGAGGAAAAACGTTACATCCACAGAACGGTGTAGAACACACCGATTTAACTCCATTTAGTAATGCAAATACTGTTACTAGACTGCTTTGAATAAGTATTAGATATATGTAATTAGTTTAACAATAAAACACCCTGGTGTTAAGAATCAAGAGACCCTGATTGGTTGATCCTTAATCCTTTCTGAACAATGTAAACATCTAGAAGAGCTTATAGACAATCCCCAAACCTGGCCACTGGCCTTCCTTCTCTACCCCAGAAACTGAGATTTAATTGGTCCAGCAGGATTCTTGAAAATCAGCCATTTTTTAGAGTTCTCCAGAGTTTTCTATTAGGCAGTCAGGTTTGAGAACTATTGTGTTAAAATAGACATTTCTCCTCAACGCTAAGTTTTGTTATTTTCATGCAATATTTTAAACTTTCTGATATGATTTTTGATATCGGGTTGGAGATAATTTTCACAAAAGTTCTTCACACTCTGCTACCACACCATGTTCCTTATATGAATCCTGTTCCAAGGATACATAAAATACATTAAAAAGAAAAAAATGGGTTTTGTATTGCTGACACTCCCTAATTTATGTGGGGATTTACAAATTCTAAAGTGTATCATTCATAACTTATTATAATGTATTATATTAAGAATGCCTTCAACTTGCAATATTAGTCATTCGTGATTCTGTTCGATGTCATTTATTTTATAAATGGTTAGCTATTTCTTTCCATGATTCAGACATGACTCCAAACCGTACTTGAGGGGAAGAAAATGCAAAGCTGCTGTGTTTTATGGTGGTACCAAAGCCATTCAACAGAATGATTGCCTTTTCCTATTATATATTATTATATCCTATATAATATATGAATTTTCTGCTGTTGAATAGTGAAAACATCTCTCTTCTGTGGTGTGTTCCTACATATTGTATATCCCAATATTAATAAATCTATGTTCCAACATTCCTATGTGAATTGATTTAGTTTTATGTAGCAGAAAAGCCTTGTCAATTCAGATGGTATGTATCATTAAAAATCTAATTGAAATAACAAATCCATAAGTGCCCTTAAGATTTTAAGAACATATTTACAGGGTACAGAGCTACCAAATTAGGATAGGTAATTTTTCTTCTTTTTTTTCCTGGGGTTGCTGTTTATAGAAGTAAGATTTTATGTCCATGTTCAAACCTATTAGTGCTCATAAAAATGCAAAAGCTCGTTACTTTCCGTTAGCTACTATGTCTATATCTATAAAGTTGTAAACAATTTTAAGTGACATACCCATGTGAATGCAAGTGGAACAATCCTGAAAATGAGTAGCAATTGCTAGGAGTTCCCTGAAATCATGGCATACTGCATTCAAACTGTTAAGTAAACAGAGCCATTGAATGAGGAGACTTTTTAATAAATTGGCCAGATATGGTGGATGCCATATGCAAATTATGATCATGGAGTAGACAAAAGGTTAGAAGGATGTGCAGATAATTTATGCTTTCAGAAAATTAAATGATCCTCTGAAAATAAAATTTAGCAAGTATCTTCTAAAACACAAATCTGTCTTTTGAGGAATATGGCTATTCTGGACAGGCTCCGAATCAATTCATCAGCTCCCTTTTTATATGGTATTTATGTTTTAGCTAGATTTCTACAATTTATTTCATAAAATGTTGGGAGACAATTTTCCACCAGTAGGTATTTTCACTTATTCTGCAAACAAGATAGGGACAGCCTGTAGTTCTCCACTATCCTTTTAAGGCTATTTGCATAACAAAGAGCATGGAAAATAAAGATCTTATCTCCTAGAAGGCAGCTTGGTTTGTTCAGGAAAATGTAGCTATCTTCCTCTGGAACAACAATTCAGCATGTTTGCTTACAGGAAGTTGCCAAAAATTAAGGTTTTAAGCTCAGGGTTCTTTTGCTTTGAGAAATCTCACTGTGTAAGCAGCATCTACCTAGGCCCACCTACTTCTCTTTCTTTGGAGACAAACATTCTTTTCTAGAAGCTCTGTAGCAGATAGCCTTCATATCCAGTTGGCCAGAGGAGTTCACTTGGTTTCATTATTATTGATCTCCTAGAATTTGAGGAGAGATGTTACCTTTCAAAAAAATTAGGTTGTATTAGAAAATTGGAGGATGGACTCTAAGAAATCAAGAGTGATCATTTCCTATGAAACTTCCCCTCATTATTATTTTAACAAGAGAGTTTATATTTAAGTCTAATATTGATATTATTATGTATTATCTGGTCATTCTAGGCTAATTTATTGTTTAGAGTAGTTTCTTAATTATCTTCTGGAATTTTCTAGGTATAGAATTTCGTCATCTACAAAAAGTGATAACATTTGGAGAAAGAAGGAAAAATATATATACCCTCTCATCACTTTCTCTTTTAAGGTACTAAATCCGAAACACCATTAAATGATAGTGATCAAAAATAACCATTCTTAACCAACTCATTTAAAAATTACATTATTTCCTAAAAAGAAAATCACATTATTTCCTAAATGAGTCAATCAAGTAAAAGTGACTTCAAATATCAAAGGAATTTTTGGAATGTGATATATGGCAATAGAATTCATCTGGAAGAGATATTAAGAATAATAATAAACAATAAAAGTATATTGAGTAGAGACCCCTAGATATGAAAACATATTATAAAATACTATAATTAAATCAATTTGATGAAGGTATAGGCATAGACAGAAATTAAAAAATAGAAAAAGCATACCCAGTTCAGATAAATCCAAATATATATGAATAGTCACTGTATTACAAATATAGAATTAAAATTGTTAGAAAAATAATAGGTTCCGATAATAATGAGACCACAAATATTTTCATTGCCTAATTAAATCCTTCTCCTAAAAAATAATGTTGAGATATGTAAAGAATCTTAGTGTAAAAATAAGGAACAATAAAAGCATTAAATTACTAACTTTAAAGTAATCTCTGGATAGGAATTAAGCATACCAAAATCTTCGAAGATAGTTTATAGTAATTTTTATTGCAGAAATAGAAAATACTGGGAAGTCTTCATTTATGTAATACTTTGAGATCAGTTTGCCAATACTAACGAAATTCCAAAATTAATTGTGGTTTGATTTAAATATGTAACTTCCATCAACATGTGTTCCATGCCCTGAGATGAAGGATTCTCAGGATATAATGATGATATGGCTGGTTCAGTATTGAAAACTGAAGGCGGTGACCACCTAGTTCTAAGAAAATTCATGAAAAAAAAAGCTGTTGTGGTAAACATGGCTCAGATTACACACCGTGCTAAGGGCTTTCACATGGCTTTCTTTCCTGAGAAACACTAGCATCCTTGGACAGTAAGGAGAGACAGGTTTCAGAAACCCTCTGACATCTCCAGATTTGTAGGCAAAAAGTGGAGACAAGCATCAGCCATGATTCACAGGAGCAGCAGACCACGTATGCTTTCTTTACAATGTCATCAACTGTGTTGTCCGAGGAACTTTTAGGTCACAGGAACAGCATAGTGGAGATAGAAGGCAGGAAGGCTGAGGTTGTGAGGGCTGCCCCTAATGGAGCAAATAACAGGAGGGGAAGAGGAGATAGTTCAGCCAGCTGCTGGCAGAGTGAGTAGCCTAAGGGAAAAGCCATGTACGGAAACAGTAGTTTCATCAAATGCAAAAAAGAAAAAAAAAAATGCAGAGAAGAATTTCTTGAAGACTGCCAATAGCTCTGGCATCCTTCCCAATTAATCTAATTCATTGTTCAACTAGTGACATAAATTTATATCAACCAGGCCTGAAGCTTAAACTCTAAAGGGACTTTTGAACAGATTGCAAGCAGACAGTTGTTGGTATTGAGGAGAGGTCACCCATGGGGGCTTTTAGGAGACTAAAAAAATGTCTAGATGTCATTCATGTCAGTTAATGAGAAAAATTGAAAAAAACAAGATCAAATCTTAAAACTAATTTTGTACCTTAAAAGACAAATTTAAGAGAGATAAAGAAACCAATTTTATAAATTTAAATAATAAAAAGCAAAATTGTTGAAGTATCAGCTTTGTAATTTCAAAGCAACAATTGTTTTTGAAAAACAGAATAGTATTAGTATATACTTAAAATTTTGTGAGATGGACAAAGTAGTGCTTAGAGGATAATACAAAAACTAAAAAAATATATATTTTTAATTTTCAGGGAAAAATAATAAAAATAAAGAAATTAAGCATTTAATGTAGGAAGGTCAAGAAAGAGACATAGTAGAAATGACTTCATAAAACAAAATACAATTTAGGAATCTGAAAACAAAAGTACAACAACAGAGAAGAATGAAATATAAATCTAAAACCTGATTCTTTGAAAATATTAATAAAATTAATTAAAAAATAACAAAATTTGTCTAAAAATATAGTAAGGATATTGAAGAAAAATAGGTAAAATACGTGTGAAATATGACCTGTGATATAATATACTTCAATATAGAAAGTATAATATTTATGTGTGGAGGGGGCGTTAATTTTTATAAGGTGGTTTTTTATTTGTCTTCATTGGGATATATTCATGAGATGGTTAGTTATGATTTGATAAAAAAATTTTAATTCAGAAGTAGCTATCATAAATACTTAAGCTTCCTTTACCTGCGGTCATCATCATAGGTATTTTAAATTAGCTACATGAATGCTTTTTTTACTGGTGAAAATAGTAGTGAACTATAGATATATGGAGTGGCTAGAAAAAATAAAGATACATTCTACTACTGAATAAACTGTATGTGAGAAACTAGTGAACCCAATAGGCTATATACTTTAAAGTGAATCCAACGTCTGGGATGAAGGCCAAAACCTATATTGGAGTATTCTAGATGTCTTGTGTTAACCATAAGATTAGATGAATCCTGCCTTTAGATATTGCCACACTGCCTCTAGAGAAGCAAGCTGTGCTGGCCAGAGAAACAGGACAGTAGCTGAAACGTCATGGAACTTACAAACCAAGTTCATCTTTTATATCTTAAGAATTTAGTCTTAAACATCCATTCATCATCTTTTCTCTGACTGTTGAAAGCTATAGAAGCCAGAAGAGAAACTGGTACATGAACAAAATTAGTTTGGGTTAATTTGCAACCTACATATATAAAATATTTAGAATAATACAGAAGACACTATCTTACATGTGAACATTGTAAATAGTTTATCAGATAACTACGGGTAAATTGAGATCTAAGAAGTGAGGAAACCTCCATAAACTAGACAATTTTCTAGGAAGAAGTATTGAAAGACAAAAATTTAAAAATGTCTTAGATTTTAAAGCATCAAACTGTTTCCCAGTGATTTCACTGTTTCTCAGAACAAGGCTCAAGATTATTTATAAGTTGCAAAAATATCCAGCAGCCAACTAAGTAAAATTTCTAATGTCTGGTGTAGTTTGAGCCCTAATGGTTGACTTTTCTTTTTGTAATGAAGTACTTAATTTAAATTGAGATTGAAGAGGTGGGGAAACTTCAAGAAGTCATTCTGCAAAGATGGTTATTTTGAGTAAACACAGTGCCAGCCACAGGACTAAATGAAGAGCCGGGGGCACTTCTTTCTCTCCCTCGGCAACTTTGTTTTAGAGATCTTGTTTGGTTTCAAGTTAACTACCATTTGATTGTTTTTTCTCTTCCTGCACTTTAATTCCCACTCTAATGTTTCTAATTCACCAGTAAAGAGTATGCCTGGGAAACCCTAGGCCTCCACCCTTGACCTCAATAAACGCAGAAATACTCACCCACAAATCTCTCCTCTACCTGCAACTTCTCTGTGTGGTCCCATGTATCACATACTCTGTGAAAGTTACAGGACTTGTAATAAATATAATAACACTTTTTTTTTTTTACAAAATTTCCTGCTATTTATTGCTGAGGGTATTTTGCAATCACAATAAGAACCACAAGGACTGGTCCAACAACAACGTTGGTTATCAATAAGCTGAGACTGGCGCACAGCTGTTAGCCAGTAAAAAAATTATTGGACATGTGATAAAGCAGGAATATCTGACCTACAATGAGGAGAAAAATTAACTGAAAACCAAACGGAACTGACACAGGTATTAGAATGAGCAGACACAGACATCAAAATCATGGGACAGAACTAATATTTAAAACTGTAATCCAAGAACACGTTCCTCTAACAATGAAGATCTGAATATACATACTGAAAAGGTTCAGCAGATATCTGAGACAATGAGCCTGGAATGGCCAGCCCTGAGACATATCCTAGGAAACTCTTAGATTTTAAGATCTCGATAAATTTTTTTAAGGCCTTTCATCAAAAGTATCAAATGATTTACAAAAAGTTAAAAATAGACTAGAGTCAGACTTCTCCTAAGCAGCTCACAAACTAATAGGGCAGTGGATCATCAGTTATAAAAACAAAACAAAACAAAACAAAACAAAACAAAACAGTAGGAAGAAGTTGTGAACCAGAGATTTTGTATCCAGTTCTTAAGACAACAGAAAAACAATCTACTGGAGAATGGGTTTATCCAAATAAAGAGATGACTGAGGGGAAAAAAAAAAAAAAAATTAGTATGACAGTTTCTATGTTGAACCACTTTGGAAAATAGTTTAGGATTTTCTTTAAAAATTAGATACGTATTTGCCATATGATCCAGCCACTCTGCAGCCAAGAAAAATAAAAGCATTTATCTATAAAATATTTGTAAGTAGATGTTTATAGCAGTTTATGTTTATTGATGCTCTAGCATTCTACTCAAAATCTGGGAACACCTCAAGTGCCTAGTCACAAATTTAGGGACAAACCAGACATGTTATATCCAATACAGATCTTCCTTAACTTGTGAAGGGATTATTTCCCAATAAAACCATCATAAGTTGAAAATATCCTAAATGAAAAATGCACTTAACCTACCAAATATCATTTCTTAGCTTAGCCTACCTTACATGTTCCCAGAATACTTATATTAGCCTACAGTTGGGCAAAATCATCTAACATAAAGCCTATTTTGTAATAGAATATAGATTTTCCATCAAGTCATTAATTTATTTATTTTTTTTTTTAAGTCATTAATTTATTAATTTAGTTTTATGATAAAGAAGGAAAATGAAGGGGGATTACATGTGTTTCTTTTCAGGGAGTCGTTACATTATAAGGGATACTCGTGGCCATATAGAAATACGTACGTTTTGAAGGACTTCTGTGGAAAAATAACTTATGTGACTTTGTCCAGACTTTGTCTGTAGGACATTTCATGATATCCTAGGAAGGAAGGTCCCTGTGTTGAATTTGTTATTCAGGAATCCAGATCCTTAGCTGCTTCTAAGTCCTATAACTTAGTTGCAAATGTCCTAGAATATTCAATGATGCTTACTAGGAATGGATTTCCTTTCCTACCCTCCACTTCCAACCATCAAGCCAACACTCAAATTATAGATTCAGTTCATCAGCACATCTATGTTATCTCTACTATGGTTTTCCTATGAAATTCTTTCAAAGTAGTTATTGGACATTATAACATATTCCCTAAAAAAGTTTTAAGACCTTATTCCTTAACAATTTCTAAGTCAGCATATTTGAGCAAGAGTACTCAGCATTAAATCACTGTAGTTCAATCTAGCTTCCTGCTGCTTTGAATCACCCTTTAGATTCATAATTATTGCTTCTAGTTTTGTTGAGTGTTTTCCTATGGTTCTGTCATGGAGAGTTCATTATTTTCCTTCAGAAACATCAGTCTTCAGAGAAAAGAATTGGTACAAATTTGTGTTCTGCATGAGTCTCCCCCACAGTGCTCAGGGACATATGAAACCATGCACTTTAACGAACCATGGATCTGTCCTGATAAACCACAAAAATATTAAAATTATAAATCAACAGGAGATCTGGGTTATAAAATTATTTACAAAATGGTTTGTATGTAGTACAGTCCTGCCCCTGGAAAACCCTTTGAAATAATTCAGTTGAATAATTATTTATTGAGCATCCACTCCTTATATGCTTTTGGTTATGTGCCTGAGAAGACAGAGTCAGAAACAGTCCTTTTGTTTAAACTGCTGCTATTTATCGTCGGTGTTGACAAAATAAGCACATTTTTATAAAACAATATATAGTGAGGTGTTTTTGTATAAGAAGAATAATAAAAATGCTTTGTTGGGGTATGGGATTTTGGTGACTCAAAAAAGGATACATTCACAGCATGGAAAAAAAAAAAAACAACAAAATAGGACTTATACACTGAAGAGGTGACACTAGAAATAAAGGGCAAGTTGAATTTCAGACTCTCTATGTATTTGTACCGAGAGAGCAAAATGATGTTGTCCTGAACTCAGCATTCCTAAATTGGATTACTTATTCCACCATTGGCGTAATGAACTTGAGCAAGTAATATAATCTTTCTAAGCCTCCCATCATATGGTGTATATGGCAAAAATAATAGCATGTCAACACAGTGATGCTGTGAAGCTTAAATGAGAAAACATTTATAAAACACATAGCACAATCCTTAGTCACTGGTATATAGTACATGTTCAATCAAGATTTGGTTCTTATTAACATTGCTCCAGTATTAATTGTAACTATTACATTTACTAGTGGGGAAATCATAGTAGTAGTGAAACAAATAGAAGCAAAAACCTGGAAATGACAACATAAGGATTTTTGAGAAATAGTAGAAGTTAATTTTGATTTGAGCATATGGTTCATTTAGGGAATAGTGACAGGGTGCTAGGGATGGAAGAATAGATTGGGGATTTATGGAGGGGCTTAAGTGCCAGGTTAATAAATTTATAATTAATTTGGCATACAAAAATGAGTCACAGAAGTTAATTGAGCATGGAAGTGATATAATTGGGCCTGTTCTTTAAGAAGATTAGTCATGTACTTCAGTGGAAAAAGAAGAGAGGCAGGAAGGCCAGTTTGAAGGCTATTCAAGTATCATTGCAAAGGGGATAATACCCTTTACAAGAATGGTAGCTATAGTAATGGAAAGAAGTACTCCAGGAAGATTACTGCAGAAGAAGCTGCGTATATTGGCTCTCAGTGGAATGTAGAAATTGATAAGTTTGGGTCAACTAAGACTGTAATCAGCAACTGGAAGTTACATGGGAATTAAAATAAAAACTGGAAGCAAAGATTGGTGGAAATCAAGTCTGTGGAAATTGGAACATTTTGATTGGTATGTAATAAGTTTGATTAACTAGTGGGATGTACAGTTTAAGAAAAGGATGGCAGTTAAAATCCAAGCTAGACCTAAGGAGAGAGCTTAGGGCTATAAACAGATATTAGAGGTATTTACATTGTCAATATAAGACATTTGAGAAGTGAAACCTTAAAGAGAGAAGTTCAAGAAAAAAAAAAAAAAGCGATTTGCGAGGAGATTCCTGACTCTTTTCCTTTCACTCTTTAAACAGTGCTAATCCAACTGGGTCAGGTAGGGAAAACAACCTAAGTCATAGGCTTCTACAAGTAATTGCTCCAAACCTTAGCATACACATGTCATGTATCATGTCAGTAAGTCATCAATATTTCCTCATTCTCAAGTGAGTTTATAAGAAACTATGCAAAGTGTGAAGAGGCAGATATTTTTTTTTTTAAAGATTTTATTTATTTATTTGACAGAGAGAGAGAGATCACAAGTAGGCAGAGAGGCAGGCAGAGAGAGAGGGGGAAGCAGGCTCCCCGCTGAGCAGAGAGCCCGATGCGGGGCTCGATCCCAGGACCCTGAGATCATGATCTGAGCCGAAGGCAGAGGCTTTAACCCACTGAGCCACCCAGGCGCCCCAAGAGGCAGATATTTTGAGTGGCTACATGATCTCTTATCTACACTGAGTGACATAGTAAGAAGCTGATACTTTACCAAGAAATCCTTCAGTAGATGGGTTCAGGATTATCCCTCTTCCTCTCATGATTTCATTCTCTATCTACTATTAAAACCCCTTTTAAGGGGCACCTGGGTGGCTCGGCTGGTTGTGTCCAACTCTTGATTTCAGCTCAGGTCATGATCTCAGGGTCCTGGGATTGAGCACCGTGGCAGGCTCCCCATTCAGTGGGGAGTCTGCTGGAGAATTCTCCCTCTTTCTCTGCCCTCCCCACCACCTCCACTTCTGTCTCAAATAAATAAATAAATCTTAAAAAAACTTTAAAAAAATTCTTCCATAGATTATCCATCAAGGTGGAGCTAGCTTGTCCAAGACTTTTGAATTTGTTATTCATTTTATTTTTTCCATTGCACCTTGATATTTGTAATGCAAGTAAGATGAATGGTCTTTTTTTCTCCCCAGTTGTACCCTATGCTCTTTTGGAACAAACTGCTCTTAACTCATTCCAGTTTTATGATCACGTTCTCACAAGCATTCAAAAATTCCATCAAACATTGTCCTCTGAGTTCACCCAATTCTACATTTTAGTTGAATTTATGTCATGTTCATGATATCATGTATAACTCTTTATCAATATTTTCTAATTAAGAATGATAACAGAAACAGGAAGAATTTCTATATTTAATTGGCATGTGAAGAAGAAGAAGATATAAAACTTTCAAAAGAGTAGGAAAAGGAAATTTTTATAACATGAGAAGTTCCATAGAAGAAAAAGTCCTACTTAAATGTAGCATTGTCAAAACAAATACCAAGTATAGATAATTTGTAAGGGACACTTTGGTAATTTAAAGATTTTTTTTAATAATTGAGGGATGCATTGTTAAACAATATTACTGGAGAAAATCATATGATACAATAGAGAAAAGTGGAGTCAGCAAATGTAGCTATAATATTTATATTTATAATATATTCAGGTTAATAAATATTAATAATGTTTTTCTCATTTCTTTAACTTGCATTCTTTGCTACAAGTGTTGAACCTAAATAAATAAATCAATGTTTATAATCTTGACATCTTATTCTAAGTTTCTGGATCCCATTTCCAAACAACATTTCCAGTCCTACATTTCTCGTCTTAATGTGGCAACAAAATGTTGATTTTTTTAAAACATCTCAAAACTATTATTTACTGCCATTCTTATCACTGGAACTGTATTCTTATTCTTCATCCCACTGGCCCTAAAAAAAAAAAAAAAGAAAAAAGAAAAACAATGCCATAGATTCCTTGATAGACTTTTTTATTCTATTCTATCTATAAACAGTTAAGATTATTTATCCTTAAACTCTCAATATTAACCTTCTGTCTACAGGGCACTCTCTAGCATTTAGGTAAACAAAAATTGAAGTACACAACATCTGTTAACATTCCCAGGTATTATGTCATGGTCATTCTAGACTTTATATTCCCTCTTGTCTGGACGGTCCATAACTATTAAATTCTAACCACAGAAAACTCTTACTTCACTGTGATCCTTCGTTTTTCTTGATTCTTCTAAATCTTTCTGCAACTAACATACATATTCACAATTTATAGCATTCTACCTTATATTTTACCAAACACTTTCATATGTATATCATATGCTAATAAGTTCTACTGTAGAGGAAGTAGGGGAAATGGTATAGGTTCCGGATTTAGCTCTCCTGCCTGAGTATTGGAGTTAGTCTATTCCCTATGATAGAATGTACTAGCAAAGTAACATATTTACCCATAGTTGAGTACATCCATAGATATTCTATCTTACTCCCATTTTGTAGCTGAGAAGAAAGGGGTTCAGACAGGTTAATTGACTTGTCCCCCTAATGTGGCAAGTATGTGGTAGAGGACGTCCCCAGATTTGGAACCCCGGCCATTTCCCCTACTTCAAACACCATTTTCTTTCATTTCCAATTACTTTCTCCACATAAATATAAAAACCGAGCACTACAGCACAAAGTGATGTATATAGATTAGCATTTTTATTTTCTGTTTCTTCAAGGTGCTGAAGTGCTGACATTAAATAACAACTTTGGGTTTTACTTTGCTTTGGATAATACACCAGTTAAGAGATGCAAGCTTCAATCATATAGGATAATAGATGATCTGCTGAAGAGAGAAATTGATTTTGAAGTTGTAATTTACTTGAAGTGTTTTGATGATCTCATAAAATACAGGCACAAATTGAAGTTATTTAGGATTTCATGGCTCTCTTAAAGCCTGAATTACTACTTCAGTGCCAAAGTCCCCAGGAAAGATCCACAGGTTCCTGTATTACAGATTATATATTTATTGCACTGTAAATATACTTCCTGGAACAGAAGCTTTTTCTTTACCATCTCCATCTCTTATTTATTATACCTCTCTCTCAATCTCTTTCTCTCTCTTCTTCTTGCTCTCTCTTTCTGTCTCTGCCTAGCAAGAGGCCCACTCCCATATTGTTTTGGTGTCTGGCCCATGGTCTATATTTCTGTTCGAAATGGTTTTATTTAAGGTAGTGGAAATAACCCCAAGAGATGAACCATCTCTTTAGCTATCAGTGATTCCTCTTCAACACAATTCTGGTGTTGTATTATTATATGGATTTTATCATTTTATCTTTACCATTTATCATTTGATATCCTTAAACAAGGACAATATCATCCAGAAAGAGGGCATAAGAAAACTGTCTTCTCAGGGTGGTCTCTTTTATGAGAAGATGGTAAAACAGAGTAGCTTGAGGAACTTGACAGGTTGTTTTAGTCCAGTGGTCCTCAATAATAGGACCACTATTAGAAGCATAATAGAGTCATATGGGGAGCTTTTTATTTTTTATTATTTTTTTAAGATTTTATTTTTAAGTAATCTCTACACTCAGTGTGGGGCTTGCACTCACAACCCAAGATCAAGTCACGTACTCCACTGACTGAACCAGCCAGGCACCCCATGTGGGAAGCTTTTTAAACCACTCAACTAGTTAAATCAGACTTTTTGGAGAAGATAGATTTTTAAACTCCCCAAACTGATTTCAATGTGCAGCAAAGTATTATAACCACAGATGTAGTGGAAGTCCATTTATCAGAAACATAAGAACATGAGAAAGCAGTATCGTCTGATTGTGTGTGTGTGGATAGATAGGTGGTTATGTAGGTAGACCAGACAGTTAGAAAGAGAAATCAAATAAGAATATATATTATATTTCTGAATTGGTTTAAAATCTAGAAAGGTAAAAGTGATGTAATTATCATTAACCCAAGTCTTATTTCAGGGTGATATGCTGTGAGAAATACACTCACTTAGCATTTTTCAAAATGTGGTACATGAACTCATTTGTGATAAATATGATTATTTGGGTCATAATCATATTTATGCTTTATGCATAAGTATGCTTTATTTTAATAATTTTCATGTATTTTAATATGTAATAGAAACTTTCATGTTACCTATAAAAATACAAGATTTTACTAATTTCTTTGCTGAAAGTGAGGCTTACATAGAAATCATTACAATTTTCTCCTTTATACAGACCATGTAGTTTGCAGATGGCATTTAATCCTACCAGTGAAGTTTCCAAACTATCCATTTCTGATTTTTTTTAGATTCTTGGAAGTATGGATTATATAGATATATAGATAATATAGGTGACATGTGTGGACTTTTGAAAACTGGATTTTAAAAAACTTCTTGCATTATTTTATATGATAATTCTAAACCATCTTTGGAAGTGAATAGTTATTAATCAAATTTATATAAGCATGTATAATAAATAAAAGTAATTGTGATTGTACTGTATTGTGGTGGTGTTCTGGTTATAGTGATGGTTTTTGAAACATTATTAAGCCATGCTTAAATTTTTAAAGCGGAAAGGTGCCGATTTAAAATACTCATGATGATAGTAAAATATTCATATAGTCTTTGTACAGACATTAACACTAATTTAATTAATCAATTAAGTAGTATTTTGGTATTGTTTAACTACCAACTGCAAGAACATGTCATACAAAAATAATTAATTGGAAGGAAAGAAGAAAGAAAGAAAAGAGAGAAAAAGAAAGAAAGGCAGGCCAGCCATGGTACAAAATCTATTTTTTTTAAAGAATAATATATTCAAGTATCATAAGAAAAGATATGTAATGTGACTGGAAATAATGATGAAAAAACAGTATAGGGGTCTTTTATAGTGTTGTATTTAATTAAAAATATTGGAGCTGCAAAAGTCATTGTGAAGACTTTTAAAAGCACGCTTTGTTTTGTTTCGTTTTGTTTAATGGTAAAAGCATAATCAGTAGCAAAGCATGAACGATATTTTATTAGTTTCCTGTTAAACAACATGTTTCATTATAGAATTGTGGGTATGACTGGAATCTTGATTTGTTGATGATTACAACTAGAATGAAAGCTAATATTCTTCACTGAAGACTACACTCCGAGTGCTATGAACTCAGCTAATTATTTGGTGTTTATCAGATAATAGCTACATAAGGAATTCCAATTTTTGAACACAAAAGTCTGTTAACTTTTTCCCACACCTTTCAATGAAAAACCTAATTTTTGAACTAATTGACAACTTACTGATGTGAAGACAAACAAAGTAGAGTCTAGAAACTGTTCTTGGAAAAGCACGGAGTATAATTGGTGCATTATGAACATTTTTTTCCTCAAATCCAAGTTGGACATTAGTTCAGTTTTCCTGCTTTGAGTACAGAATAGGCTCAGATATACACACATGGAAGCCCACCCCACCACCATATATACTGCATGAAGAAAAAAAAAAAATTTTTTTTTTTCATATTATGGCCTGGCCACCAGATTTTTATTCTCTCTTTCTCAATAAATAACTCTTGTTCTCCAATGATGCTTGTTTGGCCTTTCACACATGCAAGTAAGTACTCTGCCCAAATGAAAAAAGAATATAAGGTCCTCCAAGTCAGTCTTCATTTAAGAGCCAATGCGTGCATGCTTTGTTCAGCTTTGCATGTTTAGAGGCACAGTTATGTTGGAGAATTTAACTTGATGGTTGCAAAAAAGTGGAGAGACATGCCTACATTTATGTCATTGGGTGTATATTATCATCTAAGATCTCACTAATAATATTTGGATGTTATGAAGACATTTTTTAATGGTTTGCCTTTATTTTTCCCTAATGATTTAGTGTTGGTGTGCCAACGAAACTTTGCCAGTACTTGTAAGCACTACCAGTTAACTAGAACTAATCAGAAGAAAACTAGAATCTGGAGGTCATTCGAAAGACTTTTTGAGGTGAGTTGGTTGAATTTCTATTATTTTTTTTGACAAATTATGTGCAATAATGTATCCTATCAGAACCCAGTTAAGCAGCTTTTTGCCTTTTATGATTATTTATCTATGAGTTGGAAATCTCAAGAAGTAGCATCATAACTAGATGAAATAGAATTGAAGTTTTGTGATAGAATTTCTTATTTTTCACTGTGACATCAAGCAGAATATCAATTTTATTGACCAATCACAGTCAGCCTCATCTTTTCCTTTAAAATTATTTTCAAGTCTATATTTTTTTGTAAGTTGGGTCAAATCTTTCTTTTTGTAATCAATATTTTATTTTAATTTTAATTACAAAATTTACTTTTCTTTTAATTACATGATTTGATATTTTAATGCATTAATTTGTTATGGTGCTTCTATTTTAGTAAGTGATTCAGATTCCTTTTAGAGAAAATGGAATAAAATGAAATTCTTAAGTTATTTAAATTTAAGAAATAAGTTGATTTAAATAAATAATGATAATAATTATATGCAGATAGACCTAAGTAGCTAGGATAGTATACAAATGACTAAAGCTATTAAATATTGTCTATGTCATTGGCAGGTATTCCTCATCCCCACTTGTTTTATAGCACCTTATTTTCTAAAATATTATCCTCTTCATGAATATAAAATACTATGGTGAGTAGAAAAAAGTAGGCATGTAGGAGTAGAACAGATAGAATGAGGAATTTACCTATTTATCTGTTTATTAGAGGTGGTTTCTCTGATTCAGAGAAGGAACAGGGGGAGCTAAAAAATTCTCATTTCACTAAAGGCTGACAGGTTTTTTTAACCCTCTCTCCCCACTATCAACTTCTATCTCCTTAAAGTGTATTTAGTGTAGTTTAGACTTCTAAATAAGTACTGGCTAGCAATTTTTTTGAACATTTTATATTTAAAATCATAAAAATTTAAACAACATAATGACCACTCATCATCCAGTTTTAGAATTATGCCTTATTTGCTTTGAATTTTCTATTAGTTATGACACAGAGTTGTAGCCCCACTAGTTACATGCTTTGAAAATATTTTCGTTCCTTCTTCCTTCTCTAAAGGGAACTGATTTCTTGACATTTCTGTGCATTTTCAACATCTATGTGTTCATATGAATATAGCATTAAAATACTATTATTAATGATTTTCAAATTTATATCATTTTATCATACTATTTGTAATGGCTTTTGACTTGTTTTTATTCAAGAAACAAGTTTTAGAATTGTTTATTTATATATATAGACAGAAATATAGTTCTTAAGTTTCATCTACTATAGTGATTCCTTTGAACAAATACACTATATTTTATTTATGCTTTCTTCAACTGGTGGAAATTGTGCTGTTCCCCTATTTTCAATACTATAATCAATTATCCCTTGATTATACTTGTGCATGTATCTTTTCGTATATATGTAAAATATTAAGACAGATCTAAAAGTTAGAATTGATGGGTAATTGGTTATTTAAAAAGAACACCAAATTGTTCTCAAAAGTGCTTTCGTCTTTATATGTTATTGCATTATAAGGGAGCTTCACCTTTTTAATCCTTGGTATAAAGTGATAATGTTGAACTTTACAATTTTGCCAATCTAATACGAATTTTTTAAAATTTATGTGTTTTTGTTGTTGCTAATCAATAGAAGCACTCACATTCACATTGGCTATTTTCATTTCCTCCTCTGTTTATTATCTGTTTATATCCTTTGTATAATTCTCTCTTCAGGCTTTTGTATCTTTTTTTTAATATATTGAATTTCAGCAAATTCTGAATATTCAATCTTTTGTTGGTTATGTGGGTTGCAAATATGTTACTCCAAATTTAGCTTTTTTCCAACCTTACTTATAGACTACTTTGTCATACTGATGAGAAGTTTTAAATTTACTCTTATTAAGCTCTTTGTCTTAATGGTTTGTGCTTGTGTGTCATTGAGAGAGCCTTCCATTCCCAGCAGATATGAAAACATGCTCCTATATGTAGGTTTAAAATTTCAAAGTTTTCATTTTACATTAGTCTGTCTAGATTTTTTTGGTGTGTTATTACTTGACAATGTAATTTTCATTTTCATATGGAGAGCCTGTTGCTTTAGCACCACTTATTGATACCTGAATTCATTCCTACCAATTGTAATGCCCTTCTCTGTCATATTTCAAGTTCACGTAACTATTTGGATCATCTTATTGGTTTTCTATTGTATAGTGTTGATCTGTTTGCTTTCCACTCTGGTGATTGTACACCGTTTTTTATTATTATAACTTCAGTGAATCTTAGCAACTGGTAAGGGAAGTCTAGGTTTCCTCATGTTTCTTCTTGGAAAATAATCTTAACTATTCCTGGACCTTTACTCTTCCATAAAACTTTGGGATCAGAGAAATTGGAGGAAGGAGGTTAGAAATTAAGTTAAAAACATCATGACGAAATGTGAAGAGATATGGTGATAGCTGGAACATATTGTGGGCTCAAAAATACATTTTCTTGATAGGAGATATAACAAAATGTCTGTATGCTGTCAGATCTAATCCATACAGTAGAAAAAAATGGTGTTATGAAGATAGAGGGGAAATTCATGAACTGAATTCCTCGAGTTAGTTCTTTGAGGAGAAGGGTTCTAGTGCTTAAATATTATAGTTGATCCTTATATATAATCATGAAGGTTTCTATCATGGTAGGAGGATGAATGTAATGTTTATAAGCACAAACAGATGAATACATGAAGTGCAGATTTATGGAGTTTCCAAGTTGATTTTATTTTATCCAGAAAGAAAAAAAAAAAAAAAGGTTGAGAGTAAGGATTAGGAAATATTTGTTGGACATCTGAGGAGAGAGAAGACAGCGTAAAATACTTTGTCACAAAGAGAATGTTTGGACCAAGGACATATAGTGCGAGTGCTGGTTAGTGCTATGTAAACTATGAGCACCCATAGTCAACTTTCCTCTCCTTCCTGAGTAAAAGGAATATTATTCTTCCAGGCTTCTGCCTTTTGTCAGTTAGTTTTAAGTATAAACTGCATGTGTAACTTGCATCCGAAGGACAATGGAGGCCCCCTGCTGAAATGGTGACCTCAAACGATGGACTAAGTCTTCATGATAAGTTGTAGTTTGGAAGTGAGCTACCCTGGAGAAGTGACAAACCTGTAGCAAAATTGCATGGGAAGAAAGTAAACTTACATATGATAAGTTTATCATGACTTTAAATTGCTTTCTCTAGTCAAATGTAGCAGCATAGACCGAAGCACAGGGTAGACAGAATCTTGGCTTTTATTTGAGATGGAGAAGGTGAGGACAAGGAGGTTGAATTAGTATACAATGAAATACTCAGCTACTAGAGCATTGAATTTAAACTGGTTTAGGTGAAAATCAAAGACAGAAAAAAAGTAATATTTGGTGAAAAGTTGGATCAATAATTTGTGGGTTCTGGTAAGCTCGGAAAATTTTTTTTGTTTTTTGTTTTCGTTTTTTTGAGTAATGGAGAGAGAGATACGGTAAGATGGAAGCAACATGTAGAAAAAAGGGCCCTTGCAGTGGCAATTTTGGAGTGTAGGAGTATAAGCAAGTCAATGCAATGCCCATAGGAGAAAGAGGTTGCTATGGAGTAGAGGACATTGGCAGAGAAGTCATAAATTGAAAAGTCACAATATTGAAATGATTAAGAATTTTTTGAAAATAAATGACTTGTGGTAGGTTGTAATAGACCCTTTCAACTTGAAGATGTATATCTTTTTTAATTACTAAAAATTTTTGTATTATTTGTTTTATAATTCTTTCTCATCTTAAATTATCTGCAAAATTTTGTCCTCTTGAATTTCCTTTTATTACTTTTTAATATAAAACATTGTATTATACTAAAACCATTATATTACCATTTGTTTATTTCCCCTAAGTTCAAGAAAAATTTCTCAAGCTATGTTCATATTTAGTAATATAATATTCTGCCCTTTCAAATATATCTGTTACTGTTCCTATTGCATAGAATAGTAGGTAATGGTGGGGTATTTTTAATAAATATTCTATTATTATTTCAAAAGATCAGACATGTAAAAATTACAGAAGAAGCAAATATGTCTTGCAAAGAAGTGCTGGCTTGTAAATCTCTGGAAGCTTTGTGTAGAACAAAGATGTACTTTATGCTTTTTAATGCATACAGATCTCTATGTTAATACTCAAATATTCTAAAAAGCATACTCTGTTGTTTCTTACATTTATCTTTTAAATATTCAGTCTGCTTCCTGTACTTCATCGTTACTTACTATAGGAGATAAGATTAAATGCTTTGCTTCTGTTGTATGTATATAATACACATATATCATGACTATTCATTTTACACTACAAAACCAATCATATGTAAATATAACTTTAATATTTAGTAGTTATATAAATGCATAAATATAATTTATATATAAATATATAATATACATTAGTATTTAAATTCATATATTAAATTATTAAGAAACCATTGAATGTTAAGTGTGCCAAATATATAGACATACATTAGAAATAAATTATAAGACAAAGATTAATGAAGACAGTAATAGCTGGGAACCATAATAAATGAAAAATTAGCTACTTCTGGAAATGCTAACATTTGATTAATTACAAAATAAAGAGAAATTTAATTATACATTATCAACAAAATAAACTTGAGAGAAAAATAAAATAAAATAAATTAAAATAATAAAAATAAATTAAAATAAAATGAATTAAAATAATGTTTTTGCATTTTATATTTTATTTGTAAAAGCATAAATTTCATATATAGTGACACAGAATTAATATGTTAAAGTGAATTAATTGTAAGAATAAAACTCTATATAAGTCATGAATCAACCCCTCATACACTTATAAAATTTAGATTTTAAATTTATTAAGATTTATTCTTTTGAATATTAATAAACATTAATTGACACAAAGATAATGAAATCTGTTCACAATATATTTGTTTAACAAAGATAGGTAGAAATCTATTTGGAATAGCATTTCTTAAGTCTGAGAGTGGGGAGAATTCAACCTAGAATATGAGGGCTTATAAATTTTAAAATTATTATTAGAAGTGCCTTGTTAAAACCCAGGAGACTTCATTTCAAATATGAATACATGAATATATGGATATGCAATTTTACTTATCCTTCGATAAAGCATGGAAACCCAGCCTTTAGAAAGTGTCCACTTTCTTTCCAACTACAGGAAGATCACAATTGTGAAAGAAAATATTCTTTTATTTGTAATATTTAAAAAGAATATAAGAGAACTAACTTTTAAAAAATGACATTAATATTATTGTCATAGACACTACTATGTATATATATATTTATTTAAATGGAAGAAACCTTGATTTGTATTATGAGATGTGTGTTAGGATGAGCAACAATCATCAGTATTTTATAAACATAAAAAATGGCAAGATATACGTCTTTTATTTCATTACCATTATGGAATTTTAATACCAAATTTATCCTTTGTTAAAGAGTTTGCCCTCTATTTACTTTTTTCCTCCCTCAGGAATATATTCTCTGTCTATTACTTTTATGAGAAGGCATTACATAGTGTTTGGAAAGACATTTACAAGTGCATACATTTATTAATTCCTGCAGTATTTCTCAAAGGGTAACCACCTTTTAAATTCCAGGAATTCTGCAGAATTCTGAAGATAAACGATACAAATTTCTACAGAAACTCAGCAAATGGAGAAATCCATTTTACTATGAGATGGAGGAAGAAACAAATATTTAATAATATAAATATAGCCATAATCCAAAATAAGACTTATTTAAATGTAAAGGTTATTTTTTTTAAACTAGTATAGTAGAGCCTCAAAAATTAGTTTTGGATTTATTATCACAAAAGAAAGTAAGTGATGTTTGTATACCGGACATATATGAACTGATATTCATAGTCACATACTCTCAATTTCTAGGCAGAGAGAGAGGATATATATACTGAGATACATCTCTCTCTTTCTCTCTCTTTCCCTGTGGGTTTTTTTTTTTTTCGTCTTTTTGGTTTTTGGATCTACCTCTATTTTTTTTTTCTTTCTTTCTTTCACTCATGAGGTTTGTATAAGAGATTAATATATATATATATATAGTTTTTGTTTTAATTTTAGGGAAATACAGTGTTTATAAAATCTGAATAAATGCCATGACACTGTAACTCAATACATGTATTAAATAGTATGTTTTTACACGCATCCACATTGATACATGTAGCTTTAGTTTACATGTATACATGTTTATGTATAGGGTGTTCTGATGTATAAATACAACTTTTAATTTATTATCCCAAAGTAGAATAGTTTTGATTTGTTTAGTTATTGGAATAAGGATTGCAATGAACCTCTTTAGATGCATTTTCTTAAATATGGATGTCTATTCAAGAATTTCTCTTGGTAGACACTGAGAATTAGAATTTTCCTGTGGTCAGGGCATGCATTTTTATTTGTCTAAAGTAATCTTGTAGGTGTCAGGTTCCAACTATAAGACTAGATTAATACTGTGCCAGTTTGTTGGGAATAATAGTACAGTTTTGCTTTGGTGGCTGGGGTGGGCAGCACAAAAAAATGTATTTCCCTTGACTGGAAAATTTATAATAATTTAGGAAATCTAGATTTCAAGACTAATCATATTGAGAAAGGATGCATTTGTTAACTTTCCTTCTTCCTGACAACAATCACCTATCTACATTGAATATCTAATCCTGTTGTACTGCTCTTTGCAATTCTGCTTCTTCATAATCCATCAGACATTTTGAGAGTCCATGTTAAATATGCGTATGTATTCTGTTATGGAACACAAGCCTTGTCTCTACATAATCTGTCCTTGGTTGTAATTTAGAGTGTGTAATTATTCAAAAATGCAATTAGTACAATACAAGATATCATGAATGATTTTTCATGTGTCTTTATTAGAAGCAAGCACAGATTTTGCTCAACAGACTAAATGAGCCTTATCTTTGTTGTCTCCATTTATCTCAACTGCTGCTTCAATTCCATCTTAGAAACAGTCATTGTCTCTTTCCTTTCTCAAGGCCTTTACAGTCATCCTGGTTTCATGTTTTGTTTTTACGTTACCGTCAAGCATACTGGAAACATATTACTACTTCAGTATGACACAAATAATTAAGTCAATGAGGTTGTGACAGATTAATTTATAACAAAAAAATGTGGATATTAAAAAAAAATGTGGATATTTTGTGGCTCCTGCCTCATCTCCGCCATCTTACCACCTTCCTGAGACTTTTTAAAAATTATGAATACTGTCAACTCTGCTTTCAGATTCCCCAAATTAACTGGAGGTGTATATCACAGTTCCTACTAGTGCAGAAATGTAGTACCTTCTTAGAGCCCTATCTGTATCTAAAACATTTTTATTTCCTCTTACAAATTACTTTTCTCTACCACATGTAAAATCTTTATTTTAGTTATGGTATGGTATTGTTTGGGGAAACATTTTCCTTACTTCCATTGTGTCATTAATTTTGCATTTACCAGGTCTTAAATTTGGAAATAACAAAGCCAAAATATGGCCCCTTTTTCGCTTTTACTAGCACTCATCATTCTTTTTTTCCTTGTGGACATAGCATTAAATATCTTCATTAGATTCAAGAGCTAAAATATTATGCAAGAATTAAAAAACAGAACAACGTGGGGGCCTGAGTGGCTCAGTCGGTTGGGCCTCCAACTCTCGATTTGGCCTCAGGTCATGATATTGGGGTGGTGGGTTTGAACCCCTACATCAGGCTCCATGCTAAGCAAGGAATCTGCTTGAGAATCTCTCCCTCTGCTCCCCCTCGCCCACTCTAGCAGGCTCTCTCTCTCAAATAAATAAATAAATCTTAAAAAAAAAAAAAAGGCAAAACAACAGAAAGGATGTATGCTGACATGTGAACACATAATAAATTAGTTCTCAGATTTAAATGCCTGGCCTTGAAATGGTGAGATGATCTGGAATTACCCTTGATTATAAACAATTAGAAAACAAGGAAAATAAATCAAAATATATATTTTAATTTATTGAATAAATGGTGGGGGGATGTGATTTCTGAAAAAAGGGAAACAAATTACGTATGCCTCACTGTTGCCTAGTCTTTCTGCCTAAAGGAAATTCATAAACTGTGCTGTTGTAAGAGGGAAAAGTAGTTTGGCAATCTATTTGAGAATTCATTATACTTACATAATGGAACTTAGTGTAGTGAAATAGATTTTGAAAAGAACAAAGTTGGAAGAATGATGCTATGTGACTTGAAGACTATACAGTGAAAAATACATTTTGGTCATACGGTGGAACTGAATAGATAGGTCCAGTCACATATGATTCATTGTTTTTTGACAAAATTCCAAAGATGGCAAGTTAATATAATAACAAACTATTTTCAACAAATGGCAATAGAATATATAGGTATTTGTGTGGAAAAAAATAAGGGAAGTCTGTTTTATCTCACATACCAAAAAATAAATATCTAAATGGATTATAGACCTAAAATTAAGACATTTCTTACAGGAAGCATACAAAAGAAATAATGATTTTTGGTTAGGAAAATACTTTTTAATAGTACACAAATGACTGAAGTCATAAATACCAAAGTATTTTTAAGAACTGACTTTATAAAAAAAAAAAAAGTTTTTATAAAAAACTTCTGCTTTTCTAATGTTGGTGTTAGCAAATGAAAAGGCAAACAACAACTTGGAAGAAATTGTTGCAAATCATATCTGATAAAGAACTTGTATAGAAAATACATAAAGGACTTTTACAATTCAGTACTAAAGATGAAAATAATTATTTAAAAATGATCACAATATGGGGCACCTGGGTGGCTCAGTTGGTTAAGTGTCTGCCTCTTCATTTTGACTCAGATCATGATCTCAAGATCCTGGAATAGAGCCCTGTGTTGGGCTCTGCACTCAGTGGGGAGTCTGCTGGAATATATCTCTCCCTCTCCTTCTGCATTTGTGCGTTCTCTCTCTCTCTATCTCAAATAAACAAATAAATCTTTAAAAAAATGAGCACAATATATGAAAAGATATATCACCATATATGTAGTACGAATAGCTGGTAAGTGTATGAAAAGATGCTCAACATCATTATTCATTAGGGAGATGCAAATGAATACCACAAAGAAATGTTAGTACATAATAACAAGAATGACTAAAATTAGAATTTTTGATGATACGGGTAATGTTAAGCTATGGAATAACTGGAACTCATATTGTTGGTAGAAATACAGAATGTTACAGCCACTTTGGAAAACAATTTGTCATTTTGTGTGCATTTAAAACATTTATTTAACATGGATTATTGTGGTAGTTCCTCTTTTTTCCCTAATAGTTCTTATTTGAAGTCCAGGTTTTTCCAAATATTAATATAGTCATTCTACTTTCTTTTGATTAAAATTTACATGGTCTTTTTTTTAATATGTTTACTTTTAACTTTCCTGTGTCTTTATATTTAAGGTGTTTTTTTTTTTTTTTTAAGATTTTATTTATTTGTTTGAGAGAGAGAGAGCATGAGCAGGGGGAGGGGCAGAGGGAGAAGCAGACTCCCCACTGAGCAGGGAGACCAATGCAAGGCTTGATTTCAGGACTCTGGGATCATGACCTGAGCCTAAGGCAGACGCTTAACCAACTGAGCCACCCAGGCGCCCCTAAGGTGTTTCTTATGTATGGTGTTCAATAAGTCTTTTTTTTCACCCCTCTTTGATAATTTCTGCTTTAAATTGGTGTGGTTATGCTATTTGTATTTAAAAGGAATCATGTCGAACTTGGTTTTGATACACACATAGTTACTTTGAATCAATTCATGTCTTTCAAGGTTTATTTAAATTACTTTAGGAAATGTCCAGCCCAGCCTTCATCTGGGACTAATTTACTCCCACTACTAAGTCAATAACCTCTGAGTAGTTGACATTATATTCCATATATGATGAATTCTGGTTGTTCTGGTCTGTGGTAACTAACTCTTCCCATCTTATGTGAATTTCAGGATTTTTTTACCCATTGCTTTCTGGTGGTTCTTTCTCTAACATGGATAATGAATATAATTAGCTAAAGACTTGAGGGGGCCCATCCACAGATCTTTGTCCCTCTCTGTCCATCTGTCTCTTCTAAGGTATTTTGACTTGCCGATTCTAGCTGCCTCTCTAAAGTTTAACTCTTTGCCTTTTAATTAGTTCAATTTCCTAGTTGTTTGTAGGAGGTTATTTTCAGTCTCTATGACTGTCATGATAGTAAGTAGTATTTGGTTGTTAATATCTCAGTGAACAAATAATTGTTCCCGCTCTAGGCTAGTTTATCAGCGTCACTAAGGGATTGTTTATGAAAATTGCTAATTTATGATAACCATGTTTCTCATATCTTCCCTTAAATAACATGAAACTCACTCACCTGATGATAGAAGTTACACCTCATTTTGGCTGGTCATAAAATTCTTGGAGTGACTTTGTATGTGTGAAGAAAACTAACTGTAATTTTGAATATATTTCACAACTTAACATACGACTTCCTACTAAAGGATGGAACACTAAAAAACCTATCAGTTGAATTCATAAAAAAGAGATAACAGAGGCTCCTTGTGTTGAGTGGCCAACTCTTGGTCTTAAGCAGACTCCCGGCTGAACGTGGAACCCGACCCAGGGCTCGATCTCACAACCCTGAGATCATGACCTGAGCTGAAATCAAGAGTCCAAGAGTTGGAAACTTAACCAACTGAGCCATCCAGCCAACCCCTCTCCTTTTCATAACATCAGTCATTGGATTTAGGGCCCGTTTTAAATCTAGGATGATTTCATCTTGAGATCCTTGAGTGATTGCATATACAAAGAACCTTCTTCCATATAAGATCCCATTCTGAGGCTTTTCAGTCCATTACACTGTACCTTAAATAAATTGCAGATTTTTTTTTCAATTTAGGCAAATTTTCGGCAAGCAATAGATACTTACTCAAGATAGTTTAAATGTAAGAAGCTCATTATACAAATAGTAAGTGGAATATTAGAGAAGAACAAGAATATAAATCATAAAGAGAATGAATCGAAAAACATACAAAAGTAAGACCAAGATTACTGAAACTCTAGATGAATATAGTTTTTTACACTGTATTGGTAAGAGTGTAAAATGTGGTTACCCATGGATCCTGAATTTGCATTCTAAAGATAGAATCAATTATATAGATGAGCAAAAATTTGTACAGTAAATTTTCTGCTATTATTACAAAATCATAAAACAAGAAAATACTTAAAAAGTACTATATAAATTATTTTATGTACATAGAATGGGTGAAAAGTCAAATGATGCTTGAAAAAAATTACATTAGCTGTCAGAAAACACATATATAATATGTGTTTTAAACTAAAACTAGGTTTAAACTAAAGAACAAGTTAAAAATAATAAAACATCACTAATTATGTGCTGGAAAATAAAAATAAATCACAAGACTTTTCAATGAAATATAAGTCTTAATCCATAGTCTTAGATCAGTAATGAGAGGTAGTTCTTTAATAACTTTTTAACTTACCTTGTGTTATTGATCTGGTCTGGCATCCTGCATATATTGATAGTTCTACCAATCTATCAATATTTTCAAAGATTTTGGCATAGGCTGTAATATACAATTATTTTATTTTTCTAATCTCTTGATTATCTAGAGTTATATCTTTTAGCTGTACCATGTATATTACATTTATATCTTTTTTCTTTTTAATTTATCATTTAACTATTCCATTGATCTTTTTACCTATATGTTTTATAGTTTTGTGTTACTCTTTAAATTGAGCTGCTTAGGATTAATAAATCTATATGTGCATATTTGGGGAATTAATACATGGAAATCAATGAAACCGAACATAAATAAGGGGATTCTATGCTCTGTGGAAATGGCTTTACCCTAAGAAAGGAAATAATATGGCACGCTTAGCTAGCCCCGGCAGTTAACTTGAGAGTAACATGTAGTTGGTATGTTCAGGTAAAAGTTGGTGGTTGTTGCTAATGACTATTGAAAATACAGACCCATTAGTAGAATTTATCCAAGCTAAGGAGAAAAAAACCTGTAGGTGAAACCTACTAAAAAGCCAACACTGAGATTCAGGTAGTCCTGCTATGAGATCTTTTCAAAAGTGTTGAAATCAAAAGAAATACATTTCCCTACCTATTTTACAGTGGAAAAGTAAGCACCATTTTATTTTATTTTATTGCTGAGTGGAGTAGATGTCTTAAAAGAATCTGGCGTGAGTAGAAAATGAGAGCTTGCCTTGTAATGATAAGTCCCTAAGTGGAATGGAGGAGAAATTGCAGCTCCTCAGCAAGGCAGCACCTGCTGTGGGAATGATAACCTAAGCACTAAAGATGTGTACTGACTACCAACAGTGAGATCGTTCTCAATTATGGGATAATGCAGGTTTCTTTTGTGTAGTTTTAATACTCAATTTATTTTTAATCTATCCTACAATAAAACTGAATTTTATGTATATACTTGTTATAATAATAAAAATTTTACTATGGAAATAATTTTTCATGAAAAAGCATACATTCACTTAACATTCTAAAAGACTCACAACGACACAAATATACAAATATTGTTTGAAACACACAATTTTTTTAAGTTTAAAATGCTAGCACACTAATTCAACTTTCTCTGTTTAACTTCGGAGTAGCAAAGGAATGCTTATAAGTCCCCAAAATAATATCCAATTGTTTGAGTCCTGGCAAAACAACTCCATAATAAGAGTCTCTGAGCATAGAAGAAGGACAGTATGTGGAAAAAAAGACAAGGAATTTGTACTTTGGGTTTTCTTTTGTCCAGAATATTGGCTTAGGAGTAAGATGCACTAGGAATATATTTCAAGCTCCTACATTTGCTGTGTCTTTTTAAAAAATTACTTTATGTCTAAGCTTCCATTTCCTTGTTTATGAAATAGAATGAATAATATCTATCTCATTGGATTTCTCTGAACATCGTATGAGAAAAGATATAAAATCAATTAGCCCGGTGACTTATGGAAAATTCTTAATGAAAACTATAACTAATATATAAAGAGTTTAAATATTAATCAAAATTATTAATGATTAAGTTATTAATCATTAATTTCTAATTATAGAATAATCATTAATTATTCTACTACTGTGATAAAATGAGATATGTTCCAGTGGTCTTTCTGATTTCCTGCAGTCTCTTCTCTTAATTTCCTGTGCCATAAGAACTTATGAAAACTCTTGGATATTAATTAAGAATTCCCAATATCCCTATTATAATTACAGAAAACACAGCCTCTGTAACATGCCATATGCAAAACATATTTCATAAACCAAGTTTTAAAAGGGGGTAGACTCAGAGGTCCCTGAAGATAGTTACCGATCAGCCCACTGCTAAGTGGAATAACCTCAGAATTGCATAGATGCTTTGATCAAACATAAAAAGCTCTTGTTAAATAGCCATAATGAAAGATCTCATTAATTATGGGATGTGTGTGTGTGTGTGTGTGTATGTGCACACACGCACGTGTGTGTGTGTGTGTGTGTGTGTGTGTGAATGTGAATGAGAATATACTCACCACTTTTTGAGAGTTATAGTTAACTGTCTGGCATTTGTATCACTTTTGGAGACAGTCTCCTCCTGGTCTTGATTCAGGTTAGAGAGCTAAAGTTCATTTGTCTTTCAACCTTGAGGTTTAGAAGCTGCTATTAATAGTTTTTATATTTTATGGATTCATTAAAAGATCCTTTTGGCTTGTGAATCTACAAAGATATAGATATCCCCAGCTCAATTGAATACATTTTATTGTGTTTTGTGGAAAGACCAAGTCCTGAGGAGTCATCACTGATGCTTAAAATAAAGAATTAGCATCTCTGAATCTTGTCTTCACTCAGCCATGTACTAAGAATAAAGTCAAGAATAAATATTTCCTTCATTACTAGATAGGTTTTGAACTCAAGTTAGTTAATGTCCTGAAAAACTGCAGAAACTTTCTTACATTAGTGAGAGGTGAAAGAACAGTGTTCGACTTTCTCGGCACTTTTTATTGAGTTTCCTTTCTAATCTAGGCAGTCTAGAACTGTGACTCTTCCTTGTGCA
Organism: Potos flavus; assembly: GCA_028534135.1. Classification (NCBI taxonomy): domain Eukaryota; kingdom Metazoa; phylum Chordata; class Mammalia; order Carnivora; family Procyonidae; genus Potos; species Potos flavus. The sequence continues at coordinate 39,752,337 of CM052885.1, forward strand.
TTAATGTCATTAGTGTTGCTTTAAATATATATAGATATATTTAAATATATTATATATGTTTATATTATATATTTATATATTTTATATATTGATACTATATATTTCTATTATATATATTTTAATATATTTATATTTAATATATATATAATTCCAAACACAGCACAAGAATTTCTTGGATTGATGACTTAAGTACTATACTTTAGCTTGTACCACACTAATGGCTAGAAAAACTACAAAAGAAAAGAAACAGTAAAAAAAAGTAGTAAAAGATAGTGTTAAGTAAGGGAAAGAAAAATTCTCCCTAAAACCTAGAGTAAAATCAGGGTAAACTACAATCCTCCATGACTTACAGATTATTGAAACTTCTGAGACTTTAGGGACTCCCAAACTCATATTAAAAAATGTTTGGATTCACTTTTTATCTTCCAACTCTTCCCCTCACAAAACCAAACAATTTTAATTTTGCATTGCCAAAGTAGCTCAATTTCTCCTAGTCTATAAAATAGAAACTTTTGATTACTTGTCTGTTAATTGTTTAGTTAAGATATATTTACAGAAACTATTTTGTAATATTCATCAATTTATTTTTCTTTTTCTTTACAATAAAACACATATAGCTTGAAAATGTGGGTTGTTTGAGACTAAGGGCATGATATGTTTGGTACCTAAACATGCCTCTTAATTATGTTCCATTTTTGATACCTGAAATTCTTACCAAGTCTCGCCTCTTACATTTTCCATTCTTTACTTTTAAATTTTTATAACACAGTAAGATCAAATGCAGTGACATATTTTATTCTGAAGTTGCAAAATGCATTTTAAAGCCAATAATGATGATGCCAAAATTACATAGTTAATTGACATATAGAACCACTATATTTATGCTTGATATATTTACATCATAGCAGGTGAAAAAATGTTCAAAATCATGGTGAAAATTTTAAGTCCTACTAATAATAGTCTAATTACATAAAAGTTCACTGTATGGAAATTGAATTCACCAGTGTTAAAGACTTACCTGTAAGAATGGAGTAGTAAATTATAAACATGTTTTATTATGACTTACAATTATACAAGTTACACAAATATCACACATTTAGACTATTACTGGAGGCCTTTTGTTTCAAAAGTTCAAAAGATAAATATTTCAGTAATCTATCTTTACCTATTACTCCCACCCTCCTTCACTTTGTTGCCCTATTTATTCTCTGAGAAAGGCTCTGTGGGAACTTCTCTGAGTTTGTAGGTCGTGTCCTGCTTCTCAAGCAAGGCACTCCTTTACACTTTCCTCATTTTATCTCTGTAACTTTTTTTGAAAGTAGCCAAAAATGTTCATAATTATTAATTTTCATTAACATCCAGTTACTATGACTCTCCCATTAAATTTATTTATAATAAATTTGTTTTATTAATATATAACTATCTATGCTATTTATGGATATTAAATTTGAAATGCACATTGTAAATTCTAGTATATGGTAAAAATTTATGAAAAAATCAAGTATTTAATAGGAAGACAAAATATATATAGGAGAGTTTTCTGGACTAGATATTTGAAGTCATGGGAGCCAAGATTACAGAGGTAAAGAATTTTTACTCAACTAAGAAAACTGGAAGTCATCTTCAAAGCAGACTGACTTTTAAATTATTAACAGAATTTGTATTATTATGTTAAGAATAAATGGTGAATACATCTACCTTCTATTGCATGATATAGGCAGCTAGAAGGAGCTATGCTTTCACCCTACAATAAAAGAGATCCAAAATAACTTCAAATTCACATTTTTTTAACATATTGAGATTTAAGGTCACAGAGCAAAACTAGCCCTAAATTAGATAGAAACAGATATGCAGGGAGAGATGAAACTGAAGTACGTGGTCATCTGGGTAGAGTGATAAAACTGAACACAGGTATGAGAAGTTCACCTAGAATGGTTGTTGATTTGCTGCACAAGCTAGTGGGGACAGTGTGAGACCCCACGGGGGGTCCAAAACCCTTACTTGTTCTTTCTCCATGAACCCCACTTAATTCTCATTGAGAAGACATAAAGAGTATTAAGAAGTATGCAGTGTGCTGTAGACCTGGGAGAGGGGAAGCTGTATGTGGAGGGCAAGAGGCTCTGCCCAGATCCCTGCCTCTCCCCTTTATGAGGAAGAGAAGTCTCAACTTGAGGGGGAAAAGGAAACAAACAATCTTTACCTTGGGCATTTGTAAAAATCTGTGGCAGCTGGGGAAGGGAACAATGGGGGAAAAACACTATTCCTTGGACAGAAGGAGGATCATACCCTGGACTCAACTATAGCTAAGGAAAGTATGGGAGAATTAAGAGGTCAGCATTCATGAGTTCCCAAGATACAGTGCTTGCCAAAATCTGAAAACAATCAGAATAAGAGACCTCTGCCTCCAAGCTAATAAGCCCTAAATAACTAACAGCAGCATTATACTACTGGGAGAGGGAAAAGAAATGAACGAGAGCATAGCGAATGGCCTTCTCTGGTATGTACTGCAAGAAAAAGTTTTAAGCTCAGAATCTAACAGACATGTTCAAGCAAATCTACCCTACCCTAGAAACAAAATACTGCTAAAGTATTTGAAGGCTGTGGTGCACTGAAGGTAACCATAGCAACAACAAACCTTAAAGCCAGCCAAACTCCTAACTAGATTAATTCAAACAACAACGCCTGGTAGAAGAAATGCTGTGCCCATTTCCAGACATAAAGATGATTTACCTTAGTCTATATTGTTCTACACAAAATATCTGGTTTTCTAAAGAAATTACAAAGCATATGAAAAAGCAAGACAAAAGACACCTTGAAGAGAAAAAAGTCATCAGAACACTCAAACATAACAGGTATTACAACTATTTGACATGGATTTTAAAATGATTATGATTAATTATGTGAGAGTCTCTAAAGAATATCTGGATAGCATGTAAGCACATAAGAGTAATATCGTAAGGGTCAAAAACCACAAGAGAGTCAAATAGAAATGCTAGATATGAAAAGATTACTCTTTTACTATCAGAACTAAACAATGTCTCTTTCAAACTCAGCAAAAGACTTGACACAGATAAAAAAAAGAATCAAAGAATATGAAGAGACATTACTCTTAATTGAAACAAGCACACACATACATAGGGAGAGAGGAAGAGGGAGAGAGAGAAAGAGAATAAAACAAAACAAAATACAGAGTATTCGAGACCTACTGGACAATATTACGTGCTTAATATACCAGTAAGTGGAATCCCAGAATAAAGGAGAGAAAAGGAGAAGGGAAATTTGAAGAAATAATAGCTGTGTATTTCCAAAAATAATGCCAGTTTGATAAAACAAACAAATAATATATTAAAAAATCCCAGAAAAGACTAAACAGGATAAATACTTCTATTCCCTAAAACTAAAGAAGAAATAAAGATTTCTCAGACAAATAGAAAAAAAGGGAGGGGGAATTTGTTGCTCACAGATCTACTCTACAAGAAATATTAAAGGAAGTTCTTCAGCCAGAAATAATATATTTTCCAACCGTAACATGAATCTACACAAAGGATAAAGAATCTACACAGTAAAGAAACATTGGAAATAGAATAACAGAAATAAAAATTCTTTTTCCCATGTTTAATTACTGTAAAAGATAACTGGCTGTCTGAAGCAAAATTAGGGACATTTCATGGTATGTTTATAACATATGTTAAAGTAAACAGTATACGACATAGCCAAAATGATGGGAAGATTTTGAAATACACTATTAAAAGGTTCTTATACTTCATGTTAAGTGATATTATTTTAACATAGATCCCATTTAATTAAATTTGTGATTCTTTTTTTTTTACTATATAAATAATATTCCATAAAGGAGGGAAATAGAATGCAAAATGTTCTGAATTAACCAAAGGGAAGGCATTTACAAAGGAGAAAAGAGTCAAAGAACAGATGATTCAAATTGAATATAGCTAGAAGATGGCTGAATTTAATTGATCATATTAATAATCACATTACATGTGAATTGTCTAAGCAAAACAGTTAAAAGATAGAATTATTAGACCACATAAAGAGGCAAAGACCACTATTTACAAGAAACTGACTTTAAATATATATATATTTAAATATATATAAATAAATAAATAAATTTAAATTTATTTAAAAATAAATTTAAAATTTATTTAAAAATAAATATATTTAATATATTTAAAAAAAAAAATATATATATATATATATATATGCTCCTGAATGATTCAGTTGGTTAAGCAACCAACTCTTAATTTCAGCTTAGGTTATGATCTCATGGTCATGGGATCAAGCCCCATGTCAGGCTCTGTGCTCAGCAGGGAGTCTGCCTGAGCTTCACTCTCTCCCTCTCTCTATTTCCCTCTCCCTGCACTCTCTCTAAGATAAATAAAATAAATAAAAATAAGTATACATATATAGATAGATTAAAGTATAATGAAGGGAAATATTTAATGTTGATAGAGCTATATTAATATCAGATAAAGTAGATTTCTGGTTACATGGAATAATGGTCCCTTCAAAGATTATGCCCTAAAGTCCCAAATCTGTGAATATGTGTTATATGACAAAAGGAACTTTGCAGATGTGATTAAGTTAAGAATATTAAGGTTGAAAGGTTATCCTGAACTATCAGGTGAGACCAATGTAATTACAAAGGGCCTTAAAAGATAGAAGAGGGAGGGGTACCTGAGGGTGCAGTCAGTTAAATGTCCAAGCCTTGGTTTAGGTTCAGGTCATGGTCTCAGGGTCATGGGATCAAGCGGCATATCATGGGATTGAGCCCCATGTGGGATTGAGACTCTCTTTCCCTGTCCCTCTACCCCACCCCCAAAATAAATAGATAAATCTTAAAAGAAAAAAGAAAAAGGAAGAGGGAGACAGAAAAATAAGAATGGGAAATGTGGTGATGAAAGCAGAGGTCAAAGAGAAAGAGATTTAAAGATGCTACACAGCTGCTTTTGAACAGTAGAGGAAAAGGCTAAGAGACAAGGAATACAGGCAGCATCTAGAAACTGGAAAAGGCAAGGAAAGGAATTCTTCCCTGGACTCTCTAGAGGGAACATAGCCCTGGTGACACCTTGATTTCGCCCGGTGAAATTGATTCTAGAATCTGGTCCTAAAGAAATGTAAGATAATAAATTTGCATTGTTTTGAGTCATCAAGAGTATAGTTATTTGTCACCGCAGTAATAGAAACTGATAAAACTTCAGAGTATGGAATATTGTTAGATATAAAGATGAACATTGTATCATGTCCATAAGACATAACAATCTTAATTGTATATGAATCTAACGAAGAGAAAATATCTGAGGCAAAACCAATAGAACTGAGTAAAGAAGTAGACAAATCAATATTACGGTTGTCGACTTCAAAACTCCACTTTCAGTTGTTGATAGTACAAGAAATAAATATAAAAATATTACAGATAAAAAATCTGTAATAATGTAGAAAACATTAACACTATTTTCAAAGAACTAGACCTAATGATCATTTGTAGAACATTTTATACAACAACAGCAGAGTATACTTTCTTTCGCATACATATGGAACATTCTCCAATATAGGCCATATTCTAAGCCATAAAAAGAACCTCAACAGTTTAAAATAAAGTCATCTTAAACTGTGTTCTCAGATCAAGACATAATTAAACCAGAAACCAGCAAGAGAAAGATATGTGGAAAATAGTCAAACAATTAGAAATTAAACACTTTTAAATAACCCACAGATTAAAAAGAGATCTCAAGGGAACTTTAAAAAAACTTTAAATGAAAATCCATCAAAATGTGTAGAATGTATTTAAAGCAATATTTAGAACTAAATTTGTGTTAAATGCTTCTAGTAGAAAACAGTAAAGATCTCAAATTTAACCCCAGCTTCACTTCAATGAACTATAAAAATGAAATGAAATAAAATTAAAAGCCAGAGCAAAATAAATAGAGATTTATTATGAGGAGGAAAGTAATGTATGTAAGAACAGAAAGGAACCAATATGTGTAAAAACAAAAATCAATGACATTGAAAAACAAAAAAAAGAAATCATCGAAATGGAAGACTCTTTTGTTGAAAGACCCCCCCCAAAACTGTTAAATCTGTAACCAAACTGACCAAGAAAAAAAAAAAAAAGACACAAACGACAATATCTGATGAAAAATAGGAAATGTCACCATACAATAGGGGTCACTACAGACCCCATAGGCATTAAAAGGATAATAAGAAAGTTTACCTCTATTCTGTGTTCCATCAAAGTGGTGGATTTCACTATTCTATTTTCCTACTATTCAGTGAACCAACACAAAGGCTCTCTTGTTTTTAAATTATTTTATTATAAAGCCAGACTTGATTCATCTGAAGTATGTGCTGCTATGTTTATAACAAAGACTCGTGAAACACTATTTGGATAATTGTGGGAGAACAGTATGTTGTAGTAAGCAGAAAAATGAATAAATGTACAAAAGGGGAGTTGAATGATCAGAGTATAGAGGGTTCCCTCCTGGGAAGATAATAGCAATGAGAGAATTGAGCAGTGAGGAAAGAGAATTCACATACTCCTCAGCCTCACTGCACACGATCACTCCTCTTAGCTGTCGCCAGTATGAATGGCTATATGTATTCTGTTGATAGTTGAATTTTCAATTTTTTCATGATTAGGCAGGTGGATTTTAGAGAATACAAGGCAGATACAGCAAAAGGAATGAAACCTGGAAGGAGCCGATTACTTGTACAATAGTAGCTTAAATAGCAGGTTTGCCTGAAAAGATACCAGCTCAAATGAACAACTTTAACATAAATATTATTAGTACTAGATGTTTCTATTCAACTATAGCTCCACCTGGTAACTTAGTAGAAAGAGACAGTACACATTTCATCACATTATGTAATAGAATAAGCATGGAATGATTTTTACCCTTCCTCTTCATGGAGAGGGAGTATTATGGACATAATAAAACAGAAAAGACATTATCAATGTACTAACATATCAAAATTACATAATGGAAGAGAGTAGTAACTTTTTGACAATCAGTATTAGAAAGTAATCAGGAAATTTGAGCCTGTAAAAAAAGGGCAAATAAGAAATTTACCATAGTCTGCCCAGTAGGAATGAAGAAAACAGTGTACAACATCCTCAAGAATAGAGAAGGGGGCAAGACCAGTGGGCAAAAGGAAGAAAAATTGAGGGAGAATTAAGAAAGGAAAAAGGATCCAAAAGGTTTTGCATCACCATGTACATTCTCTGTATGTTTGTAACTAACTCTAAACTGCATTTGGGCCAGAGTCCAAACTGAACATTTTTAGACATTTCGAGCTTGTGAAAGGTAAAAGGTCATATACATGAAGTTTGGAAATATTTGACTCATTCTAGAACTCATTGTGACTAGTGATGTCCACCTAATCTTCTGCAGTCAAACCCTTTGTAACCATTCTAGACATTAATAATCATAAAGTGTGTGATTTTTTATAAATATACCATATGAGGGAAACATGCAGTCTTTATACCACTTTCCTTAAAAACAATGTTTTCATCTAATTCCAGGAAATAATGCCTAGAATATTTACATATAGACAGATAGTCTCTATTATAAATCTTGTAAGAGGGGAAATCCACCGTGAAAATCAAAGTGTTGAGCTGTAAAAGGCACTGTCTGGAATGCAGAGGAAATAGGTGGTAGATCAAGGGAATCGGAGGTTAGAAGCAGTAGGAAGAGATTTTTAAAACTTCTGTCATTCAGTTCAAGTTACTCTATTTTTCTTTGAACAGTATTCCTTTGTATGATTAGTTTTAAGCTCCTGATATTAAAAGATTTGTGAATCCATGACTTTGAATAGTCATGAATGTCTGAATATGGGATGTGAGCATCAAATTTTAAAAGCAGAGAAAGGACAGGTTTCTGTATCTCAACGCTTGAGTTCTAATCTAAGTTCCGGCATTTACTCTGTGTATGTTAACTTTGTAAACCATTTAAGCGTTTTGGGACTCAATCCCACTATTGCCAAAATATTCTTGTTGCAAAATTATTAAGGTTTAAAAGAGTAAGAAACGTGAAAGCGCTTTGCAAAATATCCTATTTGATGCAAATGTATGTGTTATTTTTAAAGTAATTAATTAATTTTACCCAGCTGTCCTCTTTACTTTAAGGAGACGTAGTCATGGTCTGACTGCACATCACGTGGTGGGGGATGGTCGATGATTGCATTCAGCTTCCATGGCATCATGAGTGGGAATGTTATTTCCCCCACTTCCAGATCCACCGGATTCCTTCCTTGGAAATTTTAAAATTGGAACCAAAGAAAGCAAGTCCTTGTATCTGATGGTCAGGCTGTGAAGATGTAGCCTAGATGGAACAAATAAAACCAGCATGCAGAGATAGGCTGATACTTAGATAGGAAGAATCTGTCATTTTCCCTCTCATTTTCCCTTATGGTCCAATGAAGCTCTTGCTTTTCAGATAGTTTTATTTCCTCGGCCAAAGAATTCTTTTTGCCTAAATTGGATCAAATTATTTTTTGTCATGCATAAGCAAAAATGATTTCATATAATTATAACAACGGTTTCAACCTTCCTTGGCCTGCTGGTGTGCTTCGGCTTCCTAGTGTCATGGATACTGTTGTCTAAAGATCGTAAAGTTGTATTTTGATAAAAATAAATTTAACACGTATTAGGTGAAAGGATAAAGATATGCTAGTTTGCACTTTTTCCATAAGGGAAGGAGAAGATAATGGAAACAAAACAAGGCTCTATTTTCAAAGATAGCATCCAAAGGGAACTTTGGTTCTGCCAAAATAATTCCTTTAATTTTCTATCAACCACTGTGCATAACTCTGAGACCATTAGAGCTAACCCAGTATCGTACTGAATTTTCATTGGTTTATTTGTCACCATGATAAAAAAAGGAATAAATATACTCTGATTTCTGGAGGATATATAGATATATCACATTTATATATTTTTGTCTAAATCTAGTTCACAGGAGATGTTTTATAAATATTTTCACTGTAAATAAATCTTAATTAAATCTTAACTTAATAAATCTTAAATTATGTATTAGCATCTTTCAGTTTATTCATTATTTCTAATGTTTTCAATGCATGTCAGGCTTTAAAATTTTGACTTCTTTGGTTTTGCATTTTCTCTCTTTCAAAAAAAATAACATTTTTAATAAGGATCTCAATTTCATTAGAAAATGAAAAAAAATCATTGTTCTGTATAACACTCATTGTTAGAGTGTAAATGAATTGAGTGTGCATTTTATTAAACTTAATTGCATTGTAAATTGATGTAATAAAAGCCTGGAACCTTTTAAAGAAAAATTTTAAAAGAAATGGCATAATACTCAATTTCATTTTAAGTGATAAATAAAAACTTAGGAAGGATTTTAAAATATAATAAAAGTAAACATGACACGTTGTGCTAGACAGACATTTCTGCGATGTATATAATATGCACATATATTTAATGTATAATGTGAATATTAACAGAAAAAGTCTGCCTGGGAGCAAGGAAAAAAACACCTAGTCACAAATCAACTTCTAATAAAAAGTATGCTTCTAATATAAAAGATAACTAAAGTTCAGTTGTCTACTTATAAGAACAATCAGACTATGTCCTCTGATCCTTAAAGAATGTAATTCAAGTAAACTGATCATATGACAATATATGAGCAATATAAACAATAAACATATTGTTGGCAATAAAAGTAACGAATATGTTATGTACAGAAGAATCAGAGTCAAGGATAGAAAATCAGAAAACTCAAGTAGAGTAATTTTATCAATTACTAATTTTATTAATATATTCATCTATTTGCCCACAGGTTTTCAATAATTTTTGATGATTATCTTAAAGGTTTTAGGTTAATAATATCTTCAAACAAAAATAATACTGTCATTTTTTCTAAAATTTAAAACTTCTCATTTATTTGTATTTTCTAACCAGACTTTCTTGTTATTCCAGAATATGTAATAAAGGAAGAATAGTCATCATTAAAAATCTTGGCTAGTGTGTGGATACAGTACTACACTGGTATATTCTTTTTTAATTATATTCTGGAAATGATTCCAGAACAAGGATCTGTGGGTTCCAATAATAAAATTATCTGTAAAGGAAACAAACAAAACAAGTCTATTACACAGATTTCTGGCCATTCATTCCACCTTAAGATTTGCAGGGGAACTCTTACGAAAATGCAAAAGATTTGTATTTAAAATTCTGTTTTATAGATTTAATATCACATCTTTATTATTCATCAGTAAGTGTTTGGAGGTGAATCAATTTTAGATTCTTCTGTATAATCTAATTTTTCTACTGAAACGTGAATCATTATCATAGTTATGTGTGTGCATGAACATGTATTTGTTTTTGTGTGTATGATTAGAGCATCTAATCTTTTTTTTTTTTTTTTTTTGAGAGAGGGCAGCAAGGGGCAAAGGGAGAGGAGACAGAGAATACTAAGCAGGCTCCACATCCAGCACGTAGCCTGGGCTTGATCTCACAACCTTGAGATCATGAACCGAGTGGAATTCAAGAGTCAGATGCTTAATTGACAGAGCCACCCAGGTGCTCCGCATCTAATCTGTTTTGAAAGCATCATTTACCTACTATCCAGCTTGTGATATATTATTTTGAAACTATTTCACAAAATGATTTCATAAATTATTTTAATACAATTTCACAGAAACCTCTCAGATATAGTCTTCTCCTTTCTGATTTTCAGTCTTTTTTTCCAACAGGTTTTTCTCTTAGATGGTTAACAAAACACATGGACCTTAAACTTTTATAAATTATCTATCACATTATTCTAAATAGATACTTTTAACCTTAGCCGATGGCTGTGGGAATCAGTTCTAACATGTCACACCATCTTAAAGGAAAGGTCCATTTTAAATATGGTGAAAACTGGTGTATATAGAAGTGATGAATCACTAAATTCTATTACTGATATCAATATTATACTATATGTTAACTAGAATTTAAATAAAAATTTGAAACACAAAAACAAAGCAGAAAAAAGAAAAGCAAAAAATACATATATGGTGCAAAAGCTTCCTAGCAACATTCAGTAGACGCAATTTTATTGTTCTTTATTCAGTTTTCAAGCTCTATAAAACTTTCTTTCACGTACTATTTCTGACATACAGGACATTTTGTAGAAGTCATGTAGTTGTGGAAGAAAATTTACAAAAGAATCCTAGGCTCATAGAGTTATAGATCTTAAATTAGTTATTTTGAACAGATTTTAGGGGGGCACAATTAGGTATGAGATTCAATATCTTAATGGCATCAGAACTGCCCTTAGTTGATTGCACTCAGCTAGAAGCAGAATATTTATCATCTTAAGAAATGTATACCAAGTGGGGCACCTGGGTGGCTCAGTTGGTTAAGCATCTGCCTTCTACTCAGGTCATGATCCCAGGGTCCTGGGAACAAGTCCGGCATCGGGCTCCCTGCTTAGTGGAGAGTGCTTCTCCCTCTATCCCCACCCTTGCTTGTGATCTCTCTCTCTCTCTCACTCTCCTCTCTCTCAAATAAATAAATAAAATCTTAAAAAAAAGAAAGAGAATTACCATGAGATATTTTTTAACTAACTTTGCAAAAACGCCTTGTTGAGAAACAAATTTAATAAATAAAAGGGTGTTTGGTAATTAACATATCAATGCTCTGTGAACAGAACAGAGAGAAAGTGATATTGTGTTTAAAAATATGATATTCTCACTCTACCATAAATTCATTCATACTCATTCGAAAAGTAGAAAATTTGGGTTAGTAGAAATAATTTTCAGTCCAGCTCCCTATATTCTTCTGTCGTCAGTGCTCACACACAACAGTACATATTAGATGGCAGAACCACAAGAGTGAACTAAGTAGAATTTTCTCTACTTTCAGCATCATCTCAGCTTTGCCTTCAAGATCCATTTGCTTTGACACACAAATGGTCACAGTTTTGTATCAGTCACATTTCCTGACTACAAATAGCTTTTAGCTATTTAAAGTAAAAGACGAAATTACTGGAATGGTATCAGGGAATCACACACCCATTTGGAAGCTCGGGGAAACAGACTTGGAAATGAGCAGGAAGCAAGACGTCTCAGACCATGACCACTGGAATACCCTCTTTAAAAGCTTTTAGAAGTACATATTTTGTATCTTAATATAATCAGACCTTACATAAATAACTCTAAATACTTTTTATTTACTATCTCCTGTATTCATTTCCACTTTCATAATTAAACATTATAGTACAACTCTTAACTGGTACTCAACTAACTCAACAACAAGGGTAATGAGCATTTTCCTCACCTGTAAAACCTTCAAAACTACAGCCCCTGGTGTGCCTAGTGAGTCAAGTCAGGCCTGGGCACATCTGCTCCAACCATTTCTCTAGCATTTACCATGTGTTAGCAAGTGAAATGTGAGTCCTTGAATTTCCTATGTTGAAGCTGTAGCCCCCAGTATAACTGTACTTGGAGATAGGGTTTTTATGGGAGGTAATTAAAATTAAATGAGGTCGTAAGGGTGGAGCCCTAATCCAAAAGGATTGGTGGTTTTATAAAACAAAGAAGAGCTTTCTTTTACTCTCTCCACACTCATGTACCAAGAGGCCATGTGAGCGTATATAGAGAGAAGGTGCCTGTCTGCAAGCCAGAAAGTGAGCTTTCACCAGAAATTTAATCAGCTGGTTCCTTGGGTTTGGACGTTCAGCCTCCATAAGTATGACAAAGTGAATTTCTGTTGTTTAAGCCAAACAGTCTATGGTGTTTTGTTATGGCAGCCTAAGCAGACTAATACAGCAAGCATATTTCTGCCAGCTGTTTGTTAGCATTATTATATCATGTGATAAGTTTAAGTTGATGGAACTTGAAAAGAAACTTGTATGAAAGTTAAAGTGCCTGAAAGGGAAATATTCTTTTAAGTTTGCTCAAAAAAGTGTTGTCATTTTAGGCAGGTAAGGCAGGCAACTATATAACTCTAGAAAAAATTACAAAATCTAGAATATTACTCAGTTTGCCTCACAGCTTTTCAAAAATAGTTCCATTTTAAATAAATTCAACTTAAGAATCTTGAAAAATTTGTTATTATATGGATTATATAAGAGATTTGATATGAAACTGTAATCAGCAGACTGATCCTCAAAATGTTTTTGCTTTACCTGAAAAGATTTATGAATAAGTTAAAAATGCATAAAATATTCCCAAGTACTTACATAGACATCATTTAAGAATATTTACCATATCAGATAGGGAGATGTTTAAGCTATATCATTTTCTTTTTTTCGTAATTCCTCTGTATTAGTTTGAAAGGGCTGCCGTAACAGATTATCAAAGATTGATTGGTTTAAAAAACAAAAATTGGGGCGCCTAGGTGGCTTTGTTGGTTAAGCCTCTGCCTTCGGCTCAGGTGCCTGGATCAAGCCCTGAGTTGGGCTCCCTGCCCAGTGGGGAGTCTGCTTCTCCTTCTCCCTCTGCTCCTCCCAGTGCTAGTGCTCTTGCTCTCTCTCACAGACTCTCTCAAATAAATAAATAAAAAATCTTTACAACAAAAATTTAGTTTCTCACAGTTTTGTAGGTTAGAAGTTCAAGATCAGAATTTCCACAGCTTTGGTTTCTTTTGAAGCTTCTCTCCTTGGCTTGGTTGTCCCTTGGACTGTGTTGTCTATGTCCTAATCTCCTCTTTTTTTTTTTTTTTTCTTTTCTTTTTTTGAGGGAGAATTTAATTTAAGTTAATTTAATTTTTTAATTTAAGTTAAATTAATTAACATATAGTGTATCATTAGTTTCAAAGAGAGTTCAGTGATTCATCAGTTGCATATAACACTCAGTGCTCATTACATCACCAGCCTTCCTTAATGCCCATCCCCCAGCTACCCTATCTCCCTACCCGCCTCCCCTGCAGTGACCCTGTTTGTTTCCTATCTTTAAGAGTCTCTTATGGTTTGTCTCCCTCTCTGATTTCATCTTGTTTTATAATGACACTAGTCATATTTGATTAGGAGTCACATATATGATTTCATTTTACCTTATTTACCATTTTTACCTTACTTACCTCTCAAAAGCCCTATTTCCAAGTAGAGTAGATATGAGGTACTAGGTGTTAGAACTTCAGCATATGAATTTGGAGGACACTATTCAGGCCTTACCATACCACCAAAATAATTTTGTGATTGTAAATAACATTCTTCTACCATTAAAAAAATGTTCTTTTTTTTCTAAAGGTTTTATTTATTTGAGAGAGAGAGAGTGAGAGAGAGAGAGAGAGTAACAGAAGAGGGAGGGTCACAGGGAGAAGCAGATTCCCTGCTGAGCAGGGAGCCCCATGCAAGGCTCTATCCCAGGACACTGGTATCCTGACCTGAGCTGAAGGCAGATACTTAACTAACTGAGCCACCCAGGCGCCCCCCAAAAATATGTTCTTATGTTTAGCTCAGGCATAAGGTGGTCTTACTAGGAATTTTTACAACTTATTAGTGATTGAGTACTCTGTATATTTTTATTTATCACATTTCACTGGCAATCACTGACAATGACTAAGTTTGCTGGGTATTTGATTTTCTTCTTTGGTGAACTAACTTTTTAAAACATTTGCCTGCTTTCCAACTTATTTTTTGTAGCAATTTAAAAAAATTCTTTACATGTGAGAATATTAATCCTTTTTCTCTGTCTTATAGGTCATAAATTCTCTAGCTTTTTGTATTTTATCTCATTTATATTTTTCCTTTTAAAACAGTAATGTCTATTAATATGTAAGTCATGCCTCCTGTTTTTAGCATTATGGTAAATACTATCTTCTTCTAGAGATCCTAACTAGTACATTACAGAAAGAAAACTAAAATCTATAAATATTGAAAGGAAGAAGTACAAGTGACATTACTCATATTTGTTATCATTATATACATATTGAGGAATCTATAACCAATTTGAATTAATTACTCAGTTTAATATAATGACTGGATAGAAGATGAATGTATAAAAATCATTTGCAGTTTTATACATACAAGAAATGATTATGAAATGAAATTTTAAAAATATATAATTTACATTGACAACAATAGAATCCTGAGAAATAATCTAAAGAAAGATGTGAAAGCTGAAAGATGTCATTGAAAATATAACATGTCAAATAAACAATAAGAATTTGAAGAATATTTGATGATAAAATCAGCACGCTATTTATA
Organism: Potos flavus; assembly: GCA_028534135.1. Lineage (NCBI taxonomy): Eukaryota > Metazoa > Chordata > Mammalia > Carnivora > Procyonidae > Potos > Potos flavus. The sequence goes on from CM052885.1 coordinate 39,767,507, forward strand.
TATAAAAGATTGTTCTACAGAGAACACATAATATATTGTATATTATATAACACCAAAGTTATATATATATAAATTTGTATATTTTATATATATTTAAATTTCCACATGAAAATATATGTAGTGAGAAACAAACAAAATCATAATTTTTATCAGTAGAGATTTTAAGTCTGCATTGGGTAACAGTATTCAATAAAATTGAAATTTTCAGGAAATAAAAATGTTTATAAAGAAAACCAGCAAGACAATTTCTTGGAAATTTGGAAAAATCTCTTTTAAGCAATAATTCTATCAAAAACTAGAAATTTTTTTCATTGAAAGAATTTATTTAAAATATCTATGAATTCATTTTCATAAAGTTATTTTTATGAATGAATGAATGCTACAAATTTTACATTGGGTTTATATTTTATAATTAAATAATTCTTTTAGTGAAGATGCTGTCTTTAATTTCACTTTTCTATGTTACTTTCCTATTATAAAATACTATTTGTATTTGTCTTCTATAGTATTATACCACATTTTATTGTTATAATTTTCAATTCATGGATTTTATTTTACTTTAATTCTGTAAGTAAGCTTTTTGAAAGGATTGAAAGGGTAGTCCAGGCATTTCTCACTTATTTTGGTAGTGGGATGTATTTATTTTTTCTTCCATATTATTTTCCTTTTAATTTTTATTGTTTTTGTTTCTTTTTCTTTCTTTCTTTTCTTTTTTATTTTTTTTTTACTTTTCCTTTCTTAATAGTTCCTGTTTATCTTTGGAATCTGAAAATTTACTAGTTAATCTTATGTATGCATCGCTTTCTTTCATTTTTTTCCCTGAGAGTATTTTATTGAAAATTTAAGGAATTCTTGAGATTTGGATTGTTAAAAATTATTTCTATAATTATTACTTTACCATTTCTTAAATTTCTCCTCTGAAATTGCTAAGTTTCAGGTTTTAGATATTTTGCCCTTCACATTTTCTCTTATTGTCTCTTATTGTTATAAAATCTCTTTCTTTCATTCGTTATTAGATATTTCCTTCCTCTAAGGTTCTCAGATAAAAAATTTTCTGTCTTCAATTTTTATTTATTTCTTCAAAGATGATGTTATTGTCCCCATTAGAAAGACTTGTTGGGTTTGTACATTGAATATTCTTGACTATCTTGACGTATTTTATTAAACCTTTCTTCTACTTACAGAATTCTAATTATAGAATTAACCTCCATAGGGCTAAGAGTTCAAAAATACTTACTTTTTTCTTTTTTTTTCTGTCTTTATTGCTCATATTACCAATTCACTGGAAATGATTTACAATTTTTCTTCACCTGTTCATGTTCACCTCGTACTTCTGTACCCAGATAAGCAAACTATTGAAATGGCTTGGACAGAGAAAAATATGGGCAATGGAATTTGAGGAAGTGTTGTTTCTTATCACCTGGCATCTAATGACCTGGACATCTGTTACCTTCTGCTGAGACATTAAAAAGAAGCTTTTTGCCACATATCACTGCCATTGAAGAATTATGTTCTTCCAATCACTCAGATGTGGATTATCTATTCCACCTGTGCAGGCACATGCCGGGTTTGTTACAGTTCGCAGATTCGGGCCATCCTTCCAAGCACTACAGGCAGTAAGCCAGCAGACCACATTTCTTCCCTGTGGATTCCTTAGCCCTAACTCTGCTGGAAGGAAAAACTAATGAAGATTTAGTTCAGGCTTTCAGGGTTGGCAAACGTTTCCCCATATCTATTGTATCAGTTTTGAATCAGGATGTTGCAAAATGAATCACCGAACTGCCCTAGTCAAGGATATTGGTATAGAAAATTACTTCACTTATCAACATCAAATGAGACCATAACTACATTTGTGATTTCATTTCAAGCAGAGAGTTGAGAGGGAAAGATGGGTCAAGATATTCTGTGTTTTGGTAACTGATGCCATACTTCTCATTTTATAGTTTTATATTTTATAATAAAATCATTAATCCGCCTAGAGGTGTATATGTGTATATATTTAAGTCAAAATTCATCTAAAAGTTGAGTCAAATTTTATGATTGCATTTATTGAATAATTTATTCTTTCCCATTAAAGGGAAGCATACTTTCAACCTACTTTAAATTGTTTTACATGTTGGAATTTTTTAACATTGTGTTTGTTTCCATTTATCTGCTTACGTGTAAAGACAAGAACAATGCTAATGTAACAACCGTAGGTTACTAGAAAATATTTTAAATCTATAAGATATCCACTTTTTAAAAAAGTTTTCTTGGATACTTACCCTACAGTACTTTTCTTCATGTTTACAACTCTCTCTTTTGAACTAGTCAATTGTCACTTCCAAATAGTTATTTAGATTGCTCAATTTTGGCTACTTTGTAATACTAATCAAGATAAAGTAGTTTAATCAATAATGGTTAATACTGAGCCTTTTAAATTGTTTTTGCGAATAAATGAATCACCTTGTGATAAGCTCAAACCTCTTCTGTAAAATCCTTAGTGGGTTAGACCAATGAAGAGTCCATTGTAGTTATGAGTGATGAAATTGGCATTCTATCTGCCTCAAAACAAACCTAAGTCATAGAGAAAATAGTAGTAATAACAGCAATAAGAGTAATAATAATACTTAACTGTTAGGTACTCTTATTATATATACTAGATACAATATCAAGGATTTTATCCGTTAATTCATCCATTCCTCGTAAGAAATCTAATAAGAAATTATTCTTATTTAGAAATGAGAACAGCAAGGAACAATGGCATTATATGACTTACCCATTGTCCCACAGCTAGTACATAAAGAATATTTAGCCCATATTTTTTGTTTCAGTGGATGTGTCTCTGTTCCATTTTTCTCTTATTTCAAGTGAGTTTACCTTAATCAAAATTATAAAAATAGATTATAAAGGCATTAACGGAGCTCGATTAAGTTCCTCTAATATTAGTTCATTCTTCATCAAGAATTGCTCTCAAAAAAAATAATTGCTCTCTCTATATAATGATGAATACTGTAATAGCAAGCATACTAAGCAGACTACTTCTGCCATAGTTGATTAATATCAAAATGGGATCCTAAATCAAGATGGGATAGGTACACTGTTTCACCTGAGAGACATAAAGACTGAATTCTTACTCAAACTTTTATCAATTCTGTAATTTATACTTAGAAGCTATTATTTAGCTCCATAGAATTATCCACTTTTCTCTCCCCAATTTTCAAAATTTAATGATTTTCCTGTTATTGAGGCATTCTATGTTATTGCCCTAATACCAGTATTTAGTTTAGTCTAAGTTTAAAAAATTAAGCTTGTTGCCAGCTCTTTTGTCATAGTTTTCCATGTAAACTCTTGGCATGCCTAACATGGTCTCAAGGATAAAATATTCCTAAAATTCTTGCACAAACATTCAAGATTGTTTTTCCATAGTTTTTATACTTGAGGGACAGATTGGCTAAATATAAAATTCTTGGCTCACAATGTCTCCTTTTGAGTGTTTTTAGGTACTGCTGTACTCTTTTGTGACATTAAATTTTGCTGTAAATAAATCTGAGGCAATCTTTCTTTTTTCCTCCTATAAGTTACATGCTATATTTTTCTTGGCCATAGAAAAAAAAATCTTTATATTTGAACACTAACCATTATACTAGATTATATTGTGGTGTCAACTTTTCTATGTCTGTTATCCTTTGCATATGGTGTCTACATATGCACAGTTTTTTCATTTATTTAAAGCATTTTCATATTATATATTTTTATTGTTTAAACTTTCTTATGCATGTGCTATAATTAGGCATTTCTACTATTCTGTTCTACTAGGCATTTCTAATAGCTTTTGATCTACTTTGCACATCTTTTATATCTATCTATATATTTTTTTGCCTTTTAAAAATGTTTCCTTTTGTTTTACCTTTTTTGCTAATTTCTTTTTTTTCAAATTTTTATTAAGATTCTAGTTAGTTAACATATAGTGTAATATTGGTTTCAGGAGTTGAATTTAGTGATTCATCACTTACATATAACATCCAGTGCTCAACGCAACTGCCGTGCTTAATACCAATCACCAATTTAGCACATCCCCCACCCACCTCCCCTCTAGCAGCCCTCAGCTAATTTTTTTCCCCCTCAGCTAATTTCTGTACACTATGTCTATTAACTGTTTCTTCCAGTGTGTATTGTTTCCTTCCATTTGCATCTCCATTTCCATGATGTTTCACTAATTCTTTTATTTCTTTACTGAACTCTGCCAACTCATAACTCATATTTCATCATCTTATATCGTTTTTTCCACATGTTGTCCCATGATAGATTTGTAGAGTTCTATCATGGGAGAATTGCTTTATTACTATTGGTTTTAATTAATTGTGAAATAGTTGCTCAACACATGTATTAGATCTGTGACATCATTTTTTTCCTAATGATTTACTCTTATAAATTGGCAAATTATTCTTTTCTTTTTTGTAGACTTTCCCCTTAGAGTTTTTCAGTGCTAGTACTATGCTAGTGGAGCTTCCTGAACATGTTTTATACATAAGATATTACTTCTGAGTGGATCCAGGGTATTCTTAGAATACATTTCACAAAGGCTTTTTCCTTTGTTGGCATGGAAACAATTACTTTCTGCAAATATTGTTGACCAGTGGGATTTTATGGGCATTTCTAATTCTCCTGCTTCTTCAGTAGAGTCCAACAGCTGTTGCTTATACCAATTCCTACATCTATCTTGCATAGATAGGATACCGATTCTGTTTTACAGTATGATTCCTTTCTCTTAAGAAAGTGGGATTTTGTTGGCATTTTCTAGATAATTGCTGCCGTTCTCTCAATGCTTTCAGTACTTTTTTTTAAAAATTGTGACCTCTTGTGTGGGGCTTTTAACCAATCTCAGGTGATTTGGCAATCCTTACTTAATTTTGGTCAATAGATTATTTGTCACCATTTTCGTAAGAATTAATTGCTTTGTTCGTTTAAAGGTATATCTTTGTTTCTTTTGTTAGATTTCCAGAAGGAAAAGATGCTAAGATACACATATATTATCATGCTGGAAGCTTTGAGTTATTTTAATTTTAGCTTTTAGGAAAGGATGTTCATGAGGTCCTGGTTCATGGGTTGCCTGGAGCTCCCTTATTTCTAGACTGTCCCAACACTTCACTATTCAAATCTTAAATTTCAGTATCCTAAAAATTATTTCTCTTTGCTTAAGCTATCCATGACCACTTTTTTCTTTCACCTGGAGAATTATTAAAAATCAATACCTATATTATAATATTATTTCATCTGAATTTCAAATACATTTTTGACTGTGTGTGTGTATGGTGTGTGCACACACATGGACTTATACAAAACAATAACACCATTAGAGTTATAAATTGTATGATATTACATAGAATAATCTTAATCTGGTCACATAAGACATTTTAACAACACTAAGACTCTCAGCTTTACATCCTGGTATATCTCCAGGATAGAGTCTTTTTTATTTCTTTTGTTACAATTCTTTTTTTTTTTTTTAGATTCATTTATTTATTTTGGAAAGAGAGAGAGAGTAGGGGGGATAGGGCAGAGGGCGAGAGAGAGAATCTCAATCAGACTCCCCGCTGAGCATGGAGCTCCATGTGGGCTTGATTACACAACCCTGAGATCATGACCTGAGCTGAAATCGAGTCAGATGCTTAACCAACGGAGCCACCCAGGCACTTCTTCCATTACAGTATTTTAAAGTTTTCTTCATTTAGCTCTTATAATTTTTCTATTGATTTATATCATTACATACATTATTTTATCATGTAAATATCTGTTATTAAATATTCTAAATACAACTTTTGAAAAAATTAATTTTTCAAAATTTTTAATAGAATGATTAAAGTTTTCAGGTTTAAAATATTTAATATATCTCAGAATATATCACCTAAAACAAAGACATATACATACATTACTGTGTATCATTTTAACCCAAGATATTTATAATTTCAATAAAAATTTCTTACATAGAGACAGTATTAAAATTTTTCACTTGTCCAGGGGCACCTGGGTGCCTCAGTCATTAAGCATCTGCCTTCAGCTCAGGTCACAATCCCAGGGTCCTGGGATCGAGCTCCGCATTGGGCTCTCCACTCAGTGGGAAGCCTGCTTTTCGCTCTCCCACTCCCCCTTGTGCTCCCTCTCTTGCTGTGTCTCTCTCTGTCAAATAGATAAATAAAATCTTAAAAAAAATTTTCACTTGTCCAAAAAAATCTTTTAAAAATTACCCACAATGCAATCAAGAATAATGTCATACATTGGATTGTGATGTCTCTTTAGCATCTTTTAATCTCTTTTCATTCTTAAATTGTTTCTTTAACTTTTAAAAGAATATATGCCAATTGCCTATTAAAATCCAAAATTTTTGCAATCTGGAATTTTGTGATTAATATTAATTATTAGGTTCAGCTTATACATTTTTTCAAGAATACTTTATAGTTGATGTTGTATTTTTTTCATTGCATACCAGAAAGCACATAATGGATATTTCTACTATAAAAATATATTTTTTTCTTATAATTGACAAGTAATATGTGGGATAACAGTTTGAGACTCTTGAAAGACCTTGTCGGTCAAGAGTTTTTCACAAATGTTCAGCACCTTTTGAATCTGCTAATAATTTTTCTGTGCTAGTAATTACTTTAATGATTGTAAAAATTCTAAATCTCTAGATCAAATCATCTTTCTATATTGATGCTGGCTTCTTGAAGAGAAGGACTTTTTCCTCTCATCTCAGCCTCCTTTATAATTATGGAATCATTAGGAGTTATAGATTCTTTTGGTGTTGTCATTGGATATATGATAATCTGTTAGCATGATTTTTTTTTTTTGATGCTCAAAATTTATCCCTTGGAAACCCCTTCATGCCATCTTGTTCCTTTTAGTATAACTTTATTAGTTTCTAAGCACATTTTTGCCGTTGACTCAAAGGGATGTGTAAGGCAATATTCTTTCCCTGCCTCAGCTCTGATTTCAATCATTACTTTAAGGAGAGCCATATCTTCTTAAATGGGGAATACAGTTAGAATGTAAGATGTGAATATGTTGGGTGTGCTCATTCCTTCTCGGCTACCAGTGGATTTAGATTTTTTCAGTGAACAGCGCTAGGAATAAAATATTTAAAAAATTCTGTGTTTACCTTACACCTCCAATTCAATTTCACCATCACTTTTTCACTTTTTCTCATTTCATATTTATGTCTGTTTCTTCCTACAGTAATAAATCTGGGTCCCAGAAAAATAAAAAAAAATTATTTGTCCTATCCTGAATACATGCAGAATGCTTTCATTATCAGTATATCTCCACCAAGAGCAATCTTACCAAATGAATTCAATTTCTTTACAATTTTTTTGTTCTTAGACTATATTCCACTATAGATACAAAGAGATACAAGTCACTTAAATTAACTTTTTATTGGAGGTATAGTTTGATTAGCAATTTGTTATATAGATAGGTTCATTTGTTTGATTTTGTGTTCAATTTTACATTTGATTTTTATTATTCTTGTTGAATAAAATTTATTTTTTGGATGTAGAAATATGTACATGTGTCCATTTCAAAACAATAAAAAAATAGTCCACTTAAAGAAGTCTTACCCTCCATTTATGGCACCATTCCTGTCTTTATTTGTAAAAATTAATGTATACTAATACATACACATAGTTTTTGGTATATCGCTTTTACATTTAAAAATATATCCTAGGAATTAAACTATGTGTGTATCCACTTTTCTTCATTTCTATGGCTGTACAATACTCTACTAAATAAATATATCTTGGTCTCTTCAACTAGTCTCTTATGTATTTTACAACTGCAAATATCAAAATAGGTAAAATTTTGCACATTGTTTCATACATGTAGAACTAAACTACATACTTAGATTTCTGGGTCAAAGAATAAATGCATACATAACATTTAGAAAATGTCCATTTACCCTAATGATTGAGAGTGCCTGTTTTCTCACAGCCTTGACATTTAGGTGGGTTGATCTGATAGATAAGTACTATCTAAAAATTATACTTTTTAAAATGACTGCTTACTTGCTTTGTTCTAATAGTTCCTTTTAGTGATTCTCTTGAGATTTGCAAGTAAACAACAATATTACTCATGGATTACTCAAAGTACAAGATTTCAGGATAAGGCATGTGTGCTTTACCTTGGTTAATGGAGATTTATTACAGTTATACATAAAAACACACACAAAAACAAGTATCATTGAGTTCTGCTTGTAAGAATCTGGGAGAGAATTTATCTGAACTGATAGGCAGGTGCTACTTTACTTTGAAATGGCAATTATTTTGTTAATTGAAAACAGAAAACATATGAAATACATATTTTTTGCTATAAACTTTTCTTATCATGTTCTTTAAATTTCTAAATCAGAGGCTGCAAACTCTGAAAACTAATTTTATCTTACCTCTCTTATGAGAAGTAAAATAAGTGACAATCAACTGGTTATGTGCCAAAACAAATTCTCTTACATTTAGGTCTATTGGTTCACTACTTTTATTTCCACTAAGAGGTGGTGCACAAACTGTCATAGTCTCCAGATGAGCTCACTGCCCCTAGAAGAAGCTGTTAAAGTCAGGGCCAGGCTCAGCTTCTGCACTTTGGATAAGAGCTTTCCACCATCCTTCTCATAGATAGAGGGGCCTGGCATTTCGATTTTTCTATTTCCAGAATAAAGAAAAGAAAGACAGAGAATGAAAATTAGCTTTTAACTTCTTTGTATGCCCCTGAAATATGTCCAAATAAAATCACACAGTGGAAATTATTTTCAGTTTTATTTTAGAGCACTAGAAAGAGTCTTCTAATAAAATTATACGTTATACGTTAAGTGATAAAAATCAGAAGTTTTTACAGTGAAATTACATATTAGTATTTCCCTAAATTTAGATATTAATTTTGCTTGTTGGAAAATGAAGTTCCATTACCAAGCAATGATGTCAGTATTGTCAGTATAGCTATGAGAATGCAAATGAAGTCATGTATTCCAAGCGCATTTATGTTTTACAAACATGCCTTACAACTACATTAAAGACAGTTTACTACCCTCTGTCCATGAGATGTTAAGCTTGCAGGGATAAGAGGAGTAGTGTGATGTCTTTTCCTGGCAGAAATGTGCTTGTACTAGCTTTCAAAGACCAAACTGTAACCCAATGTTCCATTTTAATATTAAACTTCTTATTTTCTCTATACCCAAATCATCTCTCCCATTTAAGCACCCTTAAATGCACTCTACTTTGTTTTTTTTTCTTTTTTATCAGATCCATATGATGCGTCGATAATCTTACAATGTTAATTTTTTTTTTCTTGTTACTTCTAGCTTTTGTTTTCCTTTATTCACATTGAAACGAGTACTCACATTTGTTTATAGCCTTCAAGAGGGAACGTTATAGTGTAGATAGACATATTTAAATAAGTAGAAATACATGTTAAAATGGTTTACATAAAAAGGTTGAAGTGTGTGACCTTTTTGAAAAAAGAAGAAATGTATCTACGTTCTTGTCTCATGGATGAACTCCTCCATTCTTGGTCATCTGCTAGGTAAGTAATCAGCTTAAAGTTTCTCCTGGAAAATATGCAGGTCCGAGATACCTTGAACTTACGTAAAGCTTAGTCTGGAAAATTTAGAAATCCTGGGGTAAAATGCAAATTTTCAATATGGTAGACTTTAAAAGTGTTGTTAGGATATAGAGCCTCTGATTCAGTTTTGAGATGGATAGTATTTTGTTCTGGAATTACATATAATGGATAGTCCCTGACATTTCGTGTAATAATGGCTCTATGAGTCTTCACAGAGAGCCCCAGGGCTCCATAGAGCCACTTTTAACACTTCTGATAAAGTTCACCTCATTTTCTGATTGAGAAAGTGGTATCTACAAGGACAAGTCAACAACTTCAGAGTCATTTATTTAAGCAGGAACAGAGCTAGAAGTAGAACCTGGCATTTATTAACATTAACATTTTTTTTCAGTCTAAAAATGAGATTGATTTACAGATTTAACATCATCCAGAAGCCAAAAGTCCTGATGTGTCTAGGATTTTTTTCCATTTGCCAACCAAACTTTTATTCTATTACTCTCTGATATAACATTTTAATAGGGCAAAAGGAAAGAGGAGAAATAGTAAATGGAGGGATGGAAGAAAGAGAGGAATAGATGAAGACAGGTGGCCAATGTTACACATTTCAGAATTTTGTCTGGAGTTTGCCCTTGTGTTCACTGATGCCATAAAAACAATTTTTTGTTAGTTGCTGTCAGGTTACTCTGGCCAACTTCCCTTGCTTGGTTATTCTAAGAAGATGGAATCCTATGATGCTGTTCTCAATCAATTACTAAGTTAGACCAACACAAAACATGTGGAAAGCCTCAGAGAGCTGAGAAAGTCAGACAAGATAACAGGATCAATTGTGCTCACTGACTGTAAGGACATTATCCTCTGGGAGACACCACCACTGTCAAGTCTGTCAGCTACTCAGTGACTGTACCTGGACAACTGGGGAGAGCTTCAGGTGAACACATTTTATCAGTAACATATAATATCAACATCTTCATTAGAAAGAATTCTAAAACAAAGATCCCAGGATCACAAACACTTCTTTTTAACCACAGATGTATTTTACCTAGTATTTTACCTACATGTCTACAAATATAAAACAAATGTAGAACAGTACATCGTTATTGAAAAAAGAATCCAGATTTGGACACTTCTTATTTCAATATTTTTGTCCAATTATCATGCCGTGTGTCTAATCCAAATTCTAATTTTAGGGACTGTATGCACAGGCAATAGAGTTCCAAATAAAACTAAACTTTATTATCTTAATTGAATGTGAACAAATTGCAGCTTGTACTCAAATTGCATAGCTTCCTAAGTTAGTAACTAAATAGTTTGAACTTTTGACGCAAGCAAAGCTCTAACTTTATAAAATAGTTGCTATTAGTTTTTAAACACATTATGTTCAGTGTGATTCAATATTCATAGAAATATTAGTGTTGCAGATGACGTGGTGTCAAAAACCCACATTTTTCTTATTTTCATGTCTGTGTTTTTAATCACTTGAACTCTGTCAAAGTGTGTTTACCTGAGTTAACAATGAGTAGACTGGTCTGAAAATTGTTCTCACCTGATTAACTTTACTGTAAAAGTAAAGGCTTTTTAGTGAGGAAATGACTTCCAGGAACTTAAAAAAATTATGAATATACAGATAGAAACAGAGATGGTAGTTTTTGTTTTACATTACATTTGGCAGCTGATTATAGGGAAAAATATATCTACTGTGACTAGAAATCAATGACAGATGGGAATTTTAAAATATACATTTTTACAAAAGATCTCTGTGAAGTCAAGACCACTTCAGCTATACCAAAGATATCCCTGACAAGTAAGGATTACCTGTACCTTTTGGAAGAGTATGCATGTGTATGTATGTGTTTCTACCTCTCTCTTTTTTTTTTTTTAATTTTATTTATTTATTTGTCAGAGAGAGAGAGAGCACAAGCAGGCAGAGTGGCAGGCAGAGGCAGAGGGAGAAGCAGGCTCCCTGCCGAGGAAGGAGCCCGATGTGGGACTCGGTCCCAGGATCCTGGGATCGTGACCTGAGCCGAAGGCAGCTGCTTAACCAACTGAGCCACCCAGGCGTCCCTATTTCTACCTCTCTTTATCCAAAATGGCCCTCTCTCTTTTCATCTTTCAGTGGTTTTTCCATTTTTGCTCACAAGATTATCTAGCAAACATCTTTCAAAGAAATTTTATGTGCATGAAAAATCTTAAAACATTTGGAGAAAATTTAATTGCAGTGAGTAGAATTATACACATTTTAGAACAAAAAATCTGGGACAGTAATTTCTTTCTCACTCTGTGTGTGTTTGTGTGTGTTTGTGTTGAAAATAATGCCCTTTCTTAGACTGAAGTTTATTTTGCTAAAACAGCATAATAACATTTTTTTTAAATATCACTGATAAATTAATATTTTGATTTGGAAAGTTTTAAATTATTGTATCGTATCTATTATTTTTGAGTCTAAATCTGTATAAAGTTACCTTTATGTAGGAGAATGTTTTCCTCTTTGTGTCAATTTTGTGTGGTAAATTTATAATTCTATATAGTAATTCTGGTTCAACAGTAACTAAAAACACAGGCTCCTTCTCTTACCCTGCTGGAGTCTTCTTAGCACTTCACTTTTATTCTTAAATTTGAGTGTGCTCAAAATGGCTACTGAACTTAGCCATTACAAGTGTATTCATATAGCAGGAAGAAGGAAGCACAAAAGATAAATGAATTGTATTCCTGGTTGAGTCAGTGTCTGCAAAACCATCTTCTCAGCAGTCTCATACAACAATACTCTTTCTATCTTATTGGATAGAATTTAATCATATGGCTACAGTGGAAACTAGGAAATAAAATCTTTCAGCTAGGTGCATCACATCATTTTGTGCATCACAAAATACTAAGAAAGAATATTGTGTGGCAACGAATCCTCTTAGCCACCATATAGAGAAAATGAATCAGATAAACCAATTGTTTTCATTATATTTTAATTCTAAGTATGCTTTCTCTTAAGAAATAATTAAAGATGGACTGCTTACATTTGTTTTCTAGGGCTGTCATAACACAATACCACAAACCGTGTGACTTAACTGAGATTTCTTTTCTCACAGTTCTGAAGACTAGAAGTTTAAGATCAAGGTGTAGGCAGGTTTGATTTTTCCCTCAGGTCTCTCTCCTTAGCTTCTTCTTGTGTCCTCACATGGTCTTTCCTGAGTGAGCTTTTACTCCTGGTATCTCTTTGTGTATCCAAATTTCCTCTTTTTATAAGGACAATAGAATGATTATGGCTGTCCTAATAACCTCATTTTAACTTAATCACTTCTTTAAAGGCCCTGTTTCCAAAGCCAGTCACACTTGAGGTACCAGGGATTAGGGCTTTAACATAGGAATTTTGAGGAAACACAACTTAACCATAACACTTTGCCTATAGGGATGTAATATAATTAATTTTATTATAATAGCATAGAATTAAGTGAAATTGACTTTTGGCTGTTTTTACTATTTATATATATATATATGTGATTATATATGTATATGTGTGTGTGTGTATGTATATATATATATAAAGATTTTATTTTATTTGACAGAGAGAGCGATCACACATAGGCAGAGAGGCAGGCGGGGGGTGGGGGGGAGGAGCAGGCTCCCTGCTGAGCAGAGAGCCAGATGCGGGGCTTGATCCCAGGACCCTGAGATCCTGACCTGAGCCAAAGGCAGAGGCTTTAACCCACTGAGTCACCCAGGCGCCCCTACTATTTATATTATATTTCTTTCATCACTTCTAGCAATCTCCTCTACTTCACCTCTTTCAAAAAGAAAGGAATGTGTCTTACTTTACTTTTTTTAGTTCAAAAGCTAATAAATCTCTATGCTAAAATAAATATTACACAATTACATACTCAGTTATTCACAAATGAAGGCTTAACTATCTTCCAGGAATATTTACATTTTGTCCACACAATGCGTTTTATTTCAGTCATCTAAGTTAATGTTATTTTTTCTATTAAATAATAAGTAACCAAAACAAACCCATAATGTTTGGGTTTTTTTCAGTGAACTTTAAACATCGGTCTGTATTTTTCCATATTATTTTTAAAATGAACACACATACATATACTTCTACTTTACAAAGATTTGATCAGATAATATAAATGATTTTGTCAATGGATTTCTTTTCCTGATATATAGTGGATAATAAGCATCTTTTCAATCAACATTACATCATCCTTGTAAGTAGTTGTACGATATTTCATAATAATTTAAATTTCTTTGAAATTTAATTTATTTAATTACTTTGAAATAATTTAAATTTAAATCTATCCTCTCTGGCAAGATATTCGGGTATTTTTCAAGACTCCCACCCCTAACTCTAGAAAAATGGCTTTAATATTTACATTTCAAAGGAAAAATACTATGTCCAAAAAAAAAAAATTAAAACCAAAGGAATTACCTTATCTTGATGGTATTTTGTATTAGGGCAAAGAGTTTTGCCCATTCCTCTTCTAAGTTATGTCAGGAACATCAACATTAAGATATATTTCCTATAAGACAAACTCATGATAAACATAATGTAATGTCCTTGCTTGTGAATTAATAGCCATAATTTTTTTCTGCACTTTTTCTGAGCATAAGAACCCCTGGGAGATGCAGTGTGAATGCAAAAACCAAGTATTTCAAGAAGCATACTTATAATAAGGAGTCTGACTTATTAAATTTTGTCAGTTGCCTATATGATCAGCTATCCACAGGCAAACTAAATGTTTATGCTCTTTTAACAGTGACACAATAACAGTCCCCAAAGCAGTTACATTGCAAAAACTTTCTTGAAATTCTGCAGTTTAGACTTATCATTATCCAATGTAGAACAGTGAGTGAAAATACTGATATGCTCAGAATTATAATAATTTCTAAAAATAGGGCTTTAATTTATATAGTACCCTTTGGAATATGACTTCAAGACTACATAGTTGTTACTGGCTTTCAATTTTAGTATTATTCTTTAATGAGAGAGAATTATCTTCCTCAAAGCCAATTAGATTGAATGATTTCCTGATATTTTAAATCAGTATTACTTGAAATTCACACATCAAAATCCAAATATGCAAGACTGCTTTGTTTGTTGTTGGGGAAGTGGGAGGAGTTTTGTTTGTTTTCCAATTTTCACAGATTTAAGTAATGATAGTATTATATTGTAATCTTTATAAAGTTTTATATTTTGTCTTTTAAATTTCCTTCCTATTAATTTTGCAAAATTAACACAAAAGCTTTTTATTAATTTTTTATAAGCAGTTTTATGCATATAACATATATATAGAATAGTACACAAATCTTAGGACCTTTTCAAAGAGAACGTGCTCATGTATGCAGGACTCATCATCCGTAAATGGAACTGTGCCAGCACTCCAGAGTTCCCAACGACCACTTGTGCATTCTGCAACTCTCTCCTATAAGAGTAACTATGGCTTTGTCTTCTCTCAAAACACGTAGAACTGCATGTGAATGGAATCATTGTAAGTGCTCTATTCTATCTGAACTCTTTTGTTCACACTTTTGTGAGATTCATTCTTGTTTTTTCATGTAGCAATGATTTGCTCATTCTCATTGCTGATGAATATATGATTTTTCATTGTGTCAGTATGTGATTTTTCACTTATTCATTTTTGCAGATAGGCGCTTGAGTAGTATTTCAACCTACTAAGAATGAATGAGGCTCTTGGGATGTTCTTCCTTTGCAAGGTGTTTGATGCACATTTACATATTTTTGTGTTAGGGTCATAGGGTATATGTGGTTTTCAACTTTAATAGATATGGCCAAGAGACTTGCCAAGTAGTTGTTCCACTTTACAGTCCCAACAGTTATGTTTAAGAGTATACACATATTTTGGATGTGGGAGATACAGAGATATTTGAAGTTAAGAAACAATTTTGGTTGATTGTAAAAGAGAAGATAAGAGACTTCACTTACAAATACATATTTTAACACGTTTTACAGAAGAGTTTGAACTGAATTACTGCAAAAGTATTAATAAAATTATTCCTACAAAATAGCTTATATTTGAAGATTATGATGTTGCATTAATACCAGAAAATATCTACTAAAATTGTTGATTATCTGGATCATCTTTAGTTATCAATCAAGATAATGATTATCTGAAGATTTGTATGCTTGGAATTATACCATACTGGCAGAAGAGTTCCTTCAGAAGATTAATATATTTTTTTCTTGAAATCAGAAATACTGATATTCCCTAAGATCCAAGTTCTAGCATTCCATAGGAAAGTCACTATAATTGCTTGAGTTTTATTTATTCATTTCATTAATCAGTGATAATTTATCCATTTAACTATATTTAGGAAAATGTACTGAATAATTATTATTTGTTAACATTTGGTATTTCTTGACATTTTTTCTTCAACACCCTATTTGCCTATATGAGAGAGACAGGCTATAATATCAAAATGTCATTTTCAGTCATTGACTTTAAACTTATTGCTGATTTTTTAAAGCTAAATATGTGTAAACACAGATATATAAATCAGATATCTGCCATGAGGATTAAAGGATTAAAGTAGAACTGTAGCTTTTCAAAGAGTTTTTAACATGACATGGTTTAGGTATGCATTTATTTTGTGATTTGCAGGCATTATAATCTCATTTCGCTAACTGAACAAGTAATCCAGGCTTCTTTCTTGGCACTTCTCCTTGTTGAAACTTGATAGAGATACCTGGTTTTCCAGCCTACTTTGCCACTAACAGTGATTGTTGTGTAATTCAGTTTAAACCAAAAGCCTATAAGTAGAAGTCATCTGAGGAGACTGGTTGCAAAATTCTTGCTTCTTTTTAAAGGATCAAGCACAAAAGAAGCTACTTACTCTGCCCTGTATCCCCTCTTCCTGACTTGACCATGGTTATTGTTTCAAGAACACTAACTTTAATCCAATGATCATGAAGCGGTTAGCCTAAGAACAAACAACCTGCACTGTAGGGATCTTGAAATGGAGCCTGGGGTCTTGAAAGCATAACTGAACCATTACATAAAAACCTGGAATCACCTCTCCGCTGACATTCTGTTAAGCAATATAAAAGTGACTATGTTTTCAATCATTTTTAGCCAGGTCCTAACTTTCTACCAAATGCAATCCTAACTGGTATATTTTTATAGTCATAGAATAGGTATATTTTTGCTGAGCAGGTTAAAAAATATTTCATTGCTTTAATTTTCTTCATCAAATTAAATCGTATTTTAAACACCTCTTTGTTGTATGGTGAGAAACATTTATTTTAATCAACCATAGTCACTTAGTGGGGAGCTGTTTCCTCTATACTGGGATTCTACATTTGCCTCGTGGGGACTTTCACTGACCAGAAAATTGAAATAAAGCACTCCCCTACATACAGATCTACTCCCTGCCATGATCTATTCAACATGTCAAGCTATGGCCTGTGCTCATTTTGAAAGCTTCCAACTTTGTTGGCTAATGTCTTATCTCTACTATCATTCACATAGACAGAACTGAGTTGTCTGGCCCCAGGCCAGAATCCTCATCTGATTTTTTAGGTCTAACCATAGACAGTTGCAAAGGCTTTATCTCACCAGCCTCCCAGGGGAAAACAGTCCTGCCAACACCAGAATTGGTGCACAGCCATTGCATTGTGGTCTCTAAAGGGAGTTGCAGTCAAGTTCGGAGGGCTCCCTCATTGTCCATGCCCCTGTGCATATCTGAATTTCTAGCCCTGGCTTTGCATTTAAGGGCCTCTTTATCAGGGGGACAATTGAAGAGGCTCCCTTGGGAAACTCTGCCCAGACCACTTTATCAGGAATCTTTGAAAACATTTCTCTCCACTCTATTCTTAGTTCTTCTCCTTTGCCTCCCCTGCAATCCTACTGGCAAAAATGACAAGAAACTTTTTGACGAGGGGCTCCTAGGCAGTAAGACAAGCATCTGTATTGATCCACCAGGTCATCACCTAGTGCTATTCCATGGGGAGACAGTGGACAGTGGGGAAGCTGGCACTTTCTCCTGTTTAACTTCTTACTGTGCTATCTCAACAAGCAATTAAAGGCTTGACCATTACCTTCATTTGGCTTGTTGTCTTAATTCACTGTTTGAACATCTGGAGCTCGTCTCTTTTCAGCTCAGCTCAGCTCTTGACAAGACCCTGAGGAGGTACACAGAGCAAATGGTGTGTGAAGCAGAAGTGCTTCACAAGGCCAATCCTTGGGAAAATAGTCTAGGAAAATTGCATCATTTTGGGGGAATTTAACTGTCTTCCAGTTACACCTTTTTT
This sequence comes from Potos flavus, assembly GCA_028534135.1. Lineage (NCBI taxonomy): Eukaryota > Metazoa > Chordata > Mammalia > Carnivora > Procyonidae > Potos > Potos flavus. The sequence goes on from CM052885.1 coordinate 39,785,349, forward strand.
GCTTTTACACATTTTGGTGCATTCTACTTCTAAAACTTGAACATTTAAAAAAAAGTTGTGCTCACAGTTGTCCCCTCAAGTCCAGAGAAGTCATAATCCCTAGGGCACAATGCTTACCTGGCTTTGAGGAGGGTAACAGATGCCCCCAGTTCTTTGTGTTTAGTATATAGTTGCAGGAATAGAGCAGAAATTAGCATCTGTTAAATATTCCTGTCAAATTTGTGATAATAAAACTCACTTTCTGTGTTTTAATACCCTCCTGGGCCTTCATATTTCTCTTGCAGCTTAAGCCAATTACTCTCTTTTCTTGAGTCTTACTTGCTACCTTGCCTCTGCTTCCTTAATGTTTATGGTGGCAGCTTTGGGACAGCATTCTCCCTTGGGGTCTTTCCCTCACTTCCCTTCTCTTCTCTTTCCTTCCCTTTCTTTAAAAATTAAAAAAAAAAAGTTTTTGCTTTCTTTGCTGGAAAAGATAGCTTACCAACTCATGGCCAGACTGCCTTGTTACATAATGTGAAATGGCAATAAGATAGGGAAACAGAGAACAGACAAACACACACACACACACACAATCAGAAAAGTGGATGCTGTGGCACTATAGTTAACGTGCTTTACTCTTCTTGAAACAACCTTTATATTTCTGTGACTTTGTGGTGCATCTGTGTCTGACAAAGATTGAATAGGTAGGAAAAGAGGAGGGAAAGAGAGAGACAGATGACATCAGATTCACCAGAAAGAGATGATGTCAGATGACCTATACTTTTCCATTGTGGCCCTTTTCGACTGTCATATGTTCCAGATCCTTTTAAATTTTACAATATACTTTTTTATGGGAAATAAATAAAATTTAAGATGTAAGTTTTTTGCCCAGGGAAAAACTGGGTTTTAAAAGGAATAAGTCAGAAGAGTGTGTGTCCTATGAGGAAACATGACTGGCTGCTGCAGGGTTAAAATAAGAAAGATACGAAGGTAGTACCACAAATGTATGGTTGTCTGTGTTTCTCTCTAAAATTCTAAGTTCCATAATTTATTCTTTTTATTTATGTTCCCTGAGCTTGAAATGGAGAATAAAACTGGTCTCTTAAAATATTAATTCTCAAACAGTTTCTTAATATTTTTTTTTTTAAAGATTTTATTTATTTATTTGACAGAGAGAGATCACAAGTAGGCAGAGAGGCAGGCAGAGAGAGAGGAGGAAGCAGGCTTCCCGCTGAGCAGAGAGCCCGATGCGGGGCTCGATCCCAGGACCCTGAGATCATGACCTGAGCCGAAGGCAGAGGCTTTAACCCACTGAGCCACCCAGGTGCCCCTAGTTTCTTAATATTTTAAAGAAGAAAAACATTTTTCGTTTTTTCCTCCAACAAACTTAAAATTAATTTTTTGATGTCTTAAAAATTGCGACATCTGGAATTTTATACAATATCAGACTTACATTATTAGGATCTGACAGCACCAATAAATGGGAAACTATATCTGCAGTCCTTTCCTTCCTTTATGAATATGTAAATGAGGTAGTGTCAAATATCTCTTTTCCACTATTTTAGGCAGATCAGAATTCCACTGTCAGTTGCTCAAACTTTTGACATTTTCAGATTGTAATTTTTGGCTTGTAATAGTTAACAATTTCAGCTGATCCAAAAAAAAAAAAAATCCTTAAGAAAAACAAAAGTCTCTAAATTTTTATCACTAAAATCATTTCTAACCAAATAAATTGATTTTTTTCCTTGATGGAGGGAGGCCCTTGGAGGGTTTCATGTATCTTTGGAGACTTACTGAGGAATATCACTGATAAAAATTGAATGTTTGCTGTTTAGAAAATATCTACGGGAATCCCATTTGTAAGAGAACAACAAAACACATTGTACTCCTGCATTATTCAGTAATCTTGGTTAAAAGAGACAGTGATTCAAACTAGATTATGCTCTGGTCCACATATTGGGAAAGAGTATGCTCTGGTCCACATATTGGGAAAGCTAAATAGCTGTGCTTATTTCAGGTGAGAATGGATCGCAGGATTTGAGTATGTCCTTAGCAAATATGTCACTCTTTGTCATTATAAATACAGGCCCTAGAGCTCCAGTTTAACACAGAACTTGTTTTTCATTATCTCACATGTAGAGAGACCCTCTTTCCAGGCTTCCATGTTAATACATCCTGACAAAAGAATACATGAAATTAAAGAAGCACGCAAGCAATCCCAATTCTGATTGGCTCATCTTGAACCATGTGATCATTCTTAAACCAATTACAATGTCTAAGTGGAGGAAATCTAGTAATTGAAGAGTTTTCCCAAGGTTGTTGCATAACTTCCTTATAAAATTACCCATTCGGCTTTGAAAAATAATCATTCATTTTGCTCATGGATTTTGGAGCTCAGTAATTCAGATAGAATGTGATGAGGAAACCTTACTTCCTTCACTTGATGTTTGCTGGGCACCTCAGAGCCAGGAGTCTGGAATCCTCTGAAGTCACCCTCCCATGTCTAGAGGTTTATTCCAGATGAGTTGAACAGTGTAGGAATAGAATAGACAAGACTTCTCAGGCATTTAACTCTTGCTCTGTGTGGTCTTTCTACCTGACATCTCAGTATGAAAGTTTTGTTTTTGTTTTTGTTTTTAGAAAGAGAAAGAGAATGTGTGTGTGGTGGGAAGAGGGGCAGAGGAAGAGGAGAGAGAGAGAATCTTAAGCAGGTTCCTGGGTAAGTAGGGAGCCCAACTCCAGGTCCATCTCCAGGTCCATGGACCCTGAGATCATGACCTGAGCAGAAATCAAGAGTCAGTAGCTTAACCATCTGAGCCACCTAGGCGCCCCTCGGTATGAAAGTTTTAGGGGAGCCAAGACTTTTTATGTGTCAGCTCAGGCTCCAGAGAGCGAGGGAGCCAGGTGGAAGTTGTATTGCCTTTTGTAACTTAGAGTAGAAAGTTACACAGTGTACTTCTGATACATTCTGTTCATTAAAAGTGAGTCAATAAGCCAGAACATCTTCCAACCATTCACATATTTTGTGATATGTGAATTTGAGGATATGTTTAAAACAACTTCATGTGCCTAACTTTGGGAAGAGTGGATGACACATCCTGATAGAAACTTCTGCCAGGTAGGAGAAGGATAATTAACAAAAAAAGAGGTGTGTTACCAGCATATGAGAAAGGAATAAATAACTAGTAATTACCATCTTTTTTAGTTTCAGAGGCCCAATATACTATAAATATCATTTTATTAATTATAATTTACTGTTACAGTTCTAATGAAATTAATAATAATTCATATATTTTTTGAATTATCACTAAGAATTGCTCATTATAATATAATATTATACATTTTTTCCAATCTTTCCATTTATGAGTATTCCTTTTGTTTTTTCTGTCAATTGACTACAATTGATCTTTATGGAATATTTTAAGAAAGTAAATAGGTTCACATTTTTCTTGAATTCTCTTTACTTTGAGTGGCTTTTATCTTTTAAGATAATACCACTGCAGAGAAAATTATCTGGCCAAGCTTTTATTTTTTAACATTAAATTGCTTTATACTTTTATCATTTGGATTTCAGCAGAAAATGTGAGGAATCTCAGTTTATTTGTTATTGTAAGTATAAAGTTAACTTTTATTTTTGACTTTGCTTTTGAACATTTTATGGAATGAGGTTTCTCCCCCACTCCTATTTGTTTACATGTAGGTGTCTTGAGAATGATGTTACATGGACCATAGTGAACCCTTTCATTACACATGCAGTGGATTTTTTTGGTTTAGAAAGCATATCCACCCTATAATTTTGGCTACCACTTCTGCCCTATTTGTTCTGTTCTATCAGTAATCACCAGCAATCTGCATTTTAAATCACTGGTTTGCAGCCTCCACAGATACACTTGCATCTTTTTTCCATTAATTTTCATTTTGTCCTGTGAATTCTGGGAAAACTTTTCAAATTGTTTCCCATATCGGTTAATCAATAACTTCTGAGAATTCAAAACTATTTCCTAAACATTTTTCAGATCTGTGGAATAGATCATTTTCAAAATTAATGTCTTCCTTTAAGTATTTGTATACTGTTTGATATATTTGATTCTGCCTTATGTCTTCATGGGTTCTAAGTTGCCAGTAATTTTTTTCTTTTATTATCATTTGAATAGTAATCTCTACAACATTGTTCATCAAGAGATATGGAGTATGTTAACTATGTCTCTACCTTTATGACAATGCCACCTTTTCTTGAATACAATGTAATGTGTAGAAAGTTTTGAAATTGAGAAATGCGTCTTCCAACTTTTTATTTTTATTATTGTGGCTATTCTGGATCCCTTGAATTTCTATATGAATAATTAGGGTCAGCTTATCAATTTCTGATGAACAAAAAGCCAGGTGGAATTTTGATAGAGAATCTTCAAATCAATTTGAGGATTATTGACATCTCAACAATTTTGTCTTCCAATCCACAAATATGGAATGTCTTCCTATTTATGCAGGTCTTCCTTAATTTCTTTTAAAGATGGTTTATGGTGTTTTTCAGTATATATGTCTTGCACTTCTTTTTCTAAATTTATCCTTATACATTTTATTCTCTTATATGCTCTCGTAAATGGAATAGTTTTCTTTTTTTAAAATTTATTTATTTTTTATTTTTTATTTTTTTGGGGGGAGGGGCAGAGAGAGAGAGAGAGAGAGAGTCTCAAGTAGACTCCATGCTGAGCCCAGGGCTCATCATGGGGTTTGATCTCACAACCCTGAGATCACAACCTGATTCAAAACCAAGAGTCAGATGCTTAATTAACTGCACCACCCAGGCACCCCAGAATACTTTTCTTAATTTCATTTTCAGATTGTTCATTGCTAGTGTATGGAAATGTAATTGATATTTTATATTAATTTTGTATTGTAAAATCTTACTAAACTTATTTATTACTTCTAGTAGCTTTATGCATGTGTGTGTGTGTATGCGTGTGTGTGTGAAATCCTCAGGAATTTCTGTATCTAATAGTATGTCATCTGTAAATATATGTAAAAATTTTTATATTAAGCAAAATAATTCTCATATTTTCCTTTAGTTCATGAGACATATTTTACTTTAGTTCTTGTAAGTTACTTATGATAGCTGGTATAAAGTTTTGTCATATAAATTCAACATCTGAGTTTTCTCAGGGACAAGTTTCTTCACTCTTTTCTGCCTATGTGTGTACCATACTTTTGTGATTTCTTGCATGCCTCATAATTTTTGTTGAAAACTGGACATTTAATATAATGTGGCAATTGTGTAAATAAGATTCTCCCTCTCCACAGGGTTTGCTACTTTTTTGTTGCCATTTAAAAAAAATAATTCTGATCTAATCTGTGAAGTTTATATTCTGAGACATGCGTTGCCCCTGAATCCCCCCTTTGGTTAGCTTAGTGTTTAGCTAAGTGGACACACTTCTCAGATGCCTTGATCCAGTAAGTCTCCCAGATTTTGTTGACAGGCTTTGAGTGCATGTTGGGCACACCTATTAATGTTCCTTCAGTTTATGACTGTGCCTACACTTTGGGTTTCAAGATCAGTCAGACATGAGATATTAGGGCCTTTTCAGGTCTTCCTAGGCATACGAACAGTGCCACACATGGCCTTCCAGATCCCGAAAAATATGTCAGAGCTTTTCACTTGATCTTAGCTAAAAGGCCAAGAAGCAGTATATCAGAGCTTTTCAAAGTCTCTTATATACATCCTATTTTCCAGATGTTTCTTTTAAGTGTTTGGTCATGCTCCCAATTACCCCAACTATTATTATTGGTTTAAGCAGTGGTAGTATTAAATGATTGTCTCTGATGGTTTTAACAAGTACCCCAGGGTAAAGATTGCTTACTCTGAGTGAGTTCTGACTCAGACCAAATAAAGACAAGCTGTCTAATTTGGGTTTACAGGGAGCTGCCAGGCCAAAAACAAAAAACAAAAAAACCCTAGAACTAAAAAAAAAACAAAACAAGACCTGTAAAATGGCACTCTGGGTGCTCTGAACCCATTCTGCCCCAACAGAGTACTTACTTCAGGGAAGCTTCCCATCCATTTATTTTAAAATAGATGTAAAATGTATTTGAAGAATGTTGTCCTAGTTATGCAAAGAACAGAAGGTAACTGCCTTAATATTATGTATTCTATAAAACTTTTTATAAATGTCATATTTAGTAGAAACCCTTCAGATGCATTTTTCTTAACATTGAGAATAGTTGAGGTCACCCACTGTCATTAGCCAAATTACCATAAATTCAGCTCAGTTTAAATTAAAATTCCTGATGAATATTTAAAAATAAATCCTCAACAAACAATTCTCAAATACATATAGAAAATCATTTATCCAACAATAGTCCAGTCGCTATAAAAAATTATATGGAAAACTTTTGCCACCTGAGAAGGCATATTTTAAAGGAACCGTGTTAATAAAACTATGTGGTGTAAACATCACATTAAATAAATCAGTTTTTTGAACAGGGTGAAGTCTTAAAAATAGAAATAAATCACATATGAATGTATCTGTTTTATAATAAAAGTACCACAGATATCGGGCAAAGTGCTGAATTGTTTAAGAGAGAATGTTAGGAAAACTGACCCATGGAAAAAAGAGTATCTATAACTTTGAATCTCTACTTATCACTAAACATATACAGAGACTTATATGAGAATGGTAAAACGTAAAGTTAATAGAATAAAGCCAAGGAAAGCATATGTGTATCCTTCAACTGGGTAAGGGATTTTAATGAAACATCTGAAAACATATATCCTAAAGCCAAAAAATAAAAGTCTGGCTCTGTATACCACATTAATATTGTTATTCAAAGACATGACTGAAAAATAATGCTGGGATAATAGAGAAAGAAGATTTTTGAAAAATGAGTACCTGAAAAATATTTCATATCTACAATATACAAGAAGTTTATATCAACCAAACAAAAAACAGAGACAATACAAAGAGGTCAAAGCTTATTAATAAGCAATTAAAAGAGAAACCTGTGTGTATATTCAAGAACCATCGTACCTTTTAGAAGATTATCCGCCTTTTAGGAGATATTTGTGAGATATTTATCACAGCATTATATATGGAAACAGATAATTGGAACCATCCTAGTGATCAATTACTTAAAAAAATAAAAATTAATGCAACAGTAAGACATATAGAGTACATACATTGTCATAATGTAACAAAATGTATAAATTAGAGGCAAATACAGCATATGGATAAATCTTAAAATGTGAAGTTGAGTAAAATAAGAAAAATAAATTATTATTGAATTATCACTGCTCATTACCATTTATGCATCTATACAGCACAAACATACAAGAAAAAAATACTATACTCTTGAAAATATGTATACAGATTCATTTGTTCATGTCTACTAGGGGAATGAGAATATTTAAAATTGGCAGAAAGTGGAATGGGGAAATGAATGCTTAACTCTTTGCACTCCAAGTCCAAAACAGTGAGAGGAAGAAAACCAAAGCTATTTTTATCTAATGGGTAAACCATAAATCTTAACCTGTGATGCAGTGTTTTTCTGCTTTTTCTCTTACAATTTCTTTTCACAAACTATTATTACACATAAAAATGACTGTTAATTTCATGAATGCTGGTGGCCAATATATTGGATTTCTTTTTCTATAACATCAAATATAATAAAGGTACCTACTTCATATTGTTGTCATAAAGATTACATACTTTAATATGTGGAATTATTTAGATCAATGGTTGAGACATTAAATGCTTGGTGAAAATGTCTTCTTAAAATTTTTGACTATTAAAAATACATGAAGAAAAATAAATGAGATTATAAAATGAGTCAACTGTATATGTACTGTATATATTTTTGGTTAAAGAACACTATGATGCTATTTGTTCATATATTGAGTGACTAGAAATCTGAGTTTGTTATTGTTCACTTATTCTAGGGCTTATTGATAATTTCAGTTTTGTACCAATCTTTAAATAATTTAAGAATCTTATAGTTAAGTGTGACATATGTTATATATATATACACAAAATACATGCAATATGTGTATATATGTGTATATATGCATATATAGGGTATATATATAATGAAATATTTAAATGTGTAAATATGTATGTTTTATACGTATCCTTTAGATAAAGAAGTAATTGGTTTTGTAGCTGAAAAGCCTAGAGGGAGAATTGGATTCAGTCACATTAATTTCAACATTCACATCCTCAGAATTTCAGTTCTGTTCTGTTTTCTGTGATGCTTTTGGCAATTTTCCTCCTCTGTGAGTCACTTTCACCATTAAGACTGCTCATCTGATGAGTAAAAATATATGCAGCAGTTCCTGAACTCCCATCCAAACACCATTCCAACTATTCCAATATTCCATTAGTTCTCAAGGAGCTAGACAAAGCATCTTTCCTCAGTGCCTTGTGAAATGTTCTGAATGCCACATGGCCTAAATTGGATCTTATAATCATTCAGAACTGAATTCTGTGGCTAGAAGAGTGGGAGTTCTTCATGGAACTAGAGAGGGGAGTGGGGATGCCATTACACAAAAGGAAAGCTATATGCTCTAGCGAGAATTCTAGGGAGTGAGTCTTGGGTAAGGAGCCATCATATATCAACGTTAGAAGGACTGTCTGGAATTCTTAATAGTACTATGCATTCCTTTCACAGTATTTTTTTTTTCTTTCTTTTTTTCCACATAAAGCCCCTCTCAGTATGTGTGGCTCCATTTTGTCTCTTTTTTTCCTCATGTATTTGAAGGCTTTCCTGTTGCCTCTATGTTCTTGACTTCTCCCTTGTCAACTCTTCAGATTCTAACAAATCCATTGGTCTTTTGATTGTTATTGATATTGTTCATAGGGTATTTAGATGCTGTGTCATAACAGAAAAGCCAAAATGACAAAGCAGCATATAATTTTTACTTTAAAATACCTGCTCTACAAAGATATTCAGTGTTGTATTTATATGTTATTTTTGTGTTTTGGACAAACAAAAGCAAATGCATATACTTTGATGAAATCTGTTCAACTGTGAAGTTATAAGGGTCAAGCTAAAGGATACAGGCTGCTTGCATCACTTAACTACATATTCAATTTTCCCCATAGTGTAAGACTAAGAAACAGTGATGCTAATATTCTCCAGAGAGCTGAACCAAAGTGACGTTGGAGATGTCCCTGTTGAAGGAGTCAGACCAAGTTCAGATTCCCAGGGTGTGCTATACTTTCCTCTAGAGACGTGGCACAAATTTGACGAAAGTAAGAAACAAATGTAAAACCCTTTTTCCTCCCTCACATATTGTCAGATTGCAGAAAAGCCCAAGAGGAAGACCCTGTATTTGAGGGATTGAAAGGTTATTTAGAGAAATGAATGCATTAACAAAAATAACCATAATGAATCTATCTCAGACTGCCCAATGGCAAGAATCAGGATTTTATCTAAGAAACTTAGAGTATTTTTTTCATAATTAGTCTATACTACCTATGTTTAATGTGAAAAGCATTAATATAGCTTGTTGTGCAAAGAAGGTACAAAAGCTAAAGGAGCATATCTTTGTACTGCCAATTTTGCTGTATTGAGAATAAAAATTAAAATGCCACTGAGGTACAGATTTTAAGTCTTAGATCAGAGTTTATGAAGTTCAGATAGTAGATATAAACCTTCTATGTACCAGAAACAATATTGCCAATGTGGTCAGGTCACCAGGAAACTTTCTAGAGAAGCAAGTGCAAGAGGCCAGTGCATGTAGTCAGATGTTCTGAGTTCAAATAACAGAACATCCTGAAACAATTTGCATGAAACTTTCTTTGTTGACACCCAATGCTGTCAACAAAGACCCAGTTCTCATCTTCTTTCTCTGCCACCTGAGTGTGTTTGATTTGTCTTGCCTTCAGATAGGTTAATGGCTGGAGTGTAACACACTCCACACTGATGTTGCCATGGCAGATAAATGCATTCTGCATTAAGAGTTTCTTTTTTCCAAATGACAGAACTCTTGAAGTTATTTAGAGCAAAGCCACACCAGGTGGGAATAACGGTACAGTGAGCCACATTACCAAAAACTCATGAAAGTGTTCCCATTGTGTCTGCACATTCATATAAGCAAATGTAAAGCTAGACAGTATTTCAATGAAATTCATGGTTCTGAATCCCCTGGTTCTTCGTGTACCTGGCAGGGTTTTCTACAAGGTTAAATTTTTTGTCTGGTAAGTCTGATTACTTAGCCTTCTCATCTAGGGTGATACTAGAGGCCACAAGTATGATTGTTCTTAGAGTATTATGTACTCACTTTCGCTTCATACATTTTTGGTTGGTTAATTTTTCAAGCTGGTTTTTCCTGTTTTATATCTGGGAGTATTCTTTTTCTTATTTGAGTGTAGTTGTCACACAGTGTTACGTTTACAATTTCAGGTGTACAACATAATGATTCCACAAGTTTATACCTTATGCTATGCTCACCACAAGTGTAGCTGTCATACATTGCTCTTACAATATCATTGCCTATATTCCTTACGCTGTGTCTTTTGTTCCCATGACTTATTCATTCCATAACTGGAAGCTCGTATTTCTCACTTAACCTCACCCATTTTGTCCATCCTCCTTTCCCTCTCTGGCAACCATGAATTTATACTCTGTGTTTATAAGCCTGATTCTGATTTTTGTTTATTTATTCAATTTTTTAGATTACACATATGAGTGAAATCTTATGGTATTTGTCTTTCTCAGTCTGACTTATTTCACTTAGCATAAAGCTTTCTAGGTCTGTCTGTGGTTGGTGCAAATGGCACAATCTTACCCTTTTTTATGGCTATGTATACACATACACATATATGAGATATATATGTATATGTATATACATATGAGAGATATATATCCCAGTAGTACAATTATTGGATCATATGGTGTTTCTATTTTAAATTTTTTGAGGAACTTCCATGCTGTTTTCCACAGTTGCTGTACCAATTTACATTCCTACCAACAGTGTGTAAGTGTTCCTTTTTTTCTACATCCCTGCAAACATTTGTTATTTCTTGTCTTTTTGATTTTAGCCATTCTGATGGGTGTAAGGTCGTATCTCATTGTGGTTTTGATTTGCATTTCCCTGATGATTAGTGATATTGAGCATTTTTTTCATGTGACTGTTGGCCATCTATGTCTGGGAGTAATTTTTAAATGTCAAATTTGTGGAGGGAATTTAGTTTAATTCAAATACTGATAGAGATTTTTACGTATTTTATATTTCTTGATGATCTCAAGAAATTTGAAAGACTAAGCTAAGGGTGGGGAAAACATACTCTTCTGACATTTTTATTTTTTGCATGATAACATGTAAGCCTTTACATTTTTATGCATATGAACTTTAATGTATTAAAAACACTTTGTGGGCACCTGGGTGGCTCAGTGGGTTAAAGTCTCTGCCTTCAGCTCAGGTCATGATCTCAGGGTCATGGGATCGAGCACCGCATCGGCCTCTCTGCTCAGCAGGGAGCCTGCTTCCCCATCTCTCTCTGCCTGCCTCTCTACCTACTGTGATCTCTCTCTCTGTCAAATAAATAAATAAAATCTTTAGAAAAAAAAACATTTTGCATCAATATGAACATTTTGATCTGCTGCTTTCTCTTAAAGTATATAGAGAAAAGTGAACTGTCATGGATCATAGCACTGTAAGATGTATAATTATTGCTATTAATACAATTTGCTAAAATGAAAAAAATAACAAATTACTTTTAATGAGTCCTCCAGTCGTAAATTTATTTCAATCTACAAACTCATTTGTATCTTTATGGTATATATAAATTAGCATTCTCTGATGTTCTTAGAAGTGCTCTTTCTTTGTAAAGTAATAAACATAGCACATGTATCAAAACAATTTCTTTAAAGTCAAGTTTTCTAGCACTTGCAGGGAATTATTAATACTCTGGCAAACTTTCTGCTTTTTAAAATTATTATTCTTTTCTGTTCAAGTGGGTAAATTCAGCTATCTCTATATGATGTGAAGTGGAACAAGGAAAAACACATATCTAAAGAATTAATGTGTTACATATAAAACAATCCATAATTATTTTTATCCAAAATATTGCAGATATCACTACAGTAATGTAGATACGATGTTAAAAATTATAAACTGTGGAGTCGAACTGCTTAGATGGGAATTCTGGTTCAGGTACTTTCTAGATATGAGCAAGTAACTTAAAACTTTCACGCCTTAGTATTTTTTAAAAGCATATTAGTATATTTATAAAAGTACAAATGATAATAGTATCTTCCAGGTAAGTGATTATGGCAATTGAATATATTAATATAGATTAAATACTCATTAAAGTCATATCATTTAAATTATTAGGTAAGAGACTTATTTTCTTATCTTGAACCTATAAATATAAATAAAATAAATATTTGGTCTCTGCCTCCAATTCCTAACACAGAACTTCTAAAACCCTTGTAACTTCCTGAGTAATAGGGGTGCCAGGAGCATCTTTTGTTCTAATATTTGGTCATTGACCCCAGTTCTTGATATAGTTCCTAAATTCTTTGGAATTTCTTGGGTGATAGGATAATATCTTTTGTCCTAACAAACCATTTCCATGGGTGTTCCTGGGTAGCTTCAGAAAGGAGGTGATCACCAGAAAAACCAAGCTATGGTGAGAAGCTAAGAACTTTTAGCCCAATCACCATCCTCCAGGAAGGGGAGATGGGTCAGAAATTGAGTTAATAATTGTTCATGTCTATATGATGAAGTCTCCATAGAAATTCCTCAACTATAGGGTTCCAGAGCTCCCTGATTGGTACACATAGGAGGGTGGTGACTCCAGCTTTACAGAGACTCTTCCTGACCTTGACGTGTGTATCTCTTCATCTGCTGATTCATCTGTATCTTTTATCATATCCTTAATGATAAACTGGTAAGCATGAGTAAATCTTTCCCTGAGTTCTGTGAATTACAGCAAATTGTGAGAACTTCCAATTGATACCTGGTTGGGCAGAAATATGGGTGACAACCTGGAACTTGTGATTGCTGTCTACAGTGGGAGATGGTCTTGCAGGACCTGTGGGGTCTGAGACAGGTAGATAGTCTAGGTAGTTAGTGTCATAATTGAATTACAGGACACACTAATGTCTGGAGAGTAGGAGGATTAGTGGTGTAGGGAAAAAAAAAAAAACCTACACATTTGGTGTCAGAAGTATTGTGAGTGTAGAGGAAATAAGATTTTCTTTTAACATATACATGAAAAGTGTGTCCTTCCACAAAATGATAGCAATTATCACGTTTTGTTGGTCATTTTAGTAATAATTTTTGTATTTTCCCTTTAAAATTCATTCTCATTTTTGTACTTCCTAATGCTTACTTATTTTTCAACCTCTATTTTCTCTTTATATATATCTTATTTTTCTTCTAGACTCTTCTCCAGCCACTCTTGATTTTGAAACTGTGCCAAGTTTATTCTGCTTATAAATACGCAAATTCAAAAAGGCATTTGTTCTGAGAAGGAAAATAAGAGATGAGATAGAACAGTAAATGTATATAATTGATTTGTGGCTGTAAATTTGAAGGACTAATTCTATGTGGAGAGGAGCATATTTTAACTAATCAAATCACTATTGTGGAATGTTGAGAACTGTGTATGTAACACTGATAGTCCAATGAGATGGTTTCATGATTTGTAATGGCGTGTAATTTTAATGACATATCCAATCAGAGATTAAGATGTACATGATTACCTTTGAACATTTTGTTTCAAAATGTATAGATGTCTGTCTGTCTGTTTGCTTGTTTATTACCTTGAAATGGCTACCAAAACTTTATTCTTTTCTAATTCTCACATTATTTTTGATGATTGTTTACTATCAAGAATTATGCGAAGGGTCTGACATTTTACCTTATGGGCAAACTAAATTTAGCTTGCCACAGTTTCATAGATACTAGCAGAAGAAGTGAGACTCCTGGGTGAAAGACAAAATACTTTATTACTCATGACATAGAGGGAGCATGAGCTTAATGCTTGTATCTGTTCCCTGTGTCCTCCAAATCTTATCAGGGTATGTGGGAAAGTCCATATTAGGTGGTGCATAGTCAGGGACTTGTGTCACAGTTGAGGAACCTTAACCTTTTTTATTTTATTTTTGAAAGATTTTACTTCTTTATCTGAGAGAGAGGGAGAGAGAGAGAGAAAGAGAGAGTGCACAGTCGGGGGAAGGGAAAGAGGGAGAGGGACAAGCAGACTCCGTGCTGAGCAGGGAGCCTGGTGCGGGAGTTCAATCCAAAGACCCTGGAATCATGACCTGAGCCTAGGGCAGATGCTTAACTGACTGAACCACCCAACTGCCCCCTTTAAGCCTTTAAAGAGGTCTGCCAGCTAACATATCTAACTGTTGCCCCAGAGAGGGGCACATTATCATTAATATCACAGGCAGCAACAAAAACAAAACTTCTCTCTTCCTCAAAGGAGCACACTGTGTCTATCTTCCAAAGCTATTTGCTATAAAAAAATTCTTGAAAGTATAGTCAGGACAAAGGCTGTCAGTACCTTTGTTCAAGGGACATGTAGAAATATGAGAAACCCGTAAAAAATTGTGTCCTAATTTTCAAGGTTTCTTATAACTATTATTATATCAAGTATTACTGATTGATGGAGATGAGACCAAAGATAAACAAATGTTGCTGAGAATGCTTGTTAAATATGGAAAATAATCAATAGGACAACTATTTCATGTAATAGATTTACAAAATCACCTCTATAGATTAGAGACCTAAATAACAACAGCAAAATTTTTTTAAATTTTTGAAAAATAAATGAGAATGTCTTATTTCTCAAGATAGAGATGAATTTTAAAAACAATACACTAATCATTTATTCGAATGGTAAATTTAACTAAACTTCTAAAATAGCATGTATATATGAAAAAAATCTTTAAAATGTCAGTTACAAACTGAGAAAATATTTGTAAAACATTATATTTATAAAATACATGGGGAGATTTATAAATTGATAATCAAGTGAAAAACAAGCCAATAGAAAATTTGCAGAAAAATTGAACTAGCATGTCAGAGAAAAATAAACAGAAATGACTAATTAAAAAGTCAAAAGATACTGATACTCAATAGTTATAAGGAAATGTACACTAAAACCAAATTGTACCACTATTTTAATATATTTTAGATATAGTTGGTACATCCAAATGAAATAAAATGAAAATAAATATACTTTCAAGGATATGTAGCCATGGGTCTTGTATATATGCTTGTGGAATAAAAATTTTTATTACCATACTTGAAAACAGTTTGCATTAGGCAAATAAAATTGAAGTCACACATATAAAGCAATGCAGAAATCCCACTTCTAGATATACACTCTAATTACTCAAAAGGAAAGATGCTCATGACAGCATTTTTTAGTGATAGCAAAACCAGTGCATAATGCAAATATGTGTTACCAGGAGAGTGAACAATCAAAGTGTGATATATTAAAAAAAATCTATAGTAGTAAAAATGAGTGAACAGTAGCTTCATTCATCAACATAAACTTATGTGTTAAATAATATTAAGCAAATCTATAGTTACAGAATACATACTGTGTTTCTATTTATATAAAGTTCCAATCTTACAAGGCTAATCAATAGACTGCTCAGAAATACAAATGTAGAATGATATTTTTAAAATCAAGCAAAATAAAAAACCAAAAATGGAATGTAACTATAAAAGCATCATAGATAAAAGTAACAAGTTGAATTATGAAATGTGCTAACAATGAAAACCTAGATGAAATTTATACATATATATATGTGAGTAATACTTCACTGTGTGTATGTGTATGTATGTGTGTGTGTATATATATGTGAACATAACAACTGTCCTCTTTTATCATTGTACATTGGATGTCTGAAAATAAAATTATCTTAATTAGAAATTATTCATCTCAAGAAAATATTTAATATTTATTTGAGTTGCTATGAAAAGCTGTCCATCATTTCAAGTGTTTAATAATTATTTGATTTATTAAGTATTCCTATTTCTTCTTGTCTTAATTTTGTTAATATATATATGTCTAGATATGTATAAATGCTAAGCGAAATAAGTCGGTCAGAGAAAGACAAATACCATATTATTTCACTCACATGTGGAATTTAAGAAACAAAACAGATGAACATGGGGAAAAGAGAGAGAGAGGGGCAAACCATAAAACAGACTCTTAACTCTAGAGAATACACTGAGGGTTGCTAGAGGGGAAGTGGGCAGGGGGATGGGTTAAATGGATGATGGGTATTAGAGTACACTTTTGATGAGCACAGGGTGTTGTATGGCACTGTTAAATTTCTATATTGTACACCTGAAACTAATATTACATTTTATATTAACTAACTGGAATTAAAATAAAAACTTAAAAAATTAAAAATATCCCCCCAAAATAAACGTGTCTTTAAAATTCTGAAAACAAACAACAACAAAAATATTTCTTTTTTTTCTTTTCTTTTCTTTTTTTTTTTTTTTGATAGAGAACAGTTATTTCACAAAATTTCTGGAGCAGTGGTTGGTTAATGTATCAATACCATCAACGTGTCCTCCCAAATTCCTTTTTTATAAATCAGTACACCAAGGGAATAATTAATCTAAAAATTGAAGCCTGTAAGCTCTGATGTCTATTGTATTGCTTTGTATGGCACCAAACTCTACAAACATACCAAAAAGTTGTAAATAAATGTTGTTATAACCTTAAAATAGAAAAGTTTCATCCTTTTAACTTTTACTTCTTAAATATCTAAAAGAAATTTTTAAAATGAGTATAATTGACACAGGATGTTACATTAGTTTCAGGTGTAGGACAGGGATTCAACAAGTAAATACATTGCCCTGTGCTCAGCACAGGTGTAGCTACCATCTGTCAGCACACAATACTGTTACAGTATCACTGACTGTATTCCCTATGCTGTACCTTTCATCACCATGACTTATTCATGGCATGAACAAGTTCTCATCCTATAAAAAATGTAAAAACATATAGAGTTGGATATAGACAGTTTGCCACTCAAAAATTCAGAAATATGTTGGCTGATGTACACAACTAGTGTGTCTAAAAAGTTTTTACTCTTTTATCAGGGCTTATTCAATAAAATCATTTTAACATTAGAAAAATTGTATTTTAGATAGCAGTGAAACTATGAGAATAAAAATGTTATCAAATATAATTAGGAAACTTTATGATAAAATATAAGTTAATTTTTGAAGTGTGAAATATGTAGAAATACTTCCAATATATGTACATATAGATATTTATAATATAAGATATAATCTAGAAAACACTCTTACCTATCAATAAATAAAGGCCAGGAATCCAGAAGAAAACATGTAAAAATGCAATTCGCAGGAGAGAGAATTCCTCAGTCACTAACATGTTCTTACATATTCGTAATTGATGATATGCAGAACAAAGGTAGAGTGAGATACAACTTTATACCAATCAAATTGGAAGGAAATTAGACAACTGACTATTAATAAATTGAACAAGTCTGTGGAGATATGGATATATAGGCTTTTATAGTAGTCATGGAAATTTAAATTAATTAAGCCCCTTGAAAAGGTAATTTAACAGTAGCTGTTGAAATAAACATAATGTCCAGATCAAGTATTGCAGTTGATTGGCATCTATAATTCCATATGTGTACAATTAGATGCTGCAACCATGTTCATTTAAGTCCTGCCTTCAGTAGTCAGAAGTAATAAGAAACAAGTTAAATATTTATCTGTAGAGGAATGGTTCCATGAAACGCATTTTTGTATTAAGATGTTCAAAAGCAGCTATTAGAAAGTATAATTTTCACGCCTGTATTCACTAACATGGAGAACTCTCCCAAATACATTGTTCAAGGAGTATGATGTGATATAGATTATAATTTACCGCAAAGGTTTATAGAACATCTCTACTCTCAGTACTTTCTTATGTTTGTATTCACATATACATATATGAACATTTATATAGTCACCTTCGCAAATGTTGACATACATGTGTGCACACACATTTACAAACTTTATAAAACACACAAATCTGTGACCTACTTTAGAAACGATTTCGTAGCTTACTTTAGAAACTCTTTTATATGATTGCGGTAGCCAATAAATAAATAAAAATGTGCCCTCCATTTTTCTTTAAACTGACAGTTGCCTATGGCATATTAAAAACCACTATTAGAAAGGTAATTTTTCATGTGACTATGTACTTCTTTCCTTACCCCTAGAATTTTACTTACCAAGGTTCATTATTTCCCAACCTGTTTCCTAACCTGTTCATACAAAATCATTTTGGTTGTTTAACTTCATTATGTTTTATTTTTTGTTGGATTTATCTAATTTAATTACATTTTACAGAAATCTATGAGTACAAAAGAACACATTTCTGTAAAAACTGAATTTAAATTAAAAAAAAGCCAAAAAATGTCTTATAACAAAGTTCGTAAAACAAGATTTTTGACCCAAATTGCTTTGCAGTTATTTAAAGATTTTTCATCCGCTTTAAAGACATCAAAACTGGAAACCATTTAAAATGCATTATAGATAATATTATGGAAAAAAGACATAGGATTCCAATTGGGTAGTATGAATATGCATGTATATAAAAATATGAATAGTTTATGTTTAAATTAAATTTATATAAAATAATTGAGATATGTATGTCTCTTATAACTCTAAGAGCTAATTAAACACTTCACTTCACTGACCAACCAACAGTGCACAGAATTAGAGGTCTTCAAATACATATTTTAATGCGTAGAACATTATCTACAGGTATGTATCACAAATAACAACAATGGACAAATTGGGGAGAATGGTTGGAGTCAAGGTGACTGAAAGTGATGGTCAAAGTGTATTTTAGCAGTATCTGAATATTTTGCTGCATCGTAAAGATTTCTTTTTCAATCTATTGTTATGCAATTAAAATTGATTTTGAAAAAGGGATTAAGCACAAATGATGCATAGATGCACAAAAATACCACATTTTCAGTTGCAAACCACTCTTCTAACTTAAGTTATAAGAAATCACATATCATTCATAGTTTTTACCTATTTAATATGTAAATAAGTAGTGCATTTTATCTCTTTTCTTCATGAACTATTCCTGGGCAGTATGTAAACATGTCAGTCAAGTTTCTCTCATATTGCCTTAAGTTGAAATGCTATTTTTCACGTATAGTTTGAATTTCCTTATCTACTAAAAAATATGACAAAGGAAAACAACTTTCCTTTAATTTTATATACACATTACCAAATGCTTTAATAACACTGATAAATATGATTATATACTCAATGCACTCTTCTCTTACTGTTTCTCTTCTCATTATCTCTCCTAGAACTGCTCTGTGTCCTCACCACACAGAGCTATCATGTCCCAGGAATACACAATCTTTTCCAAATAAATAAATCCATTATGATGTGATATGGAAAGTTATCTTGTTTGGAAAAAGGCTGAACTGATAAGCACAAGATCCGATTTCGTGTACAAATGTGCTTATATCATTTTTGTAATAATAAGATAAACTCTTGGGCCTCAGTTTTCCCTCCCAAATATGTAACGTTATTATAAATAACACTAAATTAAGTACAACCTTTAAAATATAACTTTTCCAAGATAACAATAGAAAAATACAGCATAGGATCATTAGCTCACAGACTTTTTGATATCAACATTTGTGGAATTAAAAAAATTGTCAAGTTTTTAATTTTGATTCAAGTATAGTTAGTGGTGTTATAGTACTTTCAGGTGTACAATATAGTGAATCAACAATTCTATGCCTCTCTCAGTGCTCATCGTGATAAGTGTATTCTTTAATCCCCATCACCTATTTCACCCATCCCCCCCCCCACCTCCCCTCTGGGAACCATCAAGTTTGTTCTCTGTAGTATGGGTCTATTTCTTTGGCATTGGTGGAATTTGGCATCATTGGAGGGTATTAGGTTATGTAACTTATTTCTACTTTATTAAATCCAAGAATACCAGACATACAGGCGAGTATTTCTCATAATGTACTACAATAAAATCTCCTTCCCCTTTCCTCCTTTTATTTTCATGACATTCTTTTCCATGTACGTGTTTGGTTAATAGAGGGAATTTGATACGAGCCACAAAGGTTACAAGGGGATTCCTTGATCATTCCTGTATCTTAGAATGCCTTTGCTTTCTAGTATTTGAAGGAACCTCTGGTTTAAATGGAAAGCATGACTTCCAGTGACTGTTAGCACCCCTATTTACTCAGTAATAAATATAATAATAGCCTACCTTGAATAAGGAGCCCTACATCTTTATTTTGCATTGGGTCCAGCAAATTGTATCATTGGCCCTGCTTTGAGTCTTGCAAAATTCTCACAAATTGTGAGTCCACTGGAATTGTGTACTCATGGGGCATTTCAAATACTGTATGCTAGGAACCGCAGAACACATAGTATGCGTCACTTCTCTGCTCATGTGGATGTCCCATCAGACATCAGTCTGAAGATAAAACTATTATAAATTTCAAGATTGTGACAAGAGCATTAAACCCATCGTGGGGCCCTGAGTAACCACACAACTTGAACAACTTTGAAGCTGGTCCTGTTGTCTGTACCTACTGGCTCCACATTTTGAGATATTGTTCCTTGTTCATATCCTTCATGACCACATTTGAAGTGAATATTGGAAAATTTGTCCTCCTTGAGGGCTGAATTGTTAATGCAATCCTCCTCCTGCCAGGGAAATTTAGAGGCTCCGGGTATTTTTTTGATATTTAAATATTTGAAATATCTTTGGATCAGGTTAGTTGTTTCTTTATCAGTAAAATTCTCTCAAAATGAAGTAGACTTCTAAACTGTTTTCTTACAGTCAGTTTCATGAGTCATAACTACAGCTAAACTGCTTTCTTAGATATAGTTCTTAAAAATGGCTTATTTCTTTTCTTCCTTGCCCACAGTCCTCAACTTAATGGTGGCTATTAGAAGCAATTGGCGTGGGTGGGAAGGCAAACCCTTAATCTGATCCTTACTGATGGGCTAAATTTCTGCCATTAGTTGAAAAGTACTAAGGGGACTTTTCCATTTAAATCTTTTATAAAAATGGAATTCCCTACTATTTGGGGTCCAGGAACATTCAGCTTTTCTATCTCTTCAAGGCACACATTTCTAGACTGTATCTATTTTTCATTTCTTTTGTGTTTGAAACTAGCCAATTCTAGCCGGACCTCATATCATTATCTTATGAAGTAATTTGAGAAACGCAGCTAATAATTACTGATACTCATTAATATAGAGGCTATTTTCAAGCTCTGTGTCTGATTTACTTTACATCTCAGAAAGCTACATCACGTACATGTTGGACATTGCATTTTGAAGTTTTGTATGGCTACATATATTTTATTACTCATGAAATTGTGGCGGGACTTACAAATCTGTGTTTAGATTTTTTACCCAGAAATACTCAAAAATAACAAGGGAAAAGATTCTTGTTTTAGTCTGTCATCTTCTTATATCCAGTTTTACTGTTAAGAATTAGAGGTATGGAGGACATTAGGAGAAGGAAGGGAAAAATGAAGTGGGGGAAATTAGAGGGGGAGATGAACCATAAGAAACTATGGACTCCAGGAAACAAACCGAGAGTTTTAGAGGGGAGGAGAGTCAGGGGTTAGCATGATGATGGGTATTAAGGAGGGTATGTATTGCATGGAGCACTGGGTGTTATACCCAATGAATCATGGAACAATACACCAAAAACTAATGATGTATGGTGACTAACATAACATAATTTAAAAAAAAAAAGAATTAGAGATAATATTATTCCCCTTCCTATGTGGATGGTTTTTTTCTTTCTATTATGTTCTTGTTTTTTTCTTAAATGATGCACTAATATGTGAAGGGATGTCATTTTTCCCTCTTTCTTAGGATTTAAGTCTGTTTTTCAATTTTCTTTAAGAATGGGAAATTTGTTATTACTATGCAACTACATGTCTGCTTTAATTTTTAAAATTCTCTTTGTGTGTGAGCTTTTAGAAGTCCCATTCTTAGCCCCAATAGTGCTTTCTTGAAAAAGTAAACAAACAAAAACCCCACCAATGTATATTCTGTTATTGTTAGATAGATTGTTTTATAAATGGGGATTAGATCAAGTAGGTCAATAGTATTGTGCATGTATACTCTGTCCTTGCTGATTCTCTATCTACTGATTCTGTCAGAGAGGAGTTAGGTGAATAAATGTAATTTCGATTTTGTTTACTTTTCATTTCACTTTTGGCAGTTTTTTATTTATCTATATTGAATTTTTTTGTTGGGTGGACAGTTATTTTAGATTGTTAATATTCTTGGTAAATTGACCCCTTTAATCATAAATATTTCTTTTCACTGGTAATTTTCCTTGTTCTAAATTCTACTTTATGATATTATATTTGCATGGTATGCCTTTTTCCATCCTTTTCCCTCTTTACCTATTGATATAATTATATTTAAAGTGGATATCTCGGGAGTTTGGGTGTATGTGCTGCTTCTTTGGTAGCCTCACAGCTCCATGACTGGGGTTTGTCTTTAGGAGGGCTAGAGAGAAGAAAGAAAATAAATGGGGAAAAAAATGTGGATTTCTCCACACTCTCCACCTCATAGAAGTTCTGTTTTTGAGTCCTCTGGTCAGAACGAGTTAAGTATCTTATGGGTTATTGTTGTCCTTGCCCGCTGTACAGTTTTTCAGTTTGGGCATCTTCAGGTCAAAATACGGAGATAAAGGAGGAAAACAGCAAACAAAATAGGAAACTCCATGTTGTAGTGGTAGTTCTTCAGGTTTTGATTTCTCTGCCCTGTCCTTCTGATGTTTATCTTCCAGAATCCTCAGGTAGTTGTTTTTTGTATTCTTTCCAGGAATTTTTGTTGTTATCTGTGACAGTGATTGACTTTAGTGAGCCTACCCCATCTTGGATGGCACAGGAAAGTAAATAGTGCATTTTTGAAAATTAGAAAAAAATTTCCCTAATTGCAAGACAACATACTACCATCTACAAGGATATAGTTACAATAAATATACAAATATATGATAAGTATGGATATAAGTAGCAGACATGCAGGCTATGCAGTACACAGTGGGCATAAACCCATATGAGAATGCTACCTGTCTCCTGATGTTGGTCCTTCTATTTCTATATTCCATATATAATCCCTATCCTTTAATATTTTCTTATCCCATTGTCTTTCCTCTCTGCTTTCATAGATTTTGTTTTTGCCTAGTGTGAACTTTCTCATTAATTTGTTCTTTACTTTTTCTATTTGTTTTTGTTGTTGTTCTTTATTTAATTTATAATCTTCATTCTTTATTCTTCCATATGATTTTTTATGACTTTATGTTTGTGCTTCATATTTCTAATGTCCTCCATTGCATTTTTGGAAAGTATTTACTATAATTATTTTAAATTCTAGATTTTTCTATCCTAATAATTCTTGTTCATGTTGTACCTGAGTCATCCTTTTATAGTAGTTGAAATTGTTAGGTATGTAGTTATTTTGGCAAACAAGCTGGATTGCTGACAGTATCAGCTTTCTTGTCAGGTAATATGTAACAGAAAAGCTACAGTTCATATGAAGGACTGGGTCCCTCTCAATGGGGTTGAGAGGGAGGACACATAAAACTGCTGATGATCACCTTTAATTGTTATTACTTCATTAGGCAACCATTCTTCTAGTGAGTGAACCCTTAAACACAAAGAACTAGAGTTGGAAAACACACCATTCAATTTCCACAGTTTAATGTACCATTACTGGAAATCTGAGGTGAGAGTAAAAGAAGTTATCGATGTCTGACATCAAATAGCCAGTCACACCTCTTTTTGCAGCTCTTCATCCCAATGAGGGTTCGTGCCAACTCAAAATTACCCCATTTATACTGACCAGCTTAGGCCTGATGCTGATCATTTCCATTCTGATAGGTCAGTTAAATGTTTTTCAAAATAACTTAAGAGTGTGACAACAGTACAACCTAAATTTTTCCTTCAGTGTATTCTCTTGCTAAGACAATACCATGTACTCTCTCATGAGTTCATAATATTCTATTCTCCCCAGGAGTTTCTCAAAATTTTAATGTCATTTATTGTATAAAATCTTTCCTGTAATTTCTGTTTTTTTTCCCCCACAGCTGATTTTAAGGGATGCAGACAACAGCCCATTCTATCTGCCATATTGTCTGGAACCTTTAACCTTTTTGACAGTTTTTCCTGTTTTTGTAAGCCCCACTTAACTCTGTTCTTCCAAATGATTGTTTAGGTATCCTGCCTTTGAATCTTAATATAGCTAAGAACATATTTTAGAAATCTCCCTTTGCTTTAGAATTATTTGTATTACTTACATGCCCCCACTGGATGGTTTTCCAGATTGCTTTTGCATTTCTTTCTTTTCAGATAGTTTGTCAATTATTTTCATCAATAAGTGTTTTAGAAATCATTCCATCCTGATTATTTAAAGATAAAATAATCTATTACTTAAAATTGAGACAGCGTTAAAGTATTATTGAGAGGAATTCCAATGCATAAATATTTCTTATTCTTCACAATAGAATATACATATTTATGGAGAAAGTCTGGGCTAGAAAGCTGTAGAAATGAAAGCAAATGTGCAAAAGTGATCTAATGCATATCTCAGAGTGTGTATTCTCATTATTATGCAAATAATATATTCTACTGATGAAATGT
The DNA here is from genome assembly GCA_028534135.1 of Potos flavus. Lineage (NCBI taxonomy): Eukaryota > Metazoa > Chordata > Mammalia > Carnivora > Procyonidae > Potos > Potos flavus. The sequence continues at coordinate 39,809,988 of CM052885.1, forward strand.
TCAGAGTAATAGATAATGCAAAATAATAGATAAGCTTCCTAGTTATAACCTTTCATTAAGCAATGCTGCATTAAAGGTAACATACTCATGGCACATCTTACATTTTCTTAGCATATCTAAATAATATGTTTTATTATAATGATGCTATAAATGGTTATGATAATGAGAATATACTTTCAGCACAGGTAGAAGTTATAACTAACTCAGGTCTAAGATAGCATTACATATAATATAATCCTAAATGTTCAACATGGTTGGTAAATGCAGTTTTCTGATTAATTATATAGTTTAATTTAACAATGAATAACTACTCATTTAACACCTACTCTGTGTGTGTGCAGAATATGTGACAAAAAGAAAGTACAAGGCGTAGTACTTACTAAATACCTAAGAGTTTAAAATACATTTGAGCAGACAATGCATTCTTTTTTGAAAACAATAGAGGAAATGTATAATGTATATTATAATTTGAGAATAAATAGTAAGTACAAAGAGTATTATTATTTAGATACTATATTTAGACAAGAAGTTTTGAATACAGAAAGTAAATGTCATCAAAAAGCTTCAATTTTATAAGTATTTTATTCAATATGACATAGATAATAATTCCCAGTTGGAAAACTTATTGCTTCATAAGTTTTATGTTTGTATTCTGATAAATTTACTGCAGTTTGAATGTAGTTAAGCTATTTTACTAAATGTAATATGGTTGCAATCAGTAATTACCAGTCTCTCTCTTATACACACAAACACATAAGTAAATATATACATAAATATATATATACACACATATATGTGTATGTATATAGATAAATAGATATAAATCTCTTAATATTTTGATAAATGTTTTTTTGAAAAAGATTTTGATGGATTTATTCACAGAAAGGAAAAAATGCACATGACTACACAAAGAAATGCTCATGTAGTTGAAATGAAAATGAGTGTGCCAAACAGAAGTTTAAACAACCAGTTGTGTAAGAAAATTGCTTGGTCTTGTAGATGCAAGATCAAGAAAGTCACAGCATAAAATCACATGCGATTTGCCAACAACGTCAAATGAAATGGAAAAAAAAAGTTCTCGAACATATAGAAACAAGATGAATATAACAGAAAAAGTAGCCTTTACTATCTATGGAGACAAAAATTTGAAATTCAGTGACACAGAGAATCAGTCAACCATCAACAGAAATTTGTTGAATGTTTATTAGTGTGAAGAAAATCGAAAGGAAGAAGAAATGTCTTACCCTTAGTATTTTTTCCCACTCTGAAATGGGATGTACATAATCAGATGCAAGTCCATCAGCTCTGTTGCCTTTCTCCACTCCCACACCATAGCCACTATTGGGCTTCTTTCTCTGAACAAACTTCAGAGTGATGCATAAATAGCAATTTGTTGCTTTCTCTGCAGAGAAGATGAGTTCAAATAGTATTTTACTTTTTGCTAGCTGTGTGACATTGGGAAAGTTAGTAAATCTCTAAAAACTATGTTTCTCCAGCTTTCAATATTTTTTCAGTATTGTCTTGATAATGCATTTTAATATAGTCCCAGAATTCTCCTGTGAAGGAAATTGAAGGAACACCCACAGATTATAGCTTAGATGCTAACAAGGAAGTCTTTCTGTTAGATCCTGTTCATATCTACTATGATTATCCTAGTAATAGCTTTCCACAAATCTCCATAAGATTTCTGCTTTAAATAAGGCACTGGAAGCCCAAAGATGACTAAGTTTCTTGTTGAAGTTTAGCAAATGAAAGACAACTACTTCTTTGTGCATATTCCATTGAAAACATGATGTACAACGAGCTACCTGTATCATAAAGTCTAAAAGGCTTTTCAGTAAAAATCTTTTATTGTTGTGACTTAGGTTGGTGTCCAGTGGTGGTTCAGCTGAGAGACTTACCCAAAAAACAAACACTTTACTATGAAGTTACATCTCTCACCTAATGACTAGGGCACTTCCTGTAGCTAGTGAATTTTGACTGGTTCCTCTTTATAGAATGATTTATTTTTCTATAGAGTTCCTAGTCCCAACATAAAGGCTACCTCATTTATTTGATAAACAAACGTGTTGCAAGTTTTATGACTGCCAGTGATACTTTATATGTTTCTGACTTTTCGCTATAATATGTAATGGGGAAATGAACATCTCTACTTCTGAAGCTTTCAGTTACATTGGTTTATTACTTTGGGATCACTTCCCAGAAATGGTATTACTTTTACAAATAATATGAATATGTTTATGGTTTCAGATACTTATTGTTGAACTGCTTTAAAAAAGTGGTTCATATAAATTTGCAATTCCTCTGAAATATAGAATTGAGCCAATTTCATTGCATATATACCAAAACTGAAGATATTAAACAAAACAAGAGGGGAAAGCCATAGTGAAATGGAATATAGCAGTATGAAAATAAATTTGGAAAAAAATGTAATATGGATGCTTTTTATAAAAATGTACAACGGTAGGGTGTCTGGGTGGCTCAGTCAGTTAAGTTTCTGCCTTCGGTTCAGGTCATGATCCCGGGGTCCTGGGATCAAGCCCCACATCGGGCTCCCTGGTCAGTGGGGAGTCTTCTTCTCCCTCGGTCACTCCCCCTGCTTGTGCTCTCTCTCTCTCCTTCCCTCTCTGTCTCTGTCAAATAAATAAATTTTAAAAATCTTAAAAAATATATACAGTAGCAATATTACCTCAAAAGCAGGAAAAATGTAACCATACTAGTAAACTTAGAAGATATTGGACTTTTTATCAAAAGGTTATACTAAGAAAGGCACTAAGCCCAGAACATTATAAGAATGATTTCAAATCATTTCAAATGGATAATCCTCATGTAGTATAATCTGATGCATATCATATAATTTTTAAAAATAGAACAATTGAAGGGACTAAAATTACAAGTACTTCTAATAGAAATAATTAGTATTCATGCATAACTAACACCAATAGCCATGAAAAATTACAGTAAAATTCCTTTCACAATAATAACATAGGCTATAAATTATGACATTTATTTAAATACAAAGAACAACCCAGTTAAAATTTATGATAGAAGAGTACACAGTTCAATGAGCATAACATCTTTAGGGATAACCAATTAAACATAACAACTGTTTTTGATGTGATAATGGAGGTGGAGAAACTGGAAACAATTCATTGGGGGGAAAAAAGCTTGTAAAAGCAATAAGAAAGCCCTAAATAGAAGATCAACTGGGGCTAACATCCTAGTAGCTATTAAAAGGTATAAAACTTCAACAGAATGGTATAGGTACATAAGTAGAAGACCAGTGTGAGTAGTAAAGAAAATCTAGAGAAATAAATTGATATAGGAGGATGTAGCATTTTAGTTCTGTGATGAGAAGTTGTAACTTTCAATAAATAGTGTTGGAATAATTTTGTAGACAGCTGGAAAACTATACACTTAGAAACGCCCACCGTATACTAACATAAACTCCAAATGGATTAAAAGATTTACATATGTAACAACCTAAAAAATCACATGAAACATAAAAATTATTTGAATATTTTTAATGAAATAAACACTAGAAGAAACCATTTAAGAAAATAATTTAAAATTTTTTTTTATAAAAACAGCAAACATATCTGCACGTCTCAAAAACAGAAGTTAGAATGAAATAAAAATAAAGGAGGAAAAACATTTGCAATTTGTATCAGAGACAAGCTACATAGCATATAAATCTCAAAATATATAAAGATTATTGATAAAAACTGATAGGGAAAGAATGATAATCCTGTAGAAAATGGTTCAGAACTCACATTATACAAATATGGAATTGAAAATAGTATTTAAACATACAGGACACCTGGGTGGAGTATTTGCTTAAGCATCCATCTCTTGTTTCAGCTCAGGTCTTGATCCTCAGGGTCCTGGGATCGAGCCCTACATTGGGCTCTGCACTCAGTGTGGAATCTGCTTGGAATTCTGTCTGCCTCTCCCCCGCTTCCCCACCTCAAATAAATAAATAAATCTTTAAAAAAAAAGAAGAAAATAATATTTAAACATATGAAAATATAATCCACCTTATTTTTATATAAGGAGACACAAAGTAAATTTGCAATGCTACCACTTTTGTTAACAACATTGCCACAATTAAAAAACTTAACTATCTTGTCAAGGGTATAGGGAAACAGGCACATAAAACAGTGGTTGTGGCATTAGAATCTGTTAGTATACTTAGCAAAATTTCACATATGTACAGACAGTGACTTAGTAATCTCATTTCTATGACTTAAACTTCTGATATATTTGAACAATTGCTTGGCATTATTTATTAGGCTTATTTATAAATGAAAAGGACTAGAAACGATGTATTCAGCAATAGAAGATAGTGAAACAAGTTGTGATACAGACATACAATGAAATACTAACTAAATTGCTCCCCACAAAAATTGTTTAGTAATGTAGATCTAAATCAAATTTTTGAGCCTAAATACATGGCATTATTAAAAATTAAGGAGGAAGGTAATAAATATTTAATAAATGAGAATGAAAATGAGTAGTAGGATTCAATATTTCAAATATATGCATAATTCACAAATGAAGGAAATTTTTTCAAACTTTGTTTAACCAAGATATTCAGAAATTTGCAAAGATGTGAGATATACATTATAACTACAAGAATTAGGACATAATGACAGTACCCCAAAATAGATTAATAGGGCATAAAAGAAAGTCTAGAACATGTTCAAAAATAGATATTGAGAATACAATTAATATAGCTTTCCAAATTTGGTATTAAATACAAATTATTCAAAAAATATACAAGATTTATTCAATAAATTGGTAATTACACCCTTATCTCATACTCTAAATAAATGTTAAGTAAATTAAAGTTTTCAATGAAAATACTTAAAGTTTTTTGTTTTCTTTTTTTTAGAAAGAAAGAGTGAGAGAGGGAGAGACAGTGAGAGTAAGAGAGCACAAGCAGGATAACCAGCAGAGGGAGAGGGAGAAGCGGACTCCCTGCTGAGCAGGGAGCCCAACATGAGGCTCAATCCCAGGACCATGGGATCATGACCTGAGCCAAAGGCAGACACTTAACTGACTCAGCTATCTAGGCACTCCTTAAAGTTTTGATATAAGGAATATAAATTAATATTTAGATGCATTAGGTTTATAAATGAATGTCACTGAAAGCAAATAAATAACATTTTTATATTATTTGAATAATGCTATAAAGTTGGTATTTATTGGCTATTGCTACATGCTAAATATTTCCCCCTTATTCTCTTTCTAATGTATGAAGGTCTGTGGATCCATAAAGATCCTTACAAATCAAACTGAAATTCAACTATTAAAATAGTAAAACTATAAAAGTTCACATAATGCCATGGAAAGTAGGTCCAGTAATGCGTATTTCAAAAACCATTTTGTTTATAATATCACATGAAGCTTGATCAGCAAACAAATGGAGTAAAAATGGTCACTTTCTTTTCCTTCATTCTGTTTTCTACATCTCTCTGATCCTTTTCCTCATTGAATCCATGATCAGATTGTCTTGGCAACTTACTTGGCCACTCGTTTTTGGCCACTCGTTTTGTCTTTAAGGAGGCAAGTTAACAACATTTTCCCCCAAGCATCAAACAGAACCCCAAGGTTGCAGCCTGACTGGATCTTCTTTTGACCTATGCTCATCACTAGAATTACTGTCATGGCCTGGCAATGGATATACTGCTGTCATGACTTAGATCTGAGCCACAGTCCCCACCCTAGAAGCAGATAGATGGTAGTGAGCAAAAACAGGGGTGCTACAACCAAGAATAAAAGTGAATTGAATCTAGTGGAAGAATAAGAACAAATGCTCACTCCATGTATATGTGACAAATAAAGCACCAAATCTTTAATATATTAAGAATATTTCCAAATCACTAAGTATAGAGAAACTTCCCAAGAAAAATATCAATTAAGAAAATAACATATAAGTTAATGCTAAAAAATTTTTAAAGCCAATAGATGAGTGGAAAAAAAACTATAACTTTAGTAATGATGAATGGGATGGCTAATTAAACCATAATGAGTCAGGAACTTAGGTCTCTAAATTGGCCCATAATACTTTGCCTGTTTTAAAATACAATATTGTTGGTGCTAAGAGTAAGCAAAATGAGTATTCTTTACTGCTGGTAGAAATGTAAAATAATATCTACACTTATATGTATATCCATACATCTGTATCAGTATACGCATATGTGTATGAATGCATGCAAGCCTCTGTGTGTGTGTGTGTGTGTGTGTGTGTGCGTGTGTGTGGTGTGTGTGTGTGATACATGTAAGTAGAAGGATAAATTTGACAATGTGCATGAAGAACTAAAAATTGTATCTACCACATGATTCTCAGGATAGACATTTCACTACTAAATATTTACGCTTAAGGCAAAAATCATAAATGTAAACAGAATAGCTTGAACAATAGTCTACACTAATCTGTTTCTCACTTATAATCTTTTAAACAAAAGTATTCTTATTTAATTCATTGTATGAGATGGAACGCGATGAAATGTTAAAAGTCGTATCATTGAGAAATCATTATTAATGTGGGAAATGTTCATGATGCATTGCTAAGTAAAAAGTAAGATCTCTTTAGAAAACCTGGAAAGGAATGAAAATAAAAATAAAATCTATTACAGATCACCCAGATCATAAATCCTGTTTATGAGAGAAGGGACAGGTGTGAGGGTACACCTACACATGCAAGCTTGATTTGTGAGAAACTATATTTTTTCCAGTGTTTTCTGCATCAAGTGTAAAATACATATGTAAAAATGGAAATTATTTATAAATTTATCTTTCCTTAATAATCTGTAAAAATAATCTGCATAATTTGTGAAATAATTATTAAGACATTGCAATTGTCATCTATCTGAATGGAAATTTCATTCCATTGACTAATATATTTTTTAGATTCATTTCTCTTTATCAGTTTTATAGTCTTAATTCTACCAAAAAATTGTGATGTCTTCAACATTTGAAAAAATAAAACTAGATTGTACTTTGTTATGACAGAAAATAGCATACCCATCATATTTTCAAGTTTGTAGCCTAGAATCATGAGGTTTAGGAGTAGTTTCATCATAGTACCGATTTATATAGAGACTACTGTGAATATGAGCAATTGCACAGTATTTGTGCATTTTATTTTAGACATAGTGATGGTAATGGCTATAGATTTTTTTTTTTTTTTAATGAGAGGGGAAAAAGAAATGTAATGACCTTGGAATTTACCTTCTTTCGATTACTGTACAAACACTAGGTTTTTGCCAACTCAACCTTAGAAAGATACTTAGGTAGTGATGCAGAAGCCAAAATCAATTCTAGGAACTAAGTCCCATTAAGAGTGTCAGTAATCTAGAGTGTTTGATTGCTTGAACGTTATTCGGGTTTTTAGTATTTATCTCTACCATTCCAGATATAAGCTCAGGTTAGCGGCCTTATTCAATGCTCACACAAATCCAGTGGTGGTTCTGACTCATTATTCCTAGCATGAATGTTAGGAATGTCACACTTCTTGTGATAGAATTGAAGCTATCTTGGTCCAATTATCTGACTTAAATGCGGAGAAAATAATGTTGTAAAAAACAACAAAACAATGAAAATTCTGGGTTGATTACTGTGGTATATATACAGTACAGACCTCCAGTGACGAGACCGAAACCATAGGCTCAATTCTGTGTTCTGATTCTGACATGTTGGTGAACTTAGCAAGACATTTAATCCCTTGAGTGTTTATTAAATTATATATTACTTTTATTTCAGAATCTTTTTCTCTCTCTCTCTCTGTATCTATCAGCCTCTCTCTCTCTCTTCTTATGTGCATGAGTGTGTGATGTATTGTGTGAATATATATTTAAATCTCAGTCAGGGGGCATGTGGGTGGCTCAGTTCCTTGGGCATCTGACTCTTGATTTCCACTGCAGTCATGATCTCAGGGTTGTGGGATCAAGCCCCGACTAAGGTTCCCACTGGGTGTGGAGCCTGCTTGGGATTCTCTCTCTCCTCTCTCTCTGCCCTTCCCTCCCTTACTTACTCTCACTCTCTCTCTAATCAATCAATCAATGAATCAATTTCGGCTGTATTCATTTAGAGCTAGCAAGTGAAAATCGAAATTAAAATATATGTTAGATATAAAATTTCAGATTTAAAGACCAGTATCTGTTTATTCTATATATTTTATTTTATATCATACAGAAATGATTCATGACTAGTTTCCCTCACTTTTATGGCTATATTGTTATAAGGAGTTTTCATAACAAGGTTTTTTGCTCACAATGTAAAAATAGATAAAGCATTATTTTGAATGAAAATATTAGGAGGGAAAATATTAACCTGGTTTAAAAGATGAAGATATATCTATCACCAGCCTAAAGAATACTACTCTGGCAACATATTCTTTCTTATTATAACAATTTTAACTCAGTATTACAAATGACTTCAGTTCATTAATTCTTTAAAGCTTTACTTTAAAGGAAATTTGAATTAAATTAGAAAATTCCAGTAACTTCCCTTTAATACAAAATAGAGAAAAGAGGATTCCATTTTAACTGGACACAGATGACTATAATTAAATTTTTTTTGTTGTTTTCCTTTTTGTGCCAAGATTAGGCAAGCCACTAAATTTATATTGATTATAGGGGTTTATAATGTTCTTATTCACCATCTTATTCATCACTGCCTCTGAGGTATCAGTGGAGAAAATGTTACAACTGGAACTTTTCTTTAATGCTCCATCTGAAACCACAGACGGAGCGGGAATAACTAGGGATGTGCAATTAGTTGTTTCCCTCAAAAGAGTAGGTGGGATGCAGAAACAATGAATAAAGTTGTTTAAAGGAAATAAGTTATCACCATATTGATGAAGAAGAAAAAGTGAGCCAGATGATAAAACCTTCCAGAAATGAGGTTAAAAAAAAAACCCCAAACTCATAAGAAGACTAAAATGAAAAGAAGAATGAGCTTTGAATGAACTGGCTATTTATGGTATAAAAATGGAGAGTGAAAATGGAATGAGAAACCAGGAAAAAATCTACCCCACCTTCATGTCTGTGGAATATTGAAGATATTAGCAAACTATTGGAAATATGGGAAAACAAAACAAACACAGAAACCAAATTTCATTTATAGAGCCCCTTCAGAGAAGCACTTGAAAATTAAAGGGATCATATGATGACTGAAAACGCCTGCTAGGCACAGTAGAGGGTTGGGTTGGAGAGGATTGGGGGATTGAGTTAGGCTAGGAGATTATAGACTTGGATGGATGGGAGAGTCTATAGAGGAGGGAGAGTATCAAACATGTCCCAGGGGATATAATCAAGAAGCGTTCCCTTTGGATGAAAGGACAAATTTCTGAAAAAGCATATGTGAGCAGCAAAAGAAAAAAATGAAAATCAAGGTGGACTCTTAGTGAAAATAATTATAGCTAATACTTCTACATTCATTTTAAACAAAATATCTATATGTCAGTTATAAATAACTTTTGCTTAGATTTCATTATCTCAGAAAGCCCTTTGCTTAATTCTATTTGATTCTTACAGCTAAGAGGTACAGTGAAGGAAACAGTCTTCACATTTTTTTTTAATTTATTTCTTGAGGTAGTAAGAATAGCTGAATATTTGAATCCAGATTTTCTTGTTATATAACTTACTTTCTTCTTCTCAGACTTCGTGTGTAAGAAGTCAGGACACTTAGCTTATCAAATAGGACCACTCAATTTAGAAACAGGGAAAGTTAATTTACTTTAAAAATCTAATACGAGTAATATTAGCATAATATAATTATATATGCTAAGAACAAGGGCATTTATTAATTATTTGACATTTGCATTTGTTCTGCTAGTTATATACACATTTATTATATATTGAAAAAAGACTTGCAGAACTATTTTGAAATAAGTAAATTTTAAGAATAAAATTCATATCAATAAAAGTATAAATCATGATATAATGGCTAGATTATTTCTGAGAAATGTTGATCAAAAACATTCTGAGGATTAAAACTATAAATATAAGGACTATAGAAACATGGAAGTGGTTATGATATTTTGATCAATAAAAATGTAGAACACATACTAAAATATTTTTTGTAATTGATCATGTGAAAAAATGTGAAAGGAAAGAAAAGGAGATAGGGAAATATAAAATAATAGTTTCATTCAAAGGAGAGACTAATAGGTGATTTTCCTTACCTATTCAAAAAGTTTCATAATTTTGTCACATTTAAATTATACAGGAATAATATAATGCAACATTTTGAAGCTACAGTTTGATCAGTGAAGTGTGTCTTTGCATGGCTGTATCTATGGAATAACCCTCATCTGCATTTTCTATTACTCATTCTCTGAGCTTTTACTCAAGACTGTGATCATAAACACAAATCTGTTGCCTGCAGAGAACTTTAACTCTGCTCTACAAATGCAGAAGAGGTACTTTCTGTTTTGCCTTTGTTATTATTTGCTGGAATAGTGAGGCCAGTGATTCCTCTCCTGCCTGTTGAACGGTATGGCTCCAGAAAAGTATGAGTGTTTCTCCTCACCTGGCATACATGATTGTGGAGAGTAGGGAACCTTTACAATATTACAGCTGACAACAGCCATGAATCCACTGCAGTAGAGCAGGGATGGCAAGTCTCAGCTTTAAAGTTTTACCATAACTCATATTGTGTTATATGTGACATTATACTTTATATTCATGGGAAGTAGGTGAATTATTGAATTATAATTATTTGAATTATACCAAATTCTATTGGTATTGAAACACAATACCAATAGAATTTCACACGCTAGTTTCACTTTCTAAAGTTTCAAAATTTAGAGGAAATGATTAATGTAGAGAATGATCTGACAAGCTATTTAGAAAATCCTAAAATATAGGTAAGTTTGTTAATCATCCCACCTGAAATCCAAATCAGAAATGAATAGAAAATTAATAGAGTTCTATACAACTCAAAATGTGCAGGTAGCTGAGCAACTTGGAATCCTCTGGGGGAAAACACACCAGTTTTTATTACAAAATACAAAATATATGTTATGAGATCTAATTAACCAAATTCAATCATGTTCAGTAATCAAGCATTTAATCTGTCAATTTCATAATTGCTTATTTTGAGCAACTTAAAAATCACTTATTAAGAGTAAGATAAAGTGTTCTGTAGTACTAGTCAAAGCCAAAAGATGTATTTCTCTTGTGTAATGTTAGGGATTTTCAGGCAATTTCTCTCCTTTTAGTTGCAACAACAACAAAAATCACTATAAAAATACTCTAGTGGATTTACAGAAATTATGTGAGTGAGAGAAGACGGAATAATTCATGATTCAGACCAGATTTATATTGAGCTAAAGGATTATTTGGAAAATATATTCATGTTGATATTGTGACATGAAAGCTTTAGAACACATGGCTTCCATCTGCTTGTTTTTATACTTGATGATCCTAAGAAAGAATCATCAACTAAATTCAGGAATCTCTTGAGTAAAGGATCTGGTCCATCAATCATGAACATTGATGCTTCTGGACAGGTGTCATATGCTAGGAAACGGAAACAGTAGTGAGTTTAGGTAATTGCATTATCTTTACTATATTGACTATGAATTCAAAAGGAAATTAAAAAGTAAGTATACTCAGATATAAGACACCTTTTTCGTCTTTCATGAATAATTTAGAAAAGCCCCTATGAGAAAAAGAGACACCAACAACTAGAATTTTGTGTCTTTTACACAAATGGAAAATATAAGAAAAATTGCTCTATTAAGGAACAAAGGCAAGCTTACTCAATAAAAATGATTTATATTTTGTCTTAATTTTCAGTGAGAAAAATTACATTTTTAAATAAAAGATATTATAATTTTTATCTATACTGGTATTTCATTTTAAAAATGTATAGCTATCATTAAACTTAAGAATTTGTTTTTGTCAACATATTCAAGAAAGTGCAAATCAGATCTATGTTGCTCTTTATTAGTTCACAATAGACAAATAATAGTTACTAGCATGTTAAGAATATTGGTAAGTTTAAATTGCATTATACCCCATTATTAATCAATTATAAATATTAAAAAGGAGTTATTTAATGTAGAGTATAAACAAGATTAAATTTAAAGTCATATTTGGATTGTGATATTTATTTATCCAAGATGCTCTGATGGGGCACCTGGCTGGCTTAGTCAGTAGAGCATGCCACTCTTGATCTCAGGGTTGTGAGTTCAAACCCCATGTTGGATATAATAAATAAACTTTAAAAAAATGCTCTGATGAATTCTGTAAGGGCATTATTGGAATATACTTTTTTTAATAGTCTGAATTCAGATTAATATAGAGGAAAGCAAGAAGGCCATTTGGCTTTACTGACAGTTTTAAATATAAGCCAAATAGTAATTCTATAGGCGGTATGCCCATAGAGTTCTACTGTTTCTAAACTGCTAGCCAATTTATTATTTGGACATGTCTTCCCACAATGTTTAAGAAATTATTTCAGAATAAGAAATATGTATCAATTCTCCATGTGTCTTTAAAAGCAATGGAGACCTAAAACCAGTTTGAATTCCTTTGGTTCATTTTTCAGTTGCAAGTGTCAAGGAACATCCACTCCTCCCCGTGCTTGTTTGGTATGGAGTTATAAATTGCTCTTTGCTTCTGACAGGCTGCTGTTCTGAAGAATGTGGCTATTTATTTCAACAGGGAATTTTTCCAGGCTACTAAACTTCCTAGTCTCGAAATGAATTTTCTATTACATAGTTGACCTTTCAACTGTCTAACCCCTAAACGCATAAACAATTTTCCCTTCTATTTCTCAAATTGTTCTCACTGTATCATTTGTTTTCCTTCTCTCTATATATGCATTTTCCAAGAGTGTAACAAGGGTAGATGGAGGAATTAATGGAGAGGGAGAAGTTACATGTGTGAATTCATGATCCAAAAAAAGTATATTTTCAAAATGATTATATCATCCCTGCACTAGCAAGTAAGGATATCATCCCAATTCCCGTAGTGACTTTGTTTTTCTCACTCCCTGGACATCATTTAACTACAAAATTATGTAGATTTGCTATACCACTAGTGATTAAAGACTATAGGATTTTTTTTCCTCTTTTTCATTTCACTATTAAAATATCAAAAGCTGAAATGATGAGACTGTAGTCAGTAAACACAAATTTAGCCTCTTAGTCTAAGCCTGCTTGGAATTATCTAAATGCTTAGACAATAATTTATAGTGTTGTTAAAAGCTAAAGATAATGCAAAACTAAACACTGTACACTTTTGAGAATTTCCAGTCCAGGCGTCATCCCTCTACTGAGGCCTTACAGATTTTTCACTACTACCATTTTTGTAGGTTAACAACAAAAAATTTTTAGAGTTTGATAACAAGTATACAGATTTTCTTCATAGAATTAAGAGGACCTTTAAGTAAAATTTCTCGTTTGTTTGAACAGAATTCTCTCATTCTAGCATTGACTTTTTAACTAAGTTTTTTTTTATTTTAATTCTAGTATAGTGAACATACAGTGTTGTATTAGTTTCAGGTATATTGAGCATTGATTTTAATGGACAAGACAGTTTAAAAGGAAGGTCCGTGATTTAAGGAGATGCTAATAAATGACAGCATGGACACACACACTACTGATATTAAAATATATTACTACTTGTATTAATGTTGGCCCCTATAACAAAGTGATCTTGGCATGCATTCAAAGGAACAATTTAGGCTCACCCTTTTCAATTTATTCAATTCATAGGTACATCTCTAGAACAAAATTTTAATTCATCAAGGGAGACTTTGCTCGATTTTTACAAGGATTTGGTCATCCTCTATGACGTTGTCTTCCTGGTTCTAGGATGCTCAGTTCTTCTAAGAGTTCCCTAGTGTCAAATTTTTGTTTCAACAGGGGAAAAAAACACAAAACCCAAACAAAATGAACACCAACCATTCCTTCCTGAAAAGTAGTTTAAAATATTTTATAGATAATTTCAAGTAATTACATATGAAAAAAAGAAATAGTATATAAGGACCATGTTGGTGTCCCAGTCATAAGTCAACATGTATGTAAGGAACCTTGTGTCTTTTACAACCCACTTTGAAAAATGCCTGATTTCTTACCAAAGTAAAAGACACAGGTTTCCTTAGTTACGTGGATTTCATCTCAATTAAAAAAATTAAATAATGCAAAAATCATTGTCAAAACACATAACAAGAAAATTTTCCTTGTGTTTTCTTCCAGGAGTTTTAAGGTTTCAAGTCCTATGTTGAAGTCTTTAAACCCATATAACTATTATCATGAGATGAAATCCATGTAACTATTAATACATCAAAATGAACAATTTATTGGCTTTTAATACTTTCACAGTATTGTGCAACCACTACCTCTATTTAATTCCAAAACATTTTCATTTCATTAAAAGGAATCACTGTACCCATTAAGCATTTACTCCTCATTCTATCTCCCACACCAGCTTCTGAAACCACTAATGTGCTTTCTATCTCTGACATTTTATCTATTATGTATATTTCATATAAATGGAATCATGAGGGAGGAAGAATTCCTACTCTCTTCAAGGGTCCTTCTAGCTGGACGGAGAGCAAATTTACATGAGACAGATTAACAGGAGAAAATAAAATTTAATAGCATACAAAAGGGAAATCCACATAAACATGGAAATTTCAAAAACAGTCAGGCAAAATGAGGTATATATGTCATTCTAAACTAAGAAGGAGACAATGGCCTGGCACTTCAGAGGAAAGAAATGCAGTTAACAGTACAACAAGAAGAGCAAATGTTTAATAATTAGATATTTGCCCTGCCATACATATGGGTCACTTAAATAAAATTTATCTCCACAAATAATCTCTATTTTGTAAAAGACCCCCAATTTAGATTCTTCCATATAGTTAAGGGAGGGCAAAAATTTCTCTTGAGCTGATTGGATCTCCATCTTGGGGCAGCCTGCCCTCAGGCCTACAGAGTCATATAATATGTAACCTTGTGACTCTGGCTTCTTTCACTTCTGTAATGTTTGAAGGTTCATCCACATTGTAGCAATCTCTTCATTCCTTTTTATGGCTGAATAATCCTTCATCCATTGATAGACATTTGAGTTGTTTCAACTTTTGGCTACTGTGAATAATGTTGCTATGGACATGAATGTGAATGTATTCGTTGAAGTACTTATTTTCAATTATTTTGGACATATACCTATGCATTTAATCACTGGGTCATATGGGAATTTAATGTTTAATTTGAGAATCCACCAAAATGCTTCCCAAGTAGGTGCACCATTTATACCAGCAATGTATAAGGATTCCAATTTTCCACATCCTAACAAATGCTTTAAATGTATGATTTTATTTTTTTTTTAATTTTATTGTCATCTCTGAAAGAGTATGAAGTAGTATCTCAATTTTTTCCCAATGGGTTTTGATTTGCATTTCCATAATGATTAACGATGTTAAGCATGTTTTAATATGATTGTTGGCTGTTTGTATATCTTCTTTAGAGAAATATTTAAGTTCTTTGCTCATTTCTCTAATTGAATAACTTACTTTTTTGTTGCTGAGTTTTGAAAATACAAGTCTCCAATTCTCCCTTCTGAAAATATACTAAACTACAAAAAGAATAGACATGGGAAAACACAAAGAGTAAAAATTTCTAAACTATAACAAAACATTTTATAATCATTGAACATAAAAAGTAGAGCAAGCAAAAATCTATACTCAGTAATGAACATGTGCTCATTATATTAGATTCACATTTAGTAAATATTACAACTATAATATAGGTCCCTTTCAACAAGGGTGGCATGAGAGCAAAGGTCTGTGTGTGGTGGAAACATGCTTAGGGAGAGAATATCTTCTTTATTTAGAGTGATTACATACCCAACAAATAATATATAAAAATGTTTAGCAATTTATAGGAGATTTTAAGAATCCTATCTCTGATGACATGGAGAACCAATGATTTCTTTTAAGACAGGTGCTATTGGTTCTAGTGACATAATTGAATCTAGTTATGGTCATGTTTTAAATTTCATTATGACTACTTGAAAGTGTTGAAAATGAAGTGGCAGCACTTGTAACCAAATGATCAATAAACACATATTATGAAAAATTGCCATACACTTAGGAAAATGGTTTGCTGCTTTGAATATTCACTAACTGAGAGACAATTGAATATGATGCTAAAAATAGGTTCAATATATCTACAATTAACTGACTTTGGTGTAGTCATTTGAGTGATTGATATAGGAGCCAGTAATGCCAGATGGGAGAGTGACAGTTATAAAACATGAGAGAAGTAGTACTAAAAGGAAAAATATTCCATGACTGAAATGGTGAAAATAGATGTTATTTAAAAATAATTAATGGGTGCCTCGGTGATGCAGTTGGTTAAGCATCTGACTCTTGGTTTGGGCTTAGGTTGTAATCTCAGGGTTGTGAGATTAAGCCCTGTGTCAGACTCTGTGTTCAGCAGAATCTGCTTAAGGTTCTCTCTTTCCCTCTCCCTCTGTCCCCCCACACCCCACTGTGGGCACACAACCTGTCTCTCTTTCTCTCTGTCAAGAAAATAAATAAAAATTTAAAAATTAATTAAAATATAGGAGAATATAGGAAATATTTATATATTTTTTATATATTTTATATATATATACACACACACACACATACACAAAGAATTTATCAGTGTTGACATGTATGGGTGTTACATTATTTTTCTTAAATAAAAATCAACCGCAAAATTTAAAAAATCTGTGTAAGTAGTGATGCTAAATTGTGGAGAAAGCAGAAAGTTCTGGGGAGAAAAATGTCAAAGTTTCTGGGAGCATGCTCTTCAAAAACCACTGTGACCAAACAGAAATAATCTATAAAGCCCGCTCTTGCTCCTGTGTTCTCTATCTCTGTTAATGTTACCAAGAATTTCCCAATCGGAAATACTGCCATTTTCTTGCTCACACACTCCCAACCTCTAAGTCACTGTATTTTGTCAAAACATTTTCTTTAATATCTCTTGAATTTATCTTACTCCCATTTCTATTACTTTCCCTTAGTTCAAATCACCATATCTCACCTCAATTACTACAACTGACAATAAAACTTTTCTTTAGTATCACTCTCCTTTAAACTTTTCTCTTCTCTGCTGATGCACTTAATTTTCTAAGAAGCAAAATTGCTCATGTCACTACTCAGCTAGATTAACATTTATGATAGTTTATATTTTAAAACATAATTGTTTACATTACTACTCTATGCAACCTGCACCTCTAGTTGACATCTTAAAAGACAATATATTAAACCACCCATGGATGAACATTTCCAAGTATCTCAAAGGTGATTGCTGGAAGATACAGTGTTCTCTGTAGGGAAAGGAGGATACATTTAAAAGAAAGAAATAAGGGGATCAACTAAAACAACTGACAGCTAACTAATTTTCTTTATTAAATACAAAACACCAAAATGAGTTTTCAAGCCTATTTACTTTAATATACATATTGTCTTCTTTAAATGTCCAAAGGAAAAGAAAATTATCTCTATCAAAATGAAAATCTCTGAGAGATTCAGAAATTGTATAAATGATTTATTTATTAGCTATACTCCATCTATCTTATTAATGCACATAGATTCTTTTTTTCCCCCAATTACTTTTATTTTATTTTTTCAGTGTTCCAAGATTCATTGTTCATGTACCACACCCAGTTCTCCATGCAATACGTGCCCTCCTCAATACCCACCACCAGGATCGCCCAACCCCTCACCCTTCTCCCCTCCAAAACCTTCAGTTTGTTGCTCAGAGTCCAGAGTCTCTCATGGCTCATCTCCCCCTCCAATTTCCCCCCCATTCACCTTCCTTTCCTTCTCACAATGTCCTCCATGTTTTTCCTTATGCTCCACACGTAAGTGAAACCATGTGATAATTGACTCTCTCTGATTGACTTATTTCATTCAGCATAATCTCTTCCAGTCCCATCCATGTTGAAACAAAAGTTGGGTATTCATCCTTTTTGATGGAGGCATAATATTCCATTGTATATATGGGCCATATCATC
>CM052885.1:39828522-39844081 GCA_028534135.1 Potos flavus
GTTTGCAGTTCTGGCAGATTATATTGAATAATGTATCAGTAATATTTGAATAAGCTCTGATGAGCTTTATGGGTAGATTTGAATATTGATTTAAAATTTGATTTAAAATTTGAATTTTGATTTAAAGATAGTAGACTTTTACACCTGAATGAAAGGATAATGTATTCCACTAAATGTCCACAGTAAATTTTAAGTGTCAATGGACAATTTATGGACATAAACAAGTAGAGCTAGAGGACAGTAAAAACTCTGGTCTTATGATCCTATAAGATAAACACATCTTTTGAATACCAAAGAAGTGGAAATTATTCAATAGTATATCCCAGAAGAAACAGAAAGGCACCAAACATTGATAGATATAAATGACATTCATTCTGGTATATTGCTGAAATAAGTGAATTCTCCTTAAGTTGTTAGCAGAGTGTTTTTTGGCCTCTATTTATAGGCATGGCTATACACATTCCCCCACATATCTATAAAGTTGTATGTACCAGTCCATCTGTACTCACAGCAGGACAGGAGAACTCTTCAAAGGGAAATGTTTACATAGAGAATCAGTCCTTGCACTTTATCACTCTTCTGAGCCTAAATACGGGAATATATTAGCAAACATATTTTAATCAGGAAATGTACCTTCAGTCCTGAGTTTCTTCAGAAAAAAAACAAACGAAACCAAACCAATAGGCTAATAGTAACAATAAGAAATTTTTTAATACAAATAAATGGATCTGATAGCATGAAACAACAATGGCAACCACAAAAAGAATGAATAAATATTTTCAATATATTTGCTAATAAAATAACTTTAATTTTGTTGAATCCATTAAAATCTATTTCAATTTTTTCAGAGTCCTCACAGCAATCTATCCTTACATAAAATTTTTAAAAACTGTCATAATAAACTAGAAAATTTGCCTGAATAGTTGAATATTTTTTCTCACAATGAAAAAAGTTTATGCTCTTGCAAATCGTGTTTTCTTCCTATGGTTTTACTCAAAGAAAAGAGTTAAATAATAAGTTAAATAGAGTTCAGAAACAGATTCCGTAATTTTTATGAATTATAAATATATAGTATGTTTTATTTTTATAAATAAATATATATATATACATATATAGCTATATAAAATATTTTGTGAAAATATGGTATAAATGTATCATTCAAATATGGTCAGGACTATCAGTTGAAATTGATTATTTTATTTATTTTTATTTATTTATTTATTTTTAAGATTTTATTTATTTATTTGACAGAGAGAGAGAGAATTCACAAGTAGGCAGAGTGTCAGACAGAGGGAGAGGGAGAAGCAGGCTCCCCACTGAACAGAGAGCCTGATGTGGGGCTCGATCTCAGTCCTGGCATCATGACCTCAGCCTAGGACAGAAGCTTAACCTACTGAGCCACCCAGGTGCCCCTGTCAGTTGAAACTGAAAGGAAAAATTACAATATGTCCAAAATAAAAATACAGAAGCATAATTATATATATAAATATAAAATTCAAGGGAATATCACCAGAAATATGTTAATGCTAATATTATTGAATATGCATCTGATCTTTTTTAAAGATAATTTTATTTTATTTTATTTTTATTTTTTTTAAGTAGACTACATGCCCATGCTCACAACTCTGAGATCTGGAGTCACATGCTCTACCAGCTGAGCCAACCACATGCCCCTGCATTTGGTCTTATAAATGGGAACCTTTTCCATGAATAGAAGTAATGAGAGAATAATAAAATAAAAGGAGTGGGGCACTTGGGTGGCTCAGTCTGTTGGGTAGCTACCTTTGGCTCAGTTGTGATCTAGGGGTCCTGGGATCAAATCCTACATTGGGCTCCTTGCTTGGTGGAGGGGCCGCTTCTCCCTCTCCCTCTGCCCCTCTGCTCCTCCCCCTGCTCTTGCTCTCTCTCTCTCTCAAATAAATAAATATAATCTTAAAAAAAAAGTCAGGGGAGTAATTTGCATAAATGTATAATATCTCATAAATGCTTTTAAGTAAATATAAAAGTCAAGTAACAATTGAGAATATGTACAAGGAATATGAAAAACAAAACTGTTAAATTATACAATATATATAAAACATATAAAGTATCTTTGGATGTGAGGGCAGCCTGGCTGCAACATCTGTCACCCCATTGCATAGCCAGGGTTGATTCAGCTGATCTGGCTGGCTAGGCAGGTGTCCCTCTCCTCCCTCACCACTCCATTTGCTTCCCTCCTGAAGTTGCATGCTGGGAAGAGGATGACTTTCCTCCATAGAGGAAGACCATTCTTCAGTCAAGGGTATAGGAGTAGCTGCACTCCCCTGCTAAAACCTCCAAACAAGCTCTCATTGTCCATTTGTAGGAGAACGTAGGGTAGTCAAGCTTCCAAGACTCCAGACACATCCAAATGAGGCACTACATGTGGCAGTCTGCCTTTCTTTAAAAAGCAAAGCAAAACAAGAAAACAAAGTATCTCATATAACACATTTTATAAAGAGCTACTAATGAATACAATGCATATGTAGATATACAGATGAATAAATGTATATACATATTTTGATGTTATATATATGTCATATATTTATCAAACTTAGTCATTTGATGAAATGCAGTTCATTATTTTTATTTATTTTCCATTTTCCCTCTCCATCACTGGTGATTCATTATGTATGTAAATCTATCTATCATCTATCTATCTATCTATCTATCTATCTATCTATCTATCTATCTACCTACCTATCTACTTAAAAACATCAACTTACCTCCAAATGGCTGCACTGTATAGACAGGCAAACTCAGGAAAGTGTCGTCTTTTTCTCCATTCCTTATAATCTGTCCCATCCTCATCGTTACCATACTATTGCCACACACCCCTCTAGGAAAGCATGCCATTACTTTTTCATTTATCCTTTCTAGACTCTGTTTGTACAAATGAGCAAATGCAGGTATATATTCTTATTTTATCTGAAATATTGGGTTTGGAGATGAATTGTGTACCCTCAAAATCTACATATTGAATCCCTCACCCCCTGTATCTCAAGAGGTGTTTGTCTTTGGAAATAGGGTCTTCAAAAGGTAATTAAGTTTAAATGAGTCATACAGGTTGACCCTAATCCAATTTTACTGATATCTCTGTAAAAAGAGAGAACTTGGGCACATAAGTGACACCAGGGATGTGAGGACACAGAGAAAAGACCATGTGAGGACTTAGCAAGAAGGAGAATATCTGAAAGCCAAAGAGAGGCCTTGGAGGAAATAAAGCTGCTGACACCTTGAGTTTGGATTACTAGCCACCTTAGAACCGTGAAAAAATAAATTTGTTTTATTTACTCCACAGCCTGTGATATTTTGTTATGGCAGCCCTAGAAAATTTACATACATAGTAATCAATAATTTATTATAGGAGCATCTGGGTGGTGCAGTGAGTTAAGTGTCTGCCTTCAGCTCAGGTCAGAATCTCAGGGTCCTGGGATCGAGTCGTACATCTGGGTCCGTGCTCAGTGGGGAGTCTGCTTCTCCCATTCCCTCTCCCTCTGTTCTCTCTCTCTCTCTCAAACAAATAAATAAAATCTTTAAAAAAAGAATTTATTTTATGTCTATATTCAGAGATTAATATTTGAGTTTACAAAAAAAGAATAATTATCAGGGGTCATTTAGTTGCTAATCTGTGGAAGCAATCCAATATGTAAAAATAGAATAATTGCTGTTAAATGATATTACAGCCAGTAGATGTAATTTTATATAGCTATTACTAAAATAAGTTTAGATGAATAATCATAAAATACTTATGACCTTCTGTGCTACTTGGTTCTAAAATCTCCATTTGGAAAATCAGATATGCATGCAATCGCAAATAAGCGGAAAGTCTGCATTTATTGTGGTTTTGATATGTCATGTTATCAACTCTACCTTAAACTCTATATGAAGCTCACAAAGTTGTGTTTTTTTTTTTCTCCTGTCATTTTTATATTAAAGTCTTGTAAAAAGCCTGTCAGTAACTGCCTAGGCAAAGGCAAGAAGGCAGGCTGTGTCATATGTCAGGGGTGCAGGGGATAAGTATACTGAGCAGCAAGCAGAATTGGGGAACATTGCTTTGAGTCTATAGAAAAGATACAGATGTGTGCTGGCTACTCCAAGCCTATCAAACAAGGCAAGAAGCAATATATTTTCTATTTTGAAGATACAAGTCATGGATGTGGGAAAAAAAGTGTATAGAAGTACTATATTTTCCTAACACATTTGCATAAATGGCACCAATTACTGACCTAAAGAAAATCTGGTCTTTAATATTTCCAACAGAGCCAGGTATGATTGAAGCAGCTTGATAGTGAAGATTATTTTGTATTTTGTATACGATTAATCAGCTCAATCTCGGTACTTGTTGTATTTCCAAATATCAAGTCTGTTTCATGGTTCTAATATAGCCAATGGAGGGTTGAGAAATGATAACCTTGCAAACAAAGGGGATTCAAAGGTAAAACTGGGAATTATATTATAGTCTCTATAACTGAAAAGAAAATTCTTAAAAAGTGGAAGAACCATCCTTAACTTTGTTAAATAGATTAGAGTGTCCAAAGGAATAATCTACTAAATCCCAATCCCAATCCCGTAGTTTGTCCATTTCTGAAAGGAAAATGAGAGCATGGTCCAATTGGATAATTTGAGAAGAGTTTATAAAAAGAGGCTATTTTCAAAGATATGAGAAGAGTTAGGCAAACCAAAAAGGGTACTCTACCACTGAACTCGTAAGAGGTAGAATGAATAGTCTTTCACCACTCCATGGTGGGAATGACCAAAAGAAAATGAGAGTAAATTAGAACTGGATGGACAGGGTCATATATAAAATATGTCCTTGGCTGGCTGTGAGATCCATGATAATGCATCCAGTAGGAAACCAAAGAGCTAATTTCCCTGACCTCATGCTTCTCTCTCCCTTAAATCTCTTATTGGAAATGACCTCAAGTAAACCAAACTAGATGTAAGAAGAATGAAGGTTAATTTTATGTGTGAACTGGGCTATGCTATATATAGTGTCTTGATCAAATACCAAGTATACCAAATATAGATGTTTGGTCAAATATTGGTCTAGATGTTGCTGTGGAGATATTTCACAGAAATAATTAACATTCGAGGTTCCAGGGTGGCTCAGTCAGTTGAGCGTCCAGCTATTGGTTTCAACTCAAGTCATGATTTTGGGGTCCTGGGATTGAACCCCACTTTGGGCTCTGCGCTCAGCGAGGAGTCTGCTTGATTCTCTCTCCCCTCTCCCTCTGCCCCTTCCCCGCTTGCACATGCACATGTGTGCTCATTCTCTCTGACATAAATAAATAAAAAAAAAGAAGTGATTAACATCCAAATCAGTAGACTTTGAGTAAAATAGATTATCCTCCATAAAGTCGGTAGACTCCATCCAATCAGTCAAAGACCTTTAAAGTAAAGACTGAGGGCCCCCCAGGAAGAAGTAATGCTACCTCCAGACCTCCGGACTACCTTCAACTCAAGACTGCAACATTCTTGCCAGAATTTCTAGCCTACTGGTTAGCCATGCATATTTTTAACTTGCCACCCCCCAATTTCTTAAAATCTCTCTCTCTATGTCTATGTCTATGTCTATCTCTATCCCTCGGTGTGCCAACCAACCAAATTCTTACATGCAGGATTTGTGTACATGTCTTTGCAGGCAGTATATCAAATTGACTGTAGTGGAAACAGTTTGAAATCTTTCAGGCAATACTAAAAGAATAATCAAAATTTTTGAAACTTACTTGGCTGACACTAAGTAAACCCTGGGCTCAGATGAAGCTGCCTTTCTGTTGTGCTAATGTAAGTGTTACAAGTCAAACCTCATTATTTTATAGTAATGATACAGCGGCAGCAGCAGCACCTGGGAACTTGTTAGAAATGCAAATTCTTTGGCACCACCCCAGATGTAAGAATCAGCAACTCCGGTGTTAGGGACTTAGGAACTTGCGTTTTAGCAAGTCCTCTGTGTAATTATAATGTGTACGCAAGTTCGAAAATCACGGTTAATTAGTAAAATTGGAAAGCAGATATATTTTAACATAGTGCTAGCTTCTGTTTATCATTATTTTATTTACTTTGTGGTCATAATAAGAAATAAAAATTTTCGTGCCATTTAAGTATAGTTTATCAGTGATGTATACTTTTAATAAATGATGAGCAATAAACTAAAATTGAGGCAACTAGCCCACTTTTGTTCCAAGCCTGTCACTGGAGATGTCACAAAAGCCATGGGGAAGTATAAGAATATGACACATTAATAATAATTTTTAAAATGAGGGTCACTCTTGGCAAGAAAAAAGGCAACTCTGGCTTGTTCTGTGAAGGAAATGATAATAGAGTGTGGAGGAAATCCAGGTGTCAAAATTGGAAATAAACATATCTCTAGAACATGAGTGTCTGATTAGAAATTCCTGCTCAGGACCTGCCAGACGTGGTGAAAAAAATATTTTTAAAAAGAAAACCAGCACATAAGCTCAGGATAGATCAAGGCAGGATGTGGTACATAGCCAAGGGAGGTGGCCAGTCCCAAACTGTGGCACTGAGACCTGCTTTAGGACACATACCAAGTTAAATTCACCAGAAGGGCATGAGGGACCTGGACATCCGCCACTCTCCTCAGGTATATATTAACTGCCAAAGTGGCTGATCTCATCAAGGGAAATGAACTAATGGAAAAATAATTAGATAATTGAGGAGTACAACCACTGTTACAATGAGAGTGACAAGCCAAATAGACTTATAATAGATGAAAGAAAGCTATTGAGGACATGAAGTTAATACTTGCAATTATGAAGATTCACATGGAACCACCAAGTATAAAAAATGTAATATTTTAAATTTAAAAAAATTGGACAGAACCAACAATAAATTATTGAGCTAGGAGAAATGATGTAGAAACACTTTTCTTAACAGAAAATGATACAGATGTAGAAAATATGAAGTCAAATTTAAGATACATGGAAGACAGAAATAAAAAATGCCAATATCTATATGGTAAAGACCTAGTTTTTAAGTTTGGGATTGAAATTTCTATTCTTAAGATGACAGAGCAGTTTACATTGAACTAAGATTATAGACTTGCAATTATGAAAGCTGAATTTTAAAAAGTGATATTTAAAGCCATTAGAGAGTAACAATACCCTGGAGAAATAAAAGTCCATCTCAGGCAGCCTAAATCACCAGAATGCCAAACACCAAACACGTGAATGATGGCATCCGAAATTACCAGTCTCAAACTGACCTAACTAGAGGTGCCTATCTCAGACATGATGACTGTAGTGAACACTGCTGTATGGTATGTTTGAAAGTTGCTAAGAAAATAAATTCTAAAAGTTCTCATCTCAAGGATAAAAAAAATATATATATTTGTTTTTTTGTGTTTGGTTGGTTGGTTAATCCATGAGGTGATGGACGTTAACAACATTTATTGTGGAAATCATTTTGCAGTGTATATAAGTCAAGCTATTATGCTATACAGCTTAAACATGCACTGCTGTATGTCAATTACATCTCAATAAAACTGAAAGAAAAAAATAAATTTTGGTGTGATGCAAGAAGAGTGCCTATTCTGGAAGAAGTTTCACCGAATCCAACATCATTAGTATTCCAGAAATCATACCTCCTTGGTGCTCAATATGTTTATAGAAAAGGAGCCTAGTAATATCTATGCAAACATGTAATAATGGAAATTTTTTGACTGAGAAGGTGGTATTATTAAAAATGCTTAAAGAGAGAGTTGCCAGGACAATTCAGTTCAATCACAAGGTGAAACAGAAAAAGCAAATATATATATTTATATATATGAAATTATATATATATATATATGAGATTAAACCCAAATAATACTGTTATAAATCACAGTTTTATGGTGATTTGTTATGCAGTAAACATTGATATAAAAGGAAAATCACATATAGCCATATTCAAAGTGAATATACCATTTTACATTTTTTTCTAATATTGTACAAAAGTCCCAGTGCCAACTCATCCTTGCCAATGATTAGTATAGTCATTTTTTTAAAAACTGTAGTCATTCTAATAAATGTATAGTGGTATGTCCTTGTGGCTTGACTTTATGTCTCTAATGACTAAGGATATTGAAGATCTTTTCATGTTTTTGATTGCCATCACTATATCTTTTCTGGTTAAGTGTCTGTTTAAATATTTTTTGCCTATTTTTTATTTTATTTATTTATTTATTTTTAAGATTTTATTTATTTATTTGACAGAGAGAGACACAGCGAGTGAGAGAGAACACAAGCAGGGGGAGTGGGGGAGGGAGAAGCAGGCTTCCCACTGAGCAGGGAGCCCAATGCGGGCTCATCCCAGGACGCTGGGATCCTGACCTGAGCCGAAGGCAGACACTTAAAGACTGAGCCACCCAGGCACGCCATATTTTTGCTTATTTTTTAATTGAGTTGTTTTCTTGCTACTGAGTTTTGAGAGTTCTTTATATACTGTTCATGAGACATATGATTTGCAAATATTTCATCCAATCTGTGGTTTGTTTTTTCATTTTCTTAACAGTTTAACTTGAAGAACAGATGATTTTAATTTGATGAAGTCCGATTTATTTTTTTAAAGATTTTATTTATTTCTTAGAGAGAGTGTGCAGGAGTGGGATCTGGGGAGGGATAGAAGGAGAGGGAGAAGCAGACTCCCCACGGAACAGGGAGCCCTACGTGGGGCTCAATCCCAGGACCCTGCGATCATGACCTGAGCCAAAGGCAGATGCTTAACTGACTGAGTCACCCAGGCACCCCGGAATCCAATTTATTAATGTCATTTCATAGATTGTACTTTTGTGGCTCTATTTAAGAAATTTTAGCCCAACCCAAGATCACAGAGTTTTTGTCCTACTCAGGGCCTGGACTAGAGTGAGGTAAGTCACTTAAATCACACAGAGTAGACTCAGAGTTATGTTCACTGTTCTTCTGCCCTGGACCCTGCCCATCAACATTGCAGATTCATTTCTATGAGGGCAAAGATTTTTGTCTGCTTTACTCTTTCTTGATTTCCTAGTGATTATAACAGTCCCTATCTAATACTAGGAACTCAGTAAGTATTAGTTAAATAAAATAAAATAAAGAACAGTGTTTTAATTTTAGAGAGCCCATGACATGTAAACATAGGTAACAAAAAATTTATTTTCTCCCACATATGGGGTTTTCACCATTGTGAAGACAGTCCTTGATAGATATATCGATCCTAGAAAGAAATACATGTTTATTCATAATGATTACGGGATGAAGGAGTCAAAATGATTTCAGTTTTTTTCTTTATATTATTCTATTTGCAATTTTTGAGATAACCATCCATTATTTTCTTTGATGGAAAGGAGAAAAACAGTGGAGGTTTGTGAGTTGGATTCTATTGCACGATATGCCAAGAAGCACACTCCCACATCCTTTTAAATGCTGAATATAACTTTTTATATTCCTAGAAGTGCCAGGTTCATTTAATGCCTACTGTATATTAGAACTAGATCAAGAGAAAAAGAACAATGGTCCATTATTCACTTTCAATAAGGAAAGTCACATATTCTCTCATATTTAAAGAGCCATAACTGAATGCCATAAATGAATCTCTAAATATTTAACTAGGAAGGGCAAAATTATCTGTGCTCAGATCAAGAGAGTTGTCTCCAAAAAATCACACCAGGTTTCAAAAATCCTTTCTGTAAAAGAGAAAAATCCCTACACTCTAAAAAGCATATTGCCTTAGGAGATGCTATTATTTTACCTAGATGTACTCTAAAATACTTTATGTGCATTAGGGCTTCAATAAAGAGAGTGGTTTCCTTCTTTTTGTGGTTCTCTTTCTCCTAATACATCCACCAATAAAATATACCTCCCATGTAATGGACTGGGGGGTGTGTGGTTACTCAGTCCGCTATCAGTTTTTTTCAACTTTATTTAGGAATGACACACCATTAACTGTAATTCCCCTAAAACTTCCATTTGGTTTATTTGTTGCTGTTATTATTATAGTTTTTTCTGTTTATTTTAATTTCTTTCTTTATTGCCTTTTTTAAAAAAAATAACATTATAGTATCTAGGGGTGCCTGGGTGACTCAGTTAAGTGTCTGACTCTTGATTTCAGCTCTGGTCATGGTCTTAGGCTTGTGGGATCAAGCCCTGTGTCGGGCTCCATGCTTGGCCTGCTTGCACTCTGCACTCTCTCTGTCTCAAAACAAAAAAGAGAAACAAACCAAAATGAACAAACAAAAATCCCCCCCCAAAACCCCATTATATCTAAGTCTTGAATTCCATTTTGAGAATTTTAAATGATTGGGGGACACCTGGGTGGCTCAGTTGGTCAAGCCGGTTAAGCATCTACCTTCAGCTTAGGTCACGATCCCAGGATCCTGGGATCAAACCCATGGCAGGTTCCCTGCTCAGTGGAGAGTCTGCTTCTCCCTCTCCCTCTGGCCCTCCCCCTGTTCATGCTCTCTCTCGCTCTCTTGCTCTTGCTAGGTAAATAAATAAAATATTTTGAAAAAATGTGAGTGCTCAACTTTTGTCAAATAGGAAGGAATGTGTGTGGTTGCATGTACACATACAATTGGAGAGCAGAGTCTATGATTTTAAGTTATTTTACTTATTTTCTTTAGGATTCTAAAACTGGTCAGTTATTATGGCTTACTAATTTTATTATAGAATACATTACTCTTTTTATAATTGATGTATTATTAACACATAATGTTACATTAGTTTCAGGTGTACAACATACTGATTCAACAATTCTTTGCATTAAGAAATGCTCGCGATAAGTGTAGTTACCTAGGATACATTACTCTTGATTGCTTTTATTAAGAAATAATAGCATATCTTTGGTGTCTATTATTATTTTATAGTACATGTAGCCTGAAAAGTCTCTGGAGTACTTATATTATTTTGTATCATTAAGCTAACAATTCTAATTTATAATGCATATATTACTCAAATAAGTTATCTTTTGATTAAAAACTAACTCTTTTATCTGGACTTTTTAAGGTTCTATGTAAATGGAGTTACTAATAAAGCATTAATTATGTTTTTTGGACAAACTTGTGGCCAAAGGCTTAGGGAGTTTAAGTTTACTAATAAGGAGTACTGTTAGTTTTCTACCTAAAGAAAATTTGAAAATATATCTACTATTACCTTTGCTTAATTTATTCCCAGTGGTTGGTGCCTGTATGACAAATAAAGCCTTTATAAAATCTCTGTTTGGGAGAATGGTGGTTTGTTTATTCAGAACAAATTTCCAGCGTTTTAAAAACAATGAAAAATTCTGTAATTATTATTTTTTTTCTAATTTGTTAGGAGTGTTAAAGAGCTTGAGGAGAAAGCAGATAATTACCACTTAAATCTGGGAGAATGTCAAAATCTAGAGAGAAAAGAAAAAAATCTCCCAAATAACTTTTACACTGAGGGAGTTTTAAGGTCAAAGCGAATTGAAGCTTTAAGCCAGTGGCTTTAAGGGGAAAGGAGATGAAAGCCCAGGTTCTAGGTGGGTTATAGGAAACCCATTTCTAATAAATGGCCTTAAGTGTCACAAAATTAGAATGAAAATTAAAGAAAAAAACCCTCTTCTTTCCTATGATAACCCCCATTTCCAAGAGACTACAAGAGTGGAGTAGTCAAAAAGAACAGGAAAAAAAAAGTCCCTGAGAAATCATGGCTATAGGACATCTGTTTCATGGATTTTTTTTTTTTTTTCTTTTTTTGGTAGCTAGGACTTTCAGTCCCACAATGAATTGTCATTTATTGAACTGTCATTTATGATGGTCTATGACTTCCACAGACTTTGATACCTTGCAGAAACCAAAAGGTAATCTTCTCTGAAAGAAATGATCTTCCAGTGAGTTGGTAAAAATAATTACTAACCTACAATTCTAAGATTGGTAATAATGTATTCCACAAACAAGAATGCAATAAAAACATATTTCTAAAACACACACACACACAAACACACACACACACAAAAGTTAACTATAGTAAAGCCTCAGTAAGTTAAATTCCAAAAGGTATAACTCAGGCAGATGGAGAATGATTACCAATGGATTAGAAAATGAATATAAAGCCAAAGTGTGATAAAAATATGGGTAAATAATAGTAATGCCTTCCGAGGTTTTATTTAAAATAAGAAAATTAAAAGTCATGGAAAATAACATGTAAGTAATTTGTAAAGTGTGTAAATAACAGGATTTTTATTATTTTTAATATTTTTTAAAAAGATTTTATTTATTTATTTGACATGGAGAGAGTGAGCGAGAGAGAGAGGGAGAGAGAGCAAGCACAAGCAGGGAGAACAGCAGGCAGGGGAGAAGCAGACTCCCCTCTGAGCAGGGAGCCAGACGTGGGGCTCCATCCCAGGACTCTGGGATCATGACCTGAGACGAAAGCAGCTGCCTAACCAACTGAGCCACCCAGGCACCCCAGTAACAGGATTTTTAATGTTATTGATGAGAAAGGGGATTTTTAAAATTAAAATTTTATGTTGATAAAATAAAAATATGTCTTTTATTTTTAAGGGTAACAAATGGAACAAATATAAAATTTTCACATTAGTGAAAGGACCGTAAAAGTAATGATAAAAAATAATCCAGTTGGAAAACTCAAGAGATAAAAATCACAGATAAAATAAGGAAAATATAATGCATAAATGAAGTAGTAGATTTAGCTGCAACATGTTAGTAATTACATTA
The DNA here is from genome assembly GCA_028534135.1 of Potos flavus. NCBI lineage: Eukaryota > Metazoa > Chordata > Mammalia > Carnivora > Procyonidae > Potos > Potos flavus. The sequence continues at coordinate 39,841,217 of CM052885.1, forward strand.
GTTTTATATGGACCAAATGCTCCATTAGGAAAAAAAGTAGAATTTTAGAATAGACTTATTTTTAAAAATTCAGACTATTTATGAAGATGAATCATGCAATTAAGCAAAGGAATAAAGAAAGGGTGAAATAAATGGCTCTAAAAAGGGACGCCTGGGTGGCTCAGTCAGTTAAGACTCTGGCTTTTGCTTGGGTCATGATCCCAGGGTCTTGGGATAGAGTACTGCTTAGAGCTTCTTGCTCAACAGGGAGCCTGCTTCTCCCTTTGCCTGCTGCTCCCCCTGATTGTGCTCTCTCTCTGTCTCTCTGACAAATAAATAAATAAAATCTTTTAAAAAATGGCTGTAAAAATATAAAGCATACAAATGGGAACCAAATAGAGCTGATATATCTAAATAGTATCATGGGAAAAATATTTATGAAGCATTATTAGGGATTAAGTAAATTTATTCCATAATGATCAAATATTGCTTCACCAGAAAAATATATGAATTGAAAAAATAAATCATAATGTGGCTGACAGTAATGGCAATGTATATATTTGATTGCAATTTTTGACACACAGATTTGTGAAAAAATACCATTATCATGACAGCTTACAGATAAATATAAAAACAGCTAAATAGAATAATAAGGAAAACATTTGGATAAAACTATATTACAGGTAAATTCAATTAGTAAAAAAAATATTTGGAAAGGTTTTAAATTCTCTGGATCAAAGAAACGCAAATTAAATTCAAACCTCCATCAGAGGCAAAATTTTAGGTCTGGAAATATGAAGTGATACTGCAGATATATAGAAATTCCAGGGCACTTTCACATTCTGCCTTTGGGAAGATGCACTGGTAATAGCACTTCCGAAAATATTTAGACATTATCTGCTAAAGTTGAAGATAGTCACAGCCAGTGAACAAGCAGTTTTATTTCTAGATCAGATGTCGTTAAACTTTTATGAGTGTGTACCCTGTAGAAATCTATAATGCCTATCAACCACTTGTCAGAATAAAATCTTAAATGAGTCATTTAAAATATGCAAAGTTTCAATGAAACAATAATCAAAATATTAACAGAAAAAATAATATGCACAGAGGAATGTCATAGAGTGAATTCATCCATCTAAATTATTTAGCATTTTTTTAGAATTAATTTAACTTCATATTTACTGCATAACATTAGATGCCAGAAAACAACAACAACACTTGTAAAGAGTTTTGTATGGTACAAACAACAAGAAATATCAATTTTTTTGAGGAAGCTCTTATGGGGGATGCCTGGATACAGATTGGAAATGTTCAGTATGACTACGCCTTTTATTCATTTTTTACAAATATTTATTATGAAGGAGTTACATGCCAGACTTACCTCCAGGAGTCAAGAATCTGCTCTTGTTTACCATATATTCTAATTGTGAGACCATAATATCAAGCAGTAATTAATGCCAAGAAAAATGTAAGACTGGCTAAGGGGATTTGTAAGATGTGAAAAACTGAATCATAAGGGGTAAGAATATCTGTGGAAAGAACACCACCATTTCATAGGAAGTCTATCACATGTTTACAATTTTGTGCAGTTCTGAGACATTAACATAAAGCCAAGGAACAATAGTAATAAGTTATCCTAGTGAAAGCAGGATAGAAGAAAAAGAGTCCTACTAAAAATCATAGAAATTAATGCATAGAAACTCAGTATTTAAAAGTGTTTATTAATAGAGTATCTAATTAAAGAAAAAAAAAGGATTTAATATCAGGATCCCTGAATCAAGATGGCATCCTGCCAGAGGCCATGACCAGGGACAGGACAATAAACACTGACAAGAGGATTGACAAGACAGTAATAGGTGAAATATGTATATGCTCTTATTGTATAATGTAGATTTCAGCACTCCACAAATCCCATTGTTAATTCCATAAACTTGATTTTCTAATCCCTCCAACTGCCTTACAAGAAGATGTCTGGATAGACTGGGAATGCTCTCACATATGAGATAAAACTTGTATTCCTAGAACAGGGAAATGAGCTAATGCCCATTCAGAAAGGAGATTTATACTAAGTTATTTTAAATATAAATTAAATTGATAATTTCTTCCTACATGTAGCATTTGGAAAGTGTATGATACATGCTATTGAGTTTATTCTTTCCTTCCCTGTGAACAACAAACTGATTTTGAAGTAAAATTTATGGGCAATGAGTTCAACACTTCCACTTAATATCAGTGTTATATGGGAAACTGATCTAATACCTTTGAACCCTTCTTTATTCCTTTTTTAAAAAGTTGATAATTATACTCCCTGACACATTTTTTTTTAAGTTACTCTGAGATCCTGTATTGTATAATGCTCCCAATGTTGTTTGGCACATGGTATATATTATATGTTGTTAAATAGTAATAGCCATTCCAAAAACTTATGCCAAGTAACTGTTTCCTATAAAGATAAGTTTGTACTATAAAGTAAAGTAATGGGGTGCCTGAGTGGCTCAGTTGGTTGAGTGACCCACTCTTGATTTCAGCTCAGGTCATGATCTCAGGGTTGTGCGATTGAGCTGCTCGTTGGGCTCCGTGCTGGGAGGTGGAGCCTGCTTAGGATTCACTCTTTCCCTCTGCCCCTCCCTGCTCTCTCTCTTTCAAAACAAAAATAAATAAATAAAGTAAAGCAGATAGTTGTTTTTTTTTTTTTTCTTTTTTGCTAATTTGATGCTAAATAAAATAGCATTAATTTAGGCTATAGACTGGAGTTTCCCAACCTTGACTTGACACTACTGATATTTGGTTTAATCATTCCTTGTTGGAGAGGGAGTGGTCCTGTACATCGTAGATTTAGCAGCATCTCTGACCTCTACTTACTGCCAGTAGCAAACCCCCCCCCCC
>CM052885.1:39844581-39873166 GCA_028534135.1 Potos flavus
TAGAAGAAAGAGTAAAATAAAAACCTCCTTGAATTGCACATGGAGATAATGTTTTGTCATTAGTATCTCAAACCTATGTTGCCCAAGGACGTACAGTTAAAAAATAAGTGACACGAAAGTAATCAAATACCTAGCTAGCTAACTTAGTAGGATGTAGGCTCCTTCAAGCTGAACAGACCCACAGTAAAAGGTTTACCAGTATGCCAGTGCAAAAGTAACATTTAACTAGTGTATCTGCAGAAAATATACAAAGAATTCCCTTCCTAGAGAGAAGAAAGAAGATATGTTTTATTTAATCTATCTGATCCCTAAAGTCTTTAAGGATATCGTAATAGTTATTTTTTTAACTTAAAGCTTTATCATAAATGAATTATATTTTTAAAATGTAAAATTATACTAGAGAGTGTTATATATCTTTTTTAAATCTATTAACTCAAAATAATTAGTAAAAATATAAATTATTTACTTCTATATCTAGAAACAAAAAGTATTGTAAAGAAACTTTGATACATCTTTAAAAATCTCTTTAAATGTGTAACTGAGCTGTGAAAAAAGAAAGAGAAACTCACAAATACCAAAAATGTGATTTGGAAAAATAGAAATCACAAAGGAGGCTTTGCTTATTTTTAAATTTAAATTCAATTTAATTAACATATAGTGTATTATTAGTTTCAGAGGTAATTTAGTGTTTCATCAGTCGCATATAACACTCAGTGCTCATTCCATGAAGTTCCCTCCTTAATGGCCACCACTCAGTTACCCCATTCCCCCACTCACCTCCCCTCCAGCAACCCTCAGTTTGTTTCTTATAATTAGGAGCCTCTTATGGTTTGTTTCCCTCTCTGTTTTCATCCTATTTTTCCTACTCTTCCCCTATATTCATCTGTTTTGTTTCTTAAATCTCACATATGAGTAAAATCATATGATATTTGTCTTTCTCTGACTGACTTATTTCACTTAACATAATGCCCTCTAGTTCCACCCACGTCATGGCAAATGGCAAGATTTCATTCTTTTGATGGTTGCATAATATTCCATTGTGTGTGTGTGTGTGTGTGTGTGTGTGTGTGTGTGTGTGTGTGTATATATCTCACATCTTCTTTATCCATTCATCTGTCGGTGGACATCTGGGCTCTTTGGCTATAGGGATACTAGTTTGGCTATTATGGATATTACTACTATAAACACTGGTGTGCATGTGCCCCTCTGAATCATCTATTTATATCCTTTGGATAAATATCTTGTAGTGCAATTGCTGGGTTGAAGGGTAACTCTATTTTTAACTTTTTGAGGAACTTCCATCAAGTCTTCCAGAGTAACTGCGTCAGTTTGCATTCCTACCAACAGTGTAAGAAGGTTCCCCTTTCTCTACATCCTTACCAACATCTGTTGTTTCCTGAGTTGTTCATTTTAGCCATTTTGATTGGTGTGAGTTGGTACCTCATTGTGGTTTTGATTTTTATTTCCCTGATGCTGAGTGATGTTGAGCATTTTTTCATGTGTCTGTTGACAATTTGGAAGTTTTCTTTGGAGAAATATCTGTTCATGTCTTTTGCTCATTTCTTTCTTTTTTTTTTTTTTTTTAAGATTTTATTTATTTATTTGAGAGAGAGAGAGATCACAAGTAGGCAGAGAGGCAGGCAGAGAGAGAGGGGGAAGCAGGCTCCCCGCTGAACAGAGAGCCCGATGTGGGGCTCGATCCCAGGACCCTGGGATCATGACCTGAGCCGAAGGCAGAGGCTTTAACCCACTGAGCCACCCAGGCGCCCCCTTTTGCTCATTTCTTGACTGGATTATTTGTTCTTTGGGTGTTGAATTTGATAAGTTCTTTATAGATTTTGGATACTAGCCCTTTATCTGATAAGATATTTGCAAATATCTTGTCCCATTCGTTGGTTGTCTTTTGGTTTTGTTGACTGTTTCCTTTACTCTGCAAAAGCTTTTTATCTTGATGAGGTCCCAATAGTTCATTTTTGCCTGTTTCCTTTGCCTTTGGAGATGGGCCTAGCAGGAATTTGCTGCATCCGAGGTCAACGAGGTTGCTGCCTGTATTCTCCTCTAGGATTTTGATGGATTCCTGTGTCACATTTAGGTCTTTCATCCATTTTGAGTTTATTTTAGTGTATATTGTAAGAAAGTGATCCACTTTCATTCTTTTGCATGTGGCTGTCAATTTTCTCAACACCATTTGTTAAAGAGACTGTCATTTTTCCATTGGATATTCTTTTCTGCTTTGTCAAAGATTAGTTGTCCATAGAGTTGAGGGTCCATTTCTGGGTTTTCTCTTCTGTTCCATTGATCTATTAGTTTGTTTTGATGGCTTTGCCTATATTTCATATATTTTAAATATTGTACTCACTAAAATAATTTTCTAGTTTGTAATTTAATATATGTTTTATAATAAAAATGCCTCTATTACATATTAATTGATCATACAGATAATGTTTCCATTGAAAAATTAGGATAGTCTGTAAGAGCAGAATGAAAATAGAAAACTTGCCCATCTTTCATTCACAATTCATACTCTAATATATCCATCAACATATCCATCAAGAATTAACATAATTTTATCACATATAAGATTTTATTCATTATTTCACTTAAAAAATCTCATGTACCTCTTGCATTTTATTTTTTCTCACTTAATAACACGTAGTAGAAATTCTCACAAATCAACCTCATAGAGCTAACTCATGTATTTTATCAATTGCACAATGTCCCATATATAGAAACAACATAATTCTCTCATTTCCTATTGATGGGAATCCATTTTGTTGTTAAAATTGGCTACTAAGAAAAGGCCGTTGTATGCATATCCAGAATGGATGAAAAAGTCCATAATTTAAAACATATATTTCAAAACTGAGTTTAAAAAGAATGAAGTAGTAACTTGGAAGAAAAAAAAAGGAGTAAAGAAGTAATATGTTAATTTACACTTTTTCATTTATTCTCTCCAAAAATGGGTGTCATCTCTCTTTGAATTTTTTCAAATGTCTTAGATAGAAATTTCTAATTTTTATAATGGAATTTTAGCTTTTTTTTATATTGGAAGTATTTTCTGGTCATGAAATCTTGTGATCAGTGTAATGCATTTTTTTGTGTAATGCATTTTGAATATATAGTTTTGCTATCTATTTTTAACAATATATCATCCTCATCAGCATATACAACCTATACACTTTCTGCTGCCGAATTTTATTGAATATTTGAGGCTAAAAGAAAATAATCTTTATTGACATTCTTGATGTCACAAAATATGTTTTTTGAAGCATAAATTTCAGCATGTATCTATATAATCTCTTCATCTATGTATTTAAAGCGTAACACAGAGAAAGGTGCCAAATTTTAAGTGTATAATTCAAAGAATTATCCAAAGTATGTAAATATCAATAAAACATCATCCAGGTCTAGAACTAGCCAGAATAAAAAATCTCCAGATGTTCTTGCTGGATCACTCTGCCTTCCACCCTCATGAAGGGTAAACACTGATTTGATCTCCAACACAGCAATTGGCTGCTGTCATTGTACTTCTTAACTTTGTATTCACAGAATCACAGAGGGTTATCTCTAGACTCTTTCACTCAAAATTATATTATTGTGAGATTCATGTATGTGTTATGTGTAGTTTCAATTCATTTATTTCAAAGTAGCACATTGTCCCATTGTATGAATATGTTCAATTTTTTTTTTTTTTCCAATTTTACTGTAGGTGAATTTTGAGTGTTTGGCTTTTTGTTTTGTTTTTATTTTTTTGTATTTGTTTATCATTGTGGTTTAGAGCTATTATGAATGATACTGCCATCATCAGTTTGTTACTATCTCTTGGTACACATATGAATGAAGTTCTCTTGAGTTTATTCTTGGGAGAGTAATTACAAAATAATAAAATATGTATCTTTTCAACATTAATAAGTAATGTAAAATTTTTTTCAAAATGGTGTTCCAGTTTACATTCTCATGAGCAGTTTATGTGAACACCTATTTCTTTACTTTCTTGCTAACCCTAAAAGATATTATGTATCCTTCTTAGCACTCCAGAGATATGTGTTGTAGTTCATTTCGTTATACATTGCATTTACTGATTTTTATTAATAATGAGGGATTTTTCATATGATTATTGACCTTTGGAAATTCTCTTGTGTAAAATACTTGCTCAAGTCTCTTGTTCAGTTTTGTGTGTGTGTGTTGTCTTTTTTATTGAGTACAAACGCACTCAATATATGAAAACACCCATATGTACTCCCTTACATGAGGGACAGGTCCTTTGTTGTTTGTCTTTTGTAAATATTATTTCTTCTTTCACTATGTGGCTTGATTTTATTCTTTTAAAGTTATGTTTTGAAGAACAAAATTCTTAATTTTATAATAATCCAATTTAGTAATTATTTTTCTTTATGGTCAGTGATTCTTGTATCCTGTTTAAGGAATCATTACCAACACTGAGGTAATAAAGGTGTTCTCTTCTGTAACTTTATTACAAGTATTATTACTTTGCTCTTCAGATTTAAATACACAATTCACCAGGGATCATATTTTGTTTAACTTTCATCCCTTTTAAATAGTGGATTGCACCTATGTTTTCTCTATGCTGCACAGGAAAATTGTTCTTTAGGAACCACATCGAACCCTCCCTTAGTCAAGTATTATCTTTTTTTCTTTTTTAAGATTTTATTTAGGGGCGCCTGGGTGGCTCAGTGGGTTAAAAGCCTCTGCCTTCGGCTCAGGTCATGATCTTGGGGGCCTGAGATCGAGCCCCACATCGGGCTCTCTGCTCTGCAGGGAGCCTGCTTACCCCTCTCTCTCTGCCTGCCTCTCTGCCTACCTGTGATCTCTCTCTCTCTGTGTCAAATAAATAAATTAAAAAAAAAGAGAGATTTTATTTATTTATTTGACAGAGAAAGAGAGAGCACAAGTAGGGGAAGTGGCAATCAGAGGGAGAAGAAGGCTCCCCACTGATCAGGGAGCCCAACACAGGGCTCGATCCCAGGACCCTGGGATCATGACCTGAGCTGAAGGCAGATGCTTAACAACTGAACCACCCAGGCGCCCTAGTCAAGTATTATCTAAATCATATATTCAAGTCCTTCCCTAGCTTCTAGAAAATTTCTGTAACCTCAACTTTTGGTTTTCTCAAATTAAAAAGAGCAAACTAGGTAGTAGATGAGAAGGAATAAAATGGAAAAATGTGTGTGTTTGTGTGTGTGTGTGTATGTGTGTGTGTATGTATGTGATGATTATGCTTTTGTAGTTTAACCAGTCAAAATTATTCCCTTGGAAATCATTTATTTTGGTAATCTTAAAATTATATGATTTGAAGTAGTCTTCAATTACTTTATCCTCTATAATCTGTAGTACAGGTCACAAAATGAATACGAGTAGGCCGGCACTGCTTCATGAACAGTTTACAAAACAGAAACAAAAAAAGATAGGGCTCTCGTATAAGTAGGGGGGAAAACCTACTGCTTGCTTATTTAATGGGTGGAACCAAAAGTTTTGTCGGTAGTAAAAATAATCTTTGTAGAATTACTCAGCCATTTGGAATGCTATAAAGGAGCTGTTGTCAATAAAAGCTGTGATTATTACTATGGTTTCATTCCATTTCTGTGGTAATTAGTTATTATCATTTATTTATTACGTTATTTTATGGTTATTGCTCGCAATTTCAGACTTTAAACACTGAATGCATAAACAGTGCTAATTTAATTACAGTATTAGAATTTTTAATACTGCATGCAGTGTTAAGATTATTAATAAGTATATTTCAAATGATTATTCTAATAACGATTTGCATTTTTGTCTGATTTCTTGTTCATCATAATTTGTAACAAATTGATGTTTGTAGTCTTGAAAATTGTCATGCAGAAATGAGTATCATTCCCATGGAGCTGAATTTAGGAACTAAACTTTATGATGTTTATAGTTAAATAAGAAGATAACATTGATAAAGGAGGGGAATCTTATATTTTTAATAAATTATATAGCCATTATTTATTTATTTATTTATTTATTTATTTATTTATTTATTTTAAAAGATTTTATTTATTTATTTGACAGAGAGAGAGAGATCACAAGTAGGCAGAGAGGCAGGCAGATAGAGAGGAAAGCAGGCCCCCTGCTGAGCAGAGAGCCCAATGTGGGGCTCAATCCCAGGACCCTGAGATCATGACCTGAGCTGAAGGCAGAGGCTTAACCCACTGAGCCACCAGGCGCCCCACTATAGCCATTATTTAAAGGCATCTTCTAAGAGAGACCTAAAAATTCTTAAAATATCACACGATATAAAATAATATGAAAAACAGATGACATTTTCACATTCCTCCATTTGTTTTCTATTTAATAAGGCATAACATTTCTATTAATTTTAGGATCGTTTTGTTTTAGATTTATCTTGAACTTTGCTGATTCCATTTGACTTTATATTTCTAACACCTTATGTTTATCAAAGCATGAGTGACTTGCATTATTAAAAGGTTAATAGATTTCATGAGTGAGAAAAATAATCCCATTTGATCAAATAGAAATTAGCTGAAAAGAAATATGAAGATGGATGGCATTTAGGGTATTTTGAAGTCTTCTTGCATGCTTTATGGCAAGTAACACATTAAAAGTAAGGTAGGATTAGTGTGTAAATATCCTTTCATTACAACATAGTTGGATTTATCAGGATAAAAAGCGTTTTTATGTGGAATAGATTTGTGAAAAACAAGATGGAAATATTTTGGTAGAGACAAGAATGTATCTGAATTATTTCAGCCAGATTCCCTGGGAAAGACTGAGAAAAATATTTGCATACTGGAAATTTACTAAAGAGTGCTCTCATGAACATCTGTGAGAGAGCAAGGGAAATGAGACTGAGAAAGACAGGACTGATCAGCTTTAACTGATTCCATGAAAAGCTGAAACTCATACTCCTTCAGAACTGTGACCTACTGAGGCACCAGGGAAGTCTTAGAACTGCTGTATAGAATAGTCACTAGAGGTTGGTTCCCTCTGGTGAGAGTGTGAACTTTTGCAAGGTAATTCTCTAAGGCAGTCTCAGGAAGAGACTCCATTCTGAGCCATCAGTAGCAAACAAGCCTGGCAACCGACATAATGATAGCATCAATCGTGAAAGGAAGACCTGGGTGTCACATTATACCATTAACTTCAACATACTGAATAATAGGATAATATATATCTCAAAAAGTTCCCAAAGGTGACATTAGCAAAAAAGGAGGACTAGGAAGTTCCAGGTCTTCCTTCCTCCACAGAGACAGAGTTAATAACAATACCCAGATCAGAATATTTCTGTGAGAACTCTGGAGACTAACTGATTTCTCAGCAGGCACTTTGAAGGCCAGAAGGCAATGAGATGATACAGTCAAAGAGCTTAAAGAGAAAACAAAACTGTCAGTCAAGAATACTGTTTCTGGTGAAACTGTCCTTCAAAAATGAGGAACAACTTGAGGGGCACCTGGATGGCTCAGTCAGTTAAACCTCCAACTCTTGATTTTGGCTCAGGTCTTGAGATCTAGCTCTGTGTTGGCCTCCATGCTCAGCATGGACTCTGCTTGGGAATCTCTCTCTCTCTCTCTGCCCCTGCCCCAAATCACATGCACACGCTCTAAATAAATAAATAAATAAATAAATAAATAAATAAATAAATAAAGATTCATTTATTTCATTTAAAAAAATGAAGAACAAGTTGAGAATTTCTGAGATTAAAAAAAAGCCGAGGAAGTTCATTATCACTAGACCTGCTCCATAAGAAATGTTAAAGGGAATCCTTCAAGTTGAAATGAAAGGATGCTAGATAGCAACACAGAGCAAATGAAGAGCTTCTCCAGTAAAGACAAATGCATGGACAAATATATTAACCTGTAATATTATAATTTTGTGGGATAAAACTTAAATGGCAAAAACATAAAAAATTATAATCTATGTTAATGAGAAAACAATATATAAAGATATAATTAGTCACATAAATAACACAAAGTGAGGAGAATGGAAGTGTAAAGGCATAGAGTTTTTCGTTAGCAATCATTTTTAGATAGTCATAAATTTAAGACATTTCATGTAATTGCAATGGAAATCACAAAGAAATATATATAGAATATACGCAAACAAAAATGAGAAGGGAATCAAAGCTTATCCTGACCAAAAAAAGTGAATGAAACAAAAAAGAAGGCAGTAAGGGACAAAAAGGACAAAAAGCCTACAAGGTATAAATAAATGATCAACAAAATGGCAATAGTAAGCCCTTCTCATCAGTAATTATTTTAAATATAAGTGGATTAAATTCCCCGATAAGAAGACATACAGTAACTGAATGGATAAAAAAACACTATCCAACTATATACTGTCTACAAGAGACTCATTTTAGATCTAGGGAAATAATAGTCTGAAGTTGAAAGGAAAGAAAAAGATAGTTTACCAAACAGAAGCCAAAAAAGATAGTACTTTCATATAAGTAGAGGAAACACCCACTGCTTATTTTATTTAATGGATGGAACCAAAAGTTGACCAAAAGAGAGCAAAGAGATCCATTTTAATATCATACAAAATAGACTTAAGTCAAAACTGTTACAAGAGACAAAATAACATTATATAATGATAAAAGGGTCAATTCACCAAGAGGGTATAAAAATTATCAATATTTATGCATCAGACATCATAGCTCCAAAATATATGGAGCAAACATTGATAGAACTGAAGGGAAAACAGACAGGAATACAATGATAGTAGGAGAATTCGATACCTCAATTCTGATAATGGGTAGAACAACCAGACAGCTGATCAAAAAAAAGAGATAGAGGACTTGAACAACATTACAGAGTAATTGGACCTAACAGACATACACAGAACATTTCAGTGAACATCAGAATGTACATTATTTTCAAATGCACATGGAACATTTTCCAGGATGGAAATGACATGTTAAGACACAGGATAAGTCTAAACAAATCAAGAAGGTGGAGAACATACAAAGTAACTTTTCTGATGATAATGGAATAAAACTAGAAATAAATAGCAGAAAGAAAACCAGAAAATCCACAAATATGTGGAAATTCAACAGCACACTCTTAGACAACTAATATGCCAAAGAAGAATTCTCAAGAGAAATTTAAAAATTACTTCAGACAAATGAAACCTAAACATGGAATGCAGTGAAAGCTGTACAATGAAGGAAGTTTATAGCTTTAAATGGATACATTAAAAAAAGAAAGATCTAAATTCAATAACCTAACTTTACACCTCAAGAAATTAGAAAAAGCATATAAATTAAACCCAAAACTAGCAAAAGAAAGGAAACAATTAGGATTGTAGCAGGGATAAATGAAACAGAAAACTAAAAAAAAAAAAAAAAAAAAATAGACAAATCAACAAAACTAATAGTTTTCATCTCAAAGAGATTATTTATACAAACATGATCATAGGACCACTCTTCACGATACCTAAGAGATGGAAGTAACCCTAATGTCCATCAACAGATGGATGGATAAACAAAATGTGGTACACACATATGGTGGAATATTATTGAGCCTTAAAAAGAAAAGAAATACTGTCATGTGCTACACCATAGATGAACCCAAGGACATTATGGTAGGAGAAATAAGCCAGTCACAAAAGGCAAATACTATATGATATATCTATAGTAGTCAAATTTATAGAAACAGAAAGTAGAATGGTGGTTACCAGGAGCTGAGGAGAAGGAAATGAGAGTTGCTTAATGGTTATAGAGTTTCAGATTTGCAAGATGAAAGTTAGAGAGAGAGACCTGTTTCACAACGTGAATATACCTAACACTACTAAACTGTATACTTGTAAAATTTACCATCTTAACTTTTTTTATCAGTTTTTACCAAAACAATAAACATATGAATATGTGTATATATACATTATTTATAATAACATAGTATAATTACATAATGCTATATATTAAGTATTATTTTATATAATATTAAATATAAGTATATTTTAAACAAGTAATACATACATATTAAATGCATATATATCTTATATACATATCTGTGTATGTATGTGTATATAAATCTATGATATATATGCATATAAATATAATGTATATATAAATATAATCTCTGGGGATGAGATCTAAGCATCAGTATTTTAGAGCTTCCTGGACGAAAACCATGTACAGCCAAAGTCAGCTTGGCACTAAACTAGTAAGTGTACTTAACAGGTGACTCTGAAGCTCATTTTCCTTATTTTTAAGATGAACATAATAATACCTGTGCTGTTTGCTTACAATACATGAGAATGGGCTTTCTAGACTTCAAAAAGTAACCAAAAAATTAAGTTTTAAAGGAAAATCTTGATAGAATCTAAGTGTTGTGTGTATGAGTGTTGACTGTTAAATTCTTTCAACTTTACTATATATTTGAAATTATTTTTCACTTAAAAAACACGCTTTGTTATGTATTTAAAAATCCCCAATATTTAGGCATGATTTTATGGCCTCTCATCAAAAGAAAAAAGATATTCTTAATCATTTCCTACACAGGTAAAATTATTGTTGGTCCTAGTTATTTACTTCCCCTCCCAGTAAAAGTATTGTATTTCTTTGCTCCATAAACATCAGATGTCCCATTTTACTTTCTTTGATCAGCGAAATATGAGCAAGAATGACATATGCCTGGCACTTCTGAGGAGTCTTTCAGAGTTGAATCAGGGATCTTACTGTTAGTGAGGCCATCTTTCCCCAGGCTGGGATTGTTTCTTTGTCTTTGAATAAAGAGAAGAGCTGCAGGTGAGCCATAGGGATATAGAGGAGGAGCAAATAATAAATGTCTATCATATTAGTATAAATATGAGAGCTCACTAGCACAGTTTGAAAGTTATTAAAAAAATCACACCTAACAAAGCAAATCAGCCTGATGAAGAAAAAAAGAAGTTAATACCTAAAGAAACTCATTTGTACAGGCAGTTTTAGAAACGTTTAGTTAAAAATTATGGAATGAAGAACATATAATTAACAGCACTCTTAAGTTATGTCTGTACCTTCCTGCATTTAACAGCATGATTTTATATTATCCCAAGTAAAATCTACCATCATTTCTCATGAATTCATTCTAAAGCTGAAGTGTACTTTCATTAACCAGTTTTCTACTTGGGAACAATTAAGGTTTTAATCTATCCTTTATTAATATAAACAGTACAACAATGAAAATCTTTGGACAAATCTCAATCCAGTTTTTAGTAAATAAACTCGCCATTCTTTTGACTGGCCGCCCTTTCAAGTCTGTTCTGTAAGCTGTGTTAACACTTACGCAGGTCCTATATTTACTGTCATGCTCACATAATCGAATGTCTTCCGGTGTCTTTAAGTGTCTTCCTAACAATGTCATATCAATACAATTAATTTTCATCCAATTAAATTATTGATTTACTTCTCCTGTTTGGGCATATCTCAACTGGGAAACCTTCGGTGACATGAACTGGTAAGATAAACTCATCTTTCTCTTGCTGTTTTTCCATTTAATAGCTACAGTTTGAGGCCCTTCCAACTATGAGGTATTGAGAACAGGAGAAAGATAAAATGTCACAAATATCTAATTTGACTGGTGGAAAAAAATTGTAAGAATTTTGACAGGTAAAATTGTAATCTGATCCTTTTTTTAATCCTAATGCTCTGTATATGGCAGAATCCAATGCTGATTCTTTCTCTCTTAGCATAGTCTTCTGGGTTAAGTTATCTCTCACCTCATATGGCTGAGGATCCTTCATCTGTAGAATATTTGCCTTGGGCAATGCCATCTCCACCTGGCAAATTAAAAATCTCCCACACTTTGGGGTTTGTGGGCAGCACACCCCATTGCAAATGTCATCTCAAAATTCCAGAAGTTGTATTATGGAACCAAAATCTGTCCCTAGGAAATTTGTATACTTCTGGAATTGAAGCCCCAGTATACCCCATTTTTCTTTGCTATGCCACAAGTAGGGCCAGCTACAATGAAAACATTTTCTTCAGTCAGGTGTAATTCAGGCACTGGACACTATGTTCCTTAAACTACACAAGTGTCAAGGAATCTTGGAAGTTTTTTGAAGTCTGTGTCACTTAGCTTGAGAAAGCTGGTAAGTTTTCCCTTCTCTCCTCACGTGGAGAAAGTACAGACTGTATTAACATACTGAAATCTTCTCAAACTCTCACTGAAGTTATCCTCATCAAATGCCTCCTGAATCACTCAATAAAATCTTAGCCTTTTCCTTTATGGCCCAGAAAGGGATAGGCTGGTCGTAGCAGAGCTGGTTTCACAATTTCTCAGTATATTTGGGCAAGGCTGTGAAGCAGCTAGCTTTTAGGACATTGGGATATTACAACTTGGCACAGAAAATAGGAAGATATTGAAGAAAGCATTTAACGTATCGTTTCATAACTTAACGTTCACATGTGATCTGTATGTAGAATATATCCCCAGAGGTGTAATTGCTGTGTCAAAGGGAATGTGCATTGTTAAAGGGATTGCCTTAATACTCTCCTAAGAGATCCCATCTATTTCCATTACTGCAGCGTTTAAAATTACTTGTTTGCCCACTCCTTTGTTTACTCAGTTTCACAGGGATACTACTTTGGATAGATCAAAACACTAATGATTTTTTCAATGTACTCTTTAAAAAATTACTGAGGTTGCATATCATCTCATTTGTTGATAAGTCTTTTTTTCTATATACACTCTAAGTTCATATTTTAAAATGTGGCCTGCTTTATCAACTTATATGTCATTTTACAGACAACAAAATAATAATAGTATAATTAAATTTCTCTATATTTGTTGCCAGAGTGAATAATGATAGTATAATTTGATCAATGATAAAAAGATTGCAGTATTATAGCCTATTATTTAATTCATTGGCAATCAGTCATCTTATTTATTAAGTTAATTAAGCTAGACATTAAAGCATCATTTTTGACTTCTTCAAGTTAAGGATCTCTGCTAGATGTTCACTTCTCTTCATTTCCAAGGCATATCATATATTTTAAATTTTGTACAAATTTTGATTCAGTAATTACATGTCTAGGAAATAATAAAACATGTGTTCAATGATCTATATACAGGAAAGCTTGTTATAAAAATTCTATCAAGCAATTAAGGAATGTTTATGTAAGATAATTTCCTTCCATTTGATTAAGTGATTTATTATCTTATGCTATGAAAGGCATTTTATTAATTGAAAATGCTTATTTTTTAAATACAAGGTGAGGAAAATAAATTTAAAATAAATGCAAGGTGAAGAAAAGATTATAAATTAATAGATCATTATATCATTTCAGAACCACTTATCCACATATATATGTGGATATATATAATACATACAGTATATATTCATCTAAAGCCCATTCATGGAACACATAGAATATACATGCAGTATATACAGTATATATAATTATTGATGCATCTATAAGCCCATTGAGAGAATTGGAACTAGATTTTTGTATATATTAATGTATAGTACTTGATGTATTGTATATTTAAAATAATAGGATTATAAATGCCTTTATTGTGATTTTCTTCAAGTGTTCTCTATTGGTCATGTAATTTTCACAGTAGAAAATAATTACATGTGATTTTAATATATGAATAAAAATATAACAATTAGATTGAACTGTAGATTAATTTGCCTATTTTTTGAACTTTTAAAATAAAATAATGTGATACCCCAAAAAAATTAGGTTGAGTGGATATAAATATAAAATTAAAATCAGATCATTAACATAAATAATTAAGAATATGATATCATGAAACAGAAACACATACGCACATTATTATACATATGCTAGATATGAACCATGAATTTGATCCTTCTTTAGATGTCAAACCACTAATAGTCAATAATAGGATTATTAAACAGGCAGGTAAGATAAAGCACAGATTTCTAGATGGCAAAGTTGAGTCTTATTTTTCTCTCTTTGTCCACTTAGGAGAGGATACTAGCATCTTTGCAGTATTACTATCTTATGATCAGTGACAGGTTTTATTAGGCTGCTTGCAGTAATGTTTCCTGGCCATAGAATAATAATAGTATAAATTTAATATTTTGAAACTAAAAACCCTATGACTAATAATGCAAACTAGCTCTAGGAGGAAAGTGTGTGTGTGTGTGTGTGTGTGTGTGTGTGTGTGTGTGTGTGTGTAGACATACCTATACATTTGAGGAAGTCAGATGGAAAGGGAGATGATTTAAAAATAGATGTCATAGCTCAGTGATTCTCCTATATCAAGTTTGATCTTGATTATATCTTTAAAAGGTTAACATTCCCTGTGGGAGGTTCCCTTTTTGGGTAAAAACATTCTATTTTAGAATTACCCATGGTGAAAACCTACATGTGCCCTAAAGAAAAACTGTTTCTGAGATATTAAGTAAGCTATTGTTTGGAGAAATCTTCAAAATAGAATCTTTCTTGAAGGTGCACTGAACGTTCACAAAAATTATTTTAACTGCCTCTTTACAGTTCTTCCATGAAATAATAGAGTCTATAAAAGAGATCCTGGAGCAAAACTTAGAAGTATGGAGGAGGATGTGTATTGTTTAACCAGCTGCTATAAATTTAATGTGGTAACATTATTGTCACAAAGAATTTTATTGATTTTTTTCTAAGTTACTTATCTACACATTTATTGTGTCAGTTCCCAAATTTATTTTACTCTGAATTCCCGTAAGAACATATTAATTAACTGCTATTTATAATGAAAGGAAAGAAATATGATTTAATTTGAATAAAGATTTAACTGAATACAAGTATTGTGCTGACATTTAAATGCTTTTATTTTTGCCTGACTTTGAAAAATGTCACATAATTTGAAATTTAATATATTTTATCAACATATGCAGCATGACTCTTTAAACAAATTTTGAGTTTGTGTTCTTCCCCATTGTATGGTATATTTATTAATCTGAGTAGATTATTCAATTGATTTTCACCACTATAGTTATATGAATTACTATGTTTTTTTAATATAGGAAGACTACTATAAAACAACAAAATAAACATTAAACAACATGTTTAAATCATATCAATTGGGCACATACACTGCCAATACCCATGTCTTACTAATGATAATTCAGTGCTCTGAAACTTTGCTCTGATATTTTTAATATTGAAGATATAGTCTCTCTAAAAAAATTGCAAAGATGACTGAGATTAATTAGGAAGTATTTATAGCTCTGTAATACTTTCTGATATTCAGTTAGTTGGCTGAATAAGCATATTGATTGTTTACAGCCATGTCTCTCCTGATTTAGCAAATAGCAGGGGCCCTACTATACTGTGTTAAATATGTTGAATCTTCCCCAATGGCAAACAATAAAATGCTCTTTAGCCATTAAACTTTTTTTTTTCTCATTGAATGCAAGGTAAAAAATTATAAACATCATGTATGATGAAATCTTAACTTGGAGATATACCAGAAATAATTTTATTCAAGATGCTAACCATGAATATTAAGATTACAAATAATGTCTTTCTCATCAATGTTTAATTAAATTATATTTGTTTACAAAGATTAAGTATGAAAGTAGATTTATATAAACACTTTGTGTTCCTTCTAAAATTTAATGAATTGACCATGAGTTTTAAATTTGTTTCTCTTGCTGGGTTTGTTTTACCTTGCACCAATTTACTATTCCTTTTCATGATACTTTGTAGAATGATACATTATAAACAAAGAATGCATTGCTTTATGTTTCTAATGTGATTCTTTGCATTACTTGCTGAGCATATGAGGAAATAAGCTATCTCCGATTGCTCTCAGAATTACACATTACAGAAAGATAGTGTTATGAGTCATATTTTGGTGTATCCTGGGTAGTGAAATTTAAAGCATCATAAAGGCAAATGGCATTAGGCATGTGGTTAAAAGAGCATGTGCTCACTCAGGTTCTGGTCAGTTGATTTTAAATAGGAAATAGAAATCTAGGGCACATATCTTCCACACTGGGGCCTCATCAGAGTTTTAACCACCATTGCCTATGTGAAGGAAAATCCCTTCTGGAGTTACTTAAGATTGGCAACAGTTGGTATGACTGAGGAGTCAATTTCACTGCTAGGTCTCCCTATATAGTTTTGTGAAATACCCTCCCATTAGTCTGAAATGTAAATTTCTAAAGCATTTGTGTCTAGATGACACAGAAATTATATATACAATTTTCCACGTTTGTTCTACTTATAAATTAAATAGAAAATTTAATATACTATAGTCACCTACCTAAAATCCACCAGTCAATATCATGCTGTAGAAAATCATCTACGAAGCATTTTTTTCAATCTTTTTATTTAATTGGAATCATGGAAAATTACTAATTTCATGGAATTTTTTCATAATGATGTAGTTTTAAATATTTTTGTATTTGTAAAATCTGCTCTCGGGATAATTTCAGGAAATTAAACACAGATGTTTGTACTTCTTAGGGTGATTTGGTACCATTTAGTAAATCATTCTTCTAATTTATTATACTATGCTGTGTGGCCTATAGGTTAAATGTATATATATTTCTAAAGTTTCTAAGGAATTCTGTGGAGATAATTTGCACAATTAAGAGAAAATACATTCTTTAGGCAAACATATTTCTACATCTTGTTTTGTTTCTGTTTAATATATACAATATCTTTCTATTCAAGTTTGTATCTTCTTATATGATATCGCATAAATATATTTCTGACAACTTATTTTCTGAATTGTATTGTCTAGCAGATATAGACTTACTGTAGCCTTAAAGAAAATAAAATGTTGGGCGCCTGGGTGGCTCAGTGGGTTAAAGCCTCTGCCTTCGGTTCAGGTCATGATCTCAGGGTCCTGGGATCAAGCCCCACATCAGGCTCTCTGCTCAGCAGGGAGCCTGCTTCCCCCCTCTCTCTCTGTCTGCCTCTCTGCCTACTTGTGATCTCTCTCTGTCAAATAAATAGATAAAATCTTTAATAAAAAAAAAGAAAAGAAAATGTTTTTACAATTTCTTGCAAGTTTGAATTTATATAGCAAAACTGATTTAATAACTGAGAAAATATGGATTTTTATTTATCTATAAACATTTGAGTGCATAATAAGCCAAGACTAAAAGGAGAATTTTGTGCATACCTATTTCTCTGGAGGGAGGAGATTTTTGTTATGACTTACTATATTAGTGTATAGTACAACTCTATAGAGCAATTAATATTGTTTTTTAAAATATCTTATTGTAGATTTTACTTCATTAAAAAATTGGAATTCAAATATATGTTAAGGAGTGTACTGTAGCCTATAAAATGTTAAAACATGTTACTTTTTCATTGAAGAAAAAAGATAGATAAAAATTATCCCTCTTGATAATTTATGAATATTGGAAAATTAAAGAGTATCATTTTAGCTATGTTGTATAGAACCTAAATTTATATGCTTTCCATACCCAATCTTGAACACAGTATATATTATCTATAAATAATAATAGAGCACTCTATATTTACGAACTATGGATTTCTCTCCAGTAAATCACTCTAGCAATGAGAATTTATTGATGCCTTGTCTTTTAGAAATACTTTCTTCACTTGACTTTAGTTTAAAAAAAAAATTGTTTTTGCTACCTCAATGATTATTCCATTCAGTCTGCTTCACTATTGCAACTTATTTCCCCGATCTCTAAAAGTTACAGTGCTTTATATGCTTCTCCTTCTCTGCCCTCCCCCTCTATAGTTATAGATAGATAGATAGATGATAGATACATAGATAGATACATAGAAATCACCATGTAATATTAGAGTTTTAATATCTACCATTGCAGACCTCTCTACTAAACTCAACTTTTTTGTACTCAACACCACTGAAATATGTAATTGACATTGCATACTTGACACATACAAATTTGTATGGGTCTTATTTCCAACTTTAACCCTTCCACAGTATATATATATGTGTGTGTGTGTGTGTGTGTGTGTGTGTATATATATATATGAGAATACACCATTCTTCTCTTAGAACATCTTGACTTCCCTCTTTGCCTCACATCCCATAACCAATACATCTGTTGGTACTGTCAGCTATGCATTGCAAACACTTCAAGTTTCTGAATACATGTCTTTATTTCACCAGGTTTCAGACCATGATCATTTCTTATCTGGAGTTTTGCAGTAGGCCTCTAACTGGTGTCCTTATTTCTGTTGTCTATTTGGTACATAGCAGCAAGAGTAATCCTATAAAGCTATAAGCCAGATCAGGTCACACATTTGCTCAAGCTCTCCAGTGGCTTCCCATGGCTATCAGAGCAAAAGCCAAAGCCATCACAAAGACTTACAAATCTCTGCCTCTCTGGGCCCCATTACATCTCTTGAGTCATCCCTTGCTAATCTTGACTTATATTATTCTGCTTCAGCTAAAGTGGACTCTGCGCTATTTCTCCAATTGGAATGATATATTCCCGCCTCAAGACCTTTCACTTAAACATCTACCTAGAATAGGTAGAATACCCAAGAAAAGTATGGCTTACCTCTTACAGGCTTTTACTTCAGTTTTAACTTCTTAGTTAGCTAACCTCTTCCCAACCCCAGAAATCCCTGTATACAAATTATGGCTTAAGTTTACTTCATAGCACTTTTACACTTTGGCATAACGTAAGAATTCATTTATTTATTAAGTTATTATTTCATTCATTAGCTAGTTTATTCATCTGTTTTATGTGTCTTCCCACTAGACTATAAGCTCCAAAAGAATTGGAGTTTTTGTCTGTTTGTTTTGCTGCTATATACTAAATACCTAGAATAGGGCTCAGTACATAATAGAAGATGATTTAGTATTTATTGAATTGATTAATTATTGGGACTTATGTATAATATTCTTACTGTAGATGTAAAATAAATTTCTACTACATTGTATCAGAGACTATTATATAAGTTGCTAACAATATAAACTTTTCTTTTTTTTTCCTTGCCTAAATGAAAATTCCAAAAGAACAGTCATTCATCTTTATGCCTTCACTGCAACACTGGCCAACATTACTGGAATTTCATAGATATTTATAAAGTGAATTAGTGGAACCAATTTCAAAGCATGTTATCAGAGGTAAACAAATAGAGCACTGACTAGATACGTAAATGCTATATAATACAGGGTAAAAAGTAATGATTTAGGTGGTGTTGAGAGTCTCTTTTCCCAGAAATATACATATAACAATAGCAAACAATTCTTTTCATCAACCCACAAAATCAATTTAAGAGACGTTAATATGTCACCCTGATGTTTACCTTTATCTGCTGATGTAGGATCACTGTGCCAACTAAATACATAGCCACATGTAAATGTCACAATTGCATCATGAACTTGAATTTTTGAGTATAATCCTGATTCACTGCTTGTCTGAGGTACTGAGTTGAGCTGATAACTTTTGAATACCTACTTCGTGATAGGTAGGTGATAGGTAGGTATAGATAGACTATCTATATTTATAGTTTCATTTTTTATTGCAAACACTTCATAGAGGTAATTTTAAATGAATATACTGAGGATTTCGAAAAAAGAAAGAAAGAAAGAAAGAAAGAAAGAAAGAAAGAAAGAAAGAAAGAAAGAAATGGTAGAATAGTCTCTTAATTCCAAGATATCTGACTTTAAAATTTCTTCTCAATCTGGGTTTTGAATGACATTAGAAAGATAAATTAACATAAAGTATGAGGAATATATACTTGGTAATCTGAGATATTTATTAAAGTGCCATGTAAGTTTTTCATCAAAAAGATTTTTTAGTATAGTTGAATCCCTAATAAAAATACATCTTAAAAATGAAGTCTCAATGCAAAACATAGGAAAGAAATAAGTACAAATACCTATCATCAAAAAAATAAGACATTAACAAATGTTTGCAAGAACATGAAGCAATGAGAACCTTTGTGCACTGTTGGAGGGACTGTAAATTGGTGCAGCCACTATGAGTGGAAAAAAGTGTGGAGGTTTTTCAAAAAATTAAAAATAGAACTACCATATTATCCAGGAATTCTCCCTAATTGATATATACCCAAAGGAAGCAAACACACTGTCAAAGAGATATCGGCGCCCTTATGTTCATTGTGACATTATATACAATAATCCAGACATGAAAACAACCTAAATATCCACAGACCAATGAATAGACAAAGAAAATGTGATATATGGAACAATCAGAATATTATTTAGCCGTAAAAATGAAGGAAATCCTGGGGCACCTGGGTGGCTCAATTGTTTAAGCATTTGCCTTCGGCTCTGGCTGTGGTCATGATCCCAGGACCCTGGGACTGAGCCCTGAGTTGGGCTCCCTGCTCAGCGGAGAGCCTGTTTTTCTCCCTCTGCTCCTCCCCCTGGTCTCTCTCTCTTTCTCTCTCTTCCTCACTCTCTCAAATAAATAAATAAAATCTTTAAAATATATAAAATTTAAAAAATTAAAACTTAAGGAAAAAAACAGTAATTGAAATAGGAAATAAATACTTCTAGCCCAAAAGATTTACAAGGGATTTTTTTTTTCTCATATATTCAATGTTTTAGAATTTCTGTTCTTTCTAAGCACAGAACAAGTTGGAATAACTCCCACCTCGTTCACAATGGTTCGATTGTGATTACAATCAAACTTTGATTACAAAATCAAGACAAATTTAACAAAATATCAAAAATGAAGAACAATCACATGTTGAATATATATCCAAAATCCTAAATACAATGATGGAAATCAGATTCACCAATGAATTGTAACAGTACTAATTATAATAAAATATAATATGTTAGGAATAAGTAAGGAAAATTTATTATTTTTAAGTGTGTTAATTTCAATGTTTAAGAATGGGCTTTCTAAGAAAGTCTGAAGTGGAGAAAGCTGGGAGCAGATTCTATTCAGGATTACCTAGACACTGATGATGGCGTATTCCAGGTTGGATGAATAAGCTTTCAAGGCAACACTTCCCTTTAACTGGCTTCAACTTGCCATCAAATAAACTGATTAATGACATGCTGAATCTGCCCTCCCTACCATGAGGATTTTGCCTTTTCGACATTGTACTAGCTCTGAGATCCAATAGGGCCCTTGATGGTTTTAAGATTCCAGGGCGTAGATGGAGCTCTGCAAGAAGGGCTCTCTGAATCGCTTGCTAACACATTGTATGTAATCTCCCACTTCCTATTGATTGTCATCTGAAATAATGCAATAATGCATATCATCAAGTAACAGAAAAAGCAACCTAGAAATTGAAAACAAAACATTTCACAACTACTAATATCAGAAGTTTAATATACACCTATTTTCTAAAGAGTACTTTAGGTCCTGTGTGGCAGATTAGCTGCATTGAGTTAAGATCTATGTGCCTTACATCATGAAGAGTTCTAAGTCTCTGATCTAGTAAAACTTTTTTAAAAATAAACCTAAGTCCATAGATAGTACTTTTCTCAACTTGTATAGGTATGTCACTAAGAAGTGAAAGCTTAATTAATTTCATCCTTGCTCTGAACCTGACATTTCTTTTTTTTTCTTTTATTTATTCATTATTTTTTTTTTATTAACACATTGAACTTGACATTTCTATTTCAAATTCCCCATTTGTTCCTATCCACCTGTAAGCTGGTAACCTAAAACCACTTCTATCTGCCAGAAAGTATGAACTTTTTTTACTTTCTTACTGACATTTCTTCCACAAACCAGTAAAATTTTCTTTTTCTTCTGCTTCTCCCCCTTCACTGCAGTTTTATTGAGATATAATTAACATATAGCACTGTTATAGTGTATAGCATAATTTACATATATTATGCAATGATTACATGAATTTAATATCCATCATCTCATATAGAATCAAAAAGAAAAGTTTTTTTTTTTCCTTGTGAGGAGAACTCTTAAGATTTATATGCTTAATAATTTTCAAACTTATCATATGCTTGTGTTAACTATAATTATCATATTGTACATTACATCCCTAGTACTGATTTATCTTATAACTGGAACATTGTACATTTGACCACCTCATTCAGTTCCACCTACTTCCACCCCCCACCTGTGGTAAACACAAATCTGATCTCTTTCTATGTTTTGGTTTTTCGTTTTTTGCTTTTATTTCAGATTCCACAGGTAAACATTTGGCTTTTTCTGCCTGACTTATTTCACTTGGCATAATGTCCTCAAGAACCATCCCCATGTGGTCACAAATGACAGGATTTCCTTCCTTTTTTTTCCTTGAAAGATTTTATCTTCACTGTACATGACCTGAGCCAGAGGCAGACGCTTAACTGACTGAACCACCCAGGAACCAAGTTTTAAAAATTATTTCTTAATTCATTTTGTTTTTCTCACAAATGTCTTTTACTTCATGAACTTTTCATAATTATTAGACAATAAATGGCCATATTATGCTATACATATTTTTAATTTTCTGTGTCCGATTAAAATTTTTATCTCAAGTAATAGGGTGTTATAATTGCTTTGATCTTATTAATAGTACACAAAGTATATTTGATCAATTAAGAAAATTCAAATATTTAGAGAAGTAAAGGAACATAACAGTCTCTCTCCAGTCATAGTCAAGAGATAATTACTATGGATGTAATCAGTTATTCTCCTAAAAAATCAAGATTATGACCGAGCATATTTCTATGTAAAACAGTTTAATTCTATGGCATTGTTTTCATTACTGTCTTAGCACATGATCTCATGTGTGCAAATTAATTTCCTTAAATTATCCCCGCACACCAAGGTCATCTGCAGTTTTTTACCGTTTAAGTAGAACAACAGTCATAGAATTAAATCTTTGTGCACATATTCTAGATAAAATTATGGAGTCATAAAATCGAATAAGATAGTTTTAAGGTTTTTAACATTGCAAACTTATACTCCAGAGGAGTTGTATATATTTATAATTCAACTAGCAGTGTATGAGGATTACTTACTGTAATTCTTTTTTTAAATTTTTAGTATTTACCTAATCATAGCCTAAATTTTCGTGTTGTTGTCATTTCAAAAAGTCTCCTTTGTATTCTGAAAACAATGGTTATTTTTCTCTTTTTCAATAGTTATAGTTTTTTAACAATTTTATTGTTGAATTTCAAAGGACAATATTAAGTATTAGTGGCGATCATTGGCTGTTTTCATTTCTTTGCCAGTTTGCCACTTCAGGTCCTGTTGCTCTGTGAACATTAAACTCTGGCATAATGGGTGCCTCTACTGCCTCTTCTCTGGACTTGGAATATGCATCTGGTGCTAGTATTTTTAGTTTCCTCCATGGCCTCCAGTCCTGAATAATAATGTCTTTGCTACCTCCTCATTTTGATCCCAGATATTTGATGTCGAGAGCTCAGAAACTTTTAGCTGTTTTACCTTCAGAAAAGCTTTTTATTTTGATTTTGCTGTAAGGAGCCATTCTGCCTCCATGGAAATATGTTTATATTGGTTATATATTCTACATTTTGTGTCTATTGTTATTGGTCCTTTTGGAATTTTTAACTGAAAGAAGTGGCAAGATTATAACTGGCATCTCAAGAAATGCATTACAACCTTGTTTTTAACTCTAACTCAAAAAGGGAAGTTAAACAAGGACTTTGAGCCTCAAAAAATAGATCGGCAAAATGGAGATAATAAATGCCTAATGGAATTGTAATGATTAAAGAAGTTGTCCCATTTTCTTTCCTTTGTTTAGAATGCTTCCTCTCATCTGGGCAAGATCTGGCTCACTAGTTAGGTCCCAGTTGACTTATGACCTTATGTATAAAATATTTCTTCTCCCTCACTTGAAGCAGAATTAATTGTTGCTGCCTGTGTGCTCTCATAGCACCTTATTCATGAGCACTTATCACATATTAGTTACATTCCAGATTGCTGTTAGCCAGCACCAAATCGGGAGCTCCTTTTTAAAAGACCAATAATAGAACCTACTTATCTTTAAAAACCTAACACTGTTCATTTTGCCTAGCATAAGAATGAAAAGGCATTCATTGAATTGGTTTGAATTGCATATTCTGTAGAAAAATCAAAATAGTTGGTCATTTTACTGTGAAACAACTGGACCACTTTAATTCAGAGCTAAGGAGTAAAATGACTTCAGTCATTAAGCTGATTTTGTCTGGTCCTCCTGGCTAGTCTTACCAAGTTGAGCAGAATATTCTGGTCCATTTTTAAGGCAGGTCCCCTTTCTCTTTGACAGAGTTGAAGACACACAGGTGGGGTAATTCTTTCTTCAACTCTGGTTTTTGGACATTCTGAAAACAGCTAATTTTTTTTTAACTCATATGAACTCACTGTTTCAGAGAGTCAGGTTAATTTAAAAATAATTACTCAGTAATTATCATTTTTCTTCATATTCCATATTTAGGTGCACTATTTGTTCATTTTTACCTGGATATTACTCAAGCAACTCAAGCAACAAACTATTTTTTTCAAAGGAAAGGATCACTTATAGATTGATGCGTGTCCCTTTAAAAATAATTCATTAGTTTTATTTCTCAAAAGATGATGTTTTCCAGAAAATTTCTTTAATTTTAGGGAACTGAAAGTTTAGACCATGTTTATCATACATGCAAGAGTATATTATTAGGATAAAGTGCCATGATTTTATAAAAATGATAAATAATATATGTAAGACTCATTTATTTGGTAAAATCCTTTTGTCTTAGAAGATAACATGAGGTAAGAATGGCACACAAAATTTTAGTTCTTACAAAATAACAAGTGCTACTTAGCCAGAGTCTTTGAAAAATGTTGTTCTGGTTCTAATCTATAGTCTTTTAATATATGCAACAATCAGAAGGAAATATGTAAACGTAATATATATGTTCAGGTTTTCTGCAAAATTCACTTTTTAAAAAGTCTGCTAAAATATAGTGTAACAACTAAACGAGACAGTAGATCTTGTACAGGGCAGATTTATAGCTATTCCTTTTTTATTTTATTTTTTTCTGCTTGTGTCAGCTAACCTCGGCAAAAAGAAGAACCCTTTTTTGCTTTTGGAGTGAAACCTGTAAATTTAGGTTTTTCTCTCCTTTCCTCCCAAAACCTTGTCTTTGGCTTTGTCACTTTCTTCATTCATCACCAATTAACTTAAATGTGGATGAAATTCTGGAATGTTTCATTGTTATATGTTGAACAGTCTTTTTTAATTTCACTTGTAATTAGTAATTAATATTCTTCTTTGTTCAAATACAGAAAAGACATAGTATTTTGAAGACCTCACTTTTTTGATTGGCATTATTCTGCTTTTAAATTAAAAGAATACATAAGAAGGCTATTTTTGTATGGCATATGGTAATAAAAAAAATAATGCTACTGATTTTCATTTGTGGCTTGTACAAATAAATGTTTTAACATTACATAAGAATTACATTTTAACATTTTACATTTTAACATTATATACAAATTACGTAAAAGCAGTAAACCATAGAGAGAGAGTGTGTGTGTACATGCTGTATCTAAATTGTTTATTATGCTCAAATACAAAATATGGATATAGAATATATAGTATTCAACATATATCTGATGGCCTTAATTGCTTACACCATTTAAGTGTATTTAAACAACTTTGAGGTGAATTTGATAAAAGAAACCATATCATGTTAGGAAGTAAATCTCGTTGCCTTTCCTATATATTTAAATTGGATAGTTTTACTTAATACATCAGAGGCATTTTCCTTTTTATTATCTGTAGTTCTCTTTCAAAACTTTAAATTATCAACTCTTTTAGTAGTATTAACTTCCCCTATCTAGGCTGAGGTCTGAACAATTCAGAGATCATTTAATCCTATAGAAAGTGGGAAGGTGTCCACATGCATGGCCATTGCTTCAAAGATACTCAGCAACAAAACCCACACACACATCCATGTGTAGATACCAATAACACATTTTTATATGTAATTTGAAACTATTACTCTAATGCTGTCTTTGATCATTTTATTTGTTTAATTAATGTATATTGTTATTACGTATTTTTAAAATTTGGGACTATATTAATTTACTTTAATTATCCTTTCCAGCAATTATGGTGGATGTTGTGATTCTTGGGAGACATTTTACTTTTTCATTTTCAGGAAATAGTTACTTTTTTTAAAGATTTTATTAATTGATTTGAGAGAGAAAGAGAGCACAGAGGGAGAATTAGAGGGAGAGGCAGACTCCCCACTGAACAGGGATCCCGATGTGGGGCTCAATCCCAGGATCCTGAGATCATGACCTGAGCCGAAGGCAGAGGCTTAACTGACTGAACCACCCAGATGCCCCTTAAGGAAATATTTTCTGTAAGAAATTTACATGTTCTTTTATTTACTCTGAAAGCAAGGCAAGTCATGAAAATAACATGAATGTAATACCCACTACAACACTGTAAGATAGCTTTAAGCTTTTTGCTGATTGGCCTAGGTTAAGGTTTTTTGTTATTATTCTAAGTAAGGAATTTTTTGTGTAGAATTGAAGAGAGATCTATGAGAAAATTATATTTATCCTGGAAATCTTTTGATTTTTTAAAAATCTAGCTTTTATAGAAAATTAATTTGTAAAAGCAATCATTTGACTTAATGCATGGAGAATCAATCCTCACATTTACTGAACAGAAAACAGAATTTGTAGTCAGCATAATGAGATTTCTTCTCCTGATTAAGATAGATGTTTCTGCAAATGGCTTGTATACATTTTGCAAAAGAAATAACCTTGCTAAATGCATCGCTGCATTATCTTACTTAAGGAAAAGTCCTTCCTTTCTCAGTTCTTCTAGCGACCCTAATCTATTGGTTAAATGGGTGTAAAATGGTGTATGGATGGTGCATGATAGTAGACTATAGAGATTTGCATATAAAAAACTTAAAATAAAGCAAGCAAAAGTAAAATCCCCAGAAATTTATTTCCTTAGGGTTAATTCATTAAGTTTGAATTTATAAAGCTACATCTGTGTTCACATTAATATGAATAAATATTATCGTTCATTTAAAAAGTAATTCTCAGTGTAAAAGTACCTAGATGCATTTTTGGCTCATTTATTTCATTATGTGTCATAATATAAAAAAAATTCTTGTGAGTTTTAAATTTTTATTAGTGTCCCAATTAACAAGAGCACCAATATTTGCTGACAACCTTCCCCAACTTAATGTGATGTCTGAGCAAAGAGGTGTTTCACACCCTGTTCAGCATACAAGTGGGGGAGGAGGTGGGAGGGGCAGAAGGAGAGGGAGAAGCAGACACCCCCCTGAGCACAGAGCCAGAAGCGAACAATCCCACGACTCAGAGAAGATGACCTGAGCCAAAGGCAGACTCCCACCTGACTGCTCTACCCAGGTGCCCCCTTGACAGTGATTCTCTTTATACTAATGTCTTTCCCATCTGGATAGGCTGGGGGTCAAATTGTCAAGTCCTGGTTATTTTTTCTTTTACAGTTATTCCGGCAATGTGCTTTTATTTTACTACAAGCACTACAAGCAGCACAAAGAAACCAGACCACACCTCCAGTACCTTGCTTGAAATCTCCTAGACTAAAAATTCAAGTTTATTCACAAATTCTGCTTTACCCATAACTGCAGGACATAATTCCATTAAACTTTCTGCCTATTCCTGTTAAAATGTTTCTCAGCTTCTAAGGCCACACTGGCAGCACCTTTAAGTTCCATATTTCTACTAATAGTCTGTTCATGATGATTTATATACTCTCTAAGGCAATTTAGATTTTCTATTATGCTACTCAGTTCCTTTGGATCCCTTACTAGCAAATTTGTTAGCATCCATTTTACTACTAACAGTTTGTTTAAGGAACTCTAGGTTTCTTCTATCATGTTCATCAAATTCTAACAGTCCCTGCCAACTGTCCATTTCCAAACCCAGTTCCACACTTTTAGGTATCTGCTACAATACACCTCACTTCTGAAACCAAAGTCTATATTACTTTTCTGTTGCTATCATAACTAATGACCACTAACTTGGTGGATTAAAATAACACAACTTCATGTAATAGTTCCAGAAGTCAGGATCATCTCAATGTTCTTGGCCGGTGTGAGTTCTTACCTGAAGGCTCTGGGGCATGCCCACTTCAAAGTTCACTGAAGTCCTAATGGTTGTTTCTTAGGACTAAGGTCCTTGTTTTTCTGCTGCCTGTTAGGAGCTTCTCTCAGCTCCTTCTAGCCACTTGCATTTCTTGTCACATTGCTGCTTCCCTCTGCAAACCTGCAATGGTGAATAAAATTTTCTTCAAGATTCAAAACTCTCTAACATCCCATTTTGCTGTACCCCACTACTGCCAGCTAGGGAAAGTATTCTACTTTTAAGAACTCATGTTATGGGCACTGGGGTGGCTCAGTTGATTAAGCATCTGCCTTCAGCTCAGGTCATGATCCCAGCCAGGGTCCTAGGATCAAGTCCCTCATCAGGCTCCCTGCGAGTCTGCGTCTCCCTCTACCTTTCCTCCTTGCTCGTACTCTCTCTCTCTCAAAAAAAAAATCTTTAAGAAGAAAAAGTACTCATGAGATTAGGCCCACCCAGACAACCTAGGATAATCTCCTTATCTTAATTATCCGTAAACATAATTATATTTGTGAAAATCTTCTTGCCTTGTAATATAACATATTAACAGATCCAGGGGATTAGTATGTAGACATCTTCAGGAAGTCATTATTTTGCCTACCACAATGGGAAGATTCTCTCTCTATATATATATATA
>CM052885.1:39873666-39893469 GCA_028534135.1 Potos flavus
TTTTTTTTTTTTTCCTAACTTCCCTGTTGCAGAAGTTTGACTATGATTTACATTAAGGAAACTGGAAATTTTAAGTGCCTTTATACAATAAGTATCTGGTCATAAATCATTTTATTGATTAAACCCAAATCAATGATGATAAAAATTATAAAAATTATACTTCATCATTTGACCCCAAAGTGCAAGTTGAAAACAAGTCCATATATACCAATACATGAAAGGGCATAAAATAGAAAATATTTTTCAAGAAACAAAAAACATGCCTCTTATAAACATGGAGAAAATGAAAACTAACAAAATTCTGTAGTATGGTATATCAGTGTGAAGAAAGTGTTCCGTGGTTAGGAGTTATAAGTGAAAGAAGTAGAATAAATGGGGTATAGCTGGTCTGAAAGTTATACATATGAGGATATTATAATATTTTTAGAAACTATGATAATTTTTAAATTCCATATTTCACTAATTTTTTAAACATATTGTGTCATGAACTTATCAAGTTTAGTTAGAGAGCTTTATGAAAGTAAGTTACCCATAAGCTATGAAGGTTCTTGCAAACCGTAACAGAATTTCATAAGCCACCACAAATTCATAATTGAATTCAAATTGCCAAAAGAATTAGGCAGCGATATTTACCTACTCAAAAACATTTTCTTCGCAAATTTAGAGTAGTGAACATATCATTCGGTGCAACTATTTGCTTGAAATTGTTGCAATTATGATTTCTAGAATATAGCATCAAAACATAAATCCAAAGAATCAGTATTTCTAGGTGACAGACCCCAAAAAGTATTTTCTTAGAGTATTGAATACATTAAAGTAACAAAATTGACAGACCATATAACTTTCATAACTAGAACTTAGGCATATTCGTTGCATTTTTAAAATATATGAGTTATGGAATTCATTTTCTTTCTTTCTTCAATCCCACCTGTGGTAGGACATGAGAGCATCTAAATTACCTGTTCTCAAGAGAAATGCTGATCTGTCACTAGCAGAATCCCAGCCCTCTTGAGGGAAGTAATTGGCCTAAGGTGTGGTTATTTATAGTAAGCAATATCTTTTGCCTTCTTATAATTTGAGTAAGTTGGTATCTTTAGTAAATTATATCATAAACCTCCAAAAGATTCCAATTTTATTTGTACAAAGACCAAAACTCCATATGTAGCTATTGCAAAATTTCCTCTATAATACTAACAAACACAATGTAATGAAAACATAACCTCGCAAGAAATTCAAACTGAGAGTCAACCTATAAAATGTGTGTATAAGCAGATGGCGGTGGGGGTGGTTATAAACTATTAAAAAGGCCAAGGCAGGTATATTATGTGAAATTAGGTTTCACCTCTTGGCCAATCTCAGCTTTGATTCATGAAATAGATCCCAAATAGGAAAGAGAGTACATGTACTTTACTTGGAAACTGTATCCAGATAATAGGAGAACTATGGTATGCTGCACTGGGTGATTCTTTTGAGGTGAAACCCATTTATCCCATTCGCCCCCTACTCTTAGCCTTTATAAACTGCAGATACATCAATATCCAGAGAAGAAAAATGAAGAGAGTGGAAGGAGGTTTAATATTGTGTATTGTTTTATGAGATGATTGCCTCATATAGTATTCTAGGCAAGAGAAACTATAGGACGGATCTTCATTGCAGGTTATGCTGGAAGTGTTAGCTTTTATTTTTATACCAGCTTAGTATAATATAGAATCAGACTTTCAAGTTAGAAGAAGTAACAGTTCAGAGCAATAGTCTTGCATGAAAAATTTCTGAGAAATGAAAAATTCTTCTAAGAGCTATGCTCATTAACTCAGCCCCCAATTTAACTTTGAGAAAGGAATTCTGTCATCATCCAGTAAACAGTAAACAGAAATATAAATCTTAAATTTTAGCAAAAATCAGGTCTGGAAAATGTTTTTATTTTAAAAGTAAATAAAATAAAAAATTCTATGATCTCAGGTTTTTTTCAGTTGTTCTTAAAGTTGTTAGATTACCCTCATGTATCTTAAATGGAAAGCCAACTCTACTTGTATTTTCTCTTCATTTAACCACAGCTTAATGGGTATGGTTATAGTGCTGTGTTATAGACCATTGCCATAGAGAGATTTTTGACTCTTCATGATTTCATTTCAATTGTGATTTCAACATTTTTATTCAGCTTTATCTAGTTAATTGTGGTGTCTGCAGCGCACTTCGATCCCCATGCAACTAAACAATTACAGTAAATAATTTTACAAACAGTTTAAAACATATAAAACACTAGTTCTATGAGGGCTTTTGTTATTCATTCTGCCTATCACAGTATGGAAGTGTTTGTTACTTAGTATAACTACACTTATCCTTGGTATAAGTATTTTTAAAATCTGATGATCTAACATGGGTCTAAGCCAACTTCCTCATCCCTCCTCCAAAATTGATCTTCATCCTCATTCCTGACCTCTAAATGCTGAAATTACTACGACATTGACTTCCCAAGCCAATGTGTACTGTTCGATCTTGTCTAGGATACACTGTAGGTCCTAGATAATCCTCAATGCTTGCAGCAAACAAATAGCCATTTGCCTAGTTTCTATCTATGATTAGGATGATTTATTTTATTTCCCATGTTTTCCCAATTTCAATCAAGATTTAGTTATTTAAGAGTCAGTTCCTGGGGTGCCTGGGTGGCTTAGTTGATTAGGCATCTGCCTTCGGCTTTGGTCATGATCCCAGGGTCCTGGGATTGAGCCCCACATTGGGCTCTCTGCTCAGTGGAGAGCCTGCTTCTCCTTCTCCCTCTGAAGCTCCCCCTGCTTGTTCTCTCCTGCTCTCTCTCTGTCAGTTCCTGAGTTCAATTAGTATTATAATATCTTCTTAGAATTTATCTCTCTGTCTTTCTCCTTTATTGTTTCTTTTTTTTTTTTGACTTTTTAAGAAATTGATAGCAGATTGCTAATATGATGGTCAGTATTTTAACTGGAAAGCTCAAAGAGTTGTTGCATCCTAAGCTACTAAAATAATTGCCACAAACTATAAGAGGAATGCCACACTGGGAAGAAGTGGTTACCTCTAAAGCAGGAGCTCTGTCCCTTTCAGATTCAAGATATGAAGCAGCATCAGTTAGCAAGAATGAGTTTAGATCATTGCATGTGCATGAAATGTCCAGTTCTATACCCATGTCTTTATTGCTGCTCTAAAGTCACCTACCCAATGAACTTTCAAGTCTAGCTCCTACTCATTATCTGAGTCTCTCCTTGCAGTAGACAAAATTCTAAGATGGGTCCAAGTTTCCTCCTCCCTGGTGGACAAGTCCTTTATAAATCACTCTTCTTGAGTGTGGGCAGGATCTATGAACATGATGGGTTGGTGTTCTATGACAGGACTCCCATTTCAGCAGATTGGAGAGAGATTCTTCTTAGTTTGAAGAATTAAGCTTCCATGTATGAAAGGATCATGTTGCTAGAATTTGAGAGTGCCCTCTAGGAGCTGAGAGAGCTCAGTAGGCATCTTGGAAGAAAATGGAGACCTCAGTCTTACCACAATGGAACTGAATTCTGCTAACAACTTAAATGAGCTTGAAAAAGGACTGCAGGCTTCTGATAAGAATACATCTGGTGGATGCCTTGATTTTAACCTGGTGAGACTCTGAACAGATAATCTATGTAAGGCATGCCTGGATGCCTAAGCTACAAAAACTCTGGAAAAATAAATAGGTGCTGCTATAAGCCTTTAAGTTTGTACTCAATTTTTAATACAGTAATACAAAGCTAATACTCTTTTCAAATGCCAACTTATACTTCTTTTCCAGTGCCTCAATCTGAACTCCATCCCACATAGTCATATCACTATCTATTTTGTTGCTTTATTTTCTTCATAGAATTTATTACCATTTGAAATTATATATTTTCTTGTTGAACAGTAAAACACCTAATAATAGCTAATAATAATAATAGCATTCTTAAATAGTATCCATCTTTGTGCATTACTCATTTAAGCCTCATTCTCAACCCCTGAAGAAGGCAGGCTGATTTGTATCTTTTAAGGGCTATTCTGGGATATTGATGTGTTAAGTAATCATTTCAAAATTACATAATTGTCAAATGGAAAAACTTGGATTTAAATTCAAGTTATTCTTATTTGGTAGCTCTTACTATATTATCCTGCCTTAAATAATATATTTTATGTTGTTATACCAGTTGTAGTGTAATTTATTACTTTAGTCTTCCTACTGCATTTTTCCACACAAAAAAGAAAAATAAAAGATAACTTTATGATCTCATATAGAGCCAAGTATTTATTTTCAGTCCTTCATGTCAAAATATGCTTTTCCTTTTTTATAATGATTGAAATGCCCAAGATAGATTTTTCTTATGAAAAATAGTTGACATTAAACTATTAAAGCAATAAAAAACAGAAAATCCAGAGACACTTTAATACTGTGAAGATCAGTTGCAAAATTGTTGTACTATATTGCAGTGGAGTCTTCAAGGGTTTTGTTTGATAGTTACAACATGAAATAGCAACTAAAACATGGGTAGAAACAAACTATAATTTACTATAAATGCAAATTATTTTTCTTATTATGAAAGTAATGAACATTTGCTATGGAAAATTTAGACGATCCTGATAAGGAAAAAAAAAAGAAGCATCTAAAACTCACATGTAATCTCACCAATTAAGAGATGGCAATTGTAAACATTTAGCTATAAGATTTCAATATTTTTTCTATATACATTTATACAAAGGGGTTCATATTAAATTTATACAAAGGGGTTCATATTACACATAATTTTTGGAAGATTTTCCCAATTCACAATATACTACAAACTTCTCTTCCTTACATATTTATCTATATTATCATGTTAATAACTATATTTTATTGTCAAGCTCAGGAGAGTTTTTTAGTTGTATCACTAATTAATATGTCCATGTGGATCAAAATTCTTTGGATAAAGACATGAGCACACCCTTTATTATTTCTGCATGATAAATTCCTAAACATAAAATTGCTGGATTAAAAGGAATATAAACATGCAGATACACACACACTCACACAGTATGTTTACACACACATATGTTAATTTACTATACATAAACTAAAATGTTCTATGCAATTTTTGTATCAATTTATACCATCCATAGGTTGCAAAATTGTCATGCATGTTGAATATTGACGTTTCCAACATCTTTACTGTTACTGTCTACTCAGATGTTTAAATTGCATGTGTTAATTCATTATTTAAAATTTTTTTTTTCATGTGGTAAGTTTTCTGGGATATTTTTCTTTCTTTATAGCTTTTACAAGATTTTGACACACTGAGTGTTTAATGTTTTTTCTCTACCCTATGGCTCTGATAAATATTTCTAAATTAACCTTTGTCCTTTAAGGCCAGATGTCATTATTTAAGTAGACTGTAATAGGATGGATTGCAATCAGGAAATCTTTAATAAAATATAATATGTTAAACATCAAAGGAATGATACAGATGATCATCTCAGCTGATATCTATTTCCTTTATAGAAATTATCTTCAATCCCATCCATCTCCTCCACCTGTCTTGCTGTTAATATAAAACTATTCTATTTATTTCCAACATGAATCTCTGTCTGAGCTCTGGATGCCATCTCTTTTTACCTTCTCATGAACTTTGCCCATTTTTTTCTGCTCCCCACTTCTGTAATTATATGTTATGCACAGTATTGACTTTAAGATTATATTTATATCAAGTTTTACAAAAGATAAAATTAATCCATGGTGAAAAAAACATAACAACATTGATTGCCTGGTGTTGGGGAAGGGTGAGTCCTATAGATTGACTGGGGAAGGGTGTGAAGGAAATGAATAGTCCCATTCTTGGCCCAAATCCTATGGATGATCTTTCAGGTCTAACTGTAGGGAATCACAGAGGCTTTACCTGTCAGGCTTCATGGGAGAGCTGCTGTTCAGTCATATTTGTTGCACGGCCAGTGCATTGCAATCTATGAGGGGATTTGCAGTCAAGGACTCAAGTTGTCTCTGGTTAGCCATATGTCCTTCCACAAAGCTGAATTCCTAGCACAGGTACTAGGAGGCCCTTTATATGGGGCCTTCCTCAGGTGCTTCTGCAAAGAATTCCTCTGGCTCAGTTGGAAGAGCTTGCAACTCTTGATCTCCAGGTCATGAGTTTCAGCCCCATGTTGGGTGTAGAGATTATAGAAAGAAAGGAAGAAAGGAAGGAAAGAAGGAAGGAAGGAAGGAGAGAGAAAAGAAAATAGAAGGAGGAGAGGGAGGAGAGGAAACTTGAAGACACTTTTTCTCCACTCTGACTCAGTACTTTTCCCCACCCAACCCTTCTCCCACTCCCTCTCCCTAGCCCCATGGTCCATAAAACTGCAGGGCCCTTTTAGAAAATACAGTGCAGCAAACATGATGGATATAAACTGCCACTGCTAGGCAAAGCAACAACAACAAAAGACAAAAAACAAAACACAAAAAAACCCCTAAGGAAACAGGAAACTAAAAGCTAAAGAAGTGGGAAACACACAGGGTAGAACATGTCTCTCCCTCCACTTCCAGTCTTCTAGTCCCCCTTCTGGGGTCCCTATTGGAATAGCCTGAGAATCAGCTGATGAGGTTCAAACGTTTTTGCAAGGTTCTGACCTCATCATTGCCAAGTGGTGCATAGAGGACATGGACTGGAGCTGAGAAACCATTATTTAACATTGGGACATAGCATTTGACCATTACCATAACAACCTTAAGCCTCAATTTTCTCAATCTTCAAAGTGTGTGAATGTACATGTGAGTGTGTGTAATGATTAATATAAGTATATATACATACACACACATACAGACACTTATGCCTTACACCAGGTTAATAAATTTATTTTATACTAAATGTGGGAGAAATGCCCAGGTCATTTTAATCAAGAGAAAACATTTCATTTGTATTATTATAATAGACTATAGATGTGGAATCCCTGTACTTTTTGCTTCTTTGTAGCTCAGTTTTGGGTGTTTTTTTTTTTTTTTCAAACAAAGGAATCATTTAAAGTTTGTATTATGCTTATACTACAAGAATATAGTAACCATGAGATACAAATCAGTGGTGCAGCTTTTATGAAATACAGTCTGATTATGCATAATATCACAAATTGCAACTCTCTTAGAAAGTCTTGAAATTTGTCAATACATAAATACGTCCTCAGATTATATGTTAATTTTTATTTTATTTTTATTTTATAGAAAATAAACGATTTATATATATTAGGTAGGAACCCTTGGTAATTTAGTGGGGCACCACAAGATTATTCTGAGGATTAGCTGATTTGTGTGTGTGTAAATACAATGCTGTCTATAACAGCATCTAGCATAGTAAGTGCATGATGAATATTTGTCGAATGCATAAATAAGAAATATTATAACTGTATCTTTACATATTAAAAGTACATTTGGATGCATAGAAACAAGTGTCCTTCCAATCACTAATTCAAAGACTGCTAAGTCAGCTAGCATTAGATCATCAATGACTGACTGCCCCCTATTGTGCTAAGCAGATTAATATATGATTTCTTATTAAACCTCTAAAGATCACATGGCCAATTGGTGTCAGTGACAGAGTTGAAATTTAAGTCTGTTTGTCTTCAAATATACATTTCTTAACAATTTATCCCAACTTCCTGCAGCAATGTTATTTGAATACATGCTAAACTTGGGGTCATGGTGTCTACTCAGTAATTAATGATGAGATTTTTTTGTTTTGTTTAGGTGTCTTGTGATCATCTTACCTGAC
The DNA here is from genome assembly GCA_028534135.1 of Potos flavus. Lineage (NCBI taxonomy): Eukaryota > Metazoa > Chordata > Mammalia > Carnivora > Procyonidae > Potos > Potos flavus. Next base: position 39,881,418 of record CM052885.1, read on the forward strand.
TATAAAAATAGTAAATGGCTGAGTTCCAGAATTTGTATGTGGTATAGGTTAGCCATGCTGTATTTTTCTTCTAGCCCTCTAAAAGCTTTTGGAAAGTGGTATTTTAAAAGACTTCATTATATTGAGGTGCTTGAGTGCCTCAGTCATTTAAGCGTCTGCCTTCAGCTCAGATCATGATCCCAGGGTCTTGGGATTGAGCCCTACATCAGGCTCTCCGCTCAGTGGGGAGCCTGCTTCTCCCTTTCCCTGATGCTTTACCTACTTATAATCTTTCTCTCTCTGTCAAATACATAAAAAAGTAAATAAAAGACTTCATTATAGCATGATGGCATATGTTTTGTGAAAAAGGCACACTTTTTACTTATAGACTTCAAATCAAATAAACTAAAACAGAAAAGGAATGTCAATTAAGATGCCAAGATAAGGGAAAAAAAAGAAAATAATCTAAAAATTAGCCTTTAATCTTTTTTTTTTGCATTTTTCAAATATTACAGTGTAATAAATGGTATAGCACAGGACTCCTTCTATGCACAGGCCAGAACTTTTCATGTCATGCTTACTTCTTAACATAATACAATGATTCCACTAGGCTAGCACCTACCTTGTGCACAGAGCAAGGAAGAACAAAAGATTTGCTGTGAAGAATTCTGGCTCAGATTTCATTTTTATTCCACTTTACAACATACAGAGATATCAGAATCTTCATCTCAGAGAATTCTGGAAAGAAAAGATTCTTTCGTAATTTGCTTGCTACTTTTTTCCTTTTTCTTACTGCTTGCTATTCCTCTCTCTCTTTATGTGTGTCCCCCCTCCCCTCACATACACCCAGCCCTCTTGGTTGTTGTAATTATGTGTTTCCTTAGTCCACTTAGGCTGCCATAACAGAATGGCATACTAGGTGGCGTTGAAAACCAGGTATTATTTTCTCAGATTTCTGGAGCATGGAAGTATAAGATCAAGGTGCCAGAATGATTGGTTTCTGATAATGGATCTCTTCCTGGTGTGTAGTTGGTCACCTTCTCTCTGAGTCTTCATATCAGGGGGCTGGTGGGGGAAGAGGGTAGAAGAGGGAGTAAAGGAGGGAGCTCTGTGGTGTCTCTTCTTATGAGTGCACTAATCCTATGATGAGAGCCCCACTTTTATGAACTCATCTAAATCTAATTATCTCTTAAAGTCCCATCTCCAAAAACCATTCAATGGGGTTTAGCGTTTCAATATATGAATTAGCACATGTAGTATTATATTTTAAATTTCTTATTAAAATAACTAAGGTAACCTGCGTTATCCCTTTCATTTACCATTTTTCAAGTTAACTTTCTGAATTAGCAATTTTAGCAGAATTTTAACAGAATATACATGTTAACAGAATTCAGTGCACCTATGTTAATTCTAGATTATCTGGCAGATACTGCATGTGGCTTTCACTTAGAGTATATGCTTTTATACACTCTTAAAACGTTTTTGTCTGTTTATGTCTGGATAGCCCATGGACAATGACAGATGTGGCCTAATTCCCTTATAAATTGCCAAGTCTAACTTTGTTTAATTTACATATTCAAGTGAAATGTTGGAGAATCAGCATTAATTTCCCAGAGGCATTTTCAAATTTATAAAATATATGCAAAATCACAAAGAAAAGGGAGATTGCTCAAGGAAGACTTTATGATTAGTGCCTGTGTTGCTCCGTCATTATTCTCCCTTCCCTGCAAGATAGCTGGAATTAAAACAGTCCATTTTTTTTTATCACCGTGTTTTGTACTGTTATTTATCTCATTTATTTTGTTTAACACATAATGGCCATTATTAGTTTAATCTTGGTTTTGAACTTGAAATTCAATGCAGGAAAGTGGAGAATCTTTTTTATCATTGAGTTTCAGGCAGATATAAGTTATATGCTATGGAAGATTCATATGCTTTAAGCATGTATGTGACACACACGTACACACATGCTCACACACATACAGAAGTAACAATTCCAAGTCAATGGTTTAAACAACTAAGGTTCTGGGACTATTGGTCTCCAAATAATTGTAAGTAAAACCCAAATGTAAAGTCACTATGCCTTAGCGTCCATGTATAAGATAAGGAAGTCTTATTTGATATTCCTGAGGCCTAGAATTGCTGCCTAAACTCTGATTATCTTACAAAATGCACAGACAGGGAAGAATATTTGGGAAAAAACATTTTTCAGAAAAGACTTATACCCAAATATGCAAAGAACTCTTAAAACTCAGCAATAACAAAACAAACAACCTGAGTTAAAAAAAAAAATAGGCAAATGATATGAACCAACACCTAACCAAAAAACATATTTAGGTGGCAAATAAGCATATGAAAAATGCTTATTCTCTAATGTATTAGGGAATTTCAAATTAAATCAACAATGAGATACCCCTACACATCTATTAGAATGGCTAAACTCCAAAAATCTGACACCACCAAATGCTGACAAGGATTGGAACAACAGGAACTCATTCATTGCTAGTGGGAATGCAAAATGGTATAGCCTTTTTGGAAGACAGTTTCTCACTTTCTTTCAAAGGTAGTAATAGTTTTCCTAAATTATCTAGTAATCATAATCCTAGGTATTTACCCAAATTAGCTGAAAAGTTATGTCCACACAAAAACCTGTAGCTTTAATCATAATTGCCAAAAACTGAAAGCAACTAAGATGTCCTGCAAAAGGTGAATTGGTAAACAAACTATGGTATATCCGTACAAAGGTATATTATTCATTGATAAAAAGAAATGATATAGCAAGACATAAATAGACATGAGGGACCTTAAATGCATATTTCTTATTAAAAGAAGCCAATAAAAAAAACAAGATGAAATGGGTTCAAGAAATCCAGTTACTGTTTATTGTGATTTCTGGAAGAAGAAAATCTAAATCATAGAAAACTTAGCAAGAAATACATTGCATTATTTTATTGAATATTTTAGGTTATAGATATAATTTTTTAGGTTAGACATATAATTTTTTAGCTTAGGATTTTGACCACATGGTTGCAGAATCTAAGAAAGATAATATGTACACAGATTGAACAAGGTGAATATATTCATAAGTTAGAGGGAATTAGGAACCAAAATTATATAGAGGAATGAGAGAAAATATGAGGCTAGAAAGTAGATAATAATGGTTGGATAACATCTGGGCAATAATCAACATGAATTAGCAAAAAGAGAACTCGCAATTTTAAAAAGCTTAAAAATACTGCAGTAACTAGAGGTAAACAAGCTTTGAGAGATCTTTTTATAAAATGGGAATATTAAACACAGATTACTTGGCTAATGACAATGCACTAACTATGTGGAACAGACTGAATATGCAAAAGAGAAAGTTTGAGATATATATATATATATATATATATATATATATATATATATATATTCGATGGAAGAAGTTCTTAAACTATATGATCAGGGAAAACAACAGTGGTTTAATTTAGGAAGAGAAGGATCAATTATTTCAACTTATGAGAACATGTAAACAAGGCTTATATTTATAGTAATGTTTCTAAATTTGCAAAAGGGAAAAGAATTTGTGGGAAATTATGCAGGATTGCTCCAATTATCTTGTAGAGGAAGGGAAGAGTTTTCTTCTGAAAGTACAGTTGGGACTTTTATTACTGTTCTTTGCTTGAGAAATAAGTAAAGGAGGTAAAGGAGGGTATGGAGGTGAAATAAATGGATACATGGTTCTGAGGACACTGTCTAGTTTAAAAACCAGGAATTTTAGTGGTGACCATCTAGTTGAATGATTTTTCTCCAAAATTGTACTTAGCAATGCAGATATAGAGATATAGAGTTGCAATAGTAAGCAACTTTTTTTCCCCCTTCTTTTTCTTTTTTTCTCTTTTACTGGGTCTTTGTGGCTATAGTAAGGCATGAAAGTTAGTTATGGTGCTGTTAAGAGAACACGTGGATATAAATATAAAACATAAAATGCAGGTGGAATGAGGACTATAGCTGATCTATATTCTGAGAAATATTGAGAGGTCAAAGGAGCATAATTCTATGAGGTCTAGAATCTGTGAATGAGAGTAAGAGGAGATAAAAAGTTATGAGTTTGGGGCTAAAGGCAATAGTATTGGATTTTAGAATTTGTATGGTGAAGTAGCCCTTGGGGATGAGAATATCTATGTCAATGTTTCCCAAAGTATGATCAGGAGAACCACCTAAATCAGAATTGCTTAGAGTTTTAACCTAATAGAAAGTCTGAGGTGCTGCCTGGGCATCACTATTACTAACAAAGACCCAGATGATTATTTGGAAACCATAGTCGAAAGGCCACTGATAAAGTTATGACCAGTTAAGGAATGGCAGAGGCTGAGGTGAAGTTCACTGGAGTCTGAAAATTATAAAATGTTAAGAATAAGATTCTAAAACAGGGAAATCTTTGGACATTAATGTTAAAGGTTGAAATAAAGAGAAAAAAATAAAAGAATAAATAGCTCCTTAATCCATCAAATAGATGGATATGGCCACAAGTAAGTGTGGCTTCTTTTTGCTAATTTTTGATTTTCTGAATTAGATGACATGACTGGATAAACAACCCATGCAGATAAAGATAAAGTTGGGAACCCATGAATCAGAGTTCAAAAGTAAAACCTCATATATAAAAGCTGAGCTCTACTGAGCAGCCACTAGTTCATTTAACATACCTTGATCAAATAGATATGTCAAGTTTATGATTATGTCACCAGCCCTTGATATATAAGAAAGTTCAATATTCCAGAACACCCAAAGTATCTTAATTAATCATTCCTGCACTATCTTCATTGCCCATCCTGCCCCTAGGGGGTTGTCTAATAAAATAAAAATGGTCTTAAACTTTAACTTGAAATGAGATAAATACTCAGAATTATATTGTGGACAATTTGCATTTTTGGAGCAACGTATCAGGGAACAGGGAGAGTCTGGGACTAGTTGCCATCATAAGCACCCTGTTAGGGCCAACACTAAGGTATCCTAAACAGTATATGACAAAGTAAAGACTTATATTTCTATTCTATTTACTGTTATGAGGAAGTACTTTATGTGGTTCCTTTCCTGTACAGAATTAGATCAGGAATATGTAAGAGAAAATTCAAGAGTTTGGCAGCCATGACTTCAACTGGAAGGGCTACCAAAATTCAGACATTCAGAGGACGATTCATTTAACTTTCAAATGAAGCACCTATTACTATTAGCATGACCTTTCGTTTTCAGTTCTCTCTGGTGTGAAAGGAGGTGCATCTACGGTGAAAGCAGTTTTGCATGAAGAAAACATGATTATGTGGAGCCGAGGAGAACATGTATTTATAAGAAAATTAACCAATAGAAGAGAGTCAAAATCACAAATCTAGGGACCTCAAAGGCATTCAATAGTATGTAATGAAAAGTGTGTTTTAAATATTAATACCAGCTTTAGAGATCTTTTCTTTCTTTTATTCCTCATGTTTTAATTCCTCAGTATTAGAGCTCTCTAGACAGAAAACAAAGAATAGACTGAAACAATTAGTTAATTGATCTCATTCAATTTGGTTAGAGTTGCTAATAGATGAATTCCATTGTGTTCCAGAATTTTGGATTACACTAGACTCCAATTAAAAAAAATCCTCGTATTTTAGCCTGTGTGTGTGTGTGTGTGTGTGTGTGTGTGTGTGTGCGCGTGCACGCAATGAGCCCACCTGAATGGCGTCACCACTCAGATACCTAGCTGGTCCCCTAGAAATTTCTTTGGTTAAGCAACTAAAGAATTAATTCCTGGTAGAGCTGGCTTATCTAGGATCCTGCACTAGCTGTTAGGCCAGCACCTATCTTGATGAGTTGGTGATGCACCAATTGTGAAAGATTCTGAATATTGCCTATCTTCATTTGAACTATTTAACATATTTAAAGACAATATAGCTGCCAAGAGCAATGAGAAAAAAAAGCAGAAGAACACTTTTTAAAAATATCTATATTGATGCATAAACCTAGTTTTGGGAAACTAAAGTGAATTATATGCAGCAGTGTGGTTTTGATAAGCTATTTTGGACTAAATAACTTCACCCCAAAATAAAACGCTTCACGACTGCAGGGGAGTCCATCAATGAGAGAAGGGCAGCAGAGAGCTCAGGACTTAGCATTGGTCTCAAATGCCTGGTGATGATCTCACTTAGATTGCTAGACTACTGCTGGTTACAGTCTCCATGTTGGCTGTCAGAAGGGAGGAGGGAAAATGGAGGAGACAGTGGGTCTGTATACAGGGTATGCCTTGGGACCCGTTACTGCCCGGATAGCATATGTGCAAGACAGAAAGAAGGCCTCTAAAGCATGCCTGGATGTCATCTCGTGAACTAGGCTGTGACTCACAGCACAAGAATGGTATAGAAAGGAGGGAAGTAGAAAGTGAACCACACCCAATGGGTAAATCACTGTGCCACAATCTATCACTCAGCTTAGTATTAATGTAAGTGAACTTTTTTCTTAATAGGTGAAGATTTTGGCCTTATCCATGCCTCCAGGTATTATAGGGATAATAAGCATAGGGTTTTCATATATGTTTCTTATGTTTTGCGTATTTACTTTTAAACTCATTTTTGCATAAATGTCGCAGGGAACAGAGCAAAGACTATAAAGAAGGAGGAAGGATGATTGTGAAGGTAGGACTTCACAAGGAAATGGGAACTTGAAGGCTAGAATCTGATCCCTAGCTTTAGACACGTGATTTTCTTCCCACGTTTATTTTCCCCAAGTTTTCAAAAGCACTGGTATATAAACTAGGGTTTCTTTCTTTCTTTTCTTTTCTTTTTTCTTTTCTTTTCTTTTTTCTTTTCTTTCTTTCTCTTTCTTTCTTTCTTTCTTTCTTTCTTTCTTTCTTTCTTTCTTTCTTTCTCTCTTTCTCTCTTTCTTTCTTTTTCTTTCTTTCTTTCTTTTTTTTTTCTATACAGAATCAGAGCAAGGCAAGTTACCTGGAGGCTCTTGATGGGAACAAGCTATGGGGCCTGTAATACCCACCTCTGCTGTAAAAACGTATTTGCTATCTAGTTCAAAACACACAATTTTGTTTGAGCACAAGATCCTCTGGAGAGGGCTCAAGAAACACTGCTGACTACTTATTCCCAGAAAATTCCTCTTCATTTAGCTGGTATTATTGTTCATAAAGTAATCTACATTAACCTTCCTTTAGCCAGGTTTAAGATTACCTAGTAGTTGTCTTGACTAGATTTAGGAATATTGTCAGACTTCCATTTGTAGAATAGGTATTGGGATGAATCACTTCCACAGATAATAAATCATATTCATTGGGTGCCAATTTTTGAAGCTTAGCTTCAAAAAATAAAGATAAAAAATTCATTATCAAACGGTCATTTTGTAGCCAAGCTCTGAAGGAAAGTTACTCTAGCCCCATGTATTCCAAAGCATTATTGTACCATTTAATCCATACAAGTCTGGAGAATATGCAGGGTTTTTCCTTGACATTTTTATCTTGTTAGGTTTGTCTTATCCTGCTCATTTTATCCTGCTCACTTGTGTCATATGTTTCGACCACTCACTGTTCCTTCAAGTTGCCCCCGCCCGCAGTTGCCTTACTCACACTTCATCATTAACTTAAGGTTTTGTCAGCAGACTCTTTACTGCTCTCTTCAGATCAAACCTAGTAATCTATCATACCAAGGTAATTCAGTATGTGAATCCTTACTTAGTTCCTTAACATTCTAAACTCCTGGAACCTTCACCTTGACTCTATTTCAACCACTCATTTCCATAATTATCTAAAGTTGCTGCAGTTCTAAACCCCTGAAATCTGATACCTTGTTCTTGCCTGCAGATCTAGCCTGGCAGCTCTCATGTGTGGCTGCCCCTGCATAGGGTCTGTGTCTTACCAAGAACTCCAGCCTTAGGACTTCTCTCATGCCTTCACATTGATTAGCCTCCTCCCAAATGCCCATTAGTGTATTTTCTATCTTGTCTATTTTTCTAAATTCTATGGTACATGATTTTAATCATCCTTTTGCCAAATCCTCAGATTTTTTCCTTATTTGCATTTCTATTATATGCTGCCAATAAAACTGCAATTTTGCAAAAGTCTAAAATATTGGCTGCTCAGCTTTTCTACCCCTCTTTTAAATGCTGCTGGAGAAAACCACATCTTTAGGCAGACTGGTGGCATCATACTGCCCATGACTCATTCTGTATTTACGTGGTCCCAGCAATATTTAAAATATTTCCTAATTTCCTCAAATAATCTATTCTGTCATATCTGCCCCTTATTCAAAGCAATGTGACAGAGAAATACAAGTGTCTTCCCAGAAACATCATTAATTTTTTACAACCATGCCATATTGGAATGTTACCTTTGATGATACCACTTTAACAGCCTTGCTATCCTTTATCTTTCTGTGGACTTGCCTATTCCTGTCAAAGTATACACGTTTGATGTTCTCATACATTTAAAAATCTATTCCTTTACTTCCTGGTTTCCTCACGTTAATAAGCAAAACAAAAGAAAAGCACTTATTTTTTTCAACCCTTTTCATAAATAAGTTGCCTGAAACAATTGTATGTATCTGTTATCTTCAATTTTTACTTCCCCTGGATTCCTCCAGTAAAGAATATAAGCTACCACTGCATGGATATTGTTCTTGTCTGAGTCACAGAAGGCACACGTGCTATTGAGTCCAATGAATATTTCTTAGAATTTATCACACTTGAGTTTTCTAGAACATTTGACCTTGCCAACTACATGGTAATCATCAAAACATACTTTGCCCTTGACTTCTAGAGGCTATACTCGTATTATCTTCCCAGTGCTCAGAAAACACTTTCTCAGAATGCTTATTATCCATTTTAAAATATTGGTCTTTTTCAGACATTTTGTCCTTGGAACTTTTGTTCTTACCGTATATATTTTCTGGGTAATACCATTCAAATATCTTCACTTGTTAGTCTTTTTCAGTTCAGATACACCTTAGACAATGAGTACATTCACATTAATAATAACTGATTGTAAAGGCAGTTTTTTTACCACAAACAATTCCTCCAAATCACCACATCACTAAAAATCTTGAGAGCTGTTAATGTAGAAGATACAGAGATTAAAAGTGGTGTCCCTAAGACGATTATGGATTATATTGGTTTATTTTTTATTCTAAATTCCAAGTGCATATATTAAAGCTTATATTGGATATACCATTTGGTATTATCTCTGATACTTCAAACTTATCTTGTGAAATATCAAAATTATCATCACTCCCTTTACCCCTATATTAGCCAGGATAACAAATGGTATAGTGGCCACAATTAAACAAACAAACAAACAAAAAAACCCAGAACTTATGAAATAATGATTAACATAATGTGTTAGGTTGGAAAAGGCCCTTCAAAGATGTCCAGATCCTAATCTCCAGGACCTCTGACTTTGGTACCTTACATAGGAAAAGGGACTTTTCCAATGTGATCAAGTTAAGGGTTTTTAAGATGGGTAGATTATCCTGAATTATTTGGGTTGGTACAGTGTAATCATAAGTGTCCTTATAAGAAGGAGGTAAGAGAGTCAGTGCCAGAGTCAGAGGAGGAGATGTGACAACAGAAGTGGGAGTAAAATTCAGAGAGGGAGATTGGAAGTTGCTATCCCCTGGGTTCAAAAATAGAGGAAGGCACTATGAGCCAAAGAATACAATAGCCTCTAAAAGCTGGGAAAGGCAAGGAAATGAATTCTCACCTGGAGTCCCCAAAAGGAATTCAGTCCTTCTCAGCAATTTGATTTATTCTGACCTACAGAACTGTAAGATAGTGATTTTCTATTGTTTTGAGCCACTAAGTTTGTAGCAATTTGTTACAGCAGCAATAGGAAACTAACAAAACCAATAAAGAATTAATTCTTATAACCGCAATCCAGCTCAAATTCTCCTTGCTCTCATCAGAGTGATGTAGATTTCTGATATTTAAAATATGTAATTCTTAAAAAAAAATATGTAATTCTTATGTCACCACAAATATGGTGAGGAGCCCTTCTCCTAGGGATGGCAGAGATTTAATTGAGCTTTGATTCTGCTCTCTGGGAGGAATGGCCTTATCCAGTGTTCTTCATAGTCACACCGTTCTAATGAAAAATTCCCACTCATAATTTTCATAGTTACATTTGAAACATTGTTCTTTTTAAGGTAGTCACCATTAGGGTGAGAGAGAAAAGCTTGGTGCTAAGACAACAGATAAATAAAACAAATTTGAGGACAGTGTCAAGGTAAAAACTTTCTGTAGAGTTCCTAAAATATAAACCAACAGGAAACAACAGTTGAAAAGTTTTGTTAGAATGATAGAGCTAAAGAAATCTCAAACCCAGACCACTTGGCTCCTACCAAGGGAAACTAATCAAGACTTAAAACAGACTCTGAGAGGGGCACCTGGGTGGCTCAGTTGGTTAGGCGGCTGCCTTCAGCTCAGGTCATGATCCTAGGGTCCTGGGATTGAGCCCCACATCGGGCTCCCTGCTCAGCGGGGAGCCTGCTTCTCTCTCTCCCTCTGCCTGCCTCTCTGCCTACTTGTGCTCGCTCTCTATCTCTCTGTCAAATAAATAAATAAAATCTTTAAAAAAAAAAAACAGACTATGAGAACTCTGCTTTTTTTTATGAGAAGACAGGTTTTCAGGACTATGCAAGCCTCAATAATGAGTATATTCTACAGAACCGTAACTCAGAAAAGGCTATGAGTGCCATAAAAAAATAGGACATTCATGATGCAAGAGTGGTGGTGAAAAGATAGATGAATGAGGGCTCCTGGTGGCTCAGTGGGTTAAGCCTCTGCCTTTGGCTCAGGTCATGATCTCAGGGTTGTGGGATCGAGCCCCACATTGGTCTCTCTGCTCAGCAGAGAGCCTGCTTCCCCCTCTCCCTCTGCCTGCCTCTCTGCCTACTTGTGATTTCTTTCTCTCTGTCAGATAAATAAAAATAAAATCTTAAAAAAAAAAGATAGATGAGTGATCCCAAGGGCTTACTATGATCACATAAGTCCTACCACAGTTGAGCTATATAGTACACTATCTTATTTTTCCTTTTCTGTTCTTATCATCTTCAGTTCTTGAGGGCAAGTGCATTTCATGAAAGGGTTCCAACATCCTTGCTTGCTTGCTTATTTGTTTGTTTGTTTATTATTAACATATAATGTATCATTTGCCCCGGGTACAGGTCTGTGAATCATCAGGCTTACACATTTCACAGCACTCACCATAGCACATACCCTTCCCAATGTCCATAACCCAGCCCCCCTGTCCCTACCCCTCCTACCCCCCAGCAACCCTCAGTTTGTTTCGTGAGATTGAGAGTCTCTTATGGTTTGTCTCCCTCTCTATCCCATCTTGTTTCATTTCCCCCACACACAACCCCCCGCCCTGCCTCTCAAATTCTTCATATCAGAGAGATCATATGATAATTGTCTTTCTCTGATTGACTTCTTTTGCTTAGCATAATACCCTCTAGTTTCATCCACATCATTGCAAATGACAAGATTTTGTTTCTCTTGATGACTGCACAGTATTCCATTGTATATATATACCACATCTTCTTTATCCATTCATCTGTCGATGGACATCTAGATTCTTTCCATAGTTTGGCTATTGTGGACATTGCTGCTATAAACATTCAGGTGCACGTGCCCCTCCGGATCACTACATTTGTATCTTTAGGGTAAATACCCAGTAGTGCAATTGCTGGGTCATAGGGTAGCTCTATTTTCAACTTTTTAAGGGATCTCCATACTGTTTTCCAGAGTGGCTGCACCAGCTTTCATTCCCTCCAACAGTGTAGGAGGGTTCCCCTTTCTCTGCATCCTTGCCAACATCTGTCATTTCCTGACTTGTTAATTTTAGCCATTCTGACTGGTGTGAGGTGGTATCTCACTGTGGTTTTGATGTGTATTTCCCTGATGCCGAGTGATGTTGAGCACTTTTTCATGTGTCTGCTGGCCATTTGGATGTCTTCTTTGCAGAAATGTCTGTTCAGGTCTTCTGCCCATTTCTTGATTGGATTATTTATTCTTGGGTGTTGAGTTTGATAAGTTCTTTATAGATTTTGTATACTAGCCATTT
>CM052885.1:39893969-39977689 GCA_028534135.1 Potos flavus
TGCCTGTAAGGTGACTATTACTGTATAATGTCTCATTCCTTTCTTGTCTATGTAACTTTTAGGCTCTCTCTTTGCTTAGAGGACCCCTTTCAATATTTCCTGTAGGGCTGGTTTGGTGTTTGCAAATTCTTTTAGTTTTTGTTTATCCTCGAAGCTTTTTATCTCTCCTTCTATTTTCAATGACAACCTAGCTGAATATAGTATTATTGGCTGCATATTTTTCTCAGTTAGTGCTCTGATTATATCATGCCAGTCCTTTCTGGCCTGCCAGGTCTCCGTGGATAGGTCTGCTGCCAGTCTAATATTTCTACCACTGTATGTTACAGATCTCTTGTCCCAAGCTGCTTTCAGGATTTTTCTCTTTGTCACTGAGACTTGTAAGTTTTACTATTAGATGATGGTGTGTGGACCTATTTTTATTGATTTTGAAGAGGGTTCTCTGAGCCTCCTGGATTTTGATGCTTGTTCCTTTCACCAAATTAGGGAAATTCTCTACTATAATTTGCTCCAATATACCTTCTGCCCCCTTCTCTCTTTCTTCTTTTTCTGGGATCCCAATTATTCTAATATTGTTTCATCTTATGGTATCAGTTCTCTCTCAAATTCTCCCCTCGTGGTCCAGTAGTTGTTTGTCTCTCTTTTGCTCAGCTTCTTTATTCTCCATCATTTGGTCTTCTATATCACTAATTCTCTCTTCTGCCTCATTTATACTAGCAGTAAGAGCCTCCATTGTTAATTGCACCTCATTAATAGCTTTTTTGATTTCAACTTTGTTAAATTTTAGTTCTTTTATTTCTCCCGAAAGGGATTTTATTTCTCCAGAAAGGGATTCTCTAATATCTTCCATGCTTTTTTCAAGCCCAGCTAGCACCTTGATAATCATCATTCTGAGCTCTAGTTCTGAGATATTACTAATGTCTGTATTGATTAGGTCCCTAGCCATTGGTACTGCCTTTTGTTCTTTTTTTTGTGGTGAGTTTTTCTGCCTTGTCATTTTATCCAGATAAGAATAGATGAGAGAACATAATACCAAAAGGATAGCAACAACCCCAGAAAAATATACACTAACCAAATCAGAAGAGACCCCAAACCGGGGGCAGAAAAAAGGGGGAGAGGGAAGAAGAAGAAAAAAAAAAGAAAGAAAAAAATATATATATATATTGGACTAATGAATAGAACAGAGCCACACACTTGATTTTGGGTGTATTTTGGTTTGTTAGAAGAAACTACCTCCCAAAATTTTAAAGAAAGAAAAACTTATGTATAAAAAAAATAAAGGTAAACACAATGAAAGAATGGAATATGATTGTAAAGATGAAAATTAAAAAGGATTCTAAAAAAAGAATTAGTAAGATAAGAAGTTGGTTGAAAAAAGAAAAAAATAAGAAGAAAGAATGTGATCAGGCTAGAGACTAGAACAAAGCCATGTGCTAGATTTAGGGTATATTTTGATCTATTAGAGGAAATTGTATCCCAAAATTTTAAAGAAAAAAAAAAAAACCTGTATGTATACAAAAAAATAAGGTTAAATACAATGAGGGGATAAAATATGACTATAACAATGAAAATCAGAAAAGATTTTTAAAAAGGTATTGATAGGATAAAATAGTTAAAAAACCTTAAAATAGGAAAGAGGAAAACTTTTTAAAAATAGAATAAGAAAAAAATAAAATTTAAAAAATTTAACTTTGAGGGCTCCTGGGTGGCTCAGTGGGTTAAAGCCTCTGCCTTTGGCTCAGGTCATGATCTCAGGGTCCTGGGATCGAGCCCCGCATCAGGCTCCCTGCTCAGCAGTGAGCCTGCTTCCCTCTCTCTCTGCCTGCCTCTCTGCCTACTTGTGATCTCTGTCAATTACATAAATAAAATCTTAAAAAAAATTTCAAAAAAAAAATTTAACTTTGAAAGACTAAAGGATCATGGGAAAAAAGCCATGAATTCTATGTGTTTCTTTCCCCTAACTCTGGAGGTCTGCAGTTCTCATTGATCAGTGAACTTGGTCTTGGCTGGATGTTCTTGCTGATCTTCTGGGGAGAGGCTTGTTGCAGTGATTTTCAGATGTCTTTGCCCGAGGTGGAATTGCACCGCCCTTACCAGGGGCCAGGCTAAGTAATTTGCTCAGGTTCGCTCTCAGGAGCTTTTGTTCCCTGAACACTTTCCATACAGCTTTGGAGGACGAGAACGAAGATGGCGGCCTCCCAATCTCCCACCCAACCCCATAGGAGCCAAGAGCTCAGGGCCACACTCCTCAACATGCCCTCAGAGAAAAGCAATCAGTCCCTGCCATCTCCCTGGTCTCCGGCTGCACTCCGTGCTCACCCGGTCAGTGACCGAGTGTTTCTATCTCTGGTGCACAGCCCCATTTGGAGTCTCCAAACCCAGCAGATTCCTGCCACACATTCCAGTGCCACTCCTCCCAAAGGAGGAAGGAGGGCGTCTCTCTGGATCTGCCACTTGTACCTTGGATCAACGTTTAAGGTAACCCTGAGCTGAGAGCCCACTCCTCAGCTCTGTCTCTGCAGTTGGCTTCCCCACTCTGGTAACTGGGAGCTGTGCTGCACTCAGACACCCCTGGTCTTTTTGTGACCCCACGGATCCTGAGACCACACTGTCCCCGCGAGGGCTCCACCCCCCACTTAGCCTCTGGAGCGACATCCCTCAGTGGAGCAGATTTCTAAAAGTTCTGATTTTGTGCTCTGCTGCTCTACCGCTTGCTGGGAGCTGGCCCCTCCCCCCGCGGTCTATCTTCTTGTCACTTCGAATTTACTTCTCCGCATGTCCTACCTTCTGGGAAGTTGTCGATTTTCTGTTCCTAGAATTGCTGCTCTTCTTCTCTTCTATTTCCTGTTGAGTTTGTAGGTGTTCAGAATGTTTTGACAACTATCTAGCTGAACTTCTGGGACGTGATGATATCTCAGTCTCCTACTCCTCTGCCATCTTGCTCCCATCCTTGCATATTTAAGTGGGAAATCAGAAAGGTGTCCAAGCAGAAGGGTAATTTTGAGAAAATAATTTGTGACTACAGACAAATGATTGGGAATATGGACTCCAGCAATGAGGGCCAGCATATCATCAATTTACAAAAACCACATGGAACCTACTTGCCATCACTGGTCATCACTCTGGAGAGAGGAGTAGGTGACCAGTTTTCTGCAGTCCCCACAGAGTATTTGGAAGACACAATGTGTTTTTGTGGACCTCAATCTCTTGCACCACATGAGGTCATATTTACTTCTCCAGGTTACTGGAATTGGCCATTATGATGTCCCTCAGCCCCCACCTTGCCTCATTCACCAAATAGGGAGTAAGGACATAAAATCAGTAGTGGAAAAATAAAGGAAATACATTTTCTGTGCACATATAATTTAAGATGTGGGTAAATTTATGACCTCACTAGAGTTATAATACAGTTCTTCCATTAATTCTAAAGTTTTAAGTGAAAAATGCAATTACTGTAAGTTGGAATATTCTCATCGATTAACTGAAAGCAAAAGACTTTTTTGATTGCTAAGTTTCTTCCCTAGTCTACAATAATGTTTAAGTCTTTTTTATCTTCAAACCTTTTTCTTCTGCCATATCATTTGGTCATCAGGACTAAAATGATCACATCTTCTTTAGTCTTTCTTTGGTGAGTTTATTTATGTAGCAATGTAAATAGTTTTCTCAATAGGGAGACAATTAGAAAGACGTACAGTTGGGTTCTGCTAGATGGGAAGAAAATAAATACCTTCAACTTTAACATAAATACATTAGCTACATGTGAAGATTTAAATCATCTAATTTGCATAATGAACATTTTATGTCACATTATTTGCACCTGGTTTACAAATTTACTGAGCTTTTCACAACAATTATCAATGATCATATCAAAATGTCAAATGTCCCAAAGTGATATTTCACTAGGTAGTTATAAAAAAGATTTGTTTTCCCTTGGATATTTGTTGACAGTTTAATTTGTTGCAATTTATTATGTAAGGAGAACTATTGAAAAAAACATGTCATCTTTTTTCTTATTTTTGTCAAGGAAAGAATAAAGAAAAATAGATGAAGCTTAGTCCTGTTATAATCACACTTAATACTGTGGCATAAAGAAGTATGTACATCTTTTAAAATATATTTATTACAAAAATAATTAAGTTAGAAAATGCACAAGGGCAAACAATATACATTTTATACCCTCTCACTCCATAAATAATTGTTGCTACATTTTTTCTATTGTTATTAGCATTTTAGATTGTATCTTTATACTTAAATACAGTCAGATCAAATATACACCTAGTTTTGTAATTCTATCATTTATCAAGGTATTATATGTTCATACAGATAAATATTTCTAGTAAACAGCTTACTATTTATATTGCGATTCATTCTATAAGACTACAATTTATCTAAGCAAAGTCCTATTTAGATAATTGCAGTGTTGCTACTTTAGCTGTTATAATAAAGACTGTGATGAACATTTTGCAGTTCAATCCTACCATAGAACTCTATATATTTCCTTGACATAAATACTTTGAAGGTGAGTTTTTAGGTTAAAGGGTTAGTATAAAAATATAATACCTTTTAATTAGTACTCAGCACTATTATTAAAACTTTAGTGAAAATAATGTTTTGAAATATCTTGAGCCAGAGGAGCTTGTTTATATAAGATTTTCACAGCAAGGTCACAAAAACCCTGAAGTATTATTTCAGATAATTAAGAAAAATAATTTTTTTTCTCATATTGAGCAAACATTGGAGTTTTGAGATTGAGTTGTCAGCTATACCTGCAAAGAAAAAGGATTTGTTGCACATAGATAAATATCAAAAAAACTACACGACTAATGAACTAGTGGTGTTCTAATGAAGAATGGTGAGAGAATTAACTGATTATTATTTGTTAGGTAGCCCATGAGTCTGGAGTTGATCAATGATGAAACGTTTTTACCTCTGTGGAATTAGCCCATATTTAAAGCTTGCCAACTCCAGTTTTCATGCTGTTGTGGAGGACAGCTTTGATGAACCCGATCTCTCTTCTCCAAGCCTAAATCAGAATTATGTCTGAGACCCACCTTAACACTGAGAGAAATATGCAGATTAGTTCTAGAGATGTGAATCTGCCTTGCATCAGCCATTTTTCGAAATCACAAGCCTAAATCTGGAGTAACCTGTACACTCCCTGTCTTTGGAACATATGAGAAATACACCCTCTGGTATATCTTAATTCTGTTAATTTCACCCTGCTTCCTCTCTTACCCAGATTTTTGTGTTTTGATTTTGCCTTTTTGAAAAGATAGATATTACTACTTTTTTAGTAGAACAAATAGGGATGATACACAATTTATATAAGCTCTTCTCTCGTTTCCCTGGAGTCTAAATATTGATTTAACCCAGTTAGTACGTCTGAAAATATGGAGTTGAATGTGCTCATGATATTGTTTTGACAATTTAGTGGTGAAATGTCAAAATATTCACAGATCAACTTATTTTAATAATGTCTTTTTCATGTATTGCTAACATGAATGGCAGTGTGTAGTCACATTTTAAAAACTGCTAATTTATCCTTTCTTCTATGATGCCCATCATTTCACAATTGATATAGGATAGAATTTCCTGAAAACACAATGAAAATCTATTCAAGGCAAAATTAAAAATATATTTTGGTTAATGTTTCGAACCTTTGTATGAATTTCAAGAAAAGTAACTAATGTCCATGCTGTGACAATATCGTTAGTATTTTGCCTCTGTAAAAGTGTGATTTCAAAGCTGAGATCTCAGAGAAAACATGCATAAAAATTAAATAACATTTAGGGGCGCCTGGGTGGCTCAGTGGGTTAAAGCCTCTGCCTTCCGCTCAGGTCATGATCTCAGGGTCCTGGGATCCAGCCCCGCATCCTGCTCTCTGCTCAGCAGGGAGCCTGCTTCCTCCTCTCTCTCTCCTTGCCTTTCTGCCTAGTTGTGATCTCTCTCTCTCTCTGTCAAATAAATAAATAAAATCTTAAAAAAATTAAATAACATTTAAGAATTTAAAGATAAGCTGTTACCAAAATTAGGGCTTACAGATCTTGCAGTGTAAGCATATGCACACACACGTGCACACACACACCCACACACACACCCCAGAGTTGAGCTTTAGGCTGCAATTTCTGGCTGCATTTAATGTTTTACATAATGAACTGAAAAAGAAAGAAAGGAACTTTTCAGCAGACACTTATAGTAAGCTAAAGCGTTGAGTTTTTATTCCCTCTGCCATAATTTGTTAATTGATAGGAAGGAAAGTATGAAACCACAAAAATGCATATAGCAGCTACCATGAGTCAAGCCTCATTCAATTTAGTTTGTACAACCATGTGAAGTAGAAAGCAGCTGGGGGAAAACTTGAAGGTTTTTCTGAAGAAGTTTGAAAAAATGAAGGAGGGGGGTAAAGTGGCCTTCTGACAACTGGTCTAATTAATTACATGGATAGTATATAATAAAAGTAAATGATTTGATATATACTAACAGTAAAGGTTACTAAATGGATTTTAAAGGAAAACCCAAGTAGTCTGACCACAACTAGCTTCAAACAAAGTGACTAGTGTAAACTCAGAGGTGGAAACTTGTAATTTAAGAAAATCAGACTGAATTTATTGCATTCAATGAATTTTCTTTGCTAAGGAAAGGTTGATGGTTAACATGCATTAAGAAACACAAAGAGGGATAGTTTAAGAGTGTTTATTCAGCAGTGCCCAGCTGAGAGAGACCTTGATCATTGGTAATCAATGATCAATGTTGTCACAGTGGTAAGCTGCTTTTTTTGTTTTTTTGTTTTTGAAAGAGGAAGTTTGATTGATCAGTCTTTGTGTCTCCATGGTTTGGTTAAAATATTACATATTATTATTTAATTATTTCCTATGTCTTTCTGCCATACTTTACCAAACACAGTGGTTGTTACCAAAGCACAGTGTTTACCAAAGTGTTGTTACAGAAATGGCAGAGACCATTTATTTTATTGCTTTATTTATTTATTTACTTATTTATTTTACTTCAATCTCTCTACCACCAAAACAGAGCGTCAGACCTGTAACCTCTAGATCTCCTCCAGGCCCCAGTTTTCTTATTTATAGATAATGGGAAAATCTTTGTTAATAATGGAGCCCAAGGATTATTAAGCCTGACTTGTAGCCAAAAAAATCTCTCAAACAGAAGCATCCCAAGAGCATAGTCTGTCTACCCTTTCAAATATCAAATGGTTCACTACAGTTGCAATTACTGCCTTCCTTCAAAAATGACCTCCCATTGAGAGCACATTGAATTGAAATAAAAAGTGTATTTGCTCCTGTGAAATAAGGCAATTGATTATGGCCTGTAAAGGAGGAATTACGAAAGATTTTTCTTATACTTGTGCATTCTTAAAACACACAAATATGTATATATTACAAATTTATATATAAATATATAAAAAATAAATATAAAAAGCATGTAGAAATGCAAAGCATGTATATAATATGTGTGTAAGCTTCCTAAAGACCTCCCTTAGAATATTCATCTTCCAAGTGTCTTCCTATTTTAACTCTTCTTCAAATAATTTATTGAAAATCAATCATTTATTAATGTTCAGTATGCTACATATATGTAATATAGAGAAAATAGATTATATATCAATTTTATTTTGAAATATAGAAAGAAGTCATCTGAAAACCTTGTAGCCAAACTTCTCAGGTGTGTATTGGTTTTGAATATTTATGTTTGGAGAAAGAGGTAAAGTAGGAATCTAGGAAAAGGTGGGACTTTAAAATTCTCAGAGCAGCCAAGTAAATAAAATGGCACACAATCTATTATGCATCAAGTTCTCCAGTAGACAGCAATTTCATAACCTCCTTTTGCCATGTATTCTGCTTCTGTTCATTAGATTGAGGAATCCAAATATTATACATAATTTGTGCCTTTGCTCATGCCTTTCTCGCTATCTAGAAAGCTTTTATGCATTGCTTTGATGAGTAATGTGTAGTTTAATGATGTTTATTCTAGGGTGGCTAGTGTAAATTGGATTCCAGGAATTTAATTATAGATCATCTTGGTGCCTCCTTCTAGGAGTCTAATAGAGAGACTAATTTGATTGCTGGTTACAGGATTTCATTGAAGAAACTTCCCCAAATGGGATTTCCTGTCTATTCTCTTACATTTTTGTTTTCATAGAATGATCAATGTTGTAGTTATTAAGTGTTAAGGACCACAAATTTAAATATTTTGTTCCTTTCTTTATTTGTGTTTATTTTTTCCTTGGCTAGAGTTTTCTAATTTTCCTATAAAAAAAAAATAAAAAAAAGACATCATGGTGGGAGAGAGGTTTTGGTGGAGCATTTTTTCTCCTGAGAGAATCCATTAAAGCATTAAAAACAAATAAACAAACAAACAGCAAATATCCAAATCAGAGATACTGATGGATTATCTATATTCTTTGAGACAGAAATGAAAATGCTGTAAGAAAAAAGGCACTTAAATCAGAACTTGTAATTAATGCCTGTAGTAAAGAAGCTCATTATTCTTTTATCAGAATGAGGAGTCATTGTAAACTATAACCTTGTAAACGATAATCAATAGTTGACTGTCGGGGATATTGCCAAAGTCTAACAAACCTTCAGTAGTGATGGACATTTAAAGTTCAATAACTTCTGTCCCTGAAACTTGCCTGTGTCCTAAAGGAAATCTGCTTTCTAAGATCTCAGCTATCATTGGTATTTTACTGGTAAATAACAGGAGGATGATTGAAAATTCATAAATGCAGTGATAAAGAGTAAGTATTCTGGAGTCAATCTGGAATCAAGGTACTAATACTTAGATCTTTGTGACCTGGCAAAGTTATGTAATTTCACAGGATCACAGATTCTTCACTGGCAAAAGGAGGATCAGGTTGGTTATAAGAAGACGGAGCAAGAGAGGTAGGATAAGAGAGAGAAGGAGAAGAAAGGAAAAAGCAAATTCAGTGATATCTAATGTGTCTGTAACAGCCTAAAGTAGTGGGATGGAATCAACAATGATAGCAAACAGTGAATAGTTTCCAGGTTTTATTAATTGATTGTTTTCCAGTTAAAAATTTTAACATCTACTCATATATGTACATATGCATACTTAAAAATTGAAAGCACCTGGGAGCAGAAATTTTAAAATAACGCTTATAATTTTTTTTTAAGTTTTATTTATTTATTTGAGAGAGAGAGAGTATAGGGTGGGACGGGGCAGTGGGAGAGGGAGAGAGTAACCAAAATGGACTGCACTGAGCACAGAGTTGGAGGCGGGGCTCAATCTCAGGTCCCCAACCCCAGGATGGAAACCTGAACCCATACCAAGAGTCGGGTCTCCCAACCAGCTGCGCCACCCAGGCCACCCAAGAATGTTTTTCATTGTTTTGTTTTTGTTTTCTCCCTGCATATGGAGGGTATCAGGGAAGAAAGGCAAGTGGAAGGAGGTCAGAGTGAGCTTATTTTTTCGGCCATTTTGTTTTCTTAAAGCTGTTCAATATAAGATATACAGTATGCCAAGGTGCCATATTTTGGGATGGCATGTAAAAGCCAACTGTTTTAAGGCTCTTACAATTAAGTCACAAGGCAAAATATCATTCAGAAGTATGATGACTTCTGGTTTCTCGTCTCCTACATAAGGAGCTTGGAAGTTGCCAGTGCATCCTAAAGAACTAAACAGATTGAAAAATCAACAATTCTTCCTGGATCCATAAGAGAGAGGAGGACACAGTGCATGCCACTGCCCCCAGGTTTGGAATGAAAGAGGTGAATTCAGGAAGTTGAGGTTTCCTAGAGTAGGGGTTCAAGAGTGAATGGACGCCACGTTGGGAGTGAGCTCAGAGTAAAGAAAACCTGAACTGTAATGGAAAATTGATGGAGGCTTAGTGCAGGCAACTGTGAGAGTTAACAACTCCAAGAGAACCCAGTCATGGGAGTGGGGAGACATGATATTGTGAAATTTACCTCTGGGAGCTCTACCAGATTCCCACAATGAATGTCGGAGAAAAATCCCCTTCTATTTCAGGGGCAGAGAAAAAAGGAATCATTTTTGAAATATGCCAAAGCACTGTGTTCTTAACAAGGTCTGCCGTCAGAGAAAACTAGTTAACCAGAAACTAACCTGCACGGTTATTATCAGAGCCTAATTGACCTGGGAGAAAGGAAATAAACAACTTCAGTACACTGTAGAAATGCTGTTCTACCTACACATTGGGGGTTATGGGGGGAGGCCCAGATGGAAAAACTTATGAAGTTCACTGATCAGAGGCATAGGCTCAGTAAAAGACTGAGAGCTAATCCTGGTATTACAGAATGCTTCCTCTCTCCCACACCATACCACCTCATTACTAAAGGCCTATCTATTTATAGCAGTTCCTATTTATTTTCCTTTCAACTTTATTGAGGATATGATTTCCAAATAAAAAAATTATATATATTTAAGGTATACGATGTGATGGTTTAATTTACATATACATTGCTAAGTATAGAGATCTCTAAGATGTCAAACATAGAAGTAGGTAAATAAGTCAGTATAAGTCATAACAGTTACAAATTATGCACATACATGCTTGGTGATATATGTATCCATATTATTACTACAGATATTCATGATGCATATTTTTGTTAGAAGAGCTCCATTCTTTAACCCAAATGCCCATATTGGTAGTATTTTGATTTTCTTCTTGCTTTGCAACTTTTGGTTTCGTATTAATATTATAACTCCCACTTATTTTGTATTGATTTTTGTAATACAATTTCGTACATTTTGCTTTCTCTTTCTGATTGATTTGGTTTTAGATTATCATTTTATGCTGCATATCATAACCGTTGATTTTTCTGCTGGGTGTGACAGACTTGGTGATTTACAATGTCATGTAAAACTTTGACATTTATTGTTAGAATTGTTATGCTTGACTTACCTCTTTTATCTTATTTATGCTTTGTAGTAATGCATTTTTTTAGTTTTAAATTTTCTTTCATATTAATGTTTGGCTGTATGGATAATACTTGTGGTTTTCCCTTTGATGATTTAAAATATAAGCATTTTGTAGTTATACCTTGTCAAAATCTTCAAGAGCTCAGGAAGTGTGGAATCCTACCAAGTCTGGATAAGTAGTTTTAGAGTTCAAACTTGGGTCTTTCTGGCACATAAGCCTTAGCTTTTCTGTTAGACCAGACCAGGATGCAAGCAATAGCCTTTTTCAACTGGCAGCATGTCATGCAAGATATTCTGTTATACAAGACAGTCAGAATCCAGAAATTGCCATGAGTGAGTTTAATCCTTCTCAGCCCTCCTAAAATCTAGTGATACT
This sequence comes from Potos flavus, assembly GCA_028534135.1. Classification (NCBI taxonomy): domain Eukaryota; kingdom Metazoa; phylum Chordata; class Mammalia; order Carnivora; family Procyonidae; genus Potos; species Potos flavus. Next base: position 39,905,260 of record CM052885.1, read on the forward strand.
CTTTTGGACTTCTTGAACTGTCCCTCCTTCCTTTCACTGTAGACCCAAACAAATGAAGTGAGATTACCAAAATAGAAAAAAGGTAGGCTGTTAAAGGGGCGCCTGGGCGCCTGGGCGGCTCAGTGGGTTAAAGCCTCTGCCTTCAGCTCAGGTCATGATCTCAGGGTCCTGGGATCGAGCCCCGCATCGGGCTCTCTGCTCAGCAGGAGACTGCTTCCCCCTCTCTCTCTGCCTGCCTCTCTGCCTACTTGTGATCTCTCTCTGTTAAATATATAAATAAAATCTTAAAAAAAAAAAAGAGATAGGCTGTTAGGTAAACTATGTGATTTTTAGGAACACTGGACTTGTGGGAAAAGACTTACGAGAGAGAAAAAAACAAAACAAAACATAGATACCGCGTGGAGATATTTCATCTCATCCTTAGAAATAAATCCCTTTGATTTAATAGCATTTCTTTTACAGTGCAAATGCTTTACCTTCTTTATGGCTCAATCACAGATAATATGAGTAAGAAAGTCCATTTAAATGATAAATAAAGATCAACTGTGAAGGAAAGGGAGTAAAGTTAATGGACTGAGAAGTAGAAAGAGATGATTTTAGAATATTGTTGTGAAGGGTTTGAATATTGAAATTTTGAAAGAAACGGACAGAAGGGAGAGACGGGGAAGCACAAACTTGAGCATTTTCATTTTGTTATTCCAGTGTCCAGAGTATCATCCCTAATTTACAGCCCAACAAGGAGACTGAGTGAATGTGAGGATGTTCTCTTTTCTACAAATTCTTATTTTCTCTGTGAACTTTTTAAATATTCATGCTAACAAAAAGGTTTTCTTTTCACAGGAGGAATTCAGAGTAGGGGAAATCTTTGGAAGCATTAATAAATATATTGGTAATTGGTTCAGCCATTTCATTTCTTCTTCCTTCATTCTTTCATTGGTAGGTTCCTACCTAAAATCTCACTCCTTAACTTTTTTCCCTTTTTCTCTCTTTCCATCCTTTGTTCCTTCTCTGAATGAATATTTATTTCACTTCTTTAGTTGGGTAGATCATTTGCAAGGTGCTACACATGAAAAATGAATGAGACTTTATTCCTGGACCAAAGGAATTCATACAAAGAAGAAAAGCCAATTTTACTGTACTTAAAAAAGGTAGCAAGTTGGCTAAATTTTAAATTATAAATCAGAAGTGAAATTATATGTATTTATAGGATTTTCATTTTGGAAATGAAGAATATCAAGATAGTAATTAAAAATCATCTTTAGTTAGGCAGTACATACAGATGTTGTTATCAGGATGTTGGCACTTTTGCTATTCTTAATCTAATCTTGCTGTTTATATATTAATTCTTCAATTTTAAATTTATTTTCTGTATATATGATTTCAATGCCTGTGACACTTATTATCTGGAGGCATTGAGGGGCTCACACTCTAAGGGAGGGTCCACCAAAATCCTTGGCCCAGAGGGAAGGATTGGGGTAGGCAGTGTTGTGGAAGGGAGAGGCAGGGAAAGGTAAGGAGATATAGCATAAATTCACACATGCAACTTTATGTTTACTTGTATTTGTATGACTTTCTGCAGAAAGCATTCATCTTTTTCATCATATATTCTGAAAGTCTGCAATTCTCCCAAGTTTAAAGATTATAGGTCTAAATTCAAACGTAAATTAAATATGCCTTTAATTTCTTTTTTTTTTTTTAAGTTTTTACTTAAATTCCAGTTAGTTGACATACAGTATAATATTAGTTTCAGGTGTACAATATAGTGATTCCACACTGCCATATAACACCCAGTGCTCATCACAAAAGGTGTCCTCTTTAATCCTCATCATCTATTTAACCCTTTCCCCCACCCATCTCCCCTCTGGTAACAATCATTCTGTTCTCAACAGTTAAGAGTCTGTTTCTTGGTTTGCCTCTGTCTCTCTTTTTTCCCCCTTAGCTTGTTTGTTTTGTTTCTTAAATTCCACATGTGAGTGAAATCTTATGGTCTTGGTCTTTGTCTTTGACCAACTTATTTCACTTAGCATAATCCTCTCTAGCTCCAATCACATCGTTGCAAATGGCAAGATTTCATTCTTTTTCATGGCTGAGTAATATTCCTCAGTGTGTGTGTGTGTGTGTGTGTGTGTGTGTGTGTGTGTGTGTGTGTCTAATATCTTATTTACCTATTCATCAGTCAGTGGACATTCAGGCTTGTTACTTTTAATTTCATTGCCCCTTTCATGTTTATTTTCAAGTTCCATTAACAGCGAGTTTAAGAACTTTGGCAAACACACCAAGAAAAAAAAATATTAAATTGAAATTTTCTCATTCTTTCAAACTCCCAGCCTTAACATAGCTCTGCATAATGCATTCACAATAAATATAATTTTTTTCCAAAAGTTTCATTTTGCATAATATCAGGATTATACTTTCTACTAGTGTAGTTACAGAGATTAACACTTTGGTTTCTTTACAAGATAAGGAAGCCTTGACCATTTTACTCTATGTAAATATTTGATTTCTTATGACTGAGGGAAGAAGAATATCATGCAGTTTATCTTGGCCACTCCCACCCAAACACATTCCTTTTCAAAAATCTGCAATTTTGCACACTTTTTTGTTTATGATATCATATCCATATCAATATTGATCACTAAAAATAACAATGACAGCAACAGCAGAAAATCAGCTGGATGTAGAGAAATTAATTAATCCTCCATGATGCATTAAATTTAAGCATTTCCTTTAAAAAGTTGGCACTTATTTCTCAGTGCAACCCACAGAGACGTAAGGAAATGCACAGTGGTGATTACATAGCAACATAAAAGCTATTTTGGGTCCAAAGCTAATAGTTTGCAAATAATCCAGATGTTGCTGTATGTGCTTCAGGTAGATTATTGAAGTCCCTAGTACCACTACTTCCTTAGAGAGATACTTCATTTTTTTTTTTAATATTTTATTTATTTATTTGACAGAGAGAGAGAGATCACAAGTAGGCAGAGAGGCAGGCAGATGGAGAGGGGGAAGCAGGCTCCCTGCTGAGCAGAGAGCCAGATGTGGGGCTCAATCCCAGAACCGTGAGATCATGACCTGAGCTGAAGGCAGAGGCTTTAACCCACTGAGCCACCCAGGCACCCCAAGAGATGCTTCATTTTTTAAGAACTAGTTAGGTAATACATTTTTTTTTTAAGATTTTTATTTATTTATTTATTTGACGGAGAGAGAGACAGCGAGAGTGGGAATACAATCAGGGGGAGTGGGAGAGGGTGAAGCAGGCTTCCCACTGAGCAGGGAGCCCAATGCGGGGCTCGATCCCAGGACCCTGGGATCATGACCTGAGCTGAAGGCAGATGCTTAACGACTGGAGCCACCCAGGCGCCCTAGGTAATACATTTTGACACCTTTCCTTAAATATAATTAAGGAATTTAGGAAAGAAAAGCTCCACTGGAAGATTTTTTCAGACTCAGAAATGCTGCTTGAAATTTGGAATCCTCTGGTAGAAGATGATTTCTTGGTCATGCTCCTTGAATCTAAGAATCTAACACTAGATCTTGCTACAAATTTTAGTAGACTAAGATAATGTCCATGTGGTGTGAACTGAGTTATAAAGCTTATTCTTATACTTGAAACATTTTTCCTGCTATTTTACCATCACCCTATTTTCTACTTTTTTAAGACCTGGTCTTTAGAAGGCTCCTATTTAAAGAATGCTGCTTGAGACAAAAACAGCTTTAGAAAATGCTATAGGTTAATTTACCAAAATTTATGCTTTTTTTTTTGTTTTTAATCTGGAAAAATAAAGCTGTGGACCGACAAAACTAAACTAGAAGAAAAATAAACTTTAAAGAAGTCACAATGGGTTTGTGACAAAGGCATTGTATTCATTTATCTATTATCTATATCTATATCTATATATCTATATCTATATATCCAAATCTATATCTATATCTATTATTTATCTATTAAATCACCAAATCAAGAGTGACAACTTAGAATAATACACGGTGTTAAAAGTTTACGTGCTCTAGAATTAAAATAGCCTTCCCTGACCTCTTTACATACACCTTCTGATAGATAAGACAGACAAAAAACAATCTTTATTCCTTAATTCTAAAAGTGATACATGGTAATTGCAAAAACTACATGTAAAGTATGTGAAAAATATGAAAGCATATGTATACATAAAGAAGCACACACATGCATAGTCATACCAGTCCCTTCATTCCAACTCCCTAAGGTAATAATTTTAATATTTTAATGTACTAATTGTAATTATTATCACCAGCACAGTTTTTCCTTCTTTCATCTACATTTAACTCTAGTTCTGGCTCTTTGTATATTTCTGACAAATAGTATGGAAGTAAATAACAGGATGCTAAGAGAGCTGGTAATTGGAGAAATCTAGCCAATACCACAGCATCGTGAAGAAGAGGACATTTCATCTGGACTAGGAATGAAAACGAGGATTAATACTCAGTGCTTGGGAAGGATTATGAAAGTACAGCTTTCAGAATTTGTGAAGGCCTGAAGGTGAAAAGGAACAATATGATTTGTGGAATGGAAATAAGGCTAGGCTGACTGACATGAGAAGCTAAGAGGTTTCTGGTTGATAATGCAGCTTGTCTGGGGACAGCAGGTAGCTCAAACAGCTACTTTTGTACAGTCCATACTGAAATAAGTCTTCTCAGCTAACGAAAGGTCACTGAAGGGTTTTTAAAAAGTTTATGACATAATCACATTTTTATTTTTAAATTATGACTCAAGATGCAACATTGGAAGAAAATGGTGGTACAAGAATGTAGATGGACTTAGGAAACCATTACAGTGGTCCTAGTGACCAGAGATGACAGTTCAGCCTAGGGTCATGGCAATGAAAATGGAGATGTCTTATTGAGATAGAGCATCAGGGGTTGGACAAGGGAGAGTGAGGAAGATATAATCCTCTAAGATTTAAACTCTACCTAAAAATAAGATATGCCTACAGTAAAACAAAATGAAAGAAAACAACACCACACACACACACACACACACACACACACACACACACACCCCTGGATATCCATGAAACCAAAAGAGAAATCTTAGTGGCCCTTAAAGACCCCAGGGCTGAGGCATCTGAATTAAAAGTATTTTTCCCAGATTTGCTAAACTCAGGTAAAACCCACTCATGACCTTAGCAGCAACACTTTTCACTTTATCATTCACCAAAGAACTGAGATGTATAAATTTAAGGCTGAGATAAAGACCTTTTTACCTCTAAAATCTGTGATTCCATTTCTGATTTACCTAGTAGACTCAGATGGGATATTTCATACCTCCCTCCAAGATGCTTAAGAAGGCATAGAAATGGATACAAATTTGAAATAATCCATGGAAGTGAGAATGACAGCCTCTTGTCAGAATCTGGAAGAACTTTCCAATTAATGAAAAGTGACAGTTGATTGATAAAATTACTACCTAGTCTTCACTTTAAAGTATATTTCTACTTCACCTTATGAAATAGAGCCTGTGCCAACAAAATCATAGTGATCTAACTTCCCACACAGGCTCAGAAAAAAGCAAGCTGCTTGAATATAGGCCACCTTGTATTCAAGAAATGTGAAGAGAACCCGAAAAATACCTCTTCCACCTTGGTTCTATTTAGTCTCTGATCTTCATCTATCCAGTAAATAATTACATAGCCCTTGATAGCATGAAACTAGAATCTGATGATACAGTAGTGATGAAGATTTCTATTGGCCTTTCCTTCCTAGATTTAAGGTTTCTAAGAGACTGAAAATTTAAGACTAATAGGACAAGACAGTAATTCATGGTTACACAACCCTCTTGGTCTCAGTCCAGTGCTACTAAATGGTCTTCCCTGAATTGCCAACTTGCAGATAGTATCACAGTGGCCTGTATTCTTTTGGAGTTCTTTTCAGTCAAGTGTAATTTGTGTGAGTTCTGTAAATGCTTAGCCATTATCAGCATCACTCGTCACTCACCACTGTAAGCCTGATACTAACATAAGTCGACAGACGCCCTACATATGGCCGATGAGCTAAGAATGCCTTATTTTTTTCAAAGTGTTGCAAAGGAAAAAAATGGAAGAAGTAGGAGGAAGAAAAGGAGGAAGCAGAGGAGGAGGAAAAGGAGAGACCAGGGCAGGGAAAATTTGTATGACCCATGAAACCTAAAATATTTGCTATCCATTCATTTACAGAAAAAATTTGCTGATTCCCTTTGCACATACTAAACTCCCAACAAATATGTGTTGAATGAATGCACAGACGACATTTAGGACATTCAGGGCTCACAAGTACAGTAACACGGATAGGACCAGATACATGCTCCCAAATCATTAGCAATGGTGCATGCTAGCTATTGTGGTTTTCTATGACCTTGATCAATTCAGAGTAAAGGAATCAGAGTCGGGAAAGAAAAATCCTACTTATAAGGAAATCCAAGGCTAAATAATGAATGCCTGCTAAAAAGGCACAATTCGGCAATAAAATGGCCCATTATCTCAGGTTATACTAACAAGACATTTAGTAATTCAGAAAACACTTCCAAAATGAAGTGAAGATATGCCTAGTAAACTTGGAGATGAGGATGACATGTCTAGTTAAAAAATATCTGGGTCCGGATATGTGAAATATAGAACCTGTTCCAGTAGAATCAGATATAAGTATACCCAGTATTATTTCTACCATTTATTACCTAGATATTGTAAACAACATTAAGATTTTAAGTTAAAACTTAATTTTTAAATTGAAATTTTGAGAAAATGTACATTAAGACTGAAGGGTAGAAAAAATTCTCTTTTTTTGTGTACTAGTATATAATCAGAGAAAAAGAGAAGATAATCAGAATATTTAACTTAACAATAAAACCAACCAAATCATTCATTCTTTTTTACTTTCAGAAATCAACAGAAATTCTAGAACAACTAAACTGACAAAGCAGTTAGACTTTTTAAAATTGTAACCACATTAGTAAAATATTGTGAAATTATTAATGCACATAAGCATGAGTTATATAAAACTATGAAAGTTGACTAACCTGAAATGATTGAATTATAAAAGTTACCTATTGTAAATATCCTATCTCTCTATTAATTCTATATATGCAACACAATTGGAATTAAAATGCCAGTTAGCTCATTGGCTGATTCTCTGGGATGGGGGTTGGTGTGCAAAATCACTTCTGGGAACCGCTGACTAGACTTACATCATGCAAAGTAAAGAAAATCCATTTCTGGAGATGATTATAATTGGAATAGAGAAAGGAAGCATATAATCAGATAATATAAAGTTTCAATAATGAAGGAAATAGTATACTTGCAGGGAAAAAAAAAAACCAGACTGAGACCTAAGCATACAGAAAACTTTATTACATGAAAATAAATGAAAATTTAAAAAACATATTCTTTTGTGGGAATAAATAAAGCCATTAGCCCAATTGGCTAGCAACTGTTTTTTAGGTGAAGGGGATGAAAAAAGGAAAATTGTTAAAAATACACACCACACACTGAGTAAGAAATAAGAAATTAAAACTGACTTGAAGAAATTAGAAAATACAGGCCAATATCTATTTAATAGAGGAGATAGATCACCTTTCCAAAGCATAATAACATTAAAGGCAGAAAATCAAAGAAATGACAGGTAGATTTCTTTATTAAAAATCAAGAATATTTTGCCATAAAATGCCATAAATAGCTAAAAGTAAAAAAGCATATTAAGAATAACAATTGGCATATTTATTCATTCATATCAGATGCAAATAATTTTAAGTTTTTAGTCCTTTATTCTGTGAAGATGCAAGAAAGGGCTAAAAGCATGAAATGACTACATAAAACAGTATATTTAATCTCAGGAAAGTAGTTACACATTAGTGTTAATAATATTCATTCTAGGGGAGCCTTGATGGCTCAGACTGTTAAGTGTCCAACTCTTGATTTCAGTTTGGGTCATGATTTTGGGGTCATAAGATGGAGCCCTGCATCAGACTTCGTGCTCAGGGCAGAGTCTGCTTCTCCCTCTCTGTCCACCTGCTTGCTCTCTCAAATAAATACATAAAATCTTCGAAAAGATAATATTCATTATGTAGCAATAATGATCAGGTTCAAATATCAACTTTGATAGTTCCTGGTGGTGAGGAACAAGTTATTTATCATATTTTGTGACTATCACTTCATCCACAAATGACAATATTAATAGTACCTACCTCATAACCATATGATAATTAAATGAGTTAATACAGGTAAAGGCTTAGAACAAAGACTAGCACTTATTAAACTTCAATTCCTATTAGGAATAATGTTAGTAACGACTATGTTACATCTCCTAGATTTACTAAGATTACAAAAAAATCAGAGTGCACTTTGAATGTGGAGAAACAGCTTTATATACAGTTAATTAGAGTGTAATTGCAGTCTTTTTAAAGAGCAGTGACTCAACATTTTTCAATGATGTAAAATCACCAGATTTCAGTCATTCTAATTCTTAGGGTATTTATATTTGTAAAAAAAAATCAGAAATGTTTAAAACATTACACATGCAAGATATTTTCTTAAACACTGTGTACATTATAAAAATGGGTCTTATAACCTTGAAATGTTTATATATACTGAAGTATAGACCAATGATGAAACTTTATGTAGCCATTCAAAACCATAATTTAGAAAGACAATTATAGACAAGAGAGAGTACTTGCAATATAGTAATATCTCCCCCAAACCCCGGTTGCTTTCAAGATTTTCTCCATTTGACTTTGGTTTTCTGTAGTTTAGATATATGATATTCCTGGGTATAGATTCTATTCTGTTTTGTGTTCTCTGAGATTTCTGAATTTATAGCTTGGTGTCCATAACTATTAATAAAGTTCTGAACCAATATTAGCTGGAATATTTTGTCTGCTCTATTCTCTTTCTTCTCCTTCAGGTATTCCAATTACATGGATGTTACACCTTTTGAAATCGTCACACAGTTCTTAAATATTCTGTTTGGGTTTATTTATTTCTGTATTATTTATTTATTTTACTTTTTTAAAAGTTATTTTTGCATTATGGCTTAGGAAGTTTCTATTGATTATGTCAAGCTTACTGACTCATTGTCTACTATGCCCATTCTCCTGAAGAATCAAAGATATTCTTCGTTTCTATCACTGCTTTTGATTTCTAGTATTTCCTTTTAGATTTCCATCACTCAACTTACAGTAACCATTTGTCTTTGCATATTTTCTGCTTTTGCCTGTAACATACTAATAATCATGCATTTAAAAAAATTCTCTGCCTGGTAATTCCAATTTCTATATTATATCTGAGTTAGGTTTTGATGCTTGTTTTGTCTCTTCAGACTATTATATCTTATCTGTTAAAACATCTTGTAATTGTTGAAGACTGGCATATTGTATAAGATAACAGGAATTGATGCAAACAGACCTTTACTGTGAGGTTTTATGCTAATCTGGCTCACGTCAGATTGTGTTTAATTTTTGCTGTAATTGTAGGTGACAGGCATTTCAAATTTCTCTAGCATCTTCATTTTTGTCTCCCGTGTCATTTCCCTAAGATCTTCCTAGAGTCTGAGCCTTCCAGCTCTATCTGCTCTAATCCACGCTTGTTATACTGGAGCCTGTTAATGAGGTGGTTATGTGAGGGGTTGGGGGAGCAGGGGAGGGTGGTCTATAATCTTATGGTTAAATTTCAGTCTTTTAGTGGTCTTGTGTCCCTTGGCTATGACCTTCACAAAAGTTTCTTAGATTTCTTTTCCTGTTCGGTGAAACAGAAAGGCCAGTTGGATGGAGTGGGTAATTGCTGTTCCCAGATACAGTAATGATCTGGTAAAGTCTTTTCTCCTGGAGAATAAGCTTTTGTTATGGGGATCGCTTTGGGTATATTTCAAAATGGTATCTTTTCCCTTGCTCTTGAAAGAAATACAAGGTGATTTTTTCTTGTGTCTTCACCATGAGAATTTACTGGATTTGCTAGAACCTCAAAAGTGTGAGGGAATGCAACAATTGTGACCCTCAGAAGTTTCTTACACTCAGCCTACTCCCCACTTGTCCTCTGGCCATTTATCAAAACTGTCCCTTAAGTAATCTTAACAGTTTATGGCTCCAGCAAATTCTGTTCCGGGTAAGTTGATCTCAACTGTGATTCTCTGTGTTCACCTGTGTCTCCAGATTTCAAGAGCAGCAGTTTGCCCTATGGCTTTAATTCTCTGATGGGTCCAAGAGAAATCATTGATATTTATGTTACTCTTCTTTTTTTCTGGTTATAAAAACAAAAGTTACAACTACCAAGTTCTTTACTGGTTGGAACTAATGCTTGCAATATAATATTAAAAGAAAACCAGAACTTTTTAATAAAAGAAAACAGATTAAAATAGAAATGATTACAGCCGTTAAATCTGCTCACAATTTAAAATACTTTTCCTTTAGGGGTGCCTGTGTGGCTCAGTTGGTTGGGCATCTGACTCTTGGTTTTGGCTCAAGTCATGATCTCAGTGTCGACTCTTGATTTCAGCTGAAGTCATGATCTCAGGGTCATGAGATCAAACCCCAGGTCGGGCTCCTCAATCAGCGTGGAGTTTGCTTAAGATTCTTTCCCTCCCCCTCTCCCCTACCCTTTCCCCTCTTCACACTCGTGCATATTCTCTATCAAATAAATAAATGAAAATAAAATATTTAAAAAATACTTTGCTATTAAATGGAAGGGTAACAGCTGATTGTCCTTTTTTAAACCTTTCTATGTTTTCCAAATTGTGTTTTTATATTATTGTATTATATTATTTTACTTTTATAATTATAAATGTAGTTTGAAGTATTCTAGGATTCCATGCAGAAACGTAGTGTAGTTATTTAAGGACTTTGGAGAAAACTTACCTACTTTTGATTCTTGGCTCACTTCCTTATATTTTAAGTGACTCTGGATGAATTTCTTAATTATCCAGTGCCTCAGATTCCTCATCTGTAAAATGAGAATATTAGGCTTGCTAAGCCATAAAATTGTTGTCAGAATTACGGGATTACTATATTAAAACTGCCTAGTACCTTAAATACTTATTATATTGTTTGAAATAAGTAATTGAGAAAGCATTTCATTTTTGAATTCATTAAAACAGATGTAATTTATTATTCATTTCCCTTGATGAATCCATAGTCTAAGTGTCTGATCATCTTCTCAAGTGGGTCAATTAACTGTTCTTCACCATCTGTTTGGCCAGTGATCTGGTCTCTTGCTTCCAGTCATATGCAATGGCCTTTAACAGTGTGGGGGACTGAGAATAGTGGAAGGGCACCAGATTGGAGAGTATCTGACCATAAGAAAACACCACAGAAAAAATACCTGAATATTTGGAGAGCATGAAATGTGCAACTTTAAAATATTGTTTTGAAAATCTTATTTCTGGCTTGCAACTCTGATAACAATACAGTAAATGTAAATATCATGTTTACCCACTTGACAGTCATTCCTCTGTGAAACCAATGTGTCATTTGTTTGCGGGATTCTAGTAGAGTTGGCAGATATCGTATTTGACCTTCCTTGTTTATCATACCTTTCACTAATATCTGTTTAATTCTTATTTAAAAGGACAAACATGTATTTTAACCAATGTAATACATTTTCACAGTATTAAATCTTTCAGCAGTTTGGTGTTCTTTATTAATCCATTCTTGGAAAACTAGGTGAACTTTCATTGTTAATGATGAAAATAAAATAACAATATTGTATTGGAAAAGGACCCTTAAAGCATGCTTGTCAGGCTTAGCCCAACATTTCCATGCCTATATTTAATTTAGTTAGAGCTTTAATTGAGACCCCTGTTTCTAACATGAAAGGTGATAAAATTTTTAGCATGAAACTGCAATTTTAAGTTTATAAGTTTATAAGTTAATTATAGAAAATTTTATGCAGTATTTAAAAGAGGATTGGTTCAAAGTCCTTATTCAGGTAATTTATCCTGTATTCAACAAGAAAGGGCATAGATACATGGAGATAGATGCATGGAGATCTGTATCTATGTAACAACTGCGTTTTTCTCTATGTTCAATAAAGTGTATCTATTAAAGTTAAAGAAGAACAAAATTAAAATATAATGGTAAATGCTGATTTAAAAAACTAATTTTTTAGCCCTTGCACACAGAGTTATATATGCTTTATATCTGACATTCTTTTAAATTTCCCCAATAGCCGATGAACTACATACCTTTACTTTACATTACTTTACATATGTTAGTGATAAAATAAAGTCCTTGGAGAATCCAGAAGAAGCATTTTATTATTAGGAAGATATAGAATGATTTACAACATTTTGTAACAGTGCTGAATTTAGCCACAGGATCTTTAGATTTTCATACAAGACCACAATGCATGTATACATTATTAATAAAACTTTGAGAACCAAAAATGGATTCACTAAAGAAAGATTGAGGAGTATACTCTTCAGATCATGATACTAACAAATGATACGTTTGATTTCATAAGCTCTCATAAACTAGAAATGACATTCAAAGTGGAAACATAGTTGTAAACAAGAGTGGTTAAAATCTGTAAGTCCAAATGAATTTTATCCCTCTAGTACTTGGAGAATCACTACTGGTGAATATTTGAAATAATAGAAGAAATAAGAACAGTGTAACAGACTGGATGGGGCAACATTTTCAAACGAGAAAGAGGAATCTGATGGTTGATGGTGTAAAGTGGACAATAAACAATTCATTATAGTAGTAGTAACAATAAACCAAATAAAGAAACTTTTATTTCCTGAAAACATGAGAAACTAAACTTGAGCTTCTTTCTTCCTCTTTCCTGGAAACAAAGCCTAAGCACAACACAGCAATGAATGTGAGATTGAAATATCTGAAAATTGAAGACAAGAATTGTGGAAAACTCCTGATATAAGAGAAAGTGGCTGATTCCTGATGTGTGTAGGAGTGTATGTACATGGAGAGGAAGGGAGGAAGGAAGAAGAAGCATATGAAATACAGGCAAGGGAAATGTTGGGGCAGATTTTTTTCTTAAAGTTTTATTATGAAAATGTTCAAACATACAGGAAGTTGAAATACAGTAAACACCCATTACCTAGATGCTACCATTAACTTTTAAAAAATGCACTTTATTTTTTGGAGCAGTTTTAGGTTCACAGCAAAATTGAGCAGAAAATGGAGAATGTTTCTATATAACCCCTGTCCCCACAACTCCTCCCACTATCAACATGACACACCAGAGTGGTCCATTTGTTAAAATCAGTGAACTTATATCAACCATCTTTGTCACTCAAAGTTCATAGTTTATATTAGGGTTCTCTCTTGGTGTTGTACATTCTAGAGAATTTGACAAATGTACAATGATGTATTCACCATTATTGTATCGCACAGAATAGTTTCACTGCCTGAAAACCCCCCTGTGTTCTGCCTGCACATCCATTCTTGCCCCTAACCCCTGGCAACTACTGACCTTTTACTGTCTCCATAGTTTTGCCTTTTTCAGAATGCCATATAGTTGGAATCACACAGTTCGTGGCCTTTTAATAGTGCTTTTTTTCACTTAGAATATGAACTTCAGTTTCATCCATGTCTTTCCATGGTTTAATAGCAACTTTCTTCTTAGTGCTGAATAATATTCCATTATCTGGATCTACCACAATTTATTTATCCATTTAACTATTGAAAGACATCTTTTTTGCTTTGAAATTTTGGCAGTTATGGATACAGCTGCTGTAAACATCTGTGTGCAGGTTTTTGTGTGGACAGAAGTTTTCAACTCAATTTGGTTAATACCAAGGAACGTAAATTGCTGAATTCCATGGTAAGAATATGTTTAGTTTTATAAGAAATTGCCAAACTGCCTTCTAAAGTGGCTGCTATGGACTGAATTGTGTCTCCAAAATTCACATGTTGAAACCTTAAACTCTGGTGTGATACTATTTGGAGATGAGGCCTTTGGGAGATAATAAAGGTTTAGATGAGGTCACAAGGACAGGGCCTTCAAGAATAGACATCACAGAGCTGGCTCTCTACCTCTCTCCACCATGTAAGGATACGGCAAGAAGATGGCCATCTGCAAGCTGGGAAGAGAGCTCTCAAAAGTAGCTGAACATACCAACAACCTGATTTCAGAGTTACAACCTCCAAATCTGTGCGAAAATAATTTGATGATATTTTGTTATGGAAGCCCAAGCTCGCTAACACAGATGTGGACACTGAGAAGTGGGGTGTTGTTCTAACAAAATACTTAAAATGTGGAGGCAGCTTTAAAACTGGATAATGGTTAGAGGCTGGAAGAGTTTTAAGGTCAATGCTAGAAATAAGGATATTAAGGATGATTCTGGTGAGATCTCCGATGGAACTGAGAACATGGTATTGGAGAGTGGAAGAAAGGCCATCCTTATTATAAAGTGGCAAAGAACTTGACTAAACTGTGTTCCAGTGTTTGTGGAAGGTAGAACTTGTGATGAATTTGGATATTTAGCTGAAGATATTTTAAGTAAATTGTTGCAAGAGCAGCTTAGTTCTGCCTTGCTTGGGATCCATCACTTATTTCTTCCTTCCAATTTCTTCCTTTTTGAATGGGAGTGTCCATCCTATGCCTATCCCACCATTGTATTTTGGGAGTGCATTAACTTGTCTGGTTTCCCAGGTTCATAGATGGGAAGAATTTTGTCTTAGGATGAATTCTGCCTTGAGTTTCACCAATAACTGCCTTATATGATATTTATTTATTTTTAAAGGGGTATTAAATAACTATATATATATATATATATATATATATATATATATATATAATATATACCCATTATATAAGATTTTTTTTAACATCTTAATTTTATTTTTTTTTTCACTGTTCCAAGATTCATTGTTAATCCGCCACACCCAGTGCTCCATGTAATACATGCCCTCCTTAATACCCAGCTCACCCATCCCCTCCACCCCTCCTCTCCAAAACCCTCATTTGTTTCTTGGAGCCCACAGTCTCTCATGCTTTGTCTCCCCCTCTGATTTACCCCAATTCACTTTTCCTTTCCTTCTCCTAATGTCCTCCATGTTATTACTTATGCTCCACAAGTAAATGAAACCATATGATAATTGACTTTCTCTGCTTGACTTATTTCACTCAGCATAATCTCCTCCAGTCCCGTCCATGTTGATATAAAAGTTGGTTATTCATCCCTTCTGATGGCTGCATAATATTCCATTGTATATGTATACCATATTTTCTTTATCCATTCATCTGTTGAAGGGCATCTTGGCTCTTTCTACAGTTTGGTGATTATGGCCATTGCTGCTATGAAAACAGACACATAGATCAATGGGACAGAATACAGAGTCCGGATATGGACCCTCAACTCTATGGTCAAATAATCTTCAACAAAGCAGGAAACATATCCAGTGGAAAAAAGACAATCTCTTCAGTAAATGGCGCTGGGAAAATTGGACAGCTATGTATAGAAGAATGAAACTTGACCTTTCTCTCACACCATACACAAAGATAAACTCAAAATGGATGAAAGTCCTCAGCGTGAGGCAGGAATCTATCAAAATCCTAGAGAAGAACATAGGCAGTAACCTCTTTGACTTCGGCCATGGCAACTTCTTTCAAGACATGTCTCCAAAGGCAAAGGAAACAAAAGCGAAAATGAACTTTTGGGACCTCATCAAGAGCTTCTGCACAGCAAAGGAAATAGTCAACGAAACAGAGAGGCAACCCACGGAATGGGAGAAGATATTCACAAGTGACACTACAGACAAAGGGCTGATATCCAAGATCTATAAAGAACTCCTCAAACTCAATACCCAAAAAACAGATAATCATGTCTTAGATGATATTTATATGAAACTTTTTGCCATTAGATTTTATAACTGATGCTAGAAAAAGTTAAGATTTCTAGGGCTGTTGGGATTCAATGAATACATTTTACAGACAAGAAGGACATGAATTTGGGGTGGCCAGAGATGGAATGCTATAGATTGAATTGTGTTGTCCTTACCCAAATTCATATGCTGAAGCCCTATCAACCAGCTTTACTATATTCAGTGATAGAGTTTCTAAGGTTAAATGATGTCATTAGGGTACAATCCTAATTTAATAGAATTGGTAGCCTTATAAGAAGAGGAAGAGGAGAGACAGAGAGACAAAAAAGACAGAGATCATGAAAGAGAATGATCCCAGGAAAGGCCAAGTGAGCACTTGTGTAGTACTCCACACAGTACACCACTGTGTAGTGAGAAGGAAGTTATCTTCAAGTCAAGGAGAGGGTTCTCACAAGGAATCAAATTAGCCAGCACCTTGATCTTGGACTTACCAGCCTCCAGCACTGAGAGAAATACATTTCTGTTGTTAAAGTTACTCAGTTCATGATATCTTATTATGGCAAACTGATGAAGACAGATCTATTTTGACTTAATTTTTGTTAATGGTGTGAAGTCTGTGTCTAGATTATTTTTTTGAATTTTTTTGCATGTGGTATCCTAGGACCATTTGTTGGAAAGACTATCCTTTCTCCAATGAATTGCCTTTGCTCCTTTGTCATAATTCATTTGATTATATTTGTATGGGATTATTTTTTCTGCTCTCTATTCTGTTCTATTGATGCATTTGTCTATTCTTTTGCTAATACAATGCTGTAATAAGTTCTGAAGTTGGGTATTGTTAGTCTTTGAAATTGTTCTTTGATATAGAGTTGGCTATTCTGAATCTTTGCATTTCCATATAAACTTTAGTATCAGTTTGTTAGTATCCTCAAAATAATTTGTTAGCTTTTTGATTGGGAATTTTTTTATTTATTTGTTTATTTTTTAAGGATTTTATATAATTACTTGAAAGAGAAAGCAAGCACACACTAGCAGGGGGAGGAGTACAGAGAGAGGGAGAAACAGATTCCTCTTTTGAGCAGGGAGTCTGATATGGGGCTTTATTCCAGGACCTTGGGACATGACCTGAGCCAAAGGCAGAGGCTTAACCAACTGAGCCACCCAGTGGGAGTCACCCGATTGGGAATTTGTTTAATCTATGGATTGAATTTGGGAAGAATAGTGCCATCCATATAATATTGAGTCTTGTTATCCATGTACATGGAATCCATGTTCATTAATTTATATATTTTTTATTTCTTTCACCAGAGCTTTATAGATTTCCTTATATAGATCTTATAAATAGTATGTTAGATTTATATCTAGATATCAGATTATAGATGCTAATATAAATTATATTATGCTTTAATTTCAAATTCCAATTGTTCATTGTTAGTATATAGTAAAACATTTGACTATTTTATGTTACCTCGTATGTGACCTTGCTATAATTACTTATTAGTTTCAGGAATTTCTGTTGATTTGGAATTTCCTATATAGATAATCGTGTCTCTTATGAACAAAGACAGTTTATTTTCTTTTTTCCCAATATGTATACATTTTATTTCCTTTCTTTGTCTTACTGCGTTAGTTATGACTTCCAGTATGATGTTGCCTAGCAGTGGTGACAGAAAATATCTTCCATTGTTCCTAATTTTAGATGGAGAGCATCTATTTTCTTACCGTTAAATATAAAAGCATATATAGAATTGAATATTTGTATTAAGAACAAGGAAAGTTATCAAATAAATAATCTAATTTCCTACTTCGAGAAACTAGGAAAATAAGAGCAAAATAAAACCAAAACAAAAAGAATACATAAAATAGTAAAGATGACAATTAAAATTAATAAAGTTGAAGAAAGGTGGAAGATATAAAAATCAATAAAACACAAAGCAGGTCACTTGAAAAAATCATTAAGGTGAATACATCTCTATCAAGATTGACAAAAATAAAGAGGGAGAAGACACAAATCAGCAATGCCAGTAATGAACAGGGAGTATCACTTCAAACTCATAACATCAAAAAGATATTAAGGTAATCCTAAAAATAATTCACTTTATAAATTTGAAAATACTGATTACATAGTTCAGTTTGTTAAAAAACACACATTACCAAAATTTAACCATGATGAAGACAATCTATAGAGTCTCATTAACCATTAAATAAATTGAATTTTTAATTAAAATGTCTAAACATTAATCCCCAGCCCCAGATTGTTTTACCAAAGAAATCCTACCAAATATTTAAAAACCAATTAATACTGATTTTACACAATGTCTTCTAGAATATATAAAAGAGGGGATCACTTTCCAGCTCACTTTATGAGACCAGTATTACCCTGATATTAAAACCAGAAAAAGAACCTATAGATAAAAGAAAACTACAGGCCATGAACCAAGATGCAAAATCCTCAACAAAATGTTAGCAAAATTAATCCAAAAGTTTGTAAAATAATTATACACTATGACCATGGGTGATTTTTTTTCGGTATATAAGACTGGTTCAGCATTTAGAAAAAAATCAGTCAACAAAAATTACCATATCAACTGGCTGAAGAAGAAAAATCATATGGTTATACCAATTGAATTGTAAAACCCAATACCCATCCATGATAAGAACAAAATAATTTTTGGCAAATTATCAATAAAGAGGAACTACAACTAAATTTACAAAAAGAAATACAGAAAACATTAAACCTAATGAAATGGTGAAAGAGTAAAATGCTTTACTCCTAAGATTGGAAATGAAGCAAGGATATCCAGTTTTATGACTCTTATTCAACATAATACTGGAAGTTCTAGGCATTACAATAGGCATATATGATATGTGATATAATAACATATCCTATATATTACATATTATGATGTATAGTATGTATTTTATATGTGTAAATAACGTGGGGTAAATATAAAGCAAAGAAAAACATCTAGAAAATTGCTTAAGGCTTAAAATTTTAAGACTATATTCAACTTTATATATGAAATATGTATATATGTATAATACATATGTGTATGTGTATTATTTGTATATATACTATAGAGATGTAATATATGTATATATATAATACACATATTATACATGTAATACATAAAAAATAAGATACATAATAGTTTTGGAAAGATTATGGACTTTTAATTGTAATACTTAAAACTATATAGCTTTTAGAAATAATAGAGAAAATCTTCAAAGTCTAGGACTAGGCACAGAATTCATAAACTAGACATGAAAGCATAATTCATATTGGAAAATCCAAGATAATTCTAAGCAGGATGGGACCTCAGGTAAAAAATAGTGTATACTGGGAATGTCCCACATGACAAGTCTTCATGTTGTACAAGATTTAAATTCTTCATTGCTAGGGACACAATAGCATTATACCACAAAATATTAGACAGTAAGCACAGAATATGATTGTCTTGACCAAGTCATGTTAAGTTTTGTTTTGTTTTGTTTTGTTTTTCAGAGAAATAAGAGGTAAGGTTTAGGAGACTACAATGGTAATTTTATCCTAAATATATTGCAGTGTCATAATCTTTTTAAATTTTTTTCATTTGAATATAGTTGACACACAAAGTTACATTAGTTTCAGGTATAGAACATAATAATTCAATTTCTCCATACATTATGCTTTGTTCACCACAAGTATAACCCTCTTAAAAACACCCTCTAAGTTATTCCATCAGATATTTTGGACCTCGAATCTAATTTCAGGCTTATTTTTGGATAATGGAGCATAATTCAGAGAATCACCCAGTTGTTAGTTGTTAATGAATACAATTTATTTTTCCAAAAATACAAAAAAAAAAATTAAAGTGCCAGATAACAATATATTATTTTGATGATGTATTGTCAATGTATAGATTGATTAGACCTTAAAATTCTTTAGGATGTTCAATTACTTCCATGGATATTATAAATCTCCATTGTATGTGACAAAAAATATGCATTGTCACACAATATAATGAAAATATTTATACTATGTCACCCTGAAAATTTCTTCCTGCATTGACCATACATGTATATAAAAAGATTTATTCTTTAAAAGGTAGGAAAAGTCCTTCGTAATGGAAAAATACAATGGACTAGAATAAAAAGAACTGAGTTTTTTTAATGAACTTCACCAATTATGTGCTATTTGTCATCTAGCCAATTAGTCCCATGCTGTTGGATTTGAAAGATAGGTGGGGGGAAAAAAGTATGGATCGGAGGGAAACAATAGATGGAATAAAATAAGAAAGGATAGCAAAAGACACCATTGCAGGAATAGCAAAGTATTCATTCAAATATGTTCATTAAAATATTAAAATAAAACCTCCTCTGCATTATCTTCACTGTGCAAGAGAAAGGATATACTAACAGTGAAAAAGTAAAAAGGATAATCAAAGTAAAAAGACACATAAGGGATGGAATGAAGTTGCTTGTATGACAAATTCACAAAATAATTATTTTTTTCCTTTCTTTTTTTTAATTTAAATTTTAGTTAGTTAACATACAGTGCAATATTGGTTTCTGGAGTAGAATTCAGTGGTTCATCACTTACATACAAAACCCAGTGCTCATCACAATATTTTATATTTCTTTAATATTCTTTAATATTTATCTTTAACATCCATCTTTAAATATTTCACCTCTTTAATATTCATCACCCACCTAGCCCATCCCTCACCCACCTCCCTCCATCAACCCTCAGTTTGTTCTCCATCATTAAGAGTCTCTTATGGCTTGTTTCCCTCTCTCCCCCCCCCCCCCATACCTTCACGCGTTTTATTTCTTAAGTTCCATATATGAGTTAAATCGTATGGTATTTGTCCTTCTCTGACTGACTTATTTTGCTTAGCATAATACCCTCTAGCTCCATCCATGTCATCGCAAATGGTAAGATTTCATTTTTCTGATGGCTGAGTAATATTCTGTTGTATATACATACCACATCTTTCTTATCCATTCATCACTCAGTGATGAATGTGGACATTGGAGCTCTCTCTATAGTTTGTCTGTTATTGATTAATGGGACATACTGTATTTCATCTGTTTGTTTATCACTTACTGAACTTCTTAGTATTTCCACTTTTTGCTATTTTGAATAATGCCACTAGCAATGTTTGTGTACCATTTTTTCTTGAATATATGGTTTCATACTGCTGCAAGTATACTAAGGAGTGGATATTTTTGGATCCAATGGTAACTCTATGTTTAATTTTTTAAAGAAAGTTCCAGACTGTTTTCCAAAGTGGTGAAATAATTACTTTTAAATATTTCGCTTTGCACTTGTGAAAATTTTTTCATAGATCTTTACTCGGGTTTAGATTCTGAGAACAGCTGAACTGTTTCTTTCTTAGGTTTCCCTTTTGTAAATTGAGAACGATTACTTTTTACCAATTGACATCAGACAGGACTAACAAATAACATTGGGGGAAATATGAGGCAAAGGAACAGTAAAGTGTTCAGAAAAGTAATTGGACTTAAAATTTTAAGAATATAGTCAACTTTAAATAATTTCTTCCTAAAAACAAGCATGCTGTAAATGATTTGAGAACTTGGTTTTCTTTCATTTTTAAACCTTAGTAGAGTTGTCTGCTTACTTCTCCAGTCAGCGAAAATGGTTTATATATACATTTTAGGTACTTAGTAATTATCAGTTCTCATGCGTTACGAAAGACACAAAAGAGAGGTACAAGAGTTGGACAGGTGGTTAGATATTTAAATGTGGATTTAATGCCCCTAGGAATACTTACATAATATGTGCTTAAGCAATTTAGATGTGCTTATTTATATAGGTATCTCCCTGATCCCTCGTGATAAAGCATGTGCCAAATCGTGTTATGAAAACTGAGCACATTTAATTGTAATGTGATATTCGTTTTGATCTTTTGCTAAGGACGTTGACAGGTAAATGTTTGTGAATCCATCATTTGGCAGATTGGTACTGTCAATTTGATGACATAAAAATAGGACTTTAAGTAGAGCAGCTCCCAGGAGCAGATGGGAGAAAAGAAATACTTCAAAATCACCTGTCATTTTTTCATGGCACTTCCTGAGTCTACCTACAGGACAGAATATAACTGGCCAAGCCACACGGGCTACATAACAAAGATTCCTAAACTAAACTTTTTAGTAATGTATGGATTGTTGTCAAAAAATAGGAAAGATAGTTGCACATGTGAAGGTGCAGGAAAGGTTGGGTACATGGTTGGCTATCATGGATTCATTTGCATATACATGCCTTTGTAATGTTTTAATCACTGTTCTAAATAATACTTATATAGTGTTCTGGAATCATCCAATATAATGCAAAAAAATATAGTTTACATATAAATTATTTTTTAACCTTTCTTTTTTCTTTCCTCCTTCTCTTCCATCTTCCATTATTCCTACTTTACCTCTGAACTGGCTATCACAGTTGTACAGTCTATATTCTATAACTTATTAAGTAATAATCAACCCCTATTAAAAATCTAGAAGTGTAAAACAAAGATGAAATGAACAAAGTCCTAGCTCTCCACAGTTTGGCTATGTATTAAGATAAACATAATTACAGGTGAAAGAGGATTTAAATATTTTTTTATGTTATATTAGATGAAATATTTTGCATTCTATAAAGATATTTTAATTCCATTAAGTATGTCTCTTTTATCTTTTTTCATTAATTTTTCTACTTGATTTGTCAAATTGTGAAGGAGTCTCCTTATATTGTTCCAGTAAAATAGATATTTTCTCATGCTATATCTACATTTATAATCAATTTTATAATTTTTATATTTTTTAATTAATGATTTGGGGCTCATAATTGTACATATTTTTAAAATGTAAAATATTTTGAGGTGACATCATCATTGGGTGGCATAAGACATCCCTAGTTTTCATCCCTTTTTAACATCTAAAATTCTTTTTAGCCTCTGAGAATTGTTTTCAGTCATAGAATTAAAGGTACTCATGTGTTAGTCAGAGACCTTTCTATAATTCCAGACTGGAATTGGCCATACATAGAACATAAAATAATTTCCCTGCTTCTCTGCTCCCTAAGTCCCATGCTCCAAGGATGGGGGAGGAAAAATAAAGAAGGGACGGCATACCTGGCCCTTTGAAAAGAAGCTGGGTGTGGAATCAGTACAGACCCTGCAAGAAAGGCATTCAGTTAAAAGCTGAAGTAAGATGCTCAAGAGAGGGAAAGAGAGGAGGTCAGAGAAGGGGGTCTCCTAGGACCTGTACAAGGTGGACCCCTTGTACTTGGAAAAGTAATTCTAGGGGAAAAAACAAAGAATTATTATGTACCGCCTTTGACCTTTGTGTGTCTAAGGGTAAGATTGTTGGTAATTGCTAAGGGACTTTGATTAATATCAACTGCCTATTAAACGCCATTACCATGCAACATTTGTTTCCATTGCATGTGAAACAAATAAGAAAGACACTTAATGTCCATTACTGAGAAACACTAAGGTCTCTGAGCTTACTCCAAGAAAATTTTATCTCTATTTAGTGAAGAAGGAAAATTAAGGCAATGACTAAGTACTTTTTAAATTTTTAATATTTTTTTTAATGATTAATAGATTCATTTAAACAAGAATACATAAAGTCATCATTGCTAGACATAATATGAAATGTTACATGTTCAATCTAATTTTCTTTCCTGGATAAGTTTTGTGTTTTTGTTTTTTTGTTTTTTTGTTTTTTAACTCTCTGTTAGTTTTGGAAACCTAACACTAGAAAAGGAGGGCCTCAATTCCAAACAAAGGTCCTAAGACTGAAGTCTCGGGAATGGGTCTGAAATTGAGATAGGTACTTGCTGATCTTGTGTAGGTCCAATGAATCAAGGCAGGGTCTTCAGTGAGCTCTGGAGTTGTACTGAAGCAGGTACACTCCTTGAAGCTGGTATCTATGGCCAGCGGCTGGGCCTGCACCTTCCTGGCTTTTGATACGTCATATTGGGCTGGGTCCAGGGAGCGAGCAGCAAGGCTAGGTGCTCTGACCGGTGCTTGAGGAACATCTTGGCAACTGGCACACAGCTGTACCTTGACTAAGTACTTTTTTAAACGTTTGTTTTTTCAAAGGTTACATTTTGTTTGTTTGACACTGATGCTTGCTAGCTAGCTTGCTAGATGATACAGTTTTACAAAAGTGTAGAGTAAAGCTTAAATCATAATGTTTCAAGTAAGGAAAATGTTTTCTTTGAATGTTTCAATGGGCTTTGTATTTTGCTCTTCACGAAAAAAAATAGTAAATGGAGTTCATCCCTTCTTTTCTGACCCTGTGTTCTTATACAACTGGAGCTGTAAATCACAAGAAAAGGTTTTTGGATTTTGGTTGTCGGCTGTGTGTTTTTGCCCATTTCTCTTGCAGAATGAGGTCTTCCGTGGCGCAGTGGCTGTTATGGTTGCACAAACCCAACTTTAAGCTAAGGGTTAAAGCTATCTGGGAAACCCTGAATAAAACTTAGTCTTATGATTAATTAGGAACGGGGGGCGGGGGGAATACATATCTTGACCAATTTCTGTCTTTTGGTGTTCTATTATTGCTATTTTATGCCGTTGAAAATGGCAAAGTACAGTACAGCTTTGGAAAGACTCTTAGACTTAGACTTTCCTAATTTTGACTATGCCCTAAGCTTTTATTTTATGTTTACTCTTTAAGAGTATTTTTCACATTTGTTGTCAGTTTTTTTATTGTATTTATAAAAGCTGGTATGATTTTTAGTTTAAAAACCACCTTTTTTCCAACAGTTTTATTTTTCAGCCCCTATTGGAAACTGCGTTGGCCTTTAGTGGGTTCTTTTTATCTAATTTTTATTTTTTAAGTTGGAAGTATTTACTTTTGAGGGTTTTTTTGAGCTGTTATTGTTAATAACAATTAATTTTTGAGTTTATTGCTGTGACCCTCTAAACATCTTAAGATGTACAGTCGTAATTATTCAACACATTAAACCTATGATGTATATCCTATTATGAGAAAGTTCAGATTCGTGTCAATTGCCAGTCACAAAGATCAAAGATGGAAGAGCTCGAATTCAAACCTAAGTTTTAAGCTGCTAAAACCCAAACTCTTAACCACAGGGCTGTAGTACTCTGTAAATTAATGACCATGGAGGTTTCTGTTCTACCCTCACAAATGGGGACAACTGGGGTAGATATAAAAGGTGAGTGTTGGGGGAGAGGTGCGCAATGTTTGTTTGTTTTTTGTTTTTGTTTTTTTCTTATTCCTTCATGTTTATTTATGGACATACACCCCTCAATGTAATGCTCATCTAATTTCCACTTATTCACTGATAGGAGTGGAGCGATGGCTTGTGGAGTTGATCCATGTTTGGGTTCAAACAAGGTTTGCTTAGCTCAACGCCCTTCCTTTCCTCTTTACTTTGGAGGCAGCCTGCTGTCAATAGTGTGCATTCTGGTCTGCTCCTGTCTGTTTAAGTGTACAGGGTTAGGCATCTATTGGGGAAGGCCAGCAACCCTTTAGCCTTGCTTGTGGCTTGGTGGTAAATAAAATTCTTAGTTTCACTTTCAAAAACCCATCGTTCCTGCATACAAAAGTAATCTTCCCCAACCCAAGATTGTTTCAGTAATATAGTGAATATTTTCATACCTGTATGTCTGAGTAAGTTATCAGTCTTACCTTTGTTTCCTAATTCAAATGTGAAAGAAAGGTTTAGCTTACTGACCATTATCTTAAATCTCCCAAAAGATGTTAGGGTCTTTTTCCCTTAAAAGTCAAAAGGTACCAGTATCCCTTTGTTTTATTTGATTATTGTAGTCAGTGACCCTATGTTCTGTTTCTTTGTAGGTAGCTTATATTATCGCTCAGAATTTCATACCTTTTATTTTAAGGTTTCAGAAAATATGCTCTTATGTTTCTAGGGCTAATCTAACTTTCATTGATTTGACCCTGTGGTCAGTGATATTATTAGAATGTCCACAAAAGTCTTTAGTTCAGGGAAATTATATTTATTATATCTTCATTATTATTTCTATTTACAGTTAATAATTTGTTCAGAATATCAATTATACATGTATTGGAATGTTCATATTAAATCTTTGCTATCTTCCTGAAAAATTATCTCTGAGTCATTTATTTATCATTTCATAATTTTCTTTGATTTCTAGAAGAAAAACATTGTTCTGTTTTTCCCTCAATATCAATTCCAAATTTACTAACTCCACTGTGAACTTCATTACTTTTTGAGTATTTTGTTTCTCAAGTTACTTGCATTAGACTCTCCCTTTTCCATTTATATTTTCTACCTTTTGTAGATTAATCTGTTAAATTTTCATTGGTTTTGATTGCTTTTTATGAGATCTCTTTTTCACCTTTTCTTTCTCTTATTTTCATCAAGGATGGGGATGCACATACTCTGCTAATCTCATAGAATTTACTGCCTAATTTTTAAAACTTACACATATTAATGTGTCTAGCACCGGTTGAAAACTTTGCAATTCTTTTTCTCTTTTATTTCTTCTCTAAGACAATGCTAAAACCAAAGCTCACACTGAATCCTTTGGAAAACTGTCATCATTTTATGACAACATTTTCAGCAACCTTTCAAATGGATAGGAAAATGACAATTTTTTTCTGTAAATAATTAATGATAGACAATATGACTAATTTTTATCTTACATTGTGGCTTTTTTATAATCATATTGATAAGGTTAGGTTTATTTTAAAAAAGTATGTGTCTCCTATTCACTTATAAGTATATACAATTTTATGAGACAATATTTGGTCTTGTTTTCCTTTGAGTTTTAAACTATTGTTTTATAAAATGATATATTCCTATATAACACAATTAATTTAACTAAAATTACATTTTGTCTTGTTTTTATTTAACCTTGGGAGCTCATAGTAGTCGTAATTCTCTGAATTAAATTTTGAGGAGTCATAAATTTTTATTTTTTCACCTCAAAAGATATTGGAAAAAATGAGTCATTTAATCCTTGATGATTCAGGTTGCTTAGACACATCATGAAATATCTGGTTGAAAAGACAAAGTCACTATAATTACAATCTCCTTTTCTAAATCCAACTTGCTTTCAATAGTAAAGAGCCCTATGAAAACTGAGCATCTAAAAATATGTGAATTTAGGTAAAAGTTTTCATGACAGACATAAAAACATAAGGAGTTATTTCAATTTTTTAATTTTAACAAATTTGAATGGAATTACAAAAGCATATCAATATTTTATCCCCAAAAAAGTTATTCAAAGCTTTTTATAAGGCCTTTTTATAATTTGCCTTTTTATAAAAGGACTTTATCTAACATATGGAATGGGATTGTGTGGCCTCATAAGGATCAACTATTATGAGGATAAATAACTATTTTAGGTTACAGAATCTATGTGTTATTGAATAAATGTGTAAGGTTCCTACCATATAATAAGGCAACAATTGCCCATACTTACATATCTTTTTATTACTTTACTTTTGTAAATATCACTGGCTTGATATTTAAATGCTGCTAACAGTTCTAGGAGCCTATAATTTTATGATTTTCAGGTAAATTTTCTCAATCAAAAATATCAATGTGGTCACTCTTTCAATTATTTTCTGATAATTATCAGTGTGATAAACTCTTTGTAGATTAATTTTAAAGATCTTATATTCAAAGACATTTAAAATTACTTTAATTGGTCTTTGATGCACATGGTTGTTTAATAGATTCTTTTTTTTCTATGTGGGAAAACTATTCTTTTACTGGACTAATGAGTTTTAAGTCAGTATTTGTGGTTGGAGGGAAGTTCAAAGGCATCAGCCTCCATGATGAGTGCTATTTAATCAAGACTGAAATGATGATGGCAAGATGTTTGCAAACATATAACCCTCACATCTTGCTGACATAAGATCATATCTTTAATTCAACAGCACTAACAAATGATAAGCTCTATAGGTTGATTGACAGAATCTTCTTTACGTAGATGGTATGAAATTTATTAATGTACCAGATGGTTTTGAAATATTCAGTAAAAGTGTCAAGTCACATGTGTAATGTTAACATTTTACTATTTCATCATTTAAGGTGTAGATACTATCACAACTTAAATAGTATTATTATTGTCAGTTTATAGTCTGTCATTTTGATTTGTGTTTGGAATTCAGTCCCTTCTGTGTTATAGTCAAAGTTGTTTAATTCACTAAAATTCAGTGATAGATACCACATTAAACACTACATTTTTTTCTCTTCTGACTTGTGTAAAGCAATCTGTTTCCCTTGAGATTCTTCCATATTCCCATTTGAGAAAAATGACTCAGTCTATTTGATTTCTTTGTCTCCTTTTACAGCATCAAAGTCAACAGTGTCTTGGTTTAAAGATAAATAGAACAGCAGACTCACTTCATCTCTTCAAACAGTGATAGAATCGTCCATTCATAAACTACCAAAAAATGTTTCTGAGTGATTCTTCTTTGGGAGGAAAAAAAAAAAAAAGATTAGTTTTTCTTACCAAATTAGAATGAGAATCAGTTTTAAATGCAAGAAAAGTTTTAAAAAGTTTAGATAGACTTTTTTTTTTTCTTTCTTAGAAAGTAACTTCTGGTTCAGATATTCTTACACTATTTTTAAAAGCATAAAACTTGTAGTGTTGGCCTCTGATTTTTAGTAATAAATGGTAAGATAAGCAATGAATTTCAATTATCTATAGTTAGTAAATGGGGTGAATGAATAATTTTATAATACACTATCTTCAGTAAAATTTTTAACTCAAGTTGTAGATAAAACATTTGTTTTCCTAATATTTATGATGTGACAGCAAAATAAATTGAAAATAGAATGTCTGAAGTCAGAAATGAATCTGACTTGTTAAATTTTGCAGCTGGTAATTGGGCCCTGGAGGATTTAGTTCGTAGACATATTGTCTTCACCTGTAGTACCTGTCTCTGCCAGCTTTTTCTCTTACCAGTCTCACAGTCAGGATTTTTGACAGGAACCCTGAGGATAAACACCTAAAAAAAGAAAATAAAACTGGATTTTGGGGTTAAATTAAAGTGATCTGGGCTTCATTCATTTAAGCCACCTTCTTGGGAATTGAATCAAAATCTGAAAGAAATTTCCATTTTAGTCTGAAGGGTAGAAGTTCAATTTGAACTTTGGTCGCTCAGCCTCTGTAAGTACCATTTTGTTTTTGTTCCTCTGTAGAGACTATTTAAATACTTTCAATATTCTGCTGAAACTCTACCATGCCTTGTAACTTGACTTCCATCTTCTTGAATTTATTAGAGTTTATAATATATTCACTAAAATCAGAATATTTCTGAGCATCATATATAAGGACACAGAATCATGTGGTTAAGAGCTACATCCCTGATGGTGAGATTACTCCTTCACACCCTGAGAATAGATAAAAAGAAAGACTCAAAACCCTAAAAGTTGAGATGGATGTGGAGCAATCAAAATTATATATTGCTAATGGGAGTGTAAAATTGTATAACCACTTGGTAGGACTGCTTAGCACTTTCTTAAAAGTTAACATCTACCCTCTGATTCTGCAATTCTCCTCTTATTTACCTTAGAAAAAGGAAAAGATAGGTCCACAAAAATTTTTGTACAAGAATGTTTAGAGCAGGCGTGCCTGGGTGGCTCAGTCAGTTAAATGACTGCCTTTGGCTCAGGTCATGGTCCTGGGATGGAGCCTTACATCAGGCTCCCTGCTCAGTGAGGATTCTGCCTCTTCCTTTCCACTGATTGTGCTCCCTCAGACACATTCTCTCTCTCTCTCAAATAAATAAATATTTTATTATTTTATTTTTTATTTTTTTTGTGCGTTATGTTAATCACCGTACAGTACATCACTAGTTTTTGATGTAGTGTTCCAAGATTCATTGTTTACATATAACACCCAGTGCTCCATGCAATACGTGCCCTCCATAATACCCACCACCACATGAGCCAGGTGGTGGGTATAAATAAATCTTTAAAAAAAAAAAAAGAAGCACCTTTATTTATAATAGCACTCCTGCTATTTCCTGTCCCCTCCCAAACTGGAAACTACCCACATGTCCAACAACACAAGAATGGATAAAGAATCAGTGATATATTATACAATGGAATACTCATTAGAAACTTTAGAAAGAATAGACAATTAATTGGCAACAATATGGATGAAACTTAAATATTTCATATTGAGTGAAAGTAAAGAGGACAAAATAATAAATACTATGTTACCATTTATATGAAAATGATGAACAGGCAAAGTTAAGTATGAAAAGTGGTTACTTCCTTGGGAATAGAGATTGAGTGTAGAAAGAGATAAGAAGACACTTTCTGAGATGTTAAAGATGTTCTGAAATGTAATTTGAGTGGTGATTACACTGGTGTATACAACTGTCAAAACTTATTGAGTTGAACACTTAAGACTTGTGCATTTTAATGTATCTAAATTATATCTCAATTTTGACAAATTAGGGGAAAAAAGCTAGAACTTCAAGTCCGTCTATCTGGATTCAAATGCATATTCCACACCCTATTACCTCTATGCCTGTAGTAAGGTTACTTTTGTGTGCTTCTCTAAAGGAAGTGTAAGGATAATAATATATACCTTGGAAGGTAATTGGGAAGAAGATAGTATTAGGAATATGATAAACTTGGCATATTATAGCTATCGTCATATTTTAATGGCCTATTCTTGCTGTTATTTTTCATTTATAGCCATTTTAACAATGAGTAACTTTAAAATCCTATTAACTGGACTTCAGTGTATATTTTTTTAATATATCATTTTGTCTTTCATAACATAATTTAATTTTGTATCTGTGATATTTAGAATTGAATACACATGCCTATGGATTAAAAAAAAAAAATACCTACACCGGGAGAGCTTAATTTGTTTCCCAATAATCTGCAAAGCTAGATTTGCTGAAGTTATTAATTTAACACAGATCTGTGTGACTTCTCAACCTAGGATCTTTCACAGCCATCTGGGATGGGAAAAGAGTGCACAGAATAGAACCTAAGAGCTTGAGTGACTGAATAAATGGCTGGTTGTTTCGTTTTAAAACTATACAATTTGTGTGCAGTGTGTGTGTGCTACACAGATTATTATTCTTTACAAAGAAGTTAAGAAAATTTACTTTGCCTACTCTGAATACACTAAATCTGCCAGCAGTTATTCATTTTCCATCATCCAGGGTTTTAATATGGCCTCTCTTTGTGCTTAAATCTGTCCTATCTACTTTGAGGTAATTTTGTTTCCTTAAACTTAAAATAATAATGTCTTGTTAGAAATTGGTTTGATAAATACATCTAATCACAAAGTCTGATCTACATCAATTATGTTAACCTTATTAATGTGATCATTATATTTAAAACATGCCTTATAATTTAAAATTAATTGGACACAACTTGTTCATAGTCTCTATATCTGCTCTAGGTTTAGCATTGTTGTCATACATTGGTATTAGGTCTAATGCATAAGTATATTAGTGATTAAGTGACTAACTTTTCCTTAGAACCCATATGTTAGATACTCTATTGATAACAAGGTGTAAAGAAGGCCAAAATAATAGTGAATAAAATCCATAGGACAATATTGTACTCCCTTTGCTTAATTTAGAGATGAGCAAGGAGCTTTGGTAAAATAAGAGTGAGACAAAGACCTTTTGCAGAATGATTTCTGTGCATCTTTTGCAATTTAAAGATTACCTATTTCAATTCTTTTTAGCCCACCTAGATTATTCAACCCAATAAATGTTTAGTAATCAGAACTAAAGAAACAGGGAAGAAAAGAAAAGAAAAACAAAAAGGACTGTTACTGTTTCTTGGATGTACGGCTATTAAATAGAAAGATAATAACACCGTTTGGTGATCCCCTAATCTTATAACAAAACAAAACAAAACAACAAAAATCTCTGGATTTTCCTTAGGTTGGATAGGGTTTTTGTTGAGAAGTATCAAGGCATAATCTGAGTAGCTAAGGCTAGCATTGCAACACCCTCATACCACCTGGTGCTTTTCTTATCAGGTTAGTAAGTTGTTGATATATGGCATATTGAGAGGTGGGTGGAATGCCATGAAATTGAGTGTTGGAGGTAACAGTTGGAGACCAGTGGGAGCTGGTGTTTATCTTTTATTGCCTTTTATATTCCAGAGATTCACCCGGAGAAATGAGAGAAGAGCTTTAGCTAAATTATATTATCTACCATCTATTATCTTTCTTAGGAAGACAATATTTAGCAAACATAATTAAAAAGAAATTTTCTCTGGCTAGAGTATAATGATCAATACATATATATCTCATCCTTCTACATTAGATCAAAAATATTTTAAGTGTGTTTATCATGAATTTGTGAGTATAATATATCTTTGTCTCTGGGTTTTTTTAAAGACTTATTTATATATTTTTAAGGGGAGGGGCAGAAGGAGAGGGAGAGAGAGAATCTCAAGCAGAGTCTCCACTGAGCACAGAGCCCAATGTGGGGCTCAATCCCACAACCCTGAGATCATGACCTGAGCCAAAATCAAGAGTCAGATGCTTAAGCAATGGGGCCACCTTAGCACCTCTATGTTTGTCTTTATTAATGAAGAAAAAAAGAATTAATATGTCTGTACAAACATCAAAATGCCCAAGATAATGCCTCATCTACCTTTTCACTCAAGGATGGAATTTGTACAGCTTTATGTATCAGAAACAACAACTGAAAGAGTGATTCTAGCATAATCACACAGATAAATACACATATATTTTTATGTATCTGTACATATATTACATGTTTATTATATGTTTATTGTATGTTTGTTATATGTTAATTAAATGTCAATATTAAAGAAATACTCCAATCCTAGTGGGGTATTTTTAATGGCTGAGATTGGTCCCAGATGCTGCTAATGTACATATTATACTTCTTCTTTCTTAAACTTCTCCTTAGATTTTCACGTTCCCAGTATGAGTTTTTCTTTGTCAGGGCGTGTAGATTTCATTTTATGACTAAATGGAAGGGTTTAATTTTGGTTTTTGGCAGGATCTTGAGAATGCTGAGGGAAATGGAATATTGATGTGTATAACTTTTCTATCAAGCACTTGAACTATGGTGAAATTAAATGAGTAGTGTAGAAATGGCCAGAAACTAATAAATCTATTAATCTGTTTCAGAAGTAGCTTGATGGAAATTTGATCAAATGATGCTCATTAGAGGTCAATGTAAATGTTAAAGTGGGATTTTGTGACACTCCTAGAATCAGAAAAGCTTCTTTGGACTTCAGGTGATATAGACTGATTTTTTTCTTTTGAGGATTTTATTTATTTATTTGACAGAGAGATCACAAGTAGGCAGAGAGGCAGGCGGAGAGAGGGAAGCAGGCTCCCTGCTGAGCAGAGAGCCTGATGCGGGGCTCGATCCCAGGACCCTGAGATCATGACCTGAGCCAAAGGCAGAGGCTTTAATCCACTTAGCCACACAGGCGCCCCATTATAGACTGATTGTGAGAGGGGAAGTGATCTCCATTTCTGTGTATAACATAGTGATGGGAGTTGGAAAAAAGAACATTCAGAAATCGCACCCTTTCCATATCAGAGATATTTTCTTCATGACTAATGGCAGCAATATAGCTTCTCTGAGTGATTTTGCAGACAGTGAACCCAATGGAAAAGCTGAAACTAAAACAATTCGGAAAAGACATGGTGACATCAATTGATATACATAAATGGTCTACATGCTATAATTTGCACAGAGCTTCCATGTGGAACTTTCCTCCCAACATTATATTTCTTAGGAAATTGGATATGGATAAATAGCAAGGTAGTTTGACTTATGACTACAAAGAACACTGTTTTAGAAGAATGCCAAATCAAACTTTCTTTTTTTAAAAGATTTATTTATTTATTAGAGAGAGCATGAGCAGAGGGAAGGGAGAGAGAGAGGCAGTGAGATTCTTAAGCAGACTCCACGCTGAGCATGGAGCATGGCACAGGGCTCAATCTCATGAACCCGAGATCACAACCTGAGCCAAAACCAAGAGTCAGACCCTCAACCACTGTGCCACCCAGGCACACCCAAATCATAATTTCTAATCAATTATTTTGATTTGGTCAGATATTTCATTAATATTATTAATGAATAATATTGGGCAGAAGAAAAATATGTCATATGAAGGAGTGGAAATAATTGTGTTTATTTTGCATAATTAGAATATGATTCAGGGTAATAAACACAGTGCAGCAAGATCTTAGGCAAAATAAACAGAGTGAGCATGATAAATATTTGCATGCTTATGATCAGAACATGGAAATGAATCAAGAACATAGTTAGAAAATTAGAGTTTGAAGAAAAGAAACAGCCAGAATAACTTGAGTGAATTGCTTAGGTCCAGCTCTGGTTAAATTAGTGGCCAGACCATCGATCAGTTGATGATATAGTTATGAGAAAAGTCATCTGTGATGGAATATTAGCCCAAATTAGAGTAGCAATCTTTGGGAAAGATTGAAATAGAATTAACCAATATATATGAATGTTGAGATAGATGGGAGATGTGATAGATTTGCTTAGACACAAATTTTACAGTCTGTTTGCTTGGACATTTTCTAGGTCCTAAAGTCAAGATGAATTTCCAGGTTTCAAAGTACAGTCTCTGTCAGTAATAAGATAAAGATTTGTTAATCCATACAAGCTTACTTGATCTATCAGTGATGGACTTGATCTGTCATTGATAGCTCTATTGCATGGAAGAAATCTCTACTTTGTTTTTTTTTTAAGATTATTTATTTATTTATTTATTTGACAGAGAGAGAGGGAGATCACAAGTAGGCAGAGAGGCAGGTAGAGAGAGAGAGACGGAAGCAGGCTCCCTGCTGAGCAGAGAGCCTGATAAGGGGCTTGATCCCAGGACCCTGAGACCATGACCTGGGCTGAAGGCAGAGGCTTAACCCACTGAGCTACCCAGGCGCCCCATCTACTTTCAACAATTATAGAGCAAAACAGAATGGGATAAGCAAATTAATAATTAGTTTTGATTCAAATAGCATTCCTTAGTGGAATTGTCTTAAGATTCTTATTTTTGGATAAGAAAATTCGATATTTGTTAAATATGTTTTTATACCTAGTTTAATATTTTAGTTTTTACAAGAAGATTGATGATGTGGTAAGTTGAAATTTTCCATCCAAATTGTAGTTTTAAAAAAAACAATCAATTAACCAATGAAGTGTTTATTAGATTTTCTTATAATTCCTCAGGAATTGAGGAGTCTAGAGTAAATGAAATTATTATGGTCTTCATCAGCAAGGAGGGGATATGAAATTGAAAAGATATGATCAGTACATTATAAATATGTATATCATATAATGATATTCATAATATACATGGAGCATAAAATATATGAAATAAATCTGTGATTTCAACAAGAATTACAGTTAGTTCAGTAGTATTTCAAGGAGAATGCAGTTTAATGTGTATTGCAGTAGAAATAGAAGAATCCCTGAGGGGATGTAACTGGAATATTGGGTAACTTTTCGTTACACAGATAGGACAAAGAAATCACTTCAACAAAATAAATACATATGAAGGTGGAATAACTATGATACATTCATGAGTATTTGAGAAGACTTGGTGGACTAATGAGCTACTTGACCTTAACAAGTCATTCTGAAGGAAGACGAGTGTGAGGAAAATAGACCTCATATCCCCAGAAGCCTTTCTTACATTGCCACATATAGGATATATGTGTTAACTATTTAAGTGTAGAGAAAGAATATTTTTGAAAGAATGTAAAAGTTGACTTATGTATGTTAAATCACTAAGGTTCCTAAATAAAAATAATTCCATTATCATTTTCAGACTTCATCTCCAAATGAAAAGATGAAATGATACAGTCATAATATTTAGTGACTGAATAACATCGAAACTGATATGTCTATGGTATGTGTCGTAAAGTTGTAAAAATATATTTCATTGATTAAAAAAACTCTGGCATCCAAAGTTCTGTGGATGATCAGAATAATTGTATATGTTTCATCACACAATTGGTTCTACAAGTATGTTTTTATCATCTTATGGTTACAAAACAACTTATTTGATTGTCTAGTTTAGTAAGGTTGGTAGCAGAAGATAGCATGTAACTGAAAAACAAAACAATTTGCCCATTTATGATCTATTCCTGGTAAACTGCAAGTTTACAGGTACAACAGCATAAAAGAATGAAGCTGAACATTTTACTTTATAGATGGGAATACTTATCAGTGCATGTTAAGATTGTAGCGAGTTCTGGAATGGAATGGCATAGACTTACACAATATTGAATGATAATATTCCTGAAATAAATCACATGTGTGACTGGTTTTCAAATGAAAATATCCTCATAAAGTAGAAAATGTAAAACAGGGAGACAGAGGGACAGGTGGAGAATATGGAAGCTAGCCTGGGAAGTTTTCATGGGCCAGGCATAGAGGGAAGAGTGTGTGGAGAGAATAACAAAAATTATTATAGGCTAGGAGCCCATCACTTTTGCCCACCTAACATTTGCATATTGTTCTAAATGCAAAGAGGTCTGGGAAATGTGGTCTAGCTTTTTGAACAGGAATAAATAGAGACAGGATTTGGTAACATAAAGCAGTCTTTAGTACCCTTCCTGCAGACCAAAAATACTGGGATACTGTCAGAAAATGAGTAACACAAATAGAATTTGTCTCATGCTGGCTTGCTTTAGGTAAAATCTCAAAGCTATGTGTCTTAATAGTCACCACATTAAAATATCCAGGCTTGAGGATGATTCAGTATGAAAAACAACCCTTTTATATACAAATATAAGTTAATATGGCAAACAGCCCTTTGGTATAAATTAACTGTGCATTTCCAGCGATTAGAGACATATATCAAGCCTTCGGAAGTGGTCTTGGTTTATTTTGACATAGACTCTTTTTAAATTAGGGTATAAATTGTTATTAACTTTAAAATCTCTGACAGGAAGATACTTCTTTCAGAAGGTTGCATATAAACATAAAATTAAAAGAAGGATATACTCTCATGTGAGAAAAACAAAATTAAATATCCAGTTGTGTAGACTAGGTAAATCAAGGACCAAGTGTTTACATTTTAAGTTTTTGAAGCAGGTATCATTTTACCATGACACTTTTCAACCCAGAATGATTAGAGGCGATTTCCTTATAACGCATAATTTAAAGTTTGGGCTTAGTGCCCCCTTATGAAAGAGATGAGATTCAGCACCACAGATTTAATTCTTAAGATTTTAATTGTCTCATATTTACAAGCATATAAATAAAAACAAATTAGGTAGATACAGTAGAAGAATGAGAAACTATAGGCAAAACTGACTTGCAAAAGTGAATTTTAAAATTCTAAACAATATTAGTACACTGAATCTAATGCAAATATATGTATATATAATAAATGTTAATATGTTAATATACTTAATATATATAACATAGATAATAAAATATATATCCATTAATTTGTACAGGCAAACCACCATGCATAGTTGGATTATTTCAAGAATGTAAGGTGGTTCACCTATATAAAATAAATCAATGTAGTACAGCACATTAATAGGTTACAAAACTACAGGAGAAGAAGCAATTGATCATTTTAGAAGATGCAGAGAATGTATGTGATAAAATTCAATACTATTCCTGATAAAAGCTCTTAACAAACAATAAGTAGAAAAGAACTTCCTTCTCCTGATAAAGGATATCTGAAAAAATCCCAAAGTACATCTTACTGTGATCAATATGGAAATGTAAAAACATTACCTTTAAAATCCGGAACAAGATAAGGATGTCTACTATGACCTCTCCCATTCATCATTGTGAGGGAGGTCCTAAAGGACTCAGTAGAAAACAAAATCAAATGTAATATTTATAAGAATTGGAAAGGATAAACTAAAACTTCGAAGATAATAATACAAAAAGAGCTAAAAGAGCAGTGATCCCATATTAAATATCACTTGTATTTATATGCTTAGAAACCAAGTGTTAGAAAATACAATAAAAAGATAAAATTTCAACCACACAAAAATCAGAAAATAAGAAATTCACCAAATCAAATATTTGTATACTATTGGAGAAAAACTATATAACTATGTGGGAATGCATTAAAAAAGACATAAGTAACTGGAGAAGTTTAACTTCTTCATGGATATGGAAAGTTGATATTTTAACAATGTATAAACAATGTATACCCTCACCAAAATGATTCACTGATTCAATGCTCTATCAGTAAATTCTATCAGAGGTTTGAATGGAACTTAACAAACTTAGTCTAAAATTTATACAAGAAGACAGGCCGATAACAGTTAAGACACTCTTGAAGATCAAGTGAATATGAAATCCTGCCATAAATAAATTGGCCAGTGGCACTCACCAGAGAGCCTAGAAAAACACTCATGCAAATGCAAATGTGAACCTTATGGATCACAAGTAGTATAGGAGCTTAAGGAGAAAAGAAATGACTATTTATTAAAATTATGGTGTAATCTGTTTTCTCTATGATGTAACAATTGTAACATTTTATGATATAAATATGTAAAAAATTGATTCATGCCCCCATATAATACACAAAACAATTCTAAACAAAGAAAATACATAAATGCTAAATAAAATAATTGTTTATAAGAAAATTTAAAAAACTTAATTGATTATAGAAAATAATTTATTATTTAAGACACAAAAAAGGATAACAATAATGAAAAGAAAAAGGTATATTTTACTATAATATAATAAAGACATAAAGTCTATTCGAAGATACCGTAAGAAAACACAAAAATTATGACACTGGAGGGGAGGTTGGTGGGGGGATGGGGTAACTCGGTGATGGGCATTAAGGAGGGCCCTTGATGTAATGAGCACTGGGTGTTATATGCAACTGATGAATCACTAAATTCTACTCTGAAGCTAATAATATACTGTATGTTAATTAAATTTAATTAAAAAACACTTTAAAGTTTTATGACAAGGGAGTTGATAGGTGCCTTATAGACAAAGTTTTATTATTTAAAACATGCAAACATATACTTGCATGCATATAATCTCTTACAAATAAACTAATAGAATTTAAGAGAAATATAGGCAAGATACAAAAATAGGCATTAAAAAAATATGAACTACTGATGAATAAACATGTGAAATGATGATCAGTATTAGTGAAAATTTACCTGATAGTATTGATAGCCAAGAAAATGTAATTTAACCACAAAAAATGCTATTTTACATCCACTAAGATAGCAAAAGTTTAAGTCTATAAATTTAAATAAAAGAAGAATATCAAAACAAAAAATTTATTGCTTAGAATATAACTTGAAAAAATTTTAGAAAAATTATTATATTCTTATAATATTAAAAGTATGCACACACTAAACTCTAGCAATTTCTGTACTAGTTTACTTGTTTACCTTTGACTTTTTCTTGTCTTCATTCTCTGTACACTGATACTTACACAAGTATGTTCCTAACATCATCGTTTATAATAATCAAGATTATAAATAGCTCAAATACCCATTATTTGAAAAACAGATAAATTGGATATTTTTTAAGTTTAGTTTTATACAAAAAATTAGTTATTCATAAAATCAAAAGACTGTAATAAAAGAAATTTCAGAGGAAGTTATATCGAAAGATAAGAGAACATGAGCAGGGAAGAGGGGCAGAGGCAGAGGGAGAGAGAATCTCAAGCAGATTCCATGCCGAGTGGGGAGCTTGAGGAGGGGCTCCATCTCAGGACTCTGAGATCATGATCTGAGCCTAAATCAAGAGTCGGACACCCAACTGACTGAGCTGCCCAGGTGCCCCACAAAATTGTTTTATTGATACATGCATGTGTTCAAGAAATTATAAAGAAAAAGCAAAAAAGTTTTAAAATTTTTAAATCTCAGGATATCTATGTAGTGAAGAAGGAGAGGTGAATAGAATAAAAATGAAAGCACATTAGTGGCTTTGATAATAACGGGAATGGTTTATATTTACTTTTATAAAGGATATTTATACATTTCAATTAGCTAGGATATTGGCTATCTATATTGTTTAAGTTTTATCTTACCTATTTAGCTTTATGAGGATTGTATGATTTCGGCATTGTGAAATTGGTGATTTCTTTTGTGACTTACTACATAGTTAATTTTTGTCATTGTAAGTGTACTTCCTATGAAGGTTACAAATTGTTAGACATATGTTACAAACTCATAATATCCTCTGTGTGCTTTTTTTGGGAAGTAATTCATCTGAAAAGTTTTAAGGGATTTGTTTTGTGTTGTTGTTTAATACATAGGAGATATACGTGTGTGTGTGTGTGTGTGTGTGTGTGCATGCACGCACGTGTGTGTGCATATTTATATAGAGAGAAGACCAACTCATGGCTGCTACGATCATTCTCCCTAGAGGAGGCCACATGTCACAAGATCTTGGAAGTCCTACAGGGCCCAGCAAGAAAGACCTCGTGTGAAAAACACCTGCATATTTATGTGTATAGCAATTTTAGGTTCATAGCAATTTGAGCAGAAATGACAGGGAATTGCCTCTCTTACTGTAGTGGCACATTTGTTACAATCAATGAATCTACATTAACACATCATAATCACCCAGAGTCCATAGTTGCCTTAGGGTTTATTCTTGGTGTTGTATATTCTATGCGTTTGGACAAGTGTATACTGATACACATCTATCATTATAGTATGATACACAACTGTTTCACTGCCCTAAAAATCCTCTACACTCCGCCTATTCAGTCTTCCCTCTTTCATAATCCTTGGCAACTGTTGATCTTTTTATTGTTTCTATACTTTTGCCTTTTCCCAAATGTCATATAGTTGAAATCTTACAATATGTAGCCTTTTCATGGCTTCATAGCTCATTTCTTTTAGTGCTGAATAATATTCCATTGTTTGGATGTACCACAGTTCATTTATCCATTTAC
This sequence comes from Potos flavus, assembly GCA_028534135.1. Classification (NCBI taxonomy): domain Eukaryota; kingdom Metazoa; phylum Chordata; class Mammalia; order Carnivora; family Procyonidae; genus Potos; species Potos flavus. Next base: position 39,945,906 of record CM052885.1, read on the forward strand.
CTATTGAAGGACATCAGGTTGCAGCAATTATAAATAAAGCTATTGTAAACATCCATGGGCAGATTTTTGTGTAGACACAAGTTTTCAACTCTTTTTTTTTTTTTTTAAGATTTTATTTATTTATTTGACAGAGAGATTACAAGTAGGCAGAGAGGCAGGCAGAGAGAGAGGAGGAAGCAGGCTCCCTGCTGAGCAGAGAGCCCAAGGCAGGGCTCGATCCCAGGACCCTGAGATCATGACCTGAGTCAAAGGCAGAGGCTTTAACCCACTGAGCCACCCAGGTGCCCCAAGTTTTCAACTCTTTTGCGTAAATCCCAAGGAATGTGATAGCAGAATCACATGGTAAGGGTATGTTTAATTTTGTAAGAAGCTATGAACTGTCTTCCAAATTGGTTTAACCATTTTGTATTCTCACCAGCAATGAATGGGAGTTCCCGTTGCTCTACATCTTTGGCAGAATTTGGTGTTGCCACTGGTTTATTTTTTAAGTTTTTATTTAAATTTCAGTTAGTTAACATACAGTGTAATATAGTTTCAGGTGCACAATGTACTAATTCAACACTTCCATACAACACTTGGTGCTCATCATGACAAGAGCACTGCTTAATCCCCATCACTTATTTAAATCATCCCCCCACACACCATCAGTTTGTTCTCTGTTGTTAAGGGTCTGTTTCTTGGTTTGCTTCTCACTTTTTTTGTTGTTTTGTTTCTTAAATTCCATATGTGAGTGAAATCATGATATTTGTCATTCTCTGGCTGACTTATTTCTCTTAGCATAATAGTCTCTAGCTCCATCCACATTGTTATGAATGCCAAGATTTCATTCTTTTTTATGGTTAAGTAATATTCCAGTGTGTGTGTGTGTGTGTACACACACATATATATGTCACATCTTCCTTATCCATTCATCATTTAATGGACATTTGGATGGTTTCCATAATTTTGCAGCTATAGAATGCTGCTATAAACATCAGGTGTACATATCCCTTCGAATTAATATTTCTGTAGTCTTTGAGGAAATACCTAGTAGTACAATTGCTGGATCATAGGGTAGTTCTATTTTTAACTTTCTGAGAAACTCAATACTGTTTTCCATAGTGGCTTCATCAATTTGCATTCCCAGCACCAGAGGATTCCCCTTTATCCACATCCTCATTAACACCTGTTGTTTCTTGTGCTGTTGCTTTTAGTCATTCTGATAGGTGTGTGGCAGTATCTCATTATAGTTTTGATTTGTATTTCTCTGATGATAAAGGTTGCTTTTTAGTTTTGTTGATTGTTTCCTTTGCTGGGCAGAAGCTTTTTATTTTGATGAAGTCCTTATAGTTTATTTTTGCTTTTTGTTTCCCTCACCTCAGGAGACATACCTGGTAAGAAGTTTCTATGGCTACTGTCAAAGAGGTTACTGCCTGTTGTTTTCCTCTAGGGTTTTAATGGTTTCCTGTCTCACATTTAGGTCATTAATCCATTTTGAATCTATTTTTTGTGTATGCTGTAATAAAGTGATCCAGTTTCATTCTTTTGCATGTTGCTGCCCAGTTTTCCCAACACTATTTATTGAAGAGACTGTCTTTTTCCCACTGGATATTCTTTTCTGCTTTGTTGAAGATTAACTGACCATATAGTTATGAGTTCACTTCTGGGTTTTCCATTCTGTTCTGTTATTCTGTGTGTCTATTTTTGTGCCCATACCATATTATTTTGATCACTGCGGCTTTGATTCTGGCCATTCTAATAGATGCGTAGTGGTATCTCATTTTTTTTTTAAAGTGCACTTCTTAATAACATGTGGTGTTGAATATATTTTCATATGCTGCTTATTCAACATCTGTTATCTTCTTTGGTGAGGTGGTCATTCAGGATTTTTGCTCATTTTTAAATTATGTTGTTTGTTTTCTTATTACTGAGTTTTAAGAATTGTTTATATATTTTGAATAGCAGTTCTTTATCAGATATGTCTCTGCAAATATATCCTTCCAGACCACAGCTTGTCTTCTCATTCTATTGAAGATTTTTATAGAGCAAAAATTTTTAATTTTAATGAAGTTCAGCTTATGAATTATTTCTTTCATTGATCATGCTTTTCATGCAGTCTCTCTAAGAAAATCACCATAATTAAGGTTATCTAGATTTTTCCCTATGTTGTCTTCTAGGATTTTCATAGTTTTATGTTTTAAATTTAAGTCTATGATCCCTTTTGAGTTAATTTTTGTGAAGGGTGCAAAAGTTGTCTGGATTCACATTTTTTACATGTGGATAACTAATTTTTCCAGCACCATTTCTTTATCCTTATATATTCTGAAACCTGATTTTTCAGTTAAAACAGGTTCATGATTGTTATATTCTCTGGGTACAAAACAGCTTTTTGTTTTTTAGTTTTAAATTACCCAGAAGTTCTAAGATTTGTCTGATGGTGTTTTTAGAAAAGTAAGCAAAGTCAAAATAGAGGCTAAATAATCCATTAAATAGAGAAAAATTTTTCAGAGATGGAGTAAAATATACATACTCGTAATGAAAAGCAGGTGGACAAAAAATCAGGACCATTTTCCTGATACATAGTAGAAATATATATAATGAAAAATATACTTAGATTTATAAATACTGAAAAATAATTATTAACAAAAATACCAATAAACAGATTTTATTAGATAATTTATTTGTAAAAGTGGATTCAAGAAGATACTTCTTGAATTTCATGTTTTGTAGGAAAGTCTTTTTGAATTTTAAATTCTACCTATAGCCAAAATGTCATGCAAGATTGAAAAAATGAAATTATCTTCAGTTATGTAAAGACTGAGGAATTAAAAAAAAAAAGACTGAGGAATTTTTAACATCTGTAAAATAAATCTGAAAGAAAAAAAATAAAGTCACTCAGCACAATGGAAATAAATGCACAAAGTTTTATGTGGGACACAAAAAAGAGTCATAAACAAAGAATTCAATAATACATATGGGTAAGCCTAAATTGAGTTAATTTTCCTGTTAAAAGACATAGATTCACAGATACTTGGGGAGAAAATAGTCCTAGGGTATTTCCAAGAGAAGTGTTTTAAAATATTATTCAAAAATGATTGAAAATAAACACATGGAAAAAGAAATACTAGAAAGAAATACCTAGTACTATAAAAAGTAGTTGTATCAGTTTTAATTTTAGTAGCATAAAAAGTCAAGGGTGAATATATTGAAAATGTCATGTTCTATTTCTTAGTTTGGGTGGTGGACTAGTGGTATATATTTTACAATTATACTGATGAATAACTTGTATGTATCAAATATTTCACAATTGAAAAATGCAAATCAAATCAAATAATTTAGAAATGTATTCAAAGTTTACTGTAATGTAACAAACTAAAAATTAAACATTTTATTTTTTTTATTTTTTTATTAACATATAATGTATTATTTGTTTCAGAGGTACAGGTCTGTGAATCATCAGTCTTTCACAATTCACAGCACTCACCATAGCACATACTCTCCACAATGTCCATCACCTTATCCCTCCCACCCCCTTCCCCTCCAGCAACATTTTCTTTTTTTTAAGATTTATTTATTTGAGAGATACAGAGAGAGAGAGAGAGAGAAAGCACTCGGGAACGGGGGTAGAGAATATCCCAAGCAGACTCCCCACCAAGGGTGGGGCCTGACGATGCAAGGCTCCATTTCAGGAGCAAAGTCAGGATCATGACTTGGGGTGAAATCGGGAGTCAGAGGTCTGACTGACTGGAGCCACCCAGGCACCCTGAAAAATTAAACATTTTTTTTTTTTTTTACATAATTCCTGTGTATTAGTTATATGCTTATATATATGTGTTGCTTTTCTTCTAAAGTCAAATTATGCCCATAATTTTTCTTTATGGACTTTAGATATATATTGATGTAATTATTAATAGCAAAATAATTTACTTTTGTTTGTCAAAACCATAAGTAATATAATTACTCTCTATATTAAGGCTATTGTATTGTTTATACTTTCTTACATTGACTTTTTTTCTGTTAGAAAAACCATTCCAATCTCTATGCATTTGAAATGATTTTAACTTCGTAATTAAATTTTTAAAAATCCCTAGTACATAAAATAGGGTATTAAATTTAAAAACAGAAAATAATTACCCACACACCCATAATCAAATAATTTTACTTCTTTACTAGAGACTTCCAGAAATGTATCATTAATAATACACTCAAAATGTCAATCATACTGTACACAGATTTTAAAATAATGTTTTAAAAATCTAAGACATAGTTAACTCTGTTTCCTTTTCTTCTTGTTTCTCACTAATAGTACCTGAAGTGGAGCAGCATTGGAAGAGGTCAAGAGGAGGTGACCAATGAGTAATCCTCTAGCTGGACCCAGGCAATCTGAGACCTCTCATTCCATCCCTTGTACTTGGAATGTGCATTCCACTTGCCTTCCCCAAACTTGAAGCTGACCTAAGGATACAGCCTTGAGATACTGATGTATTGTTGTGACCCATGGGGTATATACATGGCTGAATCCTTGAGGCTTCTGTTGTAAACTTTTAAGATTCTGGCAAGCAAATGCAGGGATCTACTCATCTTGCAGCCACCCAAGACAAGCCTCACTGGTAAGTTCCTTTACTTATAAAACTGCCACCTACCAGGCAGGGGATGGGCTAGATGGGTGATGGGTATTAAAGAAAGCTCTTGTTGTGATGAGCACTGGGTGTTTTATGTAAGTATGAATCACTAAAATCAACTCTAAACCAATATTACACTATTTGTTAATTAACTAGAATTTAATAAAAATTTGAAGGGAAGGAAAGGAAAAGGATAAGGAAAAGGAGGAAAGGAAAAGGGAAAGGAAAGGAAAGAAAAGAAAAAAAAAAAGAAAAAGAAGAAAAAGAGAAAAAAAATAAATGTGCCACCTATCCATCTGGAATGGCCTGCCCCTTTCTTCAGCCTCTCCTTGCCTCCTGTGTACAGAGCCAGTTTGCAAACCAACAAGTGGAATTGACTAAAGTACATTCCTGAATAATTCTCTCCACAAAGTTGCCTGGTTGTCAATTTTCTGAGTCCTTTTATGTCCAGAAGTATATTTAGTTACCACTGTCATGACTGCTAATTTGGCCAGATGAATAATTTTAAGGTTAGAGTGATTTATTTTCCATTCATCGTTTTGATATCCTCTCTCATCACACAGATTCATTATCATAGTGGCTCCATCTTCTTCAATCCCAAATTTTATAGGCAGAGGTATTTTTTCACCAATTTTGCCATGGACGCGTTGAACAATTTTAGCATATGTGTGTAGGACTTCCTTTGATTCAAGAGCATGTTCTTCTCCGAATTTTAGTTTTTGTTGTTCTATTGGTCCCCTATATCTGGTTGTGAATTTGGGAGTTTTGTTTATAACAAATATATATATATATATATTTGCTTATAAACATATATACGTTTATATATAAACAAATATACTTGTTTATATATTATATTTATATATAAATATATTATATTTTTGTTTACTCTAATGTACATTTCTTAATCGACAAGATGTTATTTTTTACTTTGTGGTGAATTTTATGTATTTTTAATCTAATCCTAATTATCTTTATTTTTTCCTAGAAGATTTGAAACTTTACCTCATTATTTTTCCATGCAAACTATTTTCCGTTTAAAATTTCTATTTGATTTAATCTTTATTTTCTTCTTTTTTCCATTATAATTTTATATTTTATTTGAAAGTTTAAAAACTTATCCTTTATAAAATACACTATTAAATATTTTCTGTGTAAATATTTTCTGTGTAGAAGTTATTTTTGCTCAATGTTTTTATACATTTTCTCTTATATTACTTTTATTAACAATGTAAATAATCATATTAATATATATTAACATGGTGCTATACATTTACAAAATACAATCCATTACATTGACAGAATTATTTTCAGGAATCATTTTCATTAGTATTTGTTTCGAAATGATGTTTTCAAAGTAGATTGAGCCTTATTTTGCCTACCTGTGGGTTCTTAATACTCATTAGTATAGCTTTCATATAGCAGTATCTTACTTCTTACATTTCTATTTAGATTTATCCTTTGGTTTTAGTACTTTTTAAATAGTTTTATTTGAATTCCAGTTAGTTAACATACAGTGTACTATTAGTTTCAGGCGTATAATGTGGTGATTCAAACTTCCATACAGCACCTGGTTCTCATCATTTGGCACAGACACATAGCTATGATTTTTGATTCTTTGAGAATCTCAGTGTTATTATGCTTTGACTGCACCATAAGAAGTTGTGTGGTAATAAGATTATAGAATTATGATATTTTTGTCTCAAAGCTTTGTAGTCACTTCCCCAATATTTTATGGCTAGTCTGTCTTTTATGGAAGAAGATTAAACCACGCTTTGTTTTTCCTGTAGAAGTATCCCTGTTTATAGCTTTCTCTTCTTCAGTTGCTTGTCAACTTTTATCTTTTTATTTTATTTATTTATTTTTTCTGTCACTATAGATTAGTTTATTTTTTATTTGATTAATTAATTTATTTATTTTAAGATCTTATTTATTTATTTGACAGAGAGAGAGAGATCACAAGTAGGCAGAGAGGCAGGCAGAGAGGGGGAAGCAGGCTCCCCGCTGAGCAGAGAGCCCGATGCGGGGCTCGATCCCAGGACCCTGAGATCATGACCTGAGCCGAAAGCAGGGGTTTTAACCCACTGAGCCACCCAGGCGCCCCTTATTTTATTTATCTTCTTATTGTGTTATGTTAGTCACCATACAGTACATCATTAGTTTTTGATATAGTTTTGATATAGTGTTGCATGATTCAGTGCTCCATGCAATCCGTGCCCTCCTTAATACCCATCACCAGGCTCACCCATCCTCCCACCCCTCTCTGTTCTAAAACCCTCTGTTTGTTTCCCAGAGTCCATAAGTCTCTCATGGTTTATCTTTTAAACTTAACATTTTGAAAAGATTATTTTACATTATAATTAGGCCTTAAACATGGTGTTCTTTTAATCAGCTTATTATACCTATTTCCCTGTCCCTGAACAAATCAACATCTGACTGCTCACTTCTTCTTCCTGGCTGTTCTCCAAATTCCTAAAAGTTGGATCATACCCATGCTTAGATAGTTCACTATGAGAGACAATCTCTAAATTTCAATAATTAATTAATATTAATTCATGTAATTTTTAATTTGATACTTAGAAATAATTTAAATAATAACAGAATAGAGTAAGATAAATGATTTTGGAGATTATGAGGTTCTTTGTTGTTGTCTTTTGGTAAATGCCTGCTTATATGCATGGTGGCCTCTTATGCAATATCCATAAAGCAATAATGCCTAAGAAATTCTCATATTATGAGCTCCTGGGTGGCTCAGTCGGTTAAGCATCTGCCTTCGGCTCAGGTCATGATCTCTGAGTCCTGGGATCGAGCCCCTTGTCTAACTCCCTGCTCAGTGGGGATCTGGTTCTCTCTTTCCCTCTGCCCCTCCTCCCCCCAACTCATTCTTGCTCTCTCTCTCTTTCCTAAATAAATGAATAAATCTTTAAAAAAAGTTTTCATGTTATGTATTTATAATCACATCTGAGCATATAAAGAAATCTATCTCTTTGTGTGTTTGTTTTTTTTAAGATGCCCTCATTCATTTTAGGGAGGGAAAGAAAGTGAGAGAGAGAGAGAGAATGAGTAGGGGAAGGGCAGAGGGAGAGAGAGAGAGAGGATCCTCAAGTAGACTCTGTGCTGAGCTTGGGGCCCAACATGGGTCTCAGTCCCAGGACCCTGAGATCATGACCTGAGCCAAAATATTGAGTCAGCTGCTTAATCAACTGAGCCACCCCCAAGCCCCTCTTTGACTGTGTTTAATTCGAGTTTTGTATTATTTTCATCATTACAAGCAATTAAATAGAAAGATTTACTTAGTATAAAAGATAGAAATGAGGCAGTATTTACCATGTGAAATAAAGATAGTTACTTTTGTTAGATTTATGATGGTTGCAGATCAAATGAGCTAAAACTCTGAGATTCCAGAGTTGCCACAGAGATCTAACCACAATAAAGATGAGGCTGAGTCCATACTAGGATTGCTAGCTATTTTATATGGATCCAGAATGAAAAAAATATATAATTCAACTGAAAAATTTTGGGATTTTTACCACTATGACTATTTTATAAAATTTAAGCTTTTTAAAAATTTTATGTTATTATTTTAGATTCTTTGTTTAAAAAAATACCTTTGGATATACTTAAATTATTGACTAGACCCTTCTCTGTCTCCTTGATGAATCACTTCAGAACAAAAATCCAGAGTTTTCCTGATTCAGAGTTTTATTTCTCATTTTAAGTATAGTGATTGAAATTTAGTTTTAAAAACTTTTGCTTTTATTTTCAGTGCCACTGCCAATCTTTCAACAGTTCACTTGACCTTTCTTTTCAATTGGTAATAGTGGCAGAAGTAATGACTTTCTCCTGCTATAATGATCATAAGAGAACAAATAATTTTTGTAATGACAGTCTGCACTTAGTGAAGAAATGTCCTATAAAAGAGAGATTTATTATCATTATTATATAATTTTCTTGTGTGTAAGGCAGTGTAATCATTAGTCATTACTTTTATTTCTGGTACTTTCTCAGGACTGCCGAATGCCTTTAAAAATGTTTCTTTAGCTCCCTACTTATCACGCGATGGAATTGGATCAATGTACGCTCCATATTCTAAAAAAATTTTGAAGAGAATTACTTGTTTTTAGAATGAATTTTTCCCTTTTTCTCATTTTATTAATTTTTCTGGTAGTTGATGAGCTTCCATTTTTAACTCAGATGAAAAGTGTCTAATATGACTTTTTCAATTAATTTACTTTTATTTGTTATTTTCTCCTTCTAGAATCCTTACATTAAGCATATCAATTATCTTGAATTTTTCCATAACACTCACTAATTTAAACTTTCCTTTTATTTTTAAAAGAATCCTCTCTTTAAGTCAATTTTCTGCAGTAATTCTCTGCTTAATATGTCACTGATTCCTTTAAAGAGGTTAGTAGTCATTTTTTTTTTTAGTCATTTTCTTTTTTAATCTAAACAAGATTTGTGCTCACAAATTTTTTCCCCATCCAAAGTTATTAAACTGATTTTTGTTCATAATCTCTATGTCCTATTAAGGACTTACTTAAATTAATTATTGTAAATTATTTTTTTCCTTTTTCCTGACTGCAACTGGTAATAATTTCAATTTCTAATGTTATTTTCTTCTTTTGAGCTCTTGATTAAATATCTTTTCTATTATTTCTCATACTTGCAAATAAAAGCTTATATTTATATGCAAATAACACGGGTTTTGAATAGGATGTGGGAGTCACAATTCAAGTATTTAGTCCATATAGATGTTTGCTCTAAATAACAATCAATTTTTTTTTTGTATTATGTCAATTTCCTTCTTTCTTTTCTTCCTTTTTGATTTTTTTTTTTCTGTCCAAGGTATTTCTTGGCGAAGTCTTATATGAACCAATATAGAAATGAAGGATACACACACATACACACACACTCTCTACTAAATAAATAATCATAAAATCCGTTTCTCAAGTCAACTCAAAACCTTTTAAAAATTTTGTTTTCCTTTAATTAAACTTAATTATTTCCACTACTTATTTGTTGTGCATTTCTTTACCACATAATGACTATAGCCATCTTTTTTTTTCTGTAAGTCATTGTGTTTTTTAATAAATTTGTAAGCAATAAGAGTGATTTCAGAATTCTATAAGGATGTATGAAAAATTGACATGATCTTAACACAGGTTGCCATCACTAACATGCCTTGTAGAATGATGTCTTTACTAAAAACAATGCTTGACTATTTCATACTTCTACAGTAATGGCCTCATTACTGTATATGAAAGATTATACCTCAGTAAGACACACTGAACTCTTTAACCACTTTCTATGAATTCACTTAGTTCAAAATATTAACAAATTAGTGAATGAATCAAATTGTATAAAATACTATTTCTCGTGGATAGGAAAAAGAATAGGATGAAGTAAATTAAATCTAAATACATTAGAATACTCTCAGCCTTTCTAATGATAAGAACATTAAATATAAAATGTTGCATTTCAGAAATACTTTCAAAGATGTTACAAATGGTGAGAGAGAATGTATATCATATGTAATTATCCACATTATTAACTTGATTATATTATAGCAAAGGAATATTATAAGATTAAATTAAAGTTAAAAATACAAATCAATTGCACATATAAATTGACCTCAAAATTGGGTTGTAAATAATTTTTAAAGGCATCTTTCAGTTCTCTTGTTTTTCATATTATTTCAGAAAATTAATAAGTTATAATATGTAGATGTTCAAATTTGAATGCTTATCCAATATATCTTAATCTCGAGAGTCCTAAAATTCTTCAAACTCCTTCTTTCCTTCCTCATTCCCTACTTTTCTTATTTATTTATTGGCAATTTGAGCTCTGAAATTTATTCATTGGCAAAATCTTATCTGAACTGATAGTTAGATTGTAGGAATATACATCCTTCACTGATCCAACTTGGACTGAATACTCATATATTATACCATCCCTTACCATTTTTAGTATTATACAATATATGTACTCATTACTATTTTATACTGTGAATTTAGCTATTGAATGTCTATCTACATGCATACAAAAGCCTAAATTATTATAAAATTATAACTTAATAATTGTGATGTCAGAGAATTACATGGTGTTAAGAAATTAAGCTAATGTAATGGACTTTAAGAATTCATAGATAATTGAGCTGAGGCCTGAACGATAAATGGGAATTAGCTATGCTAATCACTTGCATGGAGTTTGGAATGATTGTGTGAAAGATCATTTCCAAGAGTGAGAATAGCATGCCTCATGACCCTTTAGCATAAGGGAACATGAAGTTATAAGAGATTAAGTATGCCTATAATGATGACCATGAAGGTGAGCAAGGAGTAATTTAAGGTTAGTAAAAAGGGTAAGGCTAAATATATGAGTTGATATATAATGATATTGTCCTTAACTGAAGAGCAATAGGGAGTCTTTGGAATGTTGACATGGTCAGATTTTGCTGATTTTGGAGTTTGATGTTGTTTGACAAATAGTGGGAAGTGGAGTAATTAGACCAGTTGGAAAACTACAGAAATAGTCTAAGAACAAAATATAGCCTTCTTAGAATTGAAGTAAAATGATGGGTTTTAAAAAGAGTGAACAGATTGAAGAGAGATTCAAGGTATGGATGGAAGGGAGAAGATATCAAGAAAGAAATCAATGCTCATTTCTTGAATGAGTTGGATAATTCACTAATTAAAACAGACTTCTGAGAAGAAATCATGAGTTCTGTCTTGGACAAGCTGGTATGAGTTCTTTTTAAGACAAACAAGTGAAGATTTTAGTAAAACAATTGAATATACAGAGCTGAAGCCTCAGTGAAATTGTTGGGCTGAAGATACAAATTTGTGAATTATCATTTATATGTAATCATTGAACTACAGATATACATATATATAATTACCTAAGAAGCCAGAAAATTAAAAGAGGAAAAGGCCTAATGTTGCATATAAAGTTTAAAAAAATAAGAAGTTGAACCCTCTAGGTAAAAAGAGAAGAACCAAGAATATAAAGTGGAAAATCAGGAATATACTGAGCCATGATATTCAAGGAAGAAGATATTTCCAAGAAGAGAGCCATGAGAACTATGTGACTGTAAATTTAAAAAAAAAAAAAAAAAAAACCTATGCATTGAGAAAAATATTTTTGCATTTATAGAATAAAGGTCATTGGCAAAAATATATTGCAAACAATTAACAATTATATAACATGTCAATGACTAATCAGATACTGATTGTAAAGCTAAAGCAGGGCCCTAAGTTCCTCCTTATGAAAAACAATCTTTTAGTTACAGGTTCTTGGAGAGTTTGGCAACAGGCTGCCGAAGGTGAAGCTCGTACTGATGGGATGAAGGGGAGAAGATTGGACGGGGTTGTGTCTCACAGCAGAAGTAGTTTGTAATATTAGCAACTGCTATGGACACAGTAATTCTTCATTCCTAAAGACAAGTCCTGGTTATTAGTGACTTTAGAAAAATCTTATTCAATAAACTGATGGACCAGGAGTCATAGTAGAGAAAGATATGAGTAAATATAATAACATTAAGTTGTAATGTTGATAAGGTTTTTTATGTAGCATGGCTAAGAAAGACAGATACATGTAAATGGATAGATAATCAGTGGAATAAAGTTGCTTTCTTTAATTAAGAATATGTTTTCAAACCAGTGTGAATGGTCATGTTGAAAAGTAGAGGAAAAAGAAGCAAGAGATTATATATTACATATCTTAAAAGACAGTGACGTGATTACTCTTAGAAAGAGGATGGTTCTTTTACTTTAAAATGAGATGAGGATAAAAACATAAATAGAGTGGAAGACTGATTTGAGAAAATAAAATGACCACTATGGAGAGTAACAGAGTAAGTTGACCAGGGAACTCACTGGTTTGACAGACTTAGAAATTTTGATTGTGGATTTGAAGCTCAATCTGTTCATCATGCTGTGAATTTCTGTAGAAATGTGTGCCTCTGTATTGTAAATTTTTTTAAACTTTATAGTTTTCTAATGTCTCAGCATTCCCACAAATAAGCTTTGAGCACCTTGCTTAGGCAACCAGGTGTACCAGTGTGATAAAGCTGGACCCTGCCACAAATTCCCCTTCCTTCCCTGCCCTGACTGTGACTTAATGACATTCAACCACATCAGTAAAATCCCGTCAGGCCTTTTGCTTAAGTACTTCACCCTGACCCTCATGAGTCCTCACTCTCTCAGCTCCAAATCTACTTGGTTAAGCCCACTCCTTTGGTGCTCCTCACATGTTGCTTCCTGTGTGGTGTGCTACGCCTCCTTCTTCTAGGACTTGAGCGTATGATAAATCTCTTTTCTTTTCATATGCCACTTCACAGTGCCATTCTGCCTTTGTACCAGAATGATTATCAAAAATCCCATTTTATGAGCGCCTGGGTGGCTCAGTTGGTTAAGCGACTGCCTTCAGCTCAGGTCATGATCCTGGAGTCCCGGGATCGAGTCCCACACCAGGCTCCCAGCTCCGTGGGGAGTCTGCTTCTCCCTCTGACCTTCTCCCCTCTCATGTTCTCTCTCACTCTCTGTCTCTGTCTCTCAAATAAATAAAATCTTAAAAAAAAATCCCATTTTAAGTAATATAATTATTCTTTACAAAATAATCTCTCTCATAGGATGCAAGCATGAAGAAATGGGATAGTTGAGTTTTTAATGTGCTTTATGACCCTAGAATCCACTAGCAACCCACTAGCACTGAGTATATGAAAGGGTCAAGTTCTTGGAAGATAAGTATGTGTGGAGGGAATTTCTTTGTAGAAAGTTGCTACGGTACTATAAATGCCACTGTTTCCATGAAGAAAGTATGTGTATATGGGATGGAGTTCCAGTCTCCCACTTTATGCCCAGGGAGGGTACTTCAAGTGGGGAATTCAGTGATATTCAAAGGAGTTTACTTAAAGTGGGAGGAGTTGGTAAGCTGACATGTTATTCCTATCTGGGAAATCTAGAGGATGAGAATTAAACTATCAGCTTCGGCAATGAGGTAGAGGAGCAAGTGGCTGTTATGTTAAGATTAAGTTGTGCTCCTACAAACTATGGAGCAAAAACTGTGTGTGGATCATGAATGAAAGGGGGTTAACATGAAAATACCTTAGATTGTGAACAAAAGAATTACAGAGAAGTACAAATAGGTTTTGCTAGAGAAGAACCTAGATGTGTACTGATAAAGTAGGGATGAGCCGCAGATTCAAGAAGGTTCATTAACTCAGGTCAAGGGTATTGTAGAACGGTAACTGTTATAAGGTAGCAGTGTCTCCAAAGAAAGCATTCTATTAAAAATCTTAACTCCTGGAACGTGAAGAAGCCAAGTTACAAAAGTGTCGATGAAATTGACCTACTACTTTCTAACTCTTCCTCTTTCCTCATTTCAGCTTAAGAAGGAGTCAGATACTGTCTTGCCATTTGGGAAAGAGGTGAGCAAAAAAAGGAAGCAAATGCCCTTCCTACCCCAACATTGCCAACACAACCACTATAAGCTGAAAAAGAAAGTAGGCTAGATTTATTATTAATTAATCATGGCCCTCAAGACATTCTCTGGACTAACCAATGCCATCACAAAGTATGTTTCTGATCATCTCAAGTTCCTCAGGAAGAAAAATCCTCTTGGCTCCTACTTTTATCTAGACTGTTTTTACCTATAGCTCTTTATAGTTCATCATCTGACTCCATCTCTAACCTCTCATGATCCCCCATATATGCCAATTTGTGACTCATGATCAAAACAATCTATATCGTAGCCCCATCTCTGAAAATTTACTTTCTATGGCTACACTGTTGTTTTTGTTTTATGACTGTCTCGAGAAAATAATTACTTTTTTACCTACACTCCAAATATAGGTCCAGAAATGGGGCAGTTGCCCTTCTTGTTCTAGATGGCATCTTCTTGCCTCTTCCTAAAACCCATCTAATTCTTCGAGGTTATCAACAAGGTCATTCTCTTTTATAGTGGTTATCAGTACTAGACCAGTCTTTCTCTCCTTTACTTTTCTTACCATCCTGTTGGCACACTTCATCATCAACCTCACCTCTAATTTTCCTGAGTTACCAATCTTTTAATGATCTGCCCTCCCCTTAGCCACACATTCCCTTGACCTAAGCATTTCTAAAGTGAGATCACCTTGAAAATTTCATTATCTGCTTCTTGATCACTACTTTTTACCTTCCTTTAGTAACTCCACTACCTTAATATGCCATTTCCATGGCAGCTTCCAATCCATCTATTTACCATTTGTTGATAGTCTGTTGCCTATGTGTATTGCCTCACTTGCCACCTTGTCTTCCTCTTCCCCCATAACATCTTCTAAAATATTTTTTCCTAAACTCATATCCACAGCCTTCCTTCCCCTTACAATGACATCTTCTGAATCCTAAGTCTAATCCTCCATATACTCACTAAATTGCATTCCCTCTACAATTAACACACCTCTCTATGGTATAATCTATTTTTTTTTTTTTACATTTCTGCTTTCTCATTTCAATACAATACATTTCAATGCAATTAATACAATTTCAATACAATAAGTTCAATAATAACTGTAATATTTATAATCTTAAAGAAAAAAATCTCTTTCGAACCTAGATTTCTTATCAGTATCAGTTGGTTTCTTAATCTTATGTCCTTTTTCATAATGAAATTACTCTAATTGTCCAGTGTTTTTGTTATCCCCGCTTTCTTACCTCTCACTCTATCTTAAAGTCTCAGCAGTCTAGCTTTGCCCCCACTATGTCTTAGGGATCTTCTTTTCAAGATCACCAGTAAACTCCCTGGCTGCCAATCCAAACTTTAGTGAGCAACATTAGAAAAAAATGGTCATTTTCTTTTTGAAACATGTGAAACAATTAGGGATAAATGAAGATCAAGTGAGCCAGAATAATGTTAATTTATTTTAGAATATTTTGGGTTTAGTTTAAAATCATGCATGTTTAAGTATTTCTTTCTGTATGACACACTCTTTCTTGATCTGTTGAAGGCCTGTGAGCCACTGGGGAACTCAGCTACGTGGAGAACATAGGATAAAGATTTTCACATGTTGCTGGGCCTCTGGGTCACCCAAGAACAGGCATACAGCAGAAAAGCCTGGGCTAGTAAAAGGGACTTTTGCATTATATAGCAATTAGGGGTATTTCCATAGGATGTAAGCCAAAGCCTATAGAATCAGAAACAAGAAAGACAAAAGAGAGAGGCCTCAGAAACAGCAAGATGCAGAAGGGGTGCACTGTAGAAAAATCATTAATTTGTAAGAAATGCTCAAATAGCCAGTGTTCAGAATTATAGAAAAGCGAGAAAATTATAAAAACAGAAACAGTGGACTCGTTTCTACTGCATCATAATTGAATTTGCAATCAATGTTAAGTTATAAAGCATGTTAATCATATGCAAATTATTATTTTTACCTTAAGCCACTATTCAAAATGACCAGATATCATGTTTATTTACAAATATATGCAGGTATCACTGTGTTAGAGTTATGGAGTACATCTAAAAATAACTTCTGCTTCTGCTTCTACCACCAAATTACCCCTAAATTGAAGAGAAAAGCAGATTCCAGAGCTTGTTTCTTATTATTTCTATAATGATAGGACCGTAATGGCAGTCTAATGATAGTAGTCCCAGTGACTCCATTCAGGGAAAGAAGTGAGAATTGCACATTTATTTTAGCAAATAAGCATGCAGTTAATTATAGCTCTTGGCTTTAGTCCGCCTTTCTCTTGCATTTTTGGAAGCTGGATTCACACAGTTCATTAAAATAGCAGTTTTTCTAAGAGTTACAATGTTTCTTTAAAAAATAATATGGATATAAAAACTCATTTACAACCTAAAGAAAAAAAGCTTTTCTTTCATTATAAGAACCCAATAACTATTTTGCACCTCAACAAATGGACAGCTGAATCACAATGTATTACTAGTATTGATTTTCAACTAGGTTTCAAATAGCTTTGTCCTAACCACAGTAGTTGCTTTCCATATAAGCCTTAACTTCTTGCGCTATGTATGTCCTGTATTTGTTTGTGCCATTCATTGGAATGTTATTAGATCTTTTAATTTTAAATGCGTTTGCAAAATGATTATTCATGTCATATAAATGTAGTTAAAGAAGTACACGATGCTTCCAAGATCCTGTGATGACAGACGATGAAGGTTAAGGGATCCCCTATAAGCTTAGTGTGAAGGAGTGACAACAAAGGAACAGCCAAGGTTTATGTTTGGTAAACTTACAGGCTTTTTTGGAGTACCATGGGAATAAATACTTTCCAAAGACAGAAATAAGAAAGATAGAAGAGATGGATAATAGCTGAATGTGACGCTATCCATGCACTCAATCTATACAAGGATCTAAGTAGTTGTAAACTCTCATTTAATCTCCAATAGCAAGAAACATTAAAAGAATCCCTTGAACATGCCACACTACAGAGGGTTTTCTTGATCATTTTGAGCACCCAGCCAGATCTATGTTGCCTACTTTTTTCTTGCAACACCCAAATAAACGGACATTTGTTT
This sequence comes from Potos flavus, assembly GCA_028534135.1. Taxonomy (NCBI): domain Eukaryota; kingdom Metazoa; phylum Chordata; class Mammalia; order Carnivora; family Procyonidae; genus Potos; species Potos flavus. The sequence continues at coordinate 39,963,020 of CM052885.1, forward strand.
TATGGGCCCAGATTGAAGAATACTTTATTTGACAGAATTTTTCTAAAACTAGAGGGGAATTAAGATACCTCTCAAGTTCTGTGATCTTTTAGTTTTCAGCAACAATATGAACCTACCATGGAAACACATGTTACATATATGCTTTGACTCAATGTTTTTCTGTTGTTTTTGAAAATCTATGACTGTATCTTAAGAATTTCAGAACTTGTTGAATCAGATAACTAGCTTTATATGCATAATTTTAAGATATTTTCCTGATTATATAGCCTTGTGCTAACCATGATAATATGACAGAAAAAAATATAAGAAACAATGTGACACAAAGAATTAAATATGTAAGTATGTTTATGGAAAAATAATGAGGTCCCATCCCCCTCAAAAATGTAAGATTTCCCACAATCCCCTACCATGCAGCCAACTAACATCACATTTAGCCACCACATTTCACATTAAGCAGTTATAAAACTAAAATCAAAGTAGTAGTAACATCTTCGATATGGTACTAGCCTTAACTAGCAGACAGAATGGAAGGTTGCTGTGAGTGGCTCAAGAAGTGGGCTCATGCTTTGGGAACTTCAAAAGCAATTTGGTCATTATCTTAATTACCTTTGGAGAAAAAAACAATGCTGAACCCCAGAATCTATGGGATACGTCAGTGGACAATCAGCATTTTTAAACCCCTCAAGATATGAAATCCTGCATGCTGCAGCCAGGATACTACTGTCCCTATTTTCCATGAGGTCCAGCATCAATAATGCATCAGGATTAAGCAAGCAGGACATTAAATAAAACCCGCATGGCAATTTGTGGAAAATGAAGGATTGAAAAGCTAACAGAATGTAATAATATGCAAAGGCACACATATAGTTATGCATACATGAGATTAACAAGGATATGCATAATGGCTAAACCAAGCATCACTTACAAAACATTAAAATAATTCAGCAACATAATTCAGGCAAAAAAAGAATTTAGGAGAAAACTTAACTTCCCTTGGATCACCCTTATTCCTAAGACCATGTCTTATATAGTAAACATTGTTCACATCCTGTTTGAATAACCCATATCTGTTATCACATTAACAAGTTCATCTTAATGGTGTTTTTTAGCCCCTATATTACAATTTAACTTTGCATACAAAAACTCTACCTTTTATTTCTTCCTCCATTTTTATGTTTTTGATTTCACAATTTACATCTTTATATATTGTGTGTTAATTACCAAATTATTATAACTATAGTTATTTTTAATATTCCTATCCTTTAGTAGTTATTACTAGCATTAAGTGGTTCACACGCTACCATGTTGCAGTTTTAGAAAAGTCTGGATTTGGCTATATACTTACCTTTACCAGTGTATTGTATATTTTCATACATTTTCATGTTACTAATCAGTATTCTTTCACTTTAGCTTGAAGATCTCCTTTCAGTTTTTTTTTTTAAAGTCAAGTCTAGAGATGATGAATTCCCTACACCTTTGTTTGTCTGGGAAAATCTTTATTTCTTTTTCATTTCTGAAGGATAACTTTGTTGAATAGAGTATTCTTGGGTGGCAGTTTTTTCAACTGCTATAGAATTTTAGTAATCCAACAATTTTCTTTCATTTTGTCCTCTATTTGTCCCTTTCAAACAAATCTGCTAATATTCTGCTGACCTAATATCCTCATTGTGGGGTTCCCATTTATGTCCAGGGATTTACTCCACTATATAAGGAGCTTCTCAACAGATTTTTCCCAGACTGCCTCATCTCTATTTTTGGCTTCTGCTGAGATAGTAGAGGGGATCCATGTGACAAATGCCTAATTTTCTCTATGTGACTGGTTATTGTTCCCTTTTGTTCCTTCTTAGATCCTAGCAAAAGGTGGTCCAATCACACTATTGGCTTATGATATAGCAATTTCACTTTGCGATATTTATTTAAAGGAATTGGGTTAGGATCTTGAGATCTTTGAAGAGATAAGTGCACTCCAATGTGCAATGCAGCATTATTCACAACAGCTAAGACATGAACACAACTTTAGTTTCTATCATCAGATGACTAGATAATGGCCGTATGGTACATATGATGGAATATTATTTGGCACACAAAAAAGGAGGAAAGTCTGTCATACGCTACAATATGATTTAACCTTGAGACATTATACTAAGTAAAACAAGCCAGTTATAGAAAGACAAGCAGTGCATGATTCCACTTACGTGCTGTATCTAAAGTTAGTCAAACTCATAGAAACAGAAAGTAAAATAGTGGTTGCCAGCGTCTGAGTGGATGGGAAAATTGTTGTTCAGTCAGTACATATTTTCACTCATGCAAATGGAAAAGTTCTAGAGATTGCCTGTATAACATTGTGTTTATATTTAATACTGAACTCTACACTTAAAAATTTGTTAAGAGGCTAGATATCATGTTATGTTTTTTACTACAATAAAAAAAGCTTTCCTTCTTTTAGCTCAGATTTCACTTACCCTGTGTACTCTCCTTCCACTCTAAAAAGAAAGAAGGCCTACTCCTCTCCTGTAAGCACTGTAATGACCATACCTCAACTATGTAGTTTTCTGACTAGTATTTACATCACGGTTTGCATATATGGCTCTCCTACAGAACTGAGAGTCTATGCCCTAATCATTTCCTCATCTTTAATGATTAGCATAACATTTGACACATAACATGGATTCAATGTATAATTTCAGCTGAATCTATAATTTTTACAAATTTATGAACGAATACATAAGTGAGTAAGTGAATGAGTGAATGAAAGATTAAGGATTTTTTTTATTATTTAATTTAGAAAGAGAGAACATGAGCACAAGTGGGGGGGAATGGGCAGAGGGAGAGGGAGAGGGAGAAGGAGACTCCCCAGAGTCTTGACACAGGTGACCCTGGAATCATGACCTGAGCCGAAGGCAGATGTTTAACCGACTGAGCCATCTAGCTGCCCCAGAATAGTCTATCTTAATACAGTATTGAAATAACATTGCGGCTGCATAAAGTCCCACTAAGTATGCAAAGACTATAAAATCACTTTAAAAAATTGAGTTCTTAATGTTGCTTTAGGTTTCATATTTGAGGAATTTGAGTGTGCATGAAAGAGTTGAAAATAATTTTTCAAGAGAGTAAACAATTAGTCTAACAAAGAGGAGAGCTAACAATTTATATTATGGTTAGATTCTTTATAAAATGACTATAATACTGTGCATGTATACAGGATTTGTAATAAAGACTAATTTTTCTCCTTTGAAAAAAGAGAATAAGAGAAAATTAAATAAATGGACCCCAGGAATGCTCTTACATTAGATGTAAAAAGAAAGAAAGAAAAGAAAAAATATTGTATTTTTATTTTATGGTAATTCAAATGGCCTAAAAAAATCCATATATTGGTTATTTTTGTGTAAAATAGCATAGTGATAGCCACCTTCAGACCACATGTTAAGATCCATTTCCACTCTAAAGGAAGTGAACTCTATCATGTTATGAAGAGGCAGTGTGTTTTTCAGGCATCTAATTGTGGAATTTTTCACATTTCCTGAAATGTCTTTTTCCAGGTGTGACTGTGAAGTGGGTTAGATTTTCTTCATAATCAAAATTTATGTGTTTTTTTAAATTAAAAAATGTTTATTATCAACTTTGTACTACTGTACTAAGGATATAACTCTGAAAACAACAAAAAAAAGTCACATTTGTTACCTTTTGAGGCCTACAGTCTAGTGGGAATAGCAAAAATTAATCAGATATTTATAAAATACATCAATACTAGAGGTTATTATGCTAAGCGAAATAAGTCAGTCAGAGAAAGACAAATGGCAATTTCACTCATTTGTGGAAAGTAAGAAACAAAACAGATGAGCATAGGGGAAGGGAAGGAAAAATAAAATAAGATAAAGACAGAGAGAAGGGCGCCTGGGTGGCTCAGTTGGTTAAACATCTGCCTTCAGTTCAGGTCATGATCCAATGGTCAGCGGATAGCCTGCTTCTCCCTCTCCCTGCTGTTCATGTCTTGGTTATCTCTTTTTCTCTCTTTCTCAAATAAGTAAATAAAATCTTAAAAAAAAGATAAAAACAGAGAGGAAGACAAACCATAAGAAATTCTTAACTATTGGAAACAAGCTGAGGGTCGCTGGAGGGGCAGTGGGTGGGGGAGATAGAGTAATTGTGTGATGGTCATTAAGGAGGGCGCTTGATGTAATGAGCACTGGGTGTTATATGCAACTTATGAATCACTAAATTTCACCTCTGAAACTAATAATACAGTATATGTTAACTAAATTGAATTTAAATCAAAATTTTAAAAAATACATCAATAAATATATAAATGGTATCAATTCTGAGGGGAAGTGAACAGTGCTATGAACATTTCTAGTAGACTAAACTAACTTCACTTGGTGGGATGGAAAGTTTTCTCTGAGAAATTTATGTTTGGCATTTTGTGGGTGAGTAGGAAATTTGGTGAAGTCCATGTGAGTATTAGATTTATCTTAGATTAAATAATACCTGTTGAAAATGTGGTTATGAAGTTCACTCTACAGTTGACACTTGAACAACACAGAGGTTGGGGGCATTGGCCTCCATACAGTTGAAAATCCACATATCTGACATTCCAGAAACTTAACTACTAATAGCCTATTTTTGTCCATAAGCCTTACCATTAACATAAACAGTTGATAACACATATTTTGTATATTACATGTATTTTATACTGTATTCTTACAATAAAATAAACTAGAGAAATGAAACTGTTATTAAGAAAATCACAAGGAAGAGAAAACATATTTCCAATCCTGTACTGTATTTATTGAAAAAAAATCTGTGTATAAGGATCTGTGCAGTTCAAACCAGTATTGTTCAAAGGTCAAGTGGATTTGCAATGAAATAATTTCTAAATAGAAGATGATGCCAAAGCTCAATAATAAAATGATAATTAGGCAGAAAGTTATCAGATGATTTGAATCAAATTCTGATTTGAGAATGTGGCAATAGAATGGGAAGAAAGAAAAGGAAGGGCATATTTTGTCTGAGGCTGTGATATGAATACTGTATAATATTTAATAATTATAATAAAACTAGGTTTTAGGAAAAATATAAAAATTACTAATATGATAAAATAGAATATAGAATATTTCAAAAATACAAGAAAGAAAACAATACATCTATCAAAAGCTAAAGAAACTCAATAAACAGACTCAGTAAATAAGAATTTCCTAAAATGAGAAGAAATATAGCACCACAAAGTAATCACTACATCTTTGAAGGGGGTTAATTACTCTATTAAAAGGTGACAAATTTGGATTCAGTTATATGCTATGTTTAAGAAGAAGATGTTATTTGCTGATTGTAGGCAACCTATAAAATGCCCCCAAATAATCCCTGCCTCCAAGTATTCTTGTCTTTATCTAATTTCCTCTCCTTGAGTGTAGGTTGCATTTAGTGAGTCTAATAAATAGAATATGACAGAAACAATGATGTGTCACTTTTCATTTTAGGTTTATTTTGCTTTGAAAATAAATACATTAGTATTCTCTCCATAAATCTGTGACATGACAATTGCCATTCAAGTTGTATCTGACAGCTGTCTGTGAAATCCACATCCCCATTTTGCAGGCTAAGAGAATATTTGTGTTTAGACCCAGATAAAGTGTTATGATTGGTCTAAGATATTCTTTACCATTCTTGGCTCACTTTATCAGTCTCGCTTGAATGAGTCATGTAACCCTCTTTTTCCATAGGTGTGTAAACTAAAGGAAATTGGGCGTGGTTTTGAGAAGGCTTAGTTCCTGAAAAAAGGTTCAAAAGAGACAGAAATAATTGATCATGTCCTTACCTCATGGTCCTTGATATTAAAAGTGGATGGTTGGGTCACCTGGGTGGCTCAGTCAGGTAAGCCTCTGCCTTGGACTCAGGTCATGATCCCAGGGTCCTGGGATGGAGGCCCTTGCATTAGGCTCCCAGCTCCATAGGGAGTCTATTTCTCTCTGACCCCCACCCCCAGCTATCCTGCTCTCTCTTGCTCTCTCTCTCTCAACTAACTAAATAAAATCTTTAAAAAAAAATTTTAAGTGGGTAGTTTGAGCCATGGCAGTCATGTTATAAGCATCAAGAAAGACCATGGCAGCTCTTATAGAGAAGCCTTGCCCAATCCCAGTAACAGCTCTTTTCCAGCTCTTTTCTTGTCTTTTGAGAAAATCAAGCCTGATTTTTTTTTTTTTTTTTTTTTTTTGTAGCTGGAAGTAAGATTCTGTAACTTGTCCCAAGTATCGCTGATTTGTTATTCCTGAGAAAGATACATGCATAGATAGTATTGACATATCCGGATCCTGAGCCTACTCTAAAAAGCCACCAAAGTAATAGTACCAATATTCATCTGAGGACTAAGTCCAGAATTTTAGATGTATCATCCATTAGTCTATCTGGGAAACTTGTTCTAAGTATATAATTGTGTTTGGGCTTGAAGGAATATAATGGTAGTGTTTGTTAGAATGGATATTTCTGGCTCATTTACCTTCAGAAATCTAATTCTTTAAGTTCTTTGTCTAGGCGAAATGCAGAAACTGGGGTTATAACCTGAGTTAGAGTTTTGAAAATATCCACAATCTACCCATTTTAAAATGAGTTATTCAAAGAAAACTTTATTTATCTATCATTCATCATCATCTGTCATCTGTCTTTATCATATTTCCATGTGTAACTAATTATACCAGATTCTAATATATATTTAAAGCAATATTATAATCATCTGGCATTTCATGATATTTATAGAAAGTTAGAGTAGGTCTAAGAACTAATGAAAGCAACACATATATGTCTGGTAAAAAATTCTACTGATACTTGCTTTTTCCTTTAGAGAAGTTAAATGGGATGATAAAACCAAGGAGTTTCATGTTCATGAATCCTAAGTGGGTGGCTCATAACCATTAAATATTTATGCTTATTTATAAACTGTTACCAACTCAAAATAAAGTGAACACAGTTTTGAAGAATTATTTGTCCAGGTATCATGTTTAAAATGTTAATTGATGAGCGGGTTATTTTATTTCTTAGGTAAATGTGAATTATATTCTGTTACCACTGCCTGGTTTTACTAGAGCCATGTAAAGTACATGGTTTAATATGAAGAAACCTAATCTGGAGTGAGAAAGATCTGAGTTTACTTTTGATTCTGGCATTTATTATATGTATGATCTTGAACAAAATTCTTCTGAATATCTATTTTCTCCTATGATCTTACTTCCTCGTATGGCTAGTTGGGTGGGATCAAGCTACTAGTGCTGGCCAAAAAGTTATAAGCCAAGTACTATGTCTCCCTTTGGACTATGGAATTTAATTGTTGGAAACATCAGCAGAAGTTGTCTTTCTCTCTGTAATAATGACAAGCAATGTTGCACATAGTAGCTATTCCAGAGAATAGCTTCGTTCCAGAGAGGACAATGCAAAGAACAACCCAAGCAATCCTTGGTGGACATATAGAACAAGCAAAAAACAAGCTTTTGTTTCGTAAGCCTCCCATAGTTTGGTAATTGTATTGCATTGCAACCTAGTATATCTTTTTTTTTCAACCTAGCATATCTTCAATGACAGCTATTGAGAGAACTACAACTAGTACCAAAAAAAAAGAAGAAGAAAAAAAAAAAAAGAACCTACAACACTCTGGACATTTGAGGTTGCCCAATAAATGACAGTCATAGTCATCACAATTCCTATTGGTAATAGTCATTATCATTGTCACTTGATACTTTGGAGGTTATTCTGGTGACTGAGTTCTGGAATAAGATGACTAATTTTAAAGATCAGTGCAGTAATTTCCATCTTTATGTTGAAAGGTAAACAGGATGAAAAAGATGTGACTGACAAAAAGGACGGAAGAACTGCTTAATTTAGACTGTGAATATTTATAGGAGCTGCATTTTCTAAATCTAGCTTTCATGTCTAGAACTGAGGGTGATCAACAACAGTGATTGTATTTTAATTGTATTTAAATGACCCTCCATGGATGTAGGTTTTTTATTCACAGGAAGCTATGGCTATAAAGTTTCAACAATTTGTGGGAAAAAAAAAACTATTATTTGATTGGTGTCATAGTATAAAATAAATATCCATGAACTATTACTGATATAAATAAAAAAAAAAAAAAACAAGGAAAGTCAGAGATACTATCATAACCTAGAGGAGACTAGGAGCCTTAGATTACCTTAATAAAAGGTAACATTGAAGTACAGGAGCATTTCTTAGTTTCATGATTATAGCTTGCCCTGGTTATTTAAACACAATTCTGGATTCTGGACAACAACCTCTGAGGGTAGTACCATCTAGATCAAATAATCAATTCAAGCAAAGAGGAAGCCAGGAAAACAAAGTATTCTGGGGATGATATTGGAGAAAAATAATACATCATTACTGTTTATGCTGGGAACATTAGGAAGTATAGTTTTGATATGCAGCTATCCTTCATCTACATTATCATCCTAGATAATAAAAATGCATTATGTATTTTTTGGCCCAAAGAGAAGACTCTCTTTCATTTTATTCACCTTTGAGTTAGTTTAGCAGGCTATTTAGTTCCATTAAAATGGCAGGTAGATTTATGGTCAAGTTGTCTGGTAAATGATTTTTTTTTTTCTTAATATGTGTTTTATAGGGTGTCTTTCCTTACACCATGATTTATTTGTGGAAAGAACCAAAAGAATTCCCCTCTGTTTCTTATATCGACCTGTCCCTTAGCTCTGAACAGTCAGTAAGTTATTAGTTTAGGGATAATGTATTACTACTTCTCTTTTTATATGGGTATATATTTTTGTGAGCATATTCTGTGTGTGTGCTTATCATCATTATTAGCTAACTGTATGCTAGACAACAAGCTATGTACCCTAATGCAAAGATCTAGGATTTCATAATGTTGTCCCTCTAGGAAATTTCAAGATTTATTAGTTGAAACACCACATTGAATGCATAATTATTGCACATACTTGTCCCTACAGAATTGCTTTCCTTGGCATTTTAAGGAGGTATTAATCAGAAATGTTTAAAGGCATTGCATAGCATTGCTTAAACCCCCTTCTTCCCTGAAGAAAATTTCTTTTTTTTTTTCAGCCTTATTGATGTATAATTGACAAATAAATGGCAAGATATTTTAAGTATGCATCATGGTCATTTAACATACGTATACACTGTGAAAAGATTCCCACCATCTAACTAATTAACATATCCATCACCTCACATATATCTTTTTTATGGGAATATTTCAATCTACTCATTTAGCAACATTCAATGATATAATCACCTGTTTTCACGTTAGATCCTCAGAAAATTTCTTTTTAGTCATATTCTTCCATTGCCTAGTAAAATGCTTCATCTAATGAACTCTGTGAGGATAGAATTCAGGTATCTTTGTATATATATATATTTTATCTTTGTATATTTTTGCAAAAGTGTTTCAGAGTAAAACCCAAGACATAACACCAATGTATTTACAAAGAGAGAGAGTCTCCTACTCTTTCCTAAAGGCCTACTCACTAATAATAATCAAGATAATCCTTCCACTTTAATTTGCTACATTTTTAATGTTCCACAATTTTTCTCTATCAGATAATATTTCTAGGTGAATATTAGATTTGTTGAATTGGGTCCAAGCATATATTGAGCAAACCAAAATTCAGTTCTTTTAATTCTATCTCATTTTTCTCTCTGCTCTTGCATAGTAAGGTCAGTTGTCATAAAATCTTCAAATAATCAACTAGAGGAGTGTGAAACCTGTCAAGCTGGTTTCAGGTTATATTTGACTAAGTTGTTTTCCTTCACCCATATGGTTCCCAACCAGATTGGAGGTTTGAGAAGAATTTTTGCCTTTTCCCACCGTCAAGTGTTGCTAGTATTTGCCTCCAGGAACTGGAGATATTAGCAAACCTGAATAGGATAAAGAAGGGAAGATGCTGCTTCATTTACTGTCTGAGGATATCAAAGGAATTACTTTCATTTTGGTCTCACCTGCATCTTCTTGTTGAACCACTTTCAGCAGAACTCTCCACTATTTTCAGTCATAGAGTTGAATGCTCGCATTTGCATTGGACACAATATAATCATCTATTAGTAGTACTAGCATCTTGGACTCTATGCCATAGATATTTTCCTCAGTTTTTTCATTACCTCATATTCATTCAGTGGATTTTCGGTATACCCTAATATATGTTTAAAATCAGGAGTCAATATTATGAGCTTTTATGCATACAACATCTTCTCCATGTTCAGACTGTAATCCACTGTAGTCCAACCCAAATGTTAACCATAGAAGGAGTTAATGGATTGCGATGTATTCATACAATAGATATTATTCATTACGGAACATATGCAGATTATGTTATATTCCAGAATGGATGAATCTCACAGATGTAATGTTGAGCAAAAACAACAGACACAGAAAAATAAATGTTTGTATATAATGTATGAAAACAGGTAAAATTAATGTGCTATAATAAAAACTAGTCAACTTGGAGGTAAAAATGTCTAGAAGAGGACAGCAGTACTCGAGTACTATTATTTTCTATTTCTCGGTCTGTGTGGTGGTTACTTAGTGTCTCTATTTGTAAAAATTTATTGAACTGTGTTAATGCGTGTTTATTCAACTTTTATGCACACTGTGCTTTAATTAAAATAGTTTGTCAAAAAAATGTAGGAAAATAGGGAACTGCAATAGTTAGACTGATAGCCAGATCCTTGCCAATGTATATTTGTATTTGATTGGGAGACTGGCAGTGAGGTTGGAATAGAGATTCCCCCTCTTCACAATGTGCTTCATGGAGGCAAAGCTGGATTTTTTTTTTTTTTTTTTTCAGAGTCTAAGCATGTTTCTCCTATTTTGGCTTCATCATCTTATATTTACTGAAGTTTCTATTAGACATATTTTGCTCAAGAATTCAGGTGGTTCATCAGTCTCATTTTTGTTATTTTACTGGGAAATTCGCAATATAATCATAATATGGCTACTTTTCACACACTTTTTGGCATCACCAGAGTATAAGCATCTTCTCATTTCTCCAGATTATCGTAAGAGAGTCTTAACTGGATCTCTTCCCATCCCTCTCCCCATCAACCCCAATCTTTCCTTCTCTTCTCAAGTCAGCAGCAGAGTGATTCTGAGAAAATATGATTTTAATCTGATTCTTTTGATTACAGACCTCTAATAATACCCTACTTCAGTCATATTTTAAAAGTCCTTGTAATCTTTCTGACCTCATAGCCTACTCTTTTCTCAACACTCCTTTCTAACCACAGCAGCCTTCTGGCTATGCCCATGAGTACAGTTCCTTCTGCTTGGGTGCTGTCCTCAGATACATTCTTGGCCAGCTTCCTCACTACTTTCACATATTTATTCAAATTTGAATCCTTGCCCTTATTCCAAAACCCATGTTCACTTTTCTTGATTTGTCTCCGAAGTGTTTATAACTGCCTAGAATATCCTATTTATATAACATCTGTTTCACTCACTACAGGCAGAGATGTCTACCCTCCCATGCCAATTTGTCCGCTGCTATTTCCAGAACTTAACAAAGTTCCTGCCTGCTAAGGTAGGTCTTCAATAACATTTGTTGAAATAATGAACAAAATATGTTGTTTTCAATTTTGAAACGTTTGGTTTCTTTTTAGATATGTAGATAAGTGTAATGTTAATGAAGAGATCATTCTTGTCTGTACTGATATGAAATGCAAATCCTGGTTTTTGTGTTCTGCTGTGTGGAAATCATAAACTGATAGATCTAAATAATTTAAAACAAGCTCACTATACCTTTGAATAAATTTCTTCTGATAAAATGAAAAACATTTATGGCAAATGTTACGATAGAAAATGGTATTTAGGCACTGGTTATAAAAATGATTTATTCATGCACATACAAAAAAGAGATGGGAGAAAGAGTTTCAGGAAAAATTCATTTAAAAATAGTTCCTAGCATCGAATGGGGGCACTCACTCATAATCTTGACTGTGGGTAAGGAAGTATTCTGTGCTCCACACACATAATCATATGACCAAATCTTCTTAGTCTTTCTTCATTCAAGAGCATTTTTTCCCTACCACACCCCTGCCGCAGTGAAAATATTTTGTTAAAATAGACATAGCAGCAGCAATACTGGTGAAGCAAGAAAATGAAGTAATATTGTGTTTCTCTAAAGAACTCCCAGTTGTGAAAATGCTGTGAAAATAAATGTCGACTCGTATATTCAAAGCTTTTAATGCAGCCAAAATGAGAAAATGGGTAAAATGGGAAGAGTAAATTTATAAAAAAGAAAAAAAAAAAGGAATCATGAATGGAAATGTAGATGGACTATATTCAGACTTAATTAACTTCTATTTCTTAAATGTGGAAAGCAATGAGGTTATTATTTTTAGTATTCTACCTGGAATCAAATATGTAGTGGTATTTCCTATGTGCTCCATCTCACTAATTCATTACACATTTTTGGGGAGCTTGGGGAAAACAAGGTTCAAAATATTTCATTCTTCCTCACTATTTCTGTTTCAATAACTATTGCTTTTCTACTTTTGGAAGACTTTAGAGGCCATGCAGGCAGTATAAATGGATGCTTGAGCATATTTTGACTGTATGTATATTTCCTTGAAATGTTACTATTTTGCTATGTCTATAATCTTAGTGTTTCTGTTGATCAAGTGTTGATCAAGTGGAAAATTGACAATAATTCAGTAAAAGTGAAATGTGACATATGTCCTCATGGGGCTTATATTTCAAATATATGAAAACCTTAAAAAATAGAAAATTAATAATTATCAAGGTATGTTTCCACTGTAGTTAAACTGCACACCCCAGCTATAGATGCTGCCTCCATCCTTTGCCTTTTTGGATAGGGCCTTTCAACTGAGACAAGGACTAGAAGGTAGAATCAATGTAGCAACTTCCATAGATATTAGTGAACTAATATACAAATAGACAAAACCCAACTCCTGAATGCCAGAAGAAGAATACAGTACATCGCCTCCCAGGAAAAGCTGCCTACTTGCCATGATGTGTTCTTATAAAACAGACAAGTGCCAGGGCACCTGGGTGGCTCATTCCATGGCTCATCCCACTCAGGTTGTGATCGCAGTGTTCTGGAGTGAGAGGGATCCCTAGGTCAGGCTCCGTCCTGGGCACCGAGTCTGCTGGGGATTCTCTACCTCTGTTCCTATCCCCATTCATTCTGTTTCTCTCTAAAATAAATAAATACATAAATTCTTCAAAAAAATAAAAAATTAAAAAAAAAAAAAAAAGCAGACAGGTGCCTTGCCCAGATGTTCTCAGTGCATTCTCCCCAGCCCTTTTCTGAGATATTTTCAGTATTTTATTCATCTTCCAAATTCTATCCCAGGATTTCCCTACATTTAATGGTTTCAAAATTGTCTAAATAGTGCTCTCCTTTATCTAATTATCATATCTGGGTCATCAATCATCTCTCTACTTAGAAGTCTTACTGATATTTAAATTTAGATAGAATATTTTTTATTCCTGCATATATCTATAAAACTCTCTGTTTACTACTCAATATATCCAACTCCTTTGTATCAGTGGTTGTCCCCATGATCAATGTGACCCATCAATGTATAGCCTGGAATTTGTATAAATAGTCTTTACACAAAGTCATATCTCTCTTCATGTTGTCCATGTATTGCAGTTTGCTCCTATAAGATATATCCCTGACCCTGTGTTCTTTTTTAACAGTCTGCCATTTGCGTTCAAATATGAATTAATAAAATATGCTTTTAATTAGTTATCAGGCATTAAATAACTGGTGATAGCATTTGACTTTTTTATAAGCTTCCAAATGTAAAATCGAATATAGTGATAAAATCATAGTGGCTTGAGATCAAATCTTAGTTTTATAAAGTAGATATTTAAATTTATACTCACCTGAAAGTAATTTTCTCCTATATTAATTCACTAAAGTATTATAGAAAAGCATTCTTTGCATCAGAAATGATCTCCCACATACCACTAGTGAAGGATAATAAACAACTTTGAATACACAGAGAATTTCTATGAAAAAAATGCCATTTCAAAATAAAGACTTTAAACATGATATAAAACCTTTTTATCATTTAATAAGTATTGTTTAATTTTATTATTTAATCTCTCTCAAGCATTGCAACAAAAGTTAATGCACTTTTATTATTTTGCCATGACAATTATTTTTGTTCATTGCAACTGTAAAATTCTATAGTAGCCTATCAACACCTACCTTCTTCTTTTAGGAAAATGTACTTGTGTGATTCTTCAGTGTAATTATTGTGGTTCATAAAAACTGTGTTATTATGTTGGCTTAGTATAATATGCTTTTTACATAAAAATAACTTATAGTTATTCTCTCCTCTGTTGGTAATTATAACCCAAGTCCGTTGGAGTAATAAACTTGAGCTGAGTACTTGATGGACCACTTTATTTTATTCTAACTACCCTTTTTCTATTACAACTATTTATTATGTCTTCATAAATGTGATGCACAGCAATAGTAAAATGCAAGACACTGACACATCTTACTCTCTTCCTGAGGTGTGCTTTTTTTCTTAGGCAAATTCTTCAAGTTGTTATTTATTTGGAACATTGGAAAGTATTCCGAAGCCATATTCTCCCAGGTGTTTTCACCATGAAAAAGAGCTATATGAACACCATTGAAAGCACCAACATTCCCCATGAGACATAGC
>CM052885.1:39978189-40055277 GCA_028534135.1 Potos flavus
AGCAGGGCTGAAAGAGCAAGGTACAATGTGTGACTCATGAAAAGCTGAGATAAACATCAAAAGAACATGCTTTTTCAAATTTATAGAGACATAAGTCTGGGGGAAATCCGTGTGAGAATAAACTGGCATAGATATAAAATGGAATACTTTGGGATTAAGTGATATGATCCCATTAGGCAAAAGTTTTGGATTCAGTGTTTTAGATGGAGGGATATTCTCACTGGGTATTGAATTCTAGTATTTTCTACCACTTTGAAGACACCATTCTATAATCTTTTAATTTTTAGAATTTCTGATAAAAATAACCTGTAATTCTATAAGTGTATAGATATCTTTAATCTGGCTGGCTGTGAGTTTTTCTTTTTATCTTTCTTTTTCAATACTTTTATTTAATGTACTCCATGGGGGGGTGTGTGTGTGTGTGTGTGTGTGTTTATGTACGTGTGCATGCACATGTGTAGTTTATTCTGCTTGTCAGTTATATGAATTCTTGAACTTTTGTGTAGAGGTTTTTCATCAATTTCAGTAGATTCTCTTCCAGTATCTCTTCAAATATGGCTTGTGACATTCTTTCCTACTACTATGTTTAGGGTTTCAGTCACCTGTATGTTAGAACTTTTCATCCTATTCAATAATCAGCATATTAGTTTCTGTATTTTTCAACTTTTTTCTTCTTCAATCTGGGTATTTTTCTATTGATTTAGAAATATTCTGATCCTCTGCTATGTCTGTTCTATAAAATCTATCCATTGAGTTTTTCATTTTACTTTTTATATTTTTATTTTAGAATTTCCATCTGATTCTTTTTTATTGATTGGGATTCTCTGGTGAGATGCTCTTTCACCTACTTCTTAGCCATACTAAGCATAGTTATCTGAAGGTCCACGTCTGTTAACTACAAAATCTGAATCTATTCTAGGTGTGTCTCTATAATATCTTTTTATTTTCTCTTGCTTTTTGGTCATTAGGTTTTGCTACATGACATTCCTGTTATATTTTTATATTTAACTTTGGATACCATATATGGTAAATTACAAAGCCTCTGAATGATACCACATGTCTCCCAAGAGGAGCTAGTGCTTACATGGATGAAGAGAGTAGGGTGATAAACGAGTCATCTCGTGAACAATTGCACTTGTTTAAAATCTTTTAGTTGGGAGGAGAGAGGAGGGATATCATGTCTAATTCTACTTTGCTCTTATTCCTAAATTATAGTTCATCAATGATCTCAATAGAAATACCAGCATATGGACCAAGTACACATTAAGCCCACATATTCCATTGTTTCCTCTCAGCCCTGTGAGCCAGCTTTATGGCTAGTTGCTGTGGCTTTTGCTGCTTTAGAATTTGACAATAAATTGTGGTCTAACTTCACATAAAGGTCAGACATGTCTGTGAGTTTCCTTTTCTCTCGTCCTATTATCCGATTCTTTAGTCTTTGTCCCAAATCTTAGCTACTTTATTTGCCCTGGACTCCAGTTTTCTTTCACCAGATCTTTGATGCTTTTGAGAAACCTCTAGGTTGCTGCTTTCTGCTGGGCAGCACAATTTTGCATCAGGAATCAACAAATGATGGAAATAACATGGGGCAGCGATGGGAGGCTTCTTTCTCTCCCCCTCAAGTCTTGGATTCATTTGTCACTCTTTATGCCTCCAAACTGTTGGAAGTTTTATTTTCTTGGTATATTTTCTAGTTTTATAGTTGTTCTCAGAAGAAAAATTTGTCTGATACAAGTGAAGTCCTCATAGCCAGTAGAAGTCTGTTTCATCTAGTTTTAATTTTGTTATCAAGTCCTATAAAAGTTTCATAAATATCATAAATTTCATAAATATCATAAATATCATAAATTTACCTCAGAGCTCTTCTGTAGTCAAATACCATAGGTCCTAATATATATTTTATTTTATTTATTTTATTTTTTATATATATTTTATTTTCTAGATTCTGACTTTTAAATTTAACTCATATTATTTTAAAGGGAGTTTACAATTTTCCAGTTAAAGCGTTGTCTCATATTTTGTTATTCAGTTATAATTTTATTAGAGTTCCGTAAAAGGATGACTTACACTATTTCTATTTTTATAAAATATATTAAAGGTTTCTTTGTTGTCTAATATATTGTTAACGATGAAAAATTCTTATGGCATCTGAAATATTTTGACGCATGCCCATATCTCTTACAAACTGAGAGATTCTTGAGGGCAAGTCTTCATCTCTGTACCTATAATGTTTCACAACGGAAGCTGCCCAAGAAATCCTGCTCCTTAGAATGCTGAAGTAAACACCTCCTATAACTGGTTTATTAGAGAAATAGCCCCTTTAGAGAAGATAAAACTCTTTATTGAGATACATTAATACCTCCAAATAATTCATTTCCCCCTCAGTAGAGGCAATATTCTTATTATTATATTTACAAATTTTTAATCATGTTGTACCAAAAAAATCAGACATACTCTTTTAAAATGATTTTGGTTTTGACCATAATATTATAAATATTTATTTCTTTTCCATTTTCTTGATTTTGGACATTTCCAATTCTCATCCACATAGTATTCAAGATTTTTTTTTAAACACAAAGTAGGTATTAAATAGTACATAAGATTTTTAAAATATGATTTTGTCAGTGGACTCTTAATTCAGAGAAGGCCACATCATATTGTTTCTTCCCAAAGAAAGGATTAGAAATTCTATGTATTGAAAAGCAAAAAGCCTGGTGATAAACAAGAGGAAAATCAGTAGCATTGCTAGTCATATTCCTTACCATCTGTCTGTTGATCTGTCTAGTTCTCTGCCTATCTATTTACTATATGGACCTTGTAAGTAAGTGTATACACATGAGTGATTTTCACGTACAGATTTACCTATACATGCTTATTGAGTTTTCCTGGATCTGTTTTTAATTAGTACAATAAAAATTTCATACTGTTTTCAACATTTCTTAAAACAGAATTGGGGAAGAAGAGTATTGAAAAATTTGTTCTAATGCCCATTGTTTCCTTAAAGAAGACTTCTGTTTAGCATCTCATACACAATGAGAAATGTTCCCATTTTCATTTAAAGTTCAGAATTTTAAAATCTTATTATCTTAAAACATGATATCAGTAGTGAGCAATAATAAGAATTCCTCTTGAATAGTAGATAATAGTATGAAATGTCGGCTTTTACTATGTACATTTGAGTATTCTTAAATGACAACCTTAAAATGAAATTATGCCCTGACCCACAGATTTCAAAAAAGTTATTATAACTTTAACTGTCGCTTCTTATAAATGTACTTTATTAAGAGAGGTATAAATTTTTTTCATTCTAATAGTAACAAAGTAAAGTGCTAAAGCAATAGACAAAAGTACAGATGAAGAACATTCTGCTTTAATGTTTAGGTATTTATTTAGCAGCACATAAGTAGCTGAGATAAAGTAACAAGATAAAACAATAAAAATCATACATTGTATGTTGAATAGGCTACAATTATAAAATTAACACATGACTATTAGTATAATATTAGTAATTTATTAAATCATTCTGACACACTACTTGCTCTTTCTGAAATACTTTAGGCCCCCACTTCCCGAGTTGGGAATAAACACACACCACACACATCTTAATAGCAAACTTTTTACAACTGAAAGATGCATTCTGTTTGGAAGTTAATTAGCTTAAGCAAGCCCCCACAATAGGGTAACTAATTTCAGGAAGGTATAAAGTTTAGTTATCACAAAAATTACAATGTATGTATTTTATTTATTTTAAAAATACAATTACTTATGGGGAAATTGTTCAAATGATTTCTAAATGACTTTTTCAATGTCATACAGCTGGCAAATGGTGAATTCTGAACTGTAACTCTAGCTCATCAACCTTCAAAATGCATGCACTTTCCATTATACTTCACTACTTTCAGATTTAGATCTAACAAAAAGTATGATTGATAAATTGGATTGGGAGAACAAAAGATCGTGGCCTTGAAGGCCACGTAAGTGAGATTGTAGAATATCAGACAGAGTGATAGATGGACACTGTGCTTGGAAAATTTTATTCCATTATTTGTTCAAAGGATACATAGAAGCAAATAGAGACAAAATAAGCAAGAAGATATACACATCTTTGGCTCTGTTCTAATTAGTTAAGAATAAGCCAGTGAGCTTTGGAAAACAATGTCATTGGTCATTACTGAAAAAGTAAAAGAGGGAGAAAATGAAAAACTAGGAGGAAAGGAATTCGGATAAACGGTACCCAGGGATGAAAAATGGGAAATTTAGATTGATGTAAAATTCCTTTGCTAGCAAAATTAGAGACAACATGGATATTATTGATAACTAATAATTGTATCTGATAAATTTTGAGGAGAAGGCTATCTTTAAGCTTTCATAGATGAACAATATTGTTATTTTACGAAAGCTATGTGTGTGGGTATTAGCATATATTCCATGAAGAAGTAGAACAAAAAGAACAATTGTGGGATTTGTTATCAGGCAACCCATGATTTAAAATGTTTCTTTATTCTTTAATTTGTGGTTGTTAGGAGAAAGCATTATCTTTGTTCGCGTCTTTACTAACCTATAAAACAGAAATAGGAATATATATTTGGTAATATCATTGTGAAATTTATATAAGATGTATGTAAGTTATGCCTGGATAGTGTGAGCATTCAATAAAGAATTCTTGTGGATTATTATTGCATTATTATTTTGGCAGTATACTGCATTATTATTTTCTTTTAAAAGTACATTTAAGCATTTGGTTTAATTTTTTAATTTTTTATTTTTTTAAAGATTTATTCATTTGAGAGAGAGAGGGAGCAACAGAGAGAACACAAGCAGGGGGAGAAGCAGAGGGAGAGGGAGAATCAGACTCCCGCTGAGCTGGGAGCTGGACGTGGGGCTCCATCCCAGGATCTGGAGATCATGACCTGAGCCTAAGGCAGATGCTTAACCATCTAAGCCACTCAGATGCCCTGGGTTTAGTTTTTATAACCAGATTCAAAGGAGTTATTAAGACTTCCCTTCTTAGTATTTTTTAAGGATATACATCACTTTTTTTTTTTTATTTTCTGACTGTAGTTTAAGTATTATAATTACACACCAAAATAAAACTTTTTGAATAAGTGTCTCAAACATTGATTTTTTTTTTTTTTCAAAATCCAACATACATAGGAATATCTTTGCAAATGAAAACAGCATGTTTGGGCAAATGTTCTGAAGGTCACTCAAAACAATAGTGTTACATCAAGAAATCTAAAGATCATTTGATTGTCTTTTTCCTCCCTTGTAATTATCAAGCATTGCAAAAAAAAATCCTTTGTGTGTTTTTTTTAATTGATTTTACTTTGCCAGGACTGAGTCCTCATGTCAATATTCATATAAAGACCTTCTTTAGTACAAAAAAGATTTATTTGTTCTATCATTCATTATGGTTTTTCACTTTTTTTGAACACTCAGGATCACAAATGATTTTTAGCTATTGATTTTTCAACTTTCCCTTCATATCTGTTATCTTCACTTTTTTCCATTTAAAAAATTAATACAGAAAAGTCTCTTTGAGTTTCTTTTCTATGTGACAACCTTTTTGTTTTTTCATTTGCAGTATTATGTCAGTCTTTTACTTCTTCCTATGTTTTAATTTCTTACATATTTTATTTCATGCATATTTACTTCGTCTTTTCCCATCATCTCTTTCTCAGATATTATCTCCTTTTGACTTTTTGCTACTATTTACAGAAGCTATATATTTTTATATGCTAAAGGATATAAAATGGTTTATCCTGAAATTTGCATCATATACTTTGAAAGCCATTCTTCTCTTTCCTTGTGATTTTCAATGTTTCTGACATGGCCAAATGTACATTTACAAGAAATAAACAGGTTGAATTGTAATCAGTCCTATTTACTGTTTATTTCTTATTATTAATATCAAAACATATCTTAGATCAACCAAGGAAGTACAGGTTAGTATGTCAAAATCTAAGCCAAGGTCGTAGGTTTAAAGATCAATCCTTAACAAATCCTTAACAAATATTGCTATCTGGTTTCGTTCAATGTCTTTCTCTTCCCTGCTATTTTACTCAGATCAAACCAGAAATCATAATATCAATTTTGTTGGCAATGTGAAAAAATACTGTGAAAATTTAAGGGATTATTATCTTCATTTTTCATCTTTACAATGTTTTGTTCCTTTCACTGTGCCTTGAAGCAAAGATAGCATCTGGATTATTGGAGGAAGTTTCCATAGGAAACAGACTCTGAGACAGATTTTATATGCGAGGTAATTATTGAAGGAAAGCTTTGAGGAAAAATGTATATGGTTAGAGGAGATACTGTACTCTGATGCAGTTCTACTGAACAGGGAATCAGTCTGGCTCCAAAATCCCTAATCCAGCTCTCGTAGGTCAGGTGTTGTGGGAAATAGCCTCTGATCTGGAGATATACTTGCAGGTGGCTTGTCCAGGAGAACTCTCAGGAAACTATGAAATGGGAGAAGCAGTGTTTTCACAGAGGGAGAGACTGAACTGAGAGACATTGCCTTACAGAAGCTTCAGTAATTTCCATAAGCAGCTGCAGCTGGAATGGGAGTTCAGCCGTGTTTCTGAACAGGGGTGAAAAGATTGGTTCTCTTAACCCTGTATCAACCAGTTATTGAACTTGGGCCCTGTGATATTGTTTAAATATATATTTTGTCTTTGTCCCTGTTTCTGACACAGAGCTTCTAAAACGCTTGGAATTTCCTAAGTGATGTGAGTGATAAAGGCATTTTAACATTCCTAACAAACCCCTATCAGCCACACCTGAGTTTATGTTAATGCTGTGACTTTTGGAAAGCAGTTAAGAATGAGGCTGGTTGCCCAGGGATCCAACCTTATCATTGGAGGGTTGGAAATTTCAGTCCCGCCTCCTGAGCTCTGGGGAGGGGAGAAGGGCTGGATGTTGAACTGATCTCCAGTAGCCAATGATTTAATGAATTGTGCCCACGTAATAAAGCCTCCTTAAAAACCCAAAAGAAGAGAGTTTGGAGAACCTCTGGGTTGGAGAGCATGTGGAGATTTTGGGAGCATGGTGAGCTGGAAGAGGGCACTGAATCTCCATGTCCTTTCCCACGTATTTTGCCCTTTGTATCTCTTCCATGGTGCAGCTTCTGAATTATAGCCTTCTATAGAAAACTGTCATCTAGTAAGTAAAATGTTTCTCTGGGTTTTGTAAGCCATATCAGCAAATTAATAGAACCCAAGGTGGGGGTCATTGGAATCTCTGAACTACAGATGGTTATTCAGCACAGATAATAACCTAGACTTGCAACTGAGGTCTGAGTTGGGGGACAGTCTTGTGAGATTAAATCCTTAATCTGTGGGATCTAACGTTATCTCCAGGTGGATGGTATTCGTATTGAAATGTAGGGCGCTCAACTGGTGTGTTAGAATTGGTTAGGGTGTGGAAAAAGCCCCCGTACTTTTGAAAATTGGTATTAGAATTATTTTAGGCCTCCCTTCGAGAGAGCTGGTAACCTTGGATGAGACAGCTCCCTTCAGTCAAGGTCAGTTGATGGAGAGGGCCAGTCCTGCACCATTAACAGCCAATATTCCCGGCAGCTTGGGAGAATGAGTATCCTTGTCTTGAAGGGCACCACTGTGTCTACTACAAAGATATAAAAAGCCATTAAAATATGTGTAATGGAAAGGCATATTTTTTAAATGTTTACTTATTTACTCTAGGATCTTATATACCTTTTTGCCTTATAACTCCATACTGACTGTATCCACAGATACATACCACCTAAAACTTAAATATAATTGTTTACTTACAAGTCTTAGTTTTGTATAATAACAATACTATTACTTTAAGAGTTATTTTTTTATTAAGAGAAAAGAGACATTTCTAAATTCTTTAGCATGCCAGTAGCTTATCAGGAGCCAGACATGCAGAGCTGCAGCTCACTGTTTCATAGAATAGAAATCTTCCCAGAGAAGGGGAAAAATGGAAAAAGTATTTCCATGTCAGAGGGCTGCAGTTAAAGCAAGAGAGTTATGCCCATCTTTTGCCTTTTTTTTTTCTTCTGTTTTCCTCTCTTGCCATAGAACTCCAAGGAGAGAGAAAATGTTAAAAAAATCCCTAAAATTCAGGCAGCCAAGGATGAGTAATTGCACAATTGGGTTGGGAGGCACAGCTTGGGAGATTCCGACCTCTAAGCCATATCCAGTATGTCCTGGAGAGAGAGTATATAATTTGCTATAAAATGTAGCATAATTGATGGCCTTACAGAGCGTTACTGGCTCAGTAAATTCTATGCAGGGCATATATGCATTCCAAATATTCCAATGAGCCACGGTGAGGGAATGTGGAAGGGCTGAGGGGGCTGGACAACAGGAAGTGGTCTGGGGTAGAATAAACAGGTGGAGAGGGTGGTTACTTCTGTGCTGGTACAAATTTCTGAGTCCAACAACTCTGGCAATGGGTAATGTCCCAGTGCCCAGAAGACTAGATTGAGCAGGTTGCAAATTAGTGGTCGTAAATCCAGTGATCAGATCAGCACAAGCCCGCACGGACCAAAAAAAAAAAAAAAAAAAGTCATTCCACAGCCAAGATTCTGAAGTATACTCCCCTATCCCAAACACTCAAAAAGGGATCTAGGAGATGACCAGGCAGTAGAAGGAATCTGAACAATCACCTACAGAAGGCTGAGTCATAAAAAAAAAAAAAGACTTTAAACTAGGTCAAAAAAGGACTGTGAATCTGAATTGATTGCATATTTAAATGTTTGAACTGGAGGAGATTATGAGATTATTAATTCGTAAGTTACTTTGCCCAGTTTCCCAGGGAGGATAGAACAGGGAAAGTAATTATCCAGTTACAGGACATGAAGGTGCCACAATTTGAGTAGCATAAGTAGTTGGGTGAATTTCTTATGCTATTCCAAATGTGCCTGTGAATTGACCTCACTTCAGAAACCTCATTTAATCCTTGCCTTTCTTTCATTTACTTGCTGTGGTTAGCACATAAAGGCCACTAGAATTTAAAAATAATCTCATTGACTGAGAACCATATTAATCAAAATCCACAAATATCTATCAGTTTTAAAGTAAGAGAGAAGTATCTTCTTGAACTCAATAAATCTAAGGCAAAATTGCAGAAAAGTAAAAAATGAATATAAAAGAAAGTCATGCAATGTTGCAAATATATTTGAAGAATTAATGTGTCAGAAAGATGAGTTGCCTGGAATCTTGAATAGAAGGGCCTAAAATCAAACTGATCTTGTTCATACTTCACTGTCTGGCAGATATGAGAATTCCTGTCTTAAGAAATGAGTAATCTACTTGAGGTCAAAAGGTGTATTTATTCATTTATTCAGTCAATAAATACTTGAGTGCTTAAATAATTGAGGCCCCCATGCTGTGCAGGAGGCATTCAAAAATGAATAAGAAAATGGGCCCTGTCTCTAATCACTTCACAGTCTTCTGGGAGTGATAGACAAAAAGGAAAAGTATCTCAAAAAGGATATTAAATGCTATAATAGAAGTTGTGTGAAGCATAGGAAGCATCTGGCTTAGAATGGTCATGGAAGGTGCTCTGAGGAACTTGTAACTCCTACTGTAGTTAGGGAGTGGGCAGAATCATAAGCAATTGAGCAAAATTATTGGCAATAATATTCCTAGAATAAAGAATAGCATGTTGTATACTAAAAGACAGAAATGTTTTAACAGGGTATAACACATTTAAAAAAGGACCTATATTTCACATGGCAAGAAAATAGGGTATGTCATTGTGAAGATTAACATATTCTTCTGAATTGTAGATAAAGACCAATTTGTAAGGAACATTTAATATTACAATAAAACATTTGGGTTTTATCTTTAAGGTATAATTTAAAGCAGGAGTATGGTCTAATTATATAGGCTTTTTAGTAAAAGGAATGTTCTTGGATATGGTAGAGAATGATGGGAAACAGAAACAAGAATAGATTATGAGAAAATATTAGAAATATATTCAGGTTTTGAAAATACAAGCATGATGAACTAATCTGAAGCATTTAGACTAACAGTGAGGAAAAATATAAGAGTTAATTAAGTTATTGAGCAAATTGTATTTGCTAATTAGATGTAGGAAAATGAAGAGAAAGGACAAATCAAGGATGAACTTTGTTTTCTGCTTTATTGACTAGATAGAAATTAATGTCACTCCCTAAAGGTAGAATATAGAAGAAGCAACTATTTGTCTGATTGTTTGTTTATTTTTCAGGACAGGGATGGTGAGAAGGAGGTGAGTCCACTTTCTGTTTGATCCACCTTGAATATGATATGCTTAGGAATTACTCCTATTTATCAAAATGTGTAACAGGTAGCCAGTTATATATGTCAAAGCTCAAGAGAACATTTAGTGCTGAAGATGTTCACTGTGCTATTCTTCAAACAGTCAGTGGCATGTGAAGTAATGTGTGTGAGTTAGAACAACCTGAGGAAATGCACAGAATTAAAACTGAGGAGGAACAAGAAGGGCAAACCCAAAGAGAATTGAACTTTTAAATGGTGAATAAAGGGTAGCAGAAGCTATATGAAGAAAAGAATACAAGTGCTGGAATTAAGGAAAGACAAATAGACTCCATTATTAGAGAAGTGCATTGGAGATCAAGAGGAGGCATAATTTTAAAACAAAAGTATTTATTAATACCATTCTGTATCTCAGAGATGGTAAGTCAGAATTGAAAAGTACCCAATGAATGCATAGGCATCCCGAGATAGGTGAAGTGTTTGAAAAATAAAGAAAATATATAATTTTTAAAGAAATCTAGCTGCAAATTAGGGAATTGCACTTGAAGTTACATGGACAATGATGGATTAAATTTTATTCTTTTTAAGACTGAGGATAAAAAGATTGGGGAGGAAAGACTATTAATAAGAAGCTATGGTGTTAAAATAGAGAAGAATTGTTGACAATAATTCATTAGCAGATGATGGTATTACTGACTTGTGCACAATAGGAGACTTTTTCTGTGGTAAAGGTCTAGATTTAGATGAAGCTGCAGATATTGGTGGGGGGTGGGTGAGGAGGAAGATTTGGAGAGGTTTACATTTAGTGACCTTTCTACCACAAAAGACTGTATAGTCCTCTGCTGAGATTATAGGGAGAGTACAGCTCAGGTCTTAAAGAGAGTGGAAAACACCTAGAAAGGAAGTTTACAAAATGGTAGAGTCAACACAAAGAAAGCTCACTGGTCAGTGGGGAGGACCAAACTAATATTGTTGATCATGAATTTTTATTAGATCCAACTCACATGTTTTTGGAATTCCCTCATGCAATACTGGATAAATTAATTTCAAAGGCAAATCTTAGAGTTTTGGGTTGATACAAGATCAAGGGTCACAAGAGGCTAAGACGGAGGACAATGGCTTACTAGATTTCAGATCTAAGGAAACACTTGAGGCCACAGAAAGAATTATGGGGTTTGAAATGAGTAGGAAATAATAAATCCAGCACAGAAATAATAGATAGGAAAAATGGCCATGTCAGGAGACAAGGTCTCTATCAAGTTGGGAAGAGGAGCAGTGGGAGGAAGAAGAGAGAGCTGGGTAGATTCTAGGGATTCAGAGTGTAATATAATGTTTAAAATGTCAGAAGTGGACTTTCCTAGAATGTTACCTAATAAAATAATCTCATTGACCTTAGTATAATACAGTTAGGATCATACAACAGATTGAAACAATCGAGCTGGGGTGCCTGGGTGGCTCAGTGGGTTAAAGCCTCTGCCTTCGGCTCAGGTCATGATCTCAGAGTCCTGAGATCGAGCCCCGCATCGGGCTCTCTGCTCAGCGGGGAGCCTGCTTCCCCCTCTCTCTCTGCCTACTTGTAATCTCTCTCTGTCAAATAAATAAATAAAATCTTAAAAAAAAAAAAAAAAAGAAACAATCGAGCCAAAGGGCTACCATATTTTAAAGCCCTGAATCTAGTCAACTTTCCTTTTCAGCATCATGCTCTGATTTAAAAAATGCCAGTTGTTTAACGTTAGACTATCCACAAATGTTCCTTATCTCAGTTACTTATTCATACAATGTTGAATTCATATATTTCTTGAAAAATTGTAATAACCCAACTTTGCTGAATATCAAATAAGATATGTAAACCTTTCATCCTCACTAGAGTTCAGAAGATGAGTTAATGTTACCATTTTAGTTATTAAATATGCAAAAATTAAATGGACTTAAATATTACCTAGTATGTGGTATATAAAATGTAGTAAACATCAATAAGCAATAATTCATTTGAATGATCATATTACCAAATCGCAGAACCCTGTAGCTTGCAAATATAACCCAAATTTCTGAATCTGGTTCCCTAGATGGTTTTAAGGTAAGCAGGATCATTTAGGGGTAATGGAAACAAATGCTGGCAGTGTTTTAAAGCTAATTTGAGAAAGAGTTGCCTACTTAAAAGGTATTTGTATGATAATAGCCTCCCCTTATTCATTTGAAGTTTCATATAATTAGTTGTCGTTATTGTGGAAGTGAACAAAACATATAAGAAAAATTCACATGGGTATTCATGCGGAGGCTTTTGTGTTGGATTAATTGGAATCTAAAAGGGCAATGCAAACCTAAGTATATTTCATTAAAAAGAAAAAAAAAATAACAGAATATAGAGATTCACCTGATTTTTTTTAGTTCCTCATTGCCACCAGCATCCTAATGATAATTTCAATTTTTAATCTTTATATGTCTTTTGTCTAATTTAATGGACTCTGTTTAGGTTTCAGGCACTAATCTCAGAACTTCATAAACTGCTTCTTTTCATCAATGAAACCATCTGGGGATAAGTTTAGAGTATTTATTAGGGAGATTTTTAAAAGCACTAAAGCAATGCCTTAATTAAAATCTTATAAATTTATAAGTAGTGAGAAGAATCCTATTAATTTAAACCATTAATCTTTTACAAGTGAACTGTCTAAAAATCTTTTGGATCAAACCAGCTTGAACAGTAAAATATTGTTGTTCATCTAACTTTCAGAATTGAAATTATAATAGTAAATGATTGAGGCATATCTAAAGGATTAAAAATTGGTTAATGAATAGTGTCTTCACAGCATCTCCTGAATACTACCTTTTATTTTTAACATACTTTTTTGCCTATTACAGAAGTATTTCCAGCATAGTAAAGAAAATTTAGAAAGTAAAAAAGGGAAACACACAAATTATGCAGTTTCATCAGAGTGTAAATTTCTGTATTTATATTTGACTGGAAAAGCTCCTTTAGTATTGCCCAAGAAATTTGCTGAAGGAAGGATAATCTTTGCAGAAACAATTGAATATCTATCGACAAAACAAACAAGTACCAACAACAAAAAAAAGCCCCAAACAAAAATACTTCAACTTAAACCACGTACCTTATAAAAATTAACTAAACATGAATTATAGATTCAAATGTACAACTATAAAACTTTTATAAGTAAATATAAGTGCAAATGATTGGCATCTGGGGCTAGAGGAAGGTTTCTCAGATATGACACAGAAAACATAATCCATAAAAAATGGATAAACTAGATTTCATCAAAATAAAAAGTTTTGCTATATAAAAAACACTCAAAAACTAAAGGCAGTTAAAGGAAAAAAATATTTGTAAACTATATATCTGAAAAAGGACTTATATCTAGAACATACAAAAACTCATGAAACTTAACAAAAAATGGACAAAAGACATGCACAGACTTTTCACTAAGAGGAGATATGAATAGCAAATAAGCACATGAAAATATGTTGAACATCTTTAACTGCTTGAGAATCACTGGGTTAAAACCGTAATGAGATACTACTGCACACCTATCGGAATGACTAAAATGTGTTTGTTTTTTTAAAGGCTAAATGTTAACAAGAATTTGGAGAAACTAGCTTTCTCATACATTTCTAATAAGAATGTAAAATGGTACAACCACGCTAGAAATTACTTGGAGGTTCTTTATAAAATCAAACTGTACTTATAAGATGACCCAGGTAAAGGTGCTATTGAACAGTTACCCCAGAGAAACAAAAACCTGTGTTCACACCAAAACTTATACATGATTGTTCATAGCAGCTTTATTTGTAGTACCCAGAAATTGGAAACAGCCCTGTTCTTCAGTGGGTAAAGGGCCAAATAAACAGTAATACACATGTATCGATGGCATTTTAGGGGGCAATTAAAAAAAACAACAACAACTACTGAGCGCCTGGTTGGCTCAGTGGGTTAAAGCCTCTGCCTTGGGCTCAGGTCCTGACCTCAGGGTCCTGGGATCGAGCCCCACATCTGGCTCTCTGCTCAGCAGGGACCCTGCTTCCCTCTCTCTCTCTGCCTGCCTTTCTGCCTACTTGTAATCTCTCTCTGTCGAATAAATAAAATCAAATCTTTAAAAAAAAAAAAAGAAAAAAAACAACTACTGATACATGTAACAACTTCGATGGATCTCAACGGTACTGTCGGTAGTGAAAAAAAACCCATCTCAGAATGTTACATGCTACATAATTTCATTTACGTAACAGTCTGTAAATGAAGAAGCTACTGAGAACAAAAATAAATTAGTGATTTCCAAAATGGTGAGGAGCAAAAGGGTAACTCTAGAGTAGAAAAAGAGAATTTCTTTGTGGTGAGGCAATACTTCTGTATCTTGATTTTGGTGAGGATTACATAAATAAATCTTTATACATAGAATAAAAGTGCAGCAAACTACACATGCACATGGATACTTATAAAATTTAGTGGAACTGAGTAAGATCTATAGTCTTGTGTTTATTAATGTACCAATGTCTGTGTTCTGCTTTGATATTATATGCTGTTACTGCTGGGAAAAGTTTAGTAAGGCTGCACAATATTTGTACTATTTCTACAACATCATCTAAGTTATTTAAAAATAAACAAGCTAAGAAATCAAAGTAGAATAAGGAAAATTAGCAGTATAGATAGAAATGGATTGATCTGAAAATAGATGCATTAAGGAAGATAATATAAAATGCTGTTTAATTAAAGAAACGAGTAAGATAGCCAAATATCTGACAAATAAGGATTAAATAGATAATATTGGGAAATAAGGACAAACTGAAGATAGGATATTTTTTAAGCTATAGTAAAAATAAAACTTTTTTTTATAGTAAAAAAAAAAACATGCCCAATGTATATGAAAACTTTTGAAAGACTTGATTCTTTATAAATATAAAATATGAAAATGAGATAAACTTTAAAATAGTTTGAATCAGTTTGATCTGAAAATAGTTGAATCAGTTTTAAAAATCTACTCACATAACATCATCTGTGCCAGACAATTCAGAGGTAAATTACACAAACTTCAAGGAATGGAAATAAGCTATTTTCTACTAATGTTGTAGAGGTTAGTTCCAAAGGCAATGTGTCCAATTCTGTTACTGGGCTAGGGTAATTCCTCAGAAGTCCAGATCAGTGCATATGAAACAGATATGCCTTACTGTAATCTCTGTTATGAACAGAGAAGCACAAATCGTAAATACAGTCAGACAAAATAAATCCCATATATGCAAAATTGAAATTCAGGAGGAAGATATGCTCTTCTCACGACACTAAGAACTATTTATATATTGGAATATTGATTAGTACAATATGCTGCACTAAATAGAGTAAGAGAGACAAATATCGAGAGGTGTAAAAAGTAATTCCATTAATTAGCTATCAGCAGATACTCATACTTTAAAAAATATTCTTAACAATGGAAATATAGAAAGAAACTTCCTTAGCTGGAGTAAATAGACGAATAAGTAAAATAAATATATTTATCATTGGTAAATATTAAAAAGGAAAATTTATAGGAATATAATAAGGATATTTCTTATACTGGTAATAATAATTGGTAAAGACAAGAAAAAATCTTAAAATATGAGTTAGAAAGGATGAAGTCAATAGTCACTTTTCACAGATAATATAAGCATGACCAAGGAAAATACTAGAGGAACATATAAATTACTGGAGTTAAATAGAGTTTGGCAAGTTTGGGAGCATGAATCAATTTTGAGAACTCGAATATATTCTTATGTATCAGCTATAAACAGTACATAAACAATATATCACTTTTTAATGTCCCATTTATACAGCTATAAATATAATGCATACAGAAATTGCATGATGTATAAGTTATACATTGCAACATATATAAGACTTTCATAAAGAAAATTACAAAATTTTAGGGAATAATATTTAAGATGTCCTAAATAAATCAAGAGATATCTCAAAGCCCAAGCACCCAAAATGTATCCAATGTAATTCCAAACAAAATTTCAAAATTTCAACAAGATTCATAGAGCACGAGATATTTCATTTCATTTAAGAGAAAAAAATTACCAGTACCAGTAATATATATTATTAGTATGGGGAAAAAAAATCCATGTTTTATAAATAGCTTAAAAGTGAGAAAAAATATATAAACATTGAGTACTTGTAGGAAAAATATAGATTATATCTTTGTAATATGTTTTACATAAGGAAAAATTTCCTAAATAGAATGAAATTAAGTAACTTATAAAAGACTGAGTCAATAAAAATAATTCACATAATTTTATGAAAAGCTATAGCTTTTTCCCATATGAAAAATGGGGAAAAACTATAGACTTGGAAATGACATATCTAAAAAAATGTAAATGAAAAAGGATTATTATCCATCTGGAATATTTCAAATTTTTCATTTGCTTTGGGCATTCTGAAATGTCATAGCTAGGTGAGAATGTTTAAAAAAACTAGTCATTCACTTTCACATGATATTTGGCTCAAAAACTTGTATTTCTCTCTTTCACCTGGGAAATTTTCTTCTTTGTTTCTCCATTTATTTCTTCATTGCTATTTTCTCTATCCTTTACTTTTGCAAATCCTTGTAGATGTGTTCATTTCATAGATTCTTTATATGTAAACTCTTTTGACATACAATCTGGAAGTTTCTGGACTTTTTTGTCAATTCCTCAACATATATATGTGAATTGGCATGCCAAATGAAAGCTCTTCTTTATTCTGTACAGGTCACCATGGTTACCTCTCCTCTTTCATTCAAGTAAAGCCTACCAGTCTATATGCCTTTCTTTCCTAGAGAGATTGAAGATGTTAAAACAGGCTGCTATGAAAAATGGGGATTAAAAAAAAAAAAAGGAAAGAGTTACTGATAGATATTCATATCTATATATAAATATATGAAAAAATGAGGATCAAGAAAATAGGAAAGAATTATAGATGTATGTATATATTAACTATATATGTATTATATGTATATATCAATATGTATGTATTGCTTATGTATGTCTGCATATGTATATATATATATGCATATATATATATATATATATACACACACACACATATATGTATCAGCCTGTTTTACTGTTTTATCATTTTTTATCTCTCTACAAGAAAGATTGGCTGGTAGGCTTTACTTTACTTGCATGAAAGGGGAGTGGAAGCCATATGGACTGGTTCAATGGAAAAGGAAGAAGAGTTCTCATTTGGTGTGCCAGTTCACATTGAGACTCTGTCCTAAGCATATAATTTAGTTTCTTTAAAGGGTTTATATGTGCTTAAAGCTGAAGCTACGAAAAATGCTATGCAAGTAAGATTGTAGGTGAGGAGTAGTCTTTCCAAAGACAACTCTTAGCTCATCCCTTTGATCTTTGGCCCAATAAGGATTTCATTCACTACCTATGTGCCCATATGAAGACTAGCTGCCAATATTGCTCCTCCCTTCTCTTGGTAGACTCTTAATTGTATTATCTCTAGGGTCTCTTGGGTGGCTCAGTTTGATTAAATGTCCAACTCTCAATTTCAGCTCAGGTCACGATCTCAGGGTTGTGAGATCCAGCCCCACGCAGGGCTCTGTACTGGGCATAGAGCCTGCTTAAGATTCTCTCTTTTCCTTTGCCCTCCACTCCCCATCACATGCTCTCTCCTCCCCCCACCAAATTGTGTTACTTCTAACAAGTTTATGCATTTAAATGATAACTAACATTTGCAGTGCAGAAACATATCTAAATATTTGTAGTAATAATGTCTCCAACTCTATTTATCTGAGGTTTTTAAAGTATTATTACTTTATTCCATTATATGAAATTTTAAGTCCATAGTATTTATAGGGAGAAATAGTAATATATTTGCTTAGATTTCCATTTTTAATCAAAACAGTTGTTGGGTTGCCTAGGTAGCTCAGTTGGTTAAGCATCTGCCTTTGGTTCAGGTTATGATTCAGGGTCCTGGGATCTGGCTCCCTATGCCAGGCTCTCTGCTTCCAGCTCCCTGCTAGGTGGGGAGTCCAATTTTCTCTCTCCCTCCTTCCCTCTCCCAGCTGGTGCTCTCCCTCTCTCTCTCAAGTAAATAAAATCCTTAAAAAAATTGTTTTATTTTTAAAGCTAAAATATTTATCTTTTCTATTCAAATATATCCTATTTATATTCATTTAATTAAATGAATATATCTTTTTTTTTTCTAAAAAAAGATTTTATTTATTTATTTGACAGAGAAAGAGATCACAAGTAGACAGAGAGGCAGGCAGAGAGAGGGGGAAGCAGGCTCCCTGCTGAGCAGAGAGCCCTATGCAGGGTTTGATCTCAGGACCCTGAGATCATGACCTGAGCAGAAAGCAGAGGCTTTAACCCATTGAGCCACCCAGGTGCCCATGAATATATCTTTGGTAGAAAGTATGCCAGAATGGAAACAGAGTAACTTGGCCCAATAATTATGACTATAGTTAACAGTTTTGAAGCACTTAATATTTTTGTCAGGCATGATGTTAATGTACCTTATGAATGTGGCATTTAATTACCACAACCACCATATAAGGTGTGTATTATTTTGCTATTTATTTTTCTGAAAAAGAAACTAAGGCTAAGGAAGTTTAAGTAATTTACTCATTATCTCAAAACCAATACACAATAAATGGACAAAAATAAATCAGACTCTACAAACTTTCTTCTCTTGCAAAAATTTATTTGGGGCTTTTTAATCTGACATGGATTTAGAACTTTTGTTCTTTGGGGGCATTTCCAGCAATAATCCTATATGTCTTTAAATAGGAAACAAGGCAAAGCTATGTAAAACTAAAAAGGAAATGGCAGTGGATAGAGAAAATGGAATGGGAAAAGGAGAGAGAGAAGGCAGCAAGTATTATGGTAAAAGAAGAGAAATCACCATGAATTTCTCTGTCCTAAGAAAGTTATACAAAAGCTCACTGCTACTAAATTGAAGACTATGTGTCAACAATAATTAAAATAAAATAAAACCACAAACACTTCTAAGGGTTCCCTGATCTCCTGAACTGTGCATAACTGTGCTTGTTTCTGCCTTTGTTAATTTCTGCAAACTGGCTGAAAAGGTGACAGTCTTTAGAAAATTGGAATAGCCAATAGATGTCTGTAATCACAGGAGAAATGACATACCCAGCACTATTCTGAGCTGCTCTGCATGCACCACTGATGCTCAATGTAATTTTGTGATTACATCCAGATGCTTCTTTCCACTTGTAAAATCATATTAAAGAAAATATAATGTACAACATTAATCATGTCATTTTACTTGATAAATCATAAGGGGTTCTTCTAAATAATCAAAACCACTAAATAATCTGAAAACATAAATGCCATTAAGAGAGAGTAAGTGAAATTCTCCCATGGGTTAACAGTTCAATTAAAATGGATATGCTTCATCAACACCTGCAATTTGCAAGACAGGTAGATTAGGTAACACCATCCATAAGGTAATGGAGAAAAAAGTCAAAGTAGCAGTATCAGCATAAACGTTTTTAGAGATGGATTCTAAATTTTAAATATTCAAGCTTAATTTACAGCCAGCTCTCTTCATTAACAAACTTCAGGTATAATTTCAGTGATGTGAAAAATTTTATTCAATGCCTAGCATATAGTGTTTTTTGAAAGAAGTGTTGTGTTACAAGTCCGTATATGTGAAATATCTCTCCATTCACAATCTAATTGGGAAAATGTGTGTGTGTGCGTGTGTGTGTGTGTGTGTGTGTATAAATACACAGTTCAAATTATGTTATAGACACATAAAAATTATACTTAAGCACAAAAGCTGAATAAGCTATTCTTGGGGAAATCTTAGGTGCTTTTTATAAGAGTTTTCTGGTTTGTAAAGGAAACATGGAATTTTGTGAATTCTATTATTTGAGTTTACTTCTATAACAAATTACTACATAAATGCCTACTATTTTCTGGGACACTACAAGAGAAAAGGATAGTGTTACCAATGACTTTGGGGCATATATACTTTTGTGAGAGCCCAAGAGAAACAAATTATTTCAAAATATAACGTGGTGTTTTCAGATGTTAAAGCTAGTCACAAATGGGATTATGTGGTATAGTAAGAAATGAGATGGAGACTGGGGTATTGGAGGTTTGGGGAGAGGTGTTTGCAAAGTCATGTAGGTCTGAAGGGGCAACTACTTTCATCCCTCACCCCCAACAATCAATATGGTGGATGAGCCTAGAGTGAGCAACTTTATGAAGCTGGATTTATTCTGGGACAATCAGACACAGTGGCTTTTAAACAGAAGAATGGTTGAGCTGACTTTATTTCTCAGGAGTTAATAAGTATAGAATAGAGAAGAGGAGGCTGGGGATTTAAAGCTGACGAAGACCTGCACTCATTCTCAGAAAGACAGTCTAAAGAGAAAAGCCAGGATTTTAAAGATATTTTTGTAATATAATTGATGAAGTGTGAATAAATGGATGCAAAGTGGAGAAGGTCAGAAAGAAAAAAGTAAAAACTAATTTTTAGTTTATAACTTCGGTTTTCATGTCCTAGCTAGAAAGTATCACTCAAAATATGGTACTGTCACCTGATAACTGTATTTAATAATACTGTATTGTAAATTTGAAATTTGTTAAGAGAGAGTAGATCTTAAGTGTTCTCACCAAACACATACTTGCATGCGCACACACATGCACAAATGGTAACCATCTGAGTTGATGGATGTGTTGATTAACTTGATTGTGGTAATCTTTTCACAATGTATATGCCTATTATCCTGTGGTACACCTTTTTAAAAAGCACATTGTATAACCTAATATATACAATTCTTATTTTCCAGTCATACCTCAGTAAACTGGAAAAAATATGTGTATGATATGATCTGGAAAGGGCTGCAAAATGCTGTAAGGTCAGAGAAAATCATGAAACAAGACCAATCACTGTAACTATTCAAACAAGATATTTTTTCTCATGGAGGGGAAAAAAAATATGGTACTGTCAGGCAGTGTACTAAGAATGTGGGGACTGGGGGCCATAATAGATCTGAGATCTATGCCATTTTGTGGATTTTTTTTAATATGTGGGATACTGATAAAATATACAAGTGGAACTATCCTGCAGGCAACTGAGATTCTGCAAATAAATGACAAAAAGAATTCAGTCATCACTACTTACATGCTAGTCAAAGCCGTAGGAATACTTGTAACCAGTCAGGTAGAAATTATGGATCAGAAATAGGAGGTCTCTTCTATTATTGAAAGGCTTATCAGTTGATACTTTTAAGATATCAGTTTAAATTTGTTGGAGAATTTGAATTCTCATGACCAATTTGAATCAGAGAGCTAGTGTTTTTTTTTTTTTTTTTCCTAGCTTATAAAATGGCAAAGTGGTTTTCTACATTAAAACATGTAGGTAATATTCCACATTGAATTTATCCAGTGTTTCCCCTCAAGACCTAATCTACCAGAGGTCAGGAAAAGAAAGCAGTAAAATTGCTTGCCACTTACCTATTTGGGAAGACAACATTTATTCAGAAGCTAATTATACAATTGTCATTGCTTGCTGTTATCAGAGATGTGAAAAGTAGTACTGACCATAGACTCAGGGTGAAATAAAGGCCCAATTCAGAACAAATGAGAAAAGAGGGTAGTTTGTAGAGAAAACGTAAAAGTTTAACTCCCCAGAGAGTAGTACGTTTGCTTTGATTCTCTCTTGACTTCAGAAAAGATAGTTAAAAACCTAAGGAGAGGAAAGTCTTCTAAGTGCATGTCAGGGCCTTGCTCAGAGATGTAGAAAAGGGAAAAACATTGATAGCACACAAAATGACATTTCAATGATTTGCTTCTCTGAGATCTTAATTGTATCTGGCTTCTTATTCAGTCTATATCACCAACCTCTTCCCCAAATGACCGAGTTCTTCCCGCTTCCAAATAAACAGTATGTGCTTGTTGCCATGTTAAACTTTGATTCAGATCCTGCTTAATTTCCATAATCTTTTTATACCCCTACATCTCACTTCGATAATGACCCTTTAGCTTGAATTAAACCATGCACCATTGATCATTTACTGTTTTCTCTTGGAGTTTAATTTAATCATTCTAGTTTAGTTCAAAAGGACAAATAGCTTTCCACACAGTGTTTGGGTAAGGTATCTATTCAATTATGACCTTACTCATTATTATTGCCTCTGCAAGTTCTGCTTTTCTTACTCCTCTTTCTCTCTAGCATCATTCTAGGGAAATGCCATTAAGCCCAAATTTCCTCACATCACCTCTCCTCCATCCTCAGAAGCACACAGTTGTACTGAGCCATCACTCCCACCATGTGCAAACATTGTTGCACAACTCTCCATATTTGGGGACTCCTTTGGGACACTAACCAATTTGGTTAACATACAACCTCCTGGATTAATATCTACCACAACTTAACTCTTAATGATACACAGATATAAACAATCTATACATTGTAGCTACATTGCTGGATGTAAATGTTATATCCTCAGCTATACTAGACCCCTAATGCCACAAGCAATGTTGTTATCAAATCTTAGAATATGCAAATGGGAAAAAGGCAGCCCCTGAAATAGGGAGATAACCAGTCCTCTGGGGCAAGGAGAGCAAACGATGAACCATACATAAAGCAATGCAAAATTTTAAGGCTTCATAGCAGTTGCAGTTTTGAAGCTAGTAGTATGATGAGCAGGTAAACACTCATATGTATGCCCTTTGCCTAGGGACTCGGAGCACTTTTTCAAAGCCATTTTTGCATGTCTGATTTCAGTATGTGAGAAAATAACTGATACTGGTCTTCCTGATCTCAGCACACAAGCCACTAAATCTGTTGATCAGAAAAAGAAATTTCTATTCCCACATTTA
Organism: Potos flavus; assembly: GCA_028534135.1. NCBI lineage: Eukaryota > Metazoa > Chordata > Mammalia > Carnivora > Procyonidae > Potos > Potos flavus. The sequence goes on from CM052885.1 coordinate 40,001,274, forward strand.
TATCACATTTTCTATGGGTCTTATTTTCAGTTCCAATTCCCTTGCACATGAAATAACTTTGATTTGTAGTCAGGTTTGCTAATAATCTATATTTAGTTACAAACCTTTGCAAGAATTTAAGTATTAAGAATTGCTTAATATTTGAATTTTCATTTTGCCTCATAGGTTGAGTATATAATTCAGCATTTATCAATTCCTTTGAAAAATGAAGAATGACTTTCTCCAAGTCTATTGCCAATGACATATATCCTAATACTGTCTGTTAACCCCTCCTACCACCTACGCATTCATTTTCATGAGTTCCGTCTTCTATTCCCCATCAACTTGTTTGCATATGCCAAAAGACCTGTGGTTCTTTTTTCTTCAAATCATTGTTATTCAAATAATGTACATAATATTATTTTTCTAGAAATATTATATTGATATTTGTCTTAGCTTGGGCTGACATAGCAAAATACCATAGACTGAGTCACTAGGCAACAGAAATTTATTGTCTCACAGTTCTGGAGGCTAGAAGTCCAAGAGCAAGCTGCCAGCCAATTTGTTTCCTAATAAGGATTCTCTTCCTGTCTTGTAGATGATCATCTTCTCACGGAGTCCTCCTGTGGCAGGGAGAGAGAGAGGGGGAGAGCTCTCTGATAGCTCTCTTTAGGAGAATATTAATCCCGAGGGCCCCATCCTCATCATTTGATCTAACCATAATTAAGTCCCAAAGGCTTCATCTCCAAATACCATCACATTGGGGGTCAGGGCTGCAACAAATAAATGGGATGAGGGGTATGAACATTCAGTCCCTAATAATATTTATATTCAATTTTATAGTAAGTTACATAAATTTAGTCTCATCACTATTTAAACTATTTCCAGAATTCTCTGCCATTCTTGTTTAGGGCATGACATGGCCAATGTAAACAAATAGGTTTTACTGATCTTTTAGCTATTACTTTTATATCTTCCAGTGATTCTCTTCAATAAGGTACATGAATACTATTTTTGAGTCATTACTTATTTGAAAAAATTTTCTGGTTGTCATCTACAATAACAATAATTTAATTTGCTTTGGTGTGAGATTCTCCAAACACGCCCTGTCTCCAAAGCTTTCTCTATTGTTTTTTGGCTTTTACTGTTGGAAAGAAGTCTTAATTTAATCTGATTTATGTGTGGAATTTAACCTTTGTTTTTAAGTGCTGCCTGCATTTAGGATCTTAATTTGTTCTTCCAACACTAACAACAATAACAATCACATCTTGGTTAGGATGTCTTTTAAACAATTTGCCTGAAACATTGTAAATACTTGCAGTGGGCATACAGAAATTTACTTCAACTGGGGAAAATACTTTCTTATACTTAACTCTTAAATTACTGCTGTTTGTTCCTCTGTTCCTTAGAAAACCTGTCCCTGCTAGTGGTGATTCTGAGTCCTTGCAGCTCCACACATATCAACTTTTTTTGTTGATATTATGCCTCTGTTTTTATGTTTTTATTTTTTTATTTTTTTATGTTTTAAATATTTTATTTATTTATTTGAGAAAGAAAGAGAGTGAACAAGCAGTGGAATGGTCAGAGGGAGAGGGAGAGGCAGGCTCCCTGCTGAGCAGAGAGCCTGATGTGGGGCTTGATCCCAAGACCCTGAGTTCATGACCTGAGCCAAAGGCAGAGGCTTAGCCGACCGAGCCACCCAGGCGCCCCTGCCTCCATTTTTATGCTCTGTGGAGTTTTGTGTTTGTCCTCAACATTTAGACTTGGTTTTTGAGAGGAATTTTTCTCTTATTGACCATTCCCCATGTACATCATAATTTTACCATTGTGTTTTGCTTTCTTGAAAATACTTCTTAAAAAAAAATACTTCTTTATCTTATGAGTCTTATTTCTTATCTCATTCTGGGGTATTTTTATTTGCTGAATTCTGTTCATCTCTACCCTTGTTCTCTGTTCACGCCTTTCTCCTTTTGATTTATTGAGGTCATTCTGTTGGAGTTTTATGTTCTATTAGGGGTGTTAAATCTTTGTCCTGAGTCTTTTTTTTTTTCTGAATTTGTAGTAAATAATTTTTATTGTTCTATAACATCTCTCAGTCTTGAAAATAAAGATCCATTCCACCCCCTCCCCACCAGCCTCCACTGGCTACTTAAATGCAGTAAAATATTTAAAGATTATGTTGGCAGCAAGACCAGGTGTTCCTCTAGGTGGGGAAAAGAGAGAAAGTGAAACTGATTTCTAGAATCTAAGTTTATGTTCCTGTCCACTTACTAGTTTCTAGTGTGCGTTATCCTACTATAGACTTGCTCTTCCTTTCTGGCTTTTTCTATCCTTCGCTGAATATTTCTTCTAGTTAAATGATTTGCTAATAATTGTTAAACTGGCCTAGCATTTTCCTCTACCCATGTTATTTTAGTAATCTGAAATTCTCATCCTTCCGTCTTCAAGCTGAAGACTCTGCTTATTCTTGACTCTTTTTCTGACAGCACAATCGTTTCATACTAACTTTGTTTCCCAGGAAGTATTGTGTCATCCTGCTCTGTCTCCCTATTTGTTCTCCATCAGTGTTTGGTGGCGAGGTTTGGGTGTGGTAGAATGAGAGAGACTCGGCTCTACCACTTGCTAACCACATGTCTTAGGCAAGTTATTTCATCACTCATTTAACCTCTTTAAGTCTTATATTCCCTACATGCAAAATTAGGATTTTAATACTGCTTCCCAACAGGTTTGTTTTTCAGAGCAAATGAATAAACCATGCAGAATTGCACTTGACATATAACATGAGCCCAGCGTGAGTTAGCTAGTGTCATTTCTCTGAGCTGCTGACTTTAGTGAACATAGACAGGTAGACTTTAGTGAACTGGTCACAAGAACAGAAACAATTAGTTTCAAGACAGAGCCTCACTCTCTGAGTTTAGGTGTAGTTAGAGAGACAAATCTTACCATTAAACAGTTGATCTTGTTTAAATGAGTTAAAGGTCAAAAATACCAATGTGTAGGTACTTTGTCTAAATTGATCCATAAATTCCTAGTTAAGAGGCAGTTTCCTTAATTAAAATTGGGATTAACACTTGTTTTTTTTTCTTCTTTTTTGTACATGTTTTTATAAAAATGATTTTCAAATTAGAAGACAGACCAAATGAGAGGTTCTTATTCTGATTTCAGTACTCAAAACCTGCCATTTGTGCTAGCTGACTTTCATCATCTACCAGACCATGAGGACTCATCTTTCTGTTTTATTTTTCCTTTACTAATTTACCTCATGTAGTTATTTTAAGTAACCTTTACCCTATTACTCTCCTTCTTTAGACTTTAAGATTTACTTGTACAGACTGTGCCACACTTATTTCTTTATGTGCAAGATATAATAAAACAGACACAAATATATACATGCACAGACATGCCCCTCATATTTAGTTGAGAGAAAATGAATTCTTTAGATAGATGCTTCAGTCTACAGTAAACAGGAAATATTTTAGATGATTGGCTTTTAAGAGAGAATAAGAAGAATCCATTGTTTGTTTTTTTAATATGGGTTTTTATTTCTTAAACTAAACTAAAATTGTCCATGAGTTATCCTTTCAAATTGCTTTGTTTACACACATCAGTCAACTTTTTAAAGACTTTTTTTAAGACTTTAAATATTCTAATAAAAAACAACAGGGCTGCTGAGCTTAATTTTTTATAAATTCTAGTTAATACTGAAAACAAATAGAATATGTATAACATCACACTCAAAGGTGAGTAAATAATTAGCTTGCTATTAATAGTTTTATTATTTAAAAATTTCATCATAAAAATTTTAAAAATAAAAAATTTCATCATAGTTATATTTTAAACTGGGTGAGAGCAAGAGTCTTCATGTTAACTGCTCTATTTTTGGTGCTTAGCACAGTGCCTGGCACAGAGTAGGCACTCAGTTGATGATTCTTGAATGATTGAATTAACAAAGAAGTATTATAATTACCAATAGCCTGTCTAATCCTATTCAGTTGATTGCAGGATTAGAAAAGGTGAATTCTCTTTTATAATGACTTCAATAACTTGGTCTTAAGATAAGTTTAATCAGTGTTTAGTATAATGCTAATTGTGTATCATAAACTTACTGAGGACGATCCAGCAAGGTAATATTGTCCTTTAGACCATTCTGGCAAAAACTAGCACTGGACACACAAAGAAAACAGAGAAGCAAAAATATACAAACTATGTTTGCCTCAGAACAAATTAAAAAAAAACCTCTTGTTTTGTATTATTATCTATGCTTCCACCATGAGGCCCAATTATCCACAAGTTCACCATGTAGAAATTGCATTGAGACTCTAAGTTTGTTTTGAAAGGTTCCCACTCACATTTCATGGGGACTCTAACTAGATTTTTCAGTTCCTCTAGAAGCTATTTCAATTCTATTTCACCGTCCTCAGTTCCATGTATTATCCATTCCCCTCATCATGGTATAGGGGTAAGAAGACAATTCTTTTAGTGTGGATTTTAAAAGAACTAGGATATAGTCCACAATTCTGTGTGCCAGAAACTAGCCAAGTTTGACTCCATCCCTTCTCTGGGTTGATGAACGTGTCTTTCAGGTCCTCAGTGAACAGTAGTTCTCATTCTAAAAACTGCCTCATCTTAATAACCAACAGAGTTAGCAGACTTACTCAGGGTGTTCTGTGTATTCCTAATGTTTTGCCAAAAATTACAGTCTTTTCTCTTTTTCTCTAAAAAAGTTTCTCTTAGAGCAAACTTGCTAGAAGTAGAATAACTGATCCCTTTTATAGAGAAAATCTCTCTCTCCAGTCCTATCTTTGTTCCATAGTATGTAGGACCAGCTTTTGATCAAACTGAGGATAGAGTAACATGATACATTGAACATATGAAATTTTTGGAAATGAATTGTTAAAAAGTATGTGTTGGAACACTGAAAAAATTAAATTAAATTTAAAAAAAGTCAATACACGTGTGAGAGAAGTGTTCCCTAGAATAGTTTTAAGGAGTTTTGAAAAATACCACTTTTGTAGTACTAATGTTTAATTTCAGTGTGTTTTAACAGGTTTTTTTTGGAATCCTGTCCTAGAACAATTTCTCACAAAATCTGTCATTAAAATTTTCCCAATCCCCCCAAATTTGGAAAATCTGTAGCTAAAAGAAATGATCAATTTACCAGCCATTATCATCTTCTCTATTGAATATCAGCGCATAAAAGAAATCAAATAAAAATACTCCTTAATGGGGCGCCTGGGTGGCTCAGTTGGTTAAGCCTCTGCCTTCGGCTCAGGTCGTGATCTCAGGGTTCTGGGATCGAGCCCCACATCGGGCTCTCTGCCCAGCAGAGAGCCCGCTTCCCCCTCTCTCTCTGCCTGCCTGTCTGCCTACTTGTGATCTCTCTCTCTGTCAAATAAATAAATAAGAAATCTTAAAAAAAATATAGTCCTTAAAACAAGAATGTAATAATTACATATATTCAATTTGAAATAAATTGAAAGATTAAAGTCTATATTCAGCATATTCAAACAGATTTATTAGATAAGTGACTTTTTAATAGACTAGGAATAATAACAATACATCCTGAAAAATACATGTTACTGAAACAACAGAAGTTAAATTAATCTTACATTCATTTATCCAACAAACATTCATTGTATACCTACTATGTTCCAGGTACTTCTCTAGGTTCTAGGAACCTTTAAATGTCTAGATTTCATAGAGTAAGCAAGGATATTAAATAAATAAACAAATTGTGATGTATATGATAAAGATATAAAGTACCAGAGTGTTTGCTTTACTTTAATCAGAATTTTCTGAGGAAGAGATAATTGACCTATGGTATACTTGTCAGGTACTGTGCTTGGAAAAATCCATATTTTATTAATAGAAAGCAAGTATCTGCAGGGCATAAAATATATATTAGTCTTTGGAATTACTAAATTGCAAGAAATACTGTCCCTTTCCTCTAGGGATTTGCAATATGGTTGCAAAGACCTGGCACTTGCCCTCAGATCTAATATAAGGAAATGGGCTTAAATAAAGTTGTTTTAGTTTGTGTGTACTATGTTCTGGTCCTGTTCTGAAAGTTTTCCATATTCCAGCACTTCTAATCCTCCTATAACATTATAAGGTTGCCCTAACTATCATATATGAGGAAACTGCGAATAAAAGAGTAAGTTTACTGGTGTCACAAGTATGATAGTATGCTGCACTGGAATTAAATTCAAACAGTCCAGCATATAGTTCACACTCTTAATTTCTAGAAGGAATGGGTGTTATGACATAAATGCAGTACTATAAAAGCATTTAAAAATAGATTTCTGGCTGAGGTCCTCTGGGAAAGCATCAAGGTGTATTTACTCTGCTGTGAGCACCTCATTGCCTTTCCAAGAAAATGTGAAAGAAAGAACCTTTGGAGATGCTTTCAATAGAGCAGTGACAGCAGTCATGGCAGCGAACCTGACAAACCATAGGTTAGGTTATAAAATAACCTCTGGTTCCACCTAGAAATTCTCTTGAGTCATTTGCAATATATCAATAAAGGGTTAATATTATACTAATAAAAAATATATGGGTAATGCTTAAAAAAAGAGACATGGTTATTAAGCAATAATAAAAATATGAACAAATGTCTTATGGAAATATGTTAATTCTGAAGAGTAATCAATAGGGTGGCTATTTAAATGTAAATCATGTTCCAATAGCATTGACAAAGGAGAGAAAGGAAGAGAGAAAGGAGGAAAAGAAGGAAAGGGAGGGAAAAGTGGGAAGGAAGAAAAGAAGGGAAAAACTTTCAGCCCTCCAGCTATGGCAAGAACTCAAAAAGCACCAACCTTCACATATTGCAAAGAACAGCTGAACAGTATCTTGAAAAGCCTACTTAAAGTTCATATCCTTTGACATAGCAGTTTCACTTCTATGACATAAAAAAACATATGTGAGTGTCTAACTTTAATGAAATAATTTTTAAATAATTCATATAATTTAATTTCATGCACTATCATGAAAATATTAAAAATATTAAAAATATATTTATTGATATGTAGTCTATTCAAAATAAAATAAAATTAAGAATTGTATATACAAATTTACCTTTGTTGCCTGTAGAGGGAAATATATTGTTTTTATTTGTCAGAGTCAAGTATATCCATGTTCGTTCAAAAATGTAGTGAATATCTGCCATTTCAACCTTCCCTAACCCTATTTAATAAATGAAAGTATAATACCATTATTTTGTATGAAAGAGATCAGCTTTAAAATTGCTTTATTGCACGTTTGAATGCTTTTAGTACAGTATATCAGTTTTTTAGTCTGGCTTAATACAGCCATTTTCTCCATCATTTAAAATGCATCCTCTACAATTTAGACATTGTTGACTTGCATATTTCTAGCATTAATTTTAGTTCTTTTGTTTCTTTTAAAAATATTTGCTAGAGATAATCTGTGCAAACATATCATTTGGCTCTCACTTATGTTTTTAATTAATCTTTTCATATGGAGTTAATTGTAGAATCACATTGAGTTGTGAGAAATAACACAAAGGAATCATGTGAATGCTTTATTCATTTTCTCCCAATGAGAAGTCTTGCAAAACTATAATACAATATCATTGAATATTGACATTGATACAGCTCAAGATACAAAACATTTCCATCATTCCAAGAATCCCTCATGTTGCCCTTTTATAAACACCCACATCCTTTCCCTCCCCTGTTCCTAAACCTTGGCAACCACTAATTTGTTCTTCATTGCCATAAACATTCTGGTTCAATAATGTTATTACAATAGACTTGTATAGTAGGTTAAATTTTGGGATTGGCTTTTTTCATTCAGTATCATTCCATAGTAATTCATCCAAGTTGCCATATATATTGTTTCCTTACCTTTATTGCCTAGTAATATTGCACAGTAGAAACATTTCACGACCTGTTTTACTATACACCTATCTGGTTGTATTAGTTTGTTTCCAACTTAGGGTTATAACAAAAACATTTTTGACACTTAGAAACTGTGAAAGATGTGGAATATATGTTTCTGAGATTGACTCTTTTCATGAAGCATAGTGTCCCCAAGATATATCTAAGTTGTTATATATATCAGTATTTTGTTTATCTTTGAGTTGAATTACACAGTATGCCGGTGTAAAGATTTACTTGACCAGGCATCCATTCAAGGACAGAGTTGTTTCCAGTCTTTGGCTACTACAAATAAAGCTAAGAACATTCATTTACAGGTTCTAATGTGGACATAGGTTTTTAGTTCTCTGGACTAAATGCCTAAAGTATAATTTCTAGGCCAGACGGTAAGTACACGTTTAGTTTAACAGTCAAGTAATCACCAGAGTGGCTATATCATTTAGTGTTCTCACCAACAGTGAATGAGTGACCAGTATCTTCACATTCCTGGCAGCATTTGGTAAAAATCACTATTTCATTTTTAATTTTAGCCCTTTTGATAGGTGTGTAGTGATACCTGTGACTTCATCCTGCGATTCACTAGTAGTTACCAATGTTTCAACATCTTTTCATGGGCTTATTTGCCATCTGTAATACCCTGTTCAGTGAATGTCTGTTCAAGTCTTTTTTCCCATTTTCTGATTGGACTGTCTTTTTAAACTGAGCATTGAGAATTCTCTACATATTTTTGAGATACAAATCCTTACCAGCATAAGAGATTTATATTTTCTTCGCTCCTGTAGCTTGTCTTTTCAGTCTCTTAATAGTGTCTTTCACAGAGCACAGGTTTCCAGTTTTGATGAAGTCCAATGTATTCTTTTTTTTCTTTTTATGGTTTGTGCTTTTGGTGTCAAATCTAAGAAGTCCTAGCTGGCCTCAGTTTGAAAATTTTTCTGCTAATTTTTGTGGAAATATTGATAGTTTTATATTTTATGTGTAAGCCCAAGAACCATTTTTTGTTAACTTTCAAATACAGTATGAAGTTAAAGTCATTTTCTCCCCCTCTTTTTTTGCTTTTTGCTTATGGGTGACTATTTGTTTAAAAGACTATGCTTCCTGCATTGAATATTTTTACTGACTTTGAAAAAATCATTTGAGCATATTTGTGGGGGTGTATTCCTGGGTTCTCCATCCTGTTTTCATCAACCTATCATCTGTCCCTCCAGCAATACCACACTCTCGTGATTTATATAGCTATATGGTAAATCTTCGTATTGGGTAAAGAGAGTCTGCCCAAGTTATTCTTTTCCAAAATTGCTTTAGATATTCTAGGGCCTGTATCTTTCCATATAAATTTTAGAATGAGTTTGTCTAAGTGTAAAAAAAAAAATTGTTGCAATTCTGATAGGAGTTTCATTGACCCTACAGATAAGTTTGTATAAAAACTTTTTACTACATTGAGTGTTTCTATCCATGAATACAATATCCCTTTATATTTATTTGGGATATCTTTTATTTCATCAACATTTTGTAATTTTTAGTATGTAGATACTATACATGTTTTACTTAAGTTTATGCCATGGCAATTAATTTCCTTGGAGCAGTTATAAATTAGATATTGTTTTTAAATTTGGTTTCCGTAAGTTCATTGCTAGTATATAGAAATGTAGTGTGTGTGTGTGTGTGTGTGTGTGTGTGTGTATGTATGTGTGCACGTGCATGTGCACACGTGCATGCACACTGTTTTATATGCTGCAACTTTGCTGAAATCTCTTATTAGCTTTGAAAGGTTTCTTTTTTTGTAGATTCTTTGGGATTTTTTACATGTATAATCATCTCATCTTCAAATAGGAATGGTTTTGTTTCTTCCTTTTCAATATGCAATTTTTTTTCTTTTTTCATTGCTGTATTACAGTGGCTGAACTTCCAGTTTTATATTGACAAAGAATGGTGAGAATGAGCACTTTTTGTTATATTCCCATTTTAGAGTAAAAATATTAAATATTTCAACATCATGTGTGGTGATAGTTCAAGCTTTCTTCTCCATATCTTTATCAAGTTGAGGTAGTTTCCCTATATTCATAAACTAAGAGGTTTTTTTTATTATGAATTGATGCTACATTTTAGCAAATGCTTTTTCTTGCCTTGGTATGATCATATAATTTGTCTTCTTAACCTGTTGATATTTTGGATTACATTTACGAATTTTTGAATGTAGAACCCACCTTGTATACCTGCAATAAATCCCACTCAGATATATAATACTTTGACACATTGTTAAATTTAATCTGCTAATATTTTGTTGAGTAATTTTGTGTCAAGATCATGAGAGATATTGGTGTGTAGTTTTTGTGTTTTGTTTTGTTTTTGTTTTTGTTTTTATTATCTGTTTTTGGGATTAGGTAATATTGTCCTGATAAAATGAATTGGTAAGTGTTGTCCGCTCCCTTTTTTCCCCCTAAGTTGTCAAATTTAAGAGCATAATGTTGTTTGTAATATACTCATTATTCCTACAATGGCTGCAGGATACTGTTTATTCCTGATACAGTGACTTGTTATCTTCTTGCTTGCTTTTGATCTCTGTCAGCCTTACTAGAGAGGTATCAATTGCGTTCCCTTTTTTTTTTCCCATTTCTTTCCTTTTTTTTTTAAGAACCAGCTTTGTGTCATTGATTTTCTCTACTAATTTCTTGTTTTCAATTTATTTGATTTCTAGTCTTTACTATATCCTTTATTTTGTTTTATTTTGATTAAAAGAAAACAAATAAAAATAGCTCTAGTGACTTCAGGTAGGAACCTAGATGACTGATTTGAGACCTTTCCTCTTCTTAATATACACATTTACTTTTAAAATTTTCCATCTCAGGCTCATTTACCTGTACCCTACATATTTTGATATGCTATATTGTCATTTTCATTCCATTCTCTCTCTATATATATATTAAATATTTGATTTCTTTATTTGAGAGAGAGAAGGAGAAAGCAAGAGCCAGCAGGAGTGGGGTAATGTGCAGAGGGAGAAGCAGACTCCCCACCGAGCAGGGGACCCAATGCGGAGCTTGATCCCAGGACCCTAATATCATGACCTGAGCCGAAGGCAGGTGCTTAATTGACTGAGCCAGGTGCCCCAATTCTACATGTATTTTTAAGTTACTTTGAGAGTTCCTCTTTAGCCCATGGATTATTTTGTTGTATTTATTTTAATTTTCAAGGATTTAGATATTTTTCTGTTTTCTTTTAATTCCTATTTTGATTTTTTTGTGGTCAGAGAATATATTGTGTTTTTATTTACTTTTTTTGTTGATTGTTATTTTTATTTGTTGATGATTTGTTTTATAGCCCAGGATATAATATATCTTTGTGATTATTCCATAATGCCTGAAAGAAAATGTGTATTCTAATGTTGTTGGTTATAGTATTCTATAAATATCAATTAGAATGTCTTAGTTGATTGTGTTGTTCAAACCTTTGGATCTTTGCTAACTTTTGTCATAGATTTTTCATTTACTAAGAGGGGAGTATTGAAGTCACAAACTTTTGTTGTGGATTTGTCAGTTTTTGCTTTATGTATTTTGAAGCTCTGTTGTTTTGGACACACATACTTAGGATCTTTATATCATTCTAGTGGGTGAAAATTTTTTGTTTTGTAATTATCTCTCTTTATCTCCAGTAATTTTCTTTATTAAGAAGTATATTTCATCTGGTTTAAAATAGTCACTATTGCTTTTTCTTTTAATTAATGTTTCCTTGGTATATCTTTTTCTAATCTTTTACGTTCAAATTACCTGTATTGTTAAATTTCAAGTGGGCTTCTTGTAAACAACCTAGAATTGGGTCGTGATCATTTTTTCCCCCCAACTCCTAATAATGTTTGGCTTTAATTGCTATTTTTTAGGTCTTTTATATTTAAGGTCATAATTGATATATATGGCTTCCGACGGCCATTTCATTACTTGTTTTCTATTTATTTCTTTCATGTTTTATTCCTCTGTATCTCTTTTCATAACTTTAGAAGAAAGTGCTAACTCTTTAATATAATTTTGGTTATTAGTCATTTGTGTACTATCTTTCCAACTTTCTTAATCTTCTCATACACATTCTGTCAAGAACATGAAATTAACTTCAACTCCTTGGCTGTCCTATGCCTTTATCTGATTTAGCAGATTTTGTTTTCTTTGCCTAAAATATCGTTCCTCAAAAATTCCTCTTGGCTACATTCTATCTGTTCTTCAAGATTTAGCTCTACATCTTATTTTATGGGAAACCTGCTCTGCCCCATTCTTTCCAACCTCACAACCCTATGCTCAACCTTATACTGTGTAGGCTAAGAATCATTCATCTAAATTTGTGTCTCATTCCATCTTTTCTTCAATTTTAGCACATGTTGTGTTTTATAGTTATTGTTTACTTATTCCTCTCCCTCACCAGACACTAGGCCATTTGAAGTCTTTGCCTACATCATACTTTTGTCTGTATATCTGTCACTTAGCCCTGTGCCTGACATGTACAATTCATTTGATAAGTGCTGATTACACAAACACATTAAGGTAACTCACCTACACTCGACCTGATGAAAATATGTAAACAAATATTATTTTATTGTTAATTTTTATCTGCCCTATTTAGACAATAAAGTGGTAAATTAACAAGTAGTAAAGAATTTGCAACTGTATATCCAGTACTGAATTGAGAAGAGCTGGAAATAAATAAACTAGCTTCCTATCCTCAGGTTGACAGTAGTTTGTTTGATAAGGCATGCTTATACTACAAAACTACAAGCCTATCCAAAAATTAATTGGAGTTCAATGCATACCTGAGTCAATGAGCTTGTGCACTAATCAAGAAAGGAAGGATAGAAAATGTGAGTCTGGAAGCAGTGCTTTTCAAAATATAATTTGCAATATATTACTAGATTTACAAATTTAATTTATTTTTTAGACCAATTTATTTATAGTTAGGACCAACAATAAAATAGAAGAGGTTTTTATGCAAACTTGGGAAATGTAGTTAAAGTTTTTTGCTATTTTTTTCTCCTTTACAAAAAGAGGGTACTGGATAAAATTTCATTCCTGAATGTTAATGAAATAGGAAACAAAAGTCTATGTGTGATAAAAATTGAGGACCTTTGAAATATAAGCAGAAATGTTACCAATTTGCCTATAACAATGAAACGATATTTTTTGTTGGTGGAAAATACTGTACTCTAACATTTTCAATGCAAAATATTTTTCACGAACAAATATGTCTGAACAGTGTCCTCCCCAAAGCCTATAAACACCTCTGAAATATTCTCATATTAATGAGCTTTAATGATGCACTTGAATAATACCTAGATGACTATAGCACTACTTAGAAAAGAAACACACCTCTCAAACTAGAGTTCTTGAATGACATTGAAAGAGGGAGCTGGTTAAATCATTTTCTCCAGCACTAGTTTTAATTGACATAGATTTAATACCAGTGATAATTTAATGCAATTGCAAGATCAGGAGTTTAATATATCTGGCAGTAAGGCAGGGATTTGCTTTCTCTGACAGTGTTGAATAAACCTCTCTAATTCTTTTCTGTTAGCTTTCCCTTACTTCTCAGCTTAAATTTAATAACAGGCTAAAAAAACCAAGATTCCAATAGGCTTCTCAAAGCTTAACTGGGGGGCGGGGGGTAGGAAAAGATGTTATCTCAGAGAGGTTGTGGCTCACAATCATTAAAAAGACTAATGGCAGGATTATAGGGCTAAGTTTATAATTCCTCTTGTACATCACAGTGGCACCATCTCTTGTAGTAAACACTTTATCTACTTTCATCTTGCTTCCAAATCACCAAAATGAAGGCAACAATCCAAGAGGGATTGCATGATTATAGTTTTACAAGATACTTCAAGATGTTTTGGTGGATGTTCAATTTGTCTTACATATGAAGCTCATTTATTCATTTACAGGTCATGCTAAAGCCTTGCTATATAGAACTAAGATATTTTGATATAGTGAATTTCTACAGCATATTTCCTGTAACAGTTAATGCTTTGCAGTTTAAATTGTGATGGTCTATCTGGGCCATTTGGCAGAGGTTATAAAAAGCATAATTTTTATTAAACCCTCTGAAATAGGCCAAATGATTTCCAATGAAACAATCTTTTTTACTTTGTTTCAATTATAAATTACAAACTACAGAGCTCAGATAGGTCTGAAGTCTAGATCTTTATACCTTTGGGAAATTCCTGCTTTCTGTAAGTTTGTTTTATGCTTTTCTTTCTGACTCATTGAAAAAAAATGCCTAGTTCATAATTTTGTTGGTCATTATTATATAGGTGTTCATATACAACATTCTTATTTTTATTGTTTTGTAAGGCTTCTATAATTATGGTTCTTTTTTTTTTCCCAAATACTTTTATTTTATTTTTTCAGTGTTACAAGATTCACTGTTTATGTACCACACCCAGTGCTCCATGCAGTACGTGCCCTCCTCAATACCCACCACCAGGCTCGCCCATCCCCCCGCCCCCGCCCCTCCAAAACCCTCAGTCCCTTGTTCTGAGTTCACAGTCTCTCATGGTTCTTCACCCCTCCGATTTCCTCCAATAATTATGGTTCTTATGAATACTTAGACCCAAGAGTTATTTAATTGACTATATATTTTATTTTGATGTGGCTCTTTTTCTCCTTTACAATCTATTTTTAACCATACTTTAGGTTGAATGTGACCACGGAGTATAGCCTCTGAATTGTTTCCTTTTAAATTCATTGAGGTTTTTCTTTGTGGTCTAAGTATATTTTTTTTTAAGTACAGTTTTTTAAAAATAAATATGCCATGGAAATGAAAAAGGCAAATTGTAGAGTACAATTCAATACATACTTTTCAAGTCTTCTGAAATCAAAGAATATAATCTGCAATATGCTTATTGTTAAAAAAATTAACAGCATTATTTTAATACAAAAGTGGAACAAAACACATAACAGGAAGTGTTCAGATAAATTTAATTGCATATAATAGAATAATATGCAACCATTAAAATTCGTGGTATAGAAAACATTACCATGATATATTATTAAGTGAGAAAAGCAGGTTATGAGTATACCAATTATGTTTAAAAAATGCATCTTGTTTTTCTCCATAATTCAACTGTGAACTTGAGAACAATACATAACAGCAATAATGAAGAATATAGTGCAATACAATCTTATGAAATTAGAAGTGATTCTGTTTACTGCCTACTGCTGTGTTATTGCCTTCTTCCCCTCCTCTTCCTCCTTCTTCTCTCCTTCTTCCCTTTCCCTTTATCCTTCCTTCTCCTCCTCTTCCTCCTTCTTCTGTTTCTTCTTCTGATACAGGAAGGGAGAATTGTTTGAATTTGACAATGACAAACAAGGACAGTGGCACATGGATCTTATTCCAGGTCTAGTGAGTGAGATCTATGGTAAGTAGGGTTAACCAAGATTCTTAGGGGGAGGTTCAGATTTCCATTAGGACAAAACTTGAAGGAAAATCAGAACTTTTAGAATTCTGCTACAATGGGGGATGTCCCTGGCTTTAAAGTGCTCAGGTGGTGAAGTGGGGTGGAATCCCAGGTGTGACATCATGGTCTCAGGATCCCCAGGGTCACGAGAAAAATGGATGGTGCCTGAGCGCAGCACAGTTCCCAGGCATAGGAGTGGGGGAGCTGGCTGAAAACAGTGAATCTAGGCGCTGGCTTTCTGCTTGGTGTGGCCATAAACTCTGAAGTGCTGCCTGGTCATGTGACATCTTTCCTGGGAGGAGTCCAGCAAAAGGCAGAAGTGTGGCAAGACCCCTCCTCCCCTGGGAGAAACAGTGCTGGTCCATGCCATAGGAATCTGTAAAATTTAGAGTTTTGGAATTCAGTCACATGCCTGAGATAAAGGCCAGGTCACAGGCCAGGTGAGCACAGAGGTCTGACTCTGTGAGCTTTTCTGTGAGGTCTCACTGAAGAGTAGGAGGCTGTCAATTTTCAGCTCTGGGACTAGAGAGCAGGGTACCACCATAATCATTCCACCCATCAGTTCTGAAAGCCTTCAGGGAGTGAAATGACACCACCTAGTGAAGTCTGGACCTGCTTACACTGAGTCTTGCCTCCCTTCACACTGGAGGTTTATTTCCATTAGGCCAAGTCCACCTGAGAATCAATGCAACAGGCCCCTCCTCCCAGAAAACCAGCACCAACAACTTGCTCACACCAAGTTTACTGATCGTAGAGGGCTGCAAAGCTTCAGCTTTAGGGAAAAACAGTGTATAGCATTCTTTGTATTTTATTCTTTTGTCCTTTGGTATTACTTTTTCAGTTTTTTTCTTATTTTTTCAATCATTTTTTAATTATTTTTAATTCTTACTATGGGATTTAGTTTCTTTTACAAGCACACCCAGAATCTAGCTCTTATTGTTGTTTTTTCCTCTTCTGCTGTTGTTGTTATTGTTGTTTTTTCTCTTTCTCTTTCTTTTCTTTCTGGACAAAATGACAAGACAGAGAAAGTCACCCCAAAAGAAAGGATAAGAGGTAGTACTCACTTCCAGGGATTAGTTCAATATAACTAAGATGGCTGAACTGAAATTTAAAATTATTATAAAGATACTAACTGGGCTTGAAAAAAAGCATAGACAACACTAGAGAATCCCTTACTGTAGAGATAAAATAACTAAAATTTAGTCAAGCTGAAATTAAAAATGCTATTACCAAGGTCCAGTCCCAAGTGGAGGCCATAAAAATGAGGATGAATGAATAGGAAGAGTGAATCAGTAATATAGAGGATAAAATGATGGAAAATAAGGAAGCTGAAAATAAGAAAGAAAACTATTAGGTCAAGAAGGGAGACTTAGAGAACTCAGCGACTCCATAAAGTAAAATAATATCCGCATTACAGGGGTCCCAGAAGATGAGGATTGGGAGAAAGGGCAGAAAGTTTATTTGAACAAATTACAGCTGAGAACTTCCCTAATCTCGGGAAAGAAACAGGCATTCAAGTCCAGGAGGCAGAGAGAACCCACTTCAAAATCAGCAAAAGTAGGTCAACACCTCAACATAAATAGTGCAGCTTTCAAATTTCAAAGATAAAGAGAAAATCCTGAAAGCCGGTTAGGACAAGAGGTCCTTAAACTACAAGGGTAGACACATAAGGCTGGTAGCAAACCTGTCCACGAGACCTGGAAGGCCAGAAAGGACTCGTATGATATATTCAACATGCTAAATGGAAAAAAAAAAAAAATGCAGCCAAGAATACTTTATCCAGCAAGGCTAACTTTCAGAATAGGAGGAGAGATAAAGATAAAGAGTTTCCAGAACAAACTAAAACTAAAGGAATTTGTCAGCCCTAAACCAACCCTGTAAGAAATATTAAAGGTCTTTTAAGCAGCGAGAGACCCCCAAAGTAACAAAAACCAGAAAGGAAGAGAGATGATCTACAGGAATAGTGATTTTATAAGTAATACAATGGCACTAAATTCATATCTTTCAATAATTACTCTGAATCTAATGGAATAAATGCTCAAATCAAAAGACATAGAGTATCAGAATGGATAAAAAAAACAAACAAGCAAACAAAAAAACAAGACCCATCAATATGCCGCTTACAAGAGACTCATTTGAGAACAAAAGACACCTCTAAATTGAAAGTGAGGTGGTGGAAAACCATTTGTCATGCTAATTGACGTCAAAAGAAAGCTGGAGTAGCCATCCTCGTATCAAACAAACTAGATTTTAAACCAAAGACTGTAATAAGAAATGAAGAAGGACAGTATATCATAGTAAAGGTGTATATCCAACAAGAAGAGCTAACAATTGTAAATACTTATGTTCCTAACAGGAGCAGGCAAATATATAAACCAATCAATAACAAAATTAAAAAAAATTCATTGCTAATAATATAGTAATAGTAGGAGACAGCCCACTCACAGCAATGGACAGATCATCTAAACAGAAGACCAACTAAGAAACTAGGGCTTTTAATGACACTCTGGACCAGATGGACTTAACAGATATATTCAGAGCATTTCATCCTAAAGCAGCAGAATCACATTCTTTTTGAGTGCAAATGGAACATTGTCCAGAATAGATCACGTACTGGGTCAGAAATCAGGTCTCAACAAGTACAAAAATACTGAGAGCATATCATGCATATTTTCAGACCACAATGCTATGAAATTTGAAGTCAACTATAAGAAAAAATTTGGAAGGACCACAAATACATGGAGGTTTAAGAACATCCTACTAAGGAATGAATGGGTCAACCAGGAAATTAAAGAAGAATTAAAAAAGAAAAACATAGAAGAAAATGAAAATGAAAACATGATAGTTCAAAACCTTTGGATGCAGCAAATGTGGTCCTAAGAGGGAAATATATAGCAATACAGGCCTTCCTCAAGAAATAAGAAAAGTCTCAAATACACAACCTAACCTTATACCTGAGGGATTTGTTAAAAGAACAGCAAATAAAGCCTAAATCCAGCAAAAGAAGAGAAATGATAAAGATTAGAGCAGAAATCAATGATACAGAAATAGAAAAAAAACAGAGAACAGATAAAAGTAGGAGCTGGTTTTCTGAAAGAATTAATAAATTGATAAACCCCTAGCCAGACTTATCAAAAAGGAAAGAAAAAGGACCCAAATATAAAAAATCATGAATGAAAGAAGAGAGATTACAACCAACACCAAAGAAATACAATTATAAGAGAATATTATGAGCAACTATATGCCAACAAATTAGGCAATCTGGAAGAAATGGATACATTCCTAGAAACATATAAACTAACAAAACTGAAACAGGAAGGAATAGAAAACATGAACAGACCCATAACCAGAGAAGAAATTGAATCAGTAATCAAAAATCTCCCAACAAAGAAGAGTCCAGGGCTGGATGGCTTCCCAGGGGAATTCTACCAAACATTTAAAGAAAAAAATAGTACCTATTCTTATGAAACTGTTCCAAAAATTAGAAATGGAAGGAAAACTTCCAAATGCATTCTATGAGATCGGCATTACCTTTTCCCCAAACCAGACAAAGACCCCACTGAACAGGAGAATTAGAGACCAATATCCCCCATGAACATGGGCATAAAAATTCTAACCAAGATATTAGCTAATAAAATCCAATAGTACATTAAAGGAATATTCACAACCAAGTGGGATTTATTCCTGGGCTACAGGGGTGGTTCAACATCCACAAATCAATCAATGTGATGCACCACATTAATAAAAAAAAAGGACAAGAACTTTATGATCCTTTCAATAGATGCAGAAATAGCATTTGACAAAATACTAAAAACCCTCCACCATGTAGGGAAAGAGGGAGCATACCTCAATACCATAAAAGCATGTACAAAAGACCCACAGCCAATATCATTCTGAATGGGGGAAAACTGAGAACTTTTCCTCTAAGATCAGGAACACAACAGGGATGTCCACTCTCACCACTGTTGTTGAACATAGTACTGGAAGTCCCAGCCTCAGCAGTCAGACAACAAAAAGAAATAAAAGGCATCCAAATTGCCAAAGAAGAAATCAAACTTTCACTCTTTGCAGATGGCATGATACTCTATGTAGAAAACCTAAAATATTAAACCCAAAAATTGCTAGAACTGATACTTGAATTCAGCAAAGTCATGGGATTTAAAATCAATACACAGAAATCAGTTGCATTTCTATACACTAACAATGAAGCAGAAGAAAGTTAAATCAAAGAATTGATTCCATTTTTGATTGCACCCAAAACCATAAGATATCTAGGAATAATCCTAACCAAAGAGGTAAATAATTTGTACTCTGAAAACTATAGAACACTATGAAAGAAATTGAGGAAGACACAAAGAAATGGAAGAAACATTCCATGCTCATGGATTGGAAGAATAAATATTGTTAATATGTCTATGCTACCCAAAGCAATCTACACATTCAATGCAATCCCTATCAAAATACCATCAGCATTTTTCACAGAGCTGGAACGAACAATTCTAAAATTTGTATGAAACCAGAAAAGACCCTGAATAGCCAAGGAAATGTTGAAAAAGAAAACCAAAACTGGAAGCATCACAATTCTGGTCTTCAAGCTGTATTACAAAGCTGCAATCATCCAGACAGTATGGTACTGGCACAAAAACAGACACATAGATCAATGAATAGAATAGAGAACTCAGAAATGGCCCCTCAACTCTATGGTCAACTTAATCTTGGACAAAGCAAGAAAGATTATCCAATGGAAAAAAGACAGCCTCTTCAGAAAATGTTGGGAAATTGGACAGCCACATGCAGAAGAATGAAACTGGACCACTTTTTACACCATACACAAAAATAAACTCAAAATGGATGAAATACCTAAATGTGAGATAGGATTCCACCAAAATCCTAGAGGAGAACCCATGCAGCAAACACTTTGACCTCAGCCACAGCAACTTCTTGCTAGACAGATCTCCAAAGGCAAGGGAATCAAAAGCAAAAATGAACTCTTGGGACCTCATCAAGATAAAATTTTTGCACAGCAAAGGAAACCATCAACAAAACTAAAAGGCAACCTACAGAAAGGGAGAAGATATTTGCAAACAACTTATCAGATAAAAGGCTAGTATCCAAAATCTATAAAGAACTTAAGAAACTCAACACCCATAAAAGAAAAAAAATCCAGTTAAGAAATGAGCAGAAGACATGAACAGACACTTCTCTGAAGAAGACATACAAATGGCTAACAGACACATGAAAAAATGCTCAACATCACTTGTCATCAGGGAAATACAAATCAAAACCACAATGAGATACTACCTCATACCAGTCAGAATGGCTAAAATGAATAACGCAGGAAACAACAGATGTTGGCAAGGATATGGAGAAAGGAGAAACTTCTTACACTGATGGTGGGAACGCAAACTGGCGCAGCACTCTGGAAAACAATATGGAGGTTCCTCAAAAATTTAAAAATAGAGCTACTCTACAACCCAGCAGTTGCATTACTAGGTATTTATCCAACAGCTATAAATATATTGACTCAAAGGGGCACATGCACCTCAATGTTTATAGCAGTAGTGTCTATGGTAGCCAAAATATGGAAAGAGCCCAGATGTCCACCAACATATGAATGGATACAGAAGAGGTTGTATATGTATACATACACACACATACGTACAATGGAATATTACTCAACCATCAAAAAGACTGAAAGCTTGCCATTTACAACAACATGGATGGAACTATAGGTTACTATGTTAAGCAAAATAAGTCAGTCAGAGAAAGACAAATACCATATGATTTCACTCATATGTAAGATTTAAGAAACAAAATAGATGAACCTAGGGGAAGGGACATAAAAATAAAATAAGATAAAAACAGGGAGGCAAACCATGAGAGACTCTTAACTATAGGAAACAAACTGAGGTAGGTTTGAGGGGAGGTGAGTTGGGGGACGGGTAATCGGGTGATAGGCATTAAAAAGGGCACTTGATGTAGTGAGCACTGGGTGTTATATGCAACTGATGAATCACTAAATTCTACCTCTGAAACTAATAACACACTATATGTTAACTAAATTGAATTTAAATTAAAAAATTAAAAAATAACAAGTCCTCATTCCCAATATATTTCTACTTATTTATTTATGTTATCTTATACTACTGTATTTGCACATTTTATATTGTATATACTATACAATTGTTTAAATCAAAACATTTGAAGTGTTAAATTTAAAAACTAAATATAAATTCAATTTTTAATATTTTCTCCTAACACACTGATACATTTCCTTGCACACTATTTGGTTGGCTTACATGAGACTTCAGAGTCCATTACTCTAGATCAGTGATCCTTAACATCCTGTTCTGGAAACAGATGCTGTCTGTGTTAAAAATTCACAATAGTGAGTAGTGAAATAAGATAAATGAGATGTATCTAATGTTTATGAAGTTATACTATTTACATTTAATGGACAGTCATTTAATCTGAAGTTAATTCCCTTTGTTTAACATAGTAGATATTAGTGTTCAATTTTCTGCAGGCTACTGGCCGTATAATGTGTATATACTCCAATTTTTAACTAATAAACTCTATGAACTCCTGAAGACTAGAAACTACATTTTTGCATAAAGTTATCATATATGTGCAAAATAAATAGAATGAAGGAGTCACGCAGGTGAAGCTGATGAAGTTTGCATTCAGATGATTGTATTTACATTCTGAATAGATCTTCACCAAGTAGGAAAAAAAAAAAAAAAAGCTCTTCACCAAGTCATAGGATAATGTCACTGCTGTTCTACAGGTTAACCAATAAGAAAAACTGAAAATTAGGCCCAATTATGAAAAGTTTCCACAGGGGACCCTTAATAGTGACCTTTGATGGGTCCTATTCTATTCCACCTGAAGTGGAAAATGAGACTCCAAAGAAAAATACCTCTCTCTAGCAAAGATATATGTCTTTTCAGTACTTTTGCAAAGAGCAAATGCAACTACAGCAAATACCACTGAACATGAGAATAGTTCTTAAGTCAGATGTAATAGTAAAGCTGAAATTCTAAACCCAGAAAATACATGCTAAAGTGATGTTAACTAGGAATTAGAGATTAAAATCTATTTCGGAAGAATCATAGAAAAAAAGGAAGGGAGATCTAAACATTATGGAAAACTCAACAAGAGCAAAAAGAAAATGTAACATGTTTTAATAGCCTGAAATTAAACACACACACACTTGTCAAATATGTTTTAAACCTGACCTAGAATTTATTTTCATTCATTTCATTATTTAACTTATCTTATGAAAGAATGTGAATAATTAGTGCTATCTGAATTTGATTGGTGAACATGGTATTTTAAAAGATTATTTCGTTAAAGACTTATCTTTAGAATATATAATAAAGCTTTTTTGAAAATAAAGTAGATACACATTTTTCCATTAACTGAAAATCTGTTTTATCAGTACCCAAAAATACATGAGCGAAAATATTTTATGAATATCTAATTGATATGGATCCAGTGGATCAGCCCAAAACTCCAAAGTGAAAAATAAAGGGAGTGCTGTTCTTTAGAAATTGGTATATTGTCCAGAATCCTGCCTTCGGGTTATCTTGAAAATTTGAAGGCATTTTCATTAATCCTTAAACTGGTTCACTGGGACTCACTCATCTAGGTCATGCAAATAGAAATATGCATTCTCTTGAAATATCAAGTTGTTAAAAAGTAATTTTAATATAAAACAGTTGTTTTCCCACACAAGCATCTTAAGTCTGTATTTGACACATTTAATTTTGAGTAAATGCTTAACTACATAACCAATAGCAATAAATAAATAAATAAATAAATAAAAAGTATTTAAGACTAAATTTGTTCTCCATTGTGGAATCTACTTGTTCTGACACAGGAGGAGCTAAGAGAGAAGCAAAATGAATAACTGGGTTGATACCTGCTAAATATGGGAATAGGGCCAACCCAAGGAATATTCTGGGAGATGTTTCTCACAGCAAGAAGAGACATCTGTAGCCTCTTTCTTTAATGAAATGTCCTCAGGTGGACAGAGTTATGTGACTTTTTGAAGTTATAAATGCTAATGTTAAATACAATATAGGCATTTTAATGTTCTGCATACTTTCATGGCAAAACTAGAGGTTCATAGAGTATCGATTTAAAAATTGTCAATATAGTAAATATTTCAGATGTTCTCAGCCAGCAGATAAATGTGGTGAGATATGCAGAAGAATTAGAAGTTAGCTCTTTAAGGATTTAAAGTATTATCTGGAGAAGCACAATCAGCCTCTCAACCATACACACATAATCTATGACAAATCGGGGATAAGTGGCCACATTAGACACATTATATTATGTAGTTCAGAAAAGAGATAAGTGGGAGGGCAGTAGGGAAGTCTTCCTAGAGGAAGTACAACTTAAAAGCAACATACAGAAAAAAGGGTCAGTTTTCAGGGTGTGCTCCATCTTGATCCCCGGTCAAACAAGACTTGTAGGTAACTTTGGCTACACAGTGGTGGGAAGACATGGATGCGGCCTAATTGTGATGTGAATAGAGTTTCTTTCAGGCATTGTACCAACTATCCTTTCTTCCTTTCAATGCATCACAAAAGATTGGCCCTTCTTTTGTAAAAGAACAGTAATACTGTCAAGAACTTGAAAAGGAAGGTATCAAACTCAAGAGTCTATATTTAGAGACCACTTCTCTCCTGAATAGATGCCCAGCATCAATAATGTTCATTGAAGAGAAAGTGACACTGTCTC
The DNA here is from genome assembly GCA_028534135.1 of Potos flavus. Classification (NCBI taxonomy): domain Eukaryota; kingdom Metazoa; phylum Chordata; class Mammalia; order Carnivora; family Procyonidae; genus Potos; species Potos flavus. Next base: position 40,025,331 of record CM052885.1, read on the forward strand.
TTCCTTCCCGACCTGAACAATCTGTGGAGGTTTCCTCTGTGATCTTTTGCCGGAAGTGTGTGTGTGTGTGTGTGTGTGTGTGTGTGTCTGATTTTCAGTTTGAAGTTGTAGAAGTAAGAGTGTTACTAAAATACACAAACCAACAACTATTGAATGTGATTTCACAGTGTCATGATTGCCTTTTAATTAAGATATTAAATTAGATGGGTAGGATTTTATTTAAAAACAATATAAAGAGCATCTAATACATCCATCGTGCAAGATAAAATTACGTAATACTAAGTATAGACCTTTTTGAAATAGTTGCTTAGAAATTCATGACCAAAATCAGAGGAAAGAGAGAGATTGTATCCTTATTTACACGCAATAAAAACTGAGAGATGCCCCTTGTGTGAAGATTGGACCAGAGTTCTTTTTTTTTTTTTTAATTTTTATTTATTTATTGGCAGAGAGGCAGGCAGAGAGAGAGGGGGAAGCAGGCTTCCCGCTGAGCAGAGAGCCCTATGTAGGGCTGGATCCCAGGACCCTGAGATCATGACCTGAGCTGAAGGCAGAGGCTTAACCCACTGAGCCACCCAGGTGCCCCTGGATCAGTTCTTGAATGAAAATAAAATTTTCTCTTTTATAATCCTATGAGAAAATAACATGTAGAAGACATTTTCAGAGATTAGGAAATAGAATACTGATTTTACAAAATATATATCAAAATGAAGCCTAGAGAGGTATAAAGAAAATAAAAGCAAACCCTTTCACAGGGCCATAGAGTTCTGTATCTTTAGAAGCAAGGCTGGTATTAAGTTCAGAAATAGAAACTTAGGCTATCTTTGAACATAGTATATACTTTGCAATGTTAGCCATTCAGTGAAAAATTGTTCTTTTTACAGTTGAGAATATTCTTGGTCCTTTGAATGTCTGTATGAATTTTAGGAAAATATCCATTTTTATTAATAACCTATTGGGATTTTCCTAGAATTTCATTGAATCTATAGATCAATTTGGAAAGAATTGTTAACAAGATTGAGTCTTCTGACACATGAAAAGGGTACATTTCTACACTTATTTATTTCTACACACATTTCTACACTTCTTCAATTTCTGTTAGCAGCGTCTTACAATTTTCAATTTTCGGATCTTTCTCATTAGTTCTCAGATTTACTCTTGTATTTTCTATTTTTGCTGCAACAGCAACTTAATAACTTTGAGGAACTAAACAGGACAGACTGACTTAGAGGAATTTATGCTCTTTGGGGAATATAAATAATAAGCAAAAAAAGATAATTTGAAATTGTGAAAAGGCAATAAGGAAACAGGTAGAAAAGAAGGCATTTGGGGATAGTATCTGTACTTAGAAATAACAGTCCCATTGATAAGATTGAAATGTAATTGTCTCCTTATCTCCTTGATTCTGTGGAAGGTAGAAGCCTAACTTTAGTGTTTTGCTCCAAGTTGTAAAACTACTTCCAGTCATAAAGAAATTAGTTTATCTTTTTTGTTTTGTTTTTTTGTTTTCCCTTTGAGTAAAGTCAATTAACAAACATAGATGGTCACCCCAATTACCAGATAATGTTAGGACGAACTGTGTATGAGCAGGGGTGCTGTCAATTCCTCTTATTTGAGGACTAGTTACTGTTTATTTTGAAAAAGACGTATGTAACAGGTTATATCTTCTTGCCTACACAAAACGACGAGATTACTTTCTGTTTTTACAATCCCTTAGGATTGCCAATGATGTGCATCACATTCTGGTTTAATGCTTATTCTATGATAAAAGTGTTTTCTTTCTCTGCTAACTTTCTGGGTTGAGAGAAGATTTTTTTAAAAAATATATTTCTCCTTCAGTATCCAAAAGATAAGAAAATGCTGGAGAATAGTACTCCAATGAAATAGAACATATTAAGCACAAAAGAGGAGAAAGAATTTGACTTAGTGGAAAGATGGTACAAGAAATCATGAACTTGGTTGGTGTGAGTGAGAGAATGAGATGAATTAGGAAAGAATTATATCAACCTATACTATATAAGAATATTATGCTATATTCAGGAGTTTAGATTTTATTCTAGTTTCAGTGAATGGATGTTGAAGTGGTTCAAGCTGTATCTAATTTGCATTGTAAATAATCAAACCAGCTGTTGTGTTGAGAATCAATTTAAGAGTTAAGAAGGGAAAAACAGTTGGTGTTCCAATATTCTCGGAAGGAGCTGTGATGGCTTCAAGAATAGGAAATACTAAAAAAAAAAAAAAAAAAAAAAAAGAGTAGGAAATACTAATACTAAAAAAAAGTAGCCAGATATATTTTGTCACTTAAGTACAGAATAAAGGAATAAAGGCCTGGACAAGATGTAGGAAAAAAAAAAAAGAAGGTACAAAAATGATCCATATTTTCTTTACTTGAGCAACAAAGTAGACATTGATGCATTTTATAGAAATGGCTGAAACTGGTGAGAGACAGATTTGGGTGGAGTGGCAGGCAAGAATTATATATTATCACTTTTCACTCCCTTAGAGCATAATACATTTTTTAAATACTTGCTTTTTGATGACGCTATGGTATTTCACCCTGTGGACATACGCAAATTCAAATGAACATCCCTCTAATTGTTGAATATTTCTCCATTGTAAATAGCATTGTGATTAATATTCTTATAATTAAATATGCATATATTTAATTGGATTCTTTTTAATTAACTTGGATTCTTTTCTAAGTTTGTGGAAATACAATCTTTAGTTCTATGTAATATTTCACATGCTTTGATATTGTTGACTTTTGCCCTCCCAAAGACTACCAGGAGAAAAAAAAAAAACCACCTCTTGATTAAGCAAAGTTAAGTTTATTAGACTTCCTAAAATAAGGGAGAATACCAACTTGACACAGCATCAGTAGTGTTTCAGCAGGGGGAAGTGAGGAGAGTATATTTATAGAGCTTGAGGACCTGAGTATTGTGATAGTAAGATGAGACTTGTATGAAATTGTTTGAGATTAAGTAAATATTTATGATAATTTGTCTTTTTGGATTTTTTTTTTGTTACTGTTTATTTATTTATTTATTTAGATAATCTGTCTTTGGATTGGTGTATAAAATGAGGTAAGGGTCTTGAAGTGAGCCTTAAGCAAGCTATTAGTCTTGATAGGAAAGCTCTTTTAGTTAGCTTACCGTCAGATCTCACAGAAGCAGATATTTGCTCGTCCCTAACATTTTAAGATAAGGGAAATGGTCAGTATTATTTGATACAGGGACAGGGAATTATGCTGATTTCAATCCTCGATATATATTGTCAAATTACTCTTAATGAAATTTGCATCTACTAATATTTTTCTGTACTTTTTGTAATTTTATTGTTGTCACCGATTATATTTTTAATTGAATTTAGGGTATGGCTATTGTTAATCATATCATATGCTGCCATTCCACATCTGATTTGTGATACATGTCTTGTTCTTTTTTTTTTAAAGATTTTATTTATTTATTTGACACAGAGAGAGAGATCACAAGTAGGCAGAGAGGAAGGCAGAGAGAGAGGGGAAGCAGGCTCCCTGCTGAACAGAGAGCCCGATGTGGGGCTCAATCCCAGGACCCTGAGATCATGACCTGAGCCGAAGGCAGAGGCTTTAACCCACTGAGCCACCGAGACGCCCCTACATGTCTTATTCTTAATATAAATCTATACCCTAGTAAAGCAAAAGGTAAACTATAATTGATCACTAATTAGTTGATAAATAGAATTATTAAAATATGCATATGTAAGCCAGTCATTCATCTTCTTTGAAGAGACTTAGAAGAGAAAGGTGTTGAATATTAAGTCTTAAACGTCTTAAGGCAAATGTGTGAATTTCTCTTAAAGGAGTCACTTCTGCAATATTGCCACTATAACATTTCATCTGCCAGCAGAGATTAGTGAGCAAAAATGGCTTTGGCATATTTACAAAATGAGCTCAGTATTGAATCCTTCATTTAAGTAGGTACAGCAATGTTAGACAGATGATGATGGAGTCTCTTCACAGTGGGAAGACATGGGTTGCATGTCTCACTTATCATCCTTGTGCATAGTGACTATCAGTAATAGCTGTGGGAGATTAGCTAGTTTGGCCCATTTTATCCAGGCAAAGCTCTAGTGGCAGGTATCAAAAGAAGGACACCTAGTACTCTTAATCCTTGTGAAATATAACCTAAGGGGAAGAAATTCCATTTTTTTGTAGAAAACTTTGAAGGGAAATGCCTTATAAAGCAATAAGCATTTCAGTCTAATTATCTATTGACGAGATTGACCTTTCTCACTACAAAAGTCACTTCCTTAGGACCTAAAATAGTCACAACAAGAATAAAAATGTTCAGTATTCATTCTTTAAAATTGCAAATAAACATAAAAATTAAAAGCAGAGGGGCACCTGGGTGGCTTAGTTGGTTGGGTGTCTGCCTTCAGCTCAGGTCATGATCCTGGAATTCCAGGATCGAGCCCTGTGTCAGACTCCCTGCTCCTCGGGGAATCTGCTTCTCCCTTTGCCCTTCACCCCGCTTGTGCTCTCTTTCTCTCTCTCTCTCTCAAGGAAAATAATAAATAAATAAATAAATAAATAAATAAATAAATAAAATCTTTAAAAAAATTAAAAACATACATATATGATCCTTTTGATGCAAAAAGGCAAAATGTTAAGGTAACTAACATACTTGTATTTTTTGACATGTCGAGTGAAGGTGGCATAGAGTGTGTATTTAATGATTTCATATTCTAACTTTAGTAACTTACTATTGTAAATTGACATTTTTAATATTTTATTTATGCTTTCCACATATGAATTTAATATATAAATATATTTTTCTTATTGAGTAGTACAGAGTGATTTTAGATACTTAGACAAAAATAGATAAACCCAAAGGAAAATAAACATTTAAAATCACACCATGAGAAAGTATTTGTTAATATTTTATATTATATTAATATAACATATATAAATACAAACAATCAGAAATTTAGATCATGAAGTAAATAATATAGCTTTTTAATTTAACAACTTAAACATTTGTATGTATACAAAAAAAAGAACTGTTTGATGGAACTGGAAGACAGGATGAAATTACAGAACTATAGAAAAGAAGAGTATAACCTCCATATATGTACATACATGTTTTCATTAACATCCTATAAGGGAGTCTAGTCTCTGTTTATTCTTCAACAATGATTTTCAAAATGTGGTCCCTGGAACAGCAGCAGCAGCATTATTCGGAAACTCTGGAAATGTAAATTCTGGAGCCTCACCCAAACATACCAAATCAGAAACACAAAAAGACTCAGCAATCTGTTTTTAAGGTGATTCTCCTTCATGCTTGAATCTTCAATCTAGTATCTTAAAGCTAAGATCCTTAGTAGTCATGGAATAAGGAAGACAAAAGAAGAGAACTTCGGAGACTTTCCCAAGGAGTAGTATTACTGGAAAATTAAGTAGTATTTGAATAGCCAGGTGGCTATTCATTCCCTTCTTAAAACTTATATCAAGTTCTCCACCTTTCTGTCAGATGAAATTCATATGAGATATCTCATTCACCTTCATTTTTGTTCTCATTTTGCTTCACTTTTAATTACTAATTAGGTTAGTAGTAACCTGTAGGGAATTGTGCAGAAATATCTTTACTTAAATAAAAAATATGCCTTTATTGTCAATGTTGGGTTTGTAAAACAAAGATCATTCTCTCCTAAGTGGAAAACTTGTATCATATTCTGAAACACGGAATAACTTTGTTTAATGGTTCAGCTATAAACCATTCAACCTAGGGGTCCATGATATGAAGGCCGACAGTTTGTAATGTAGGGTTTAATTAGATTGGGCCCTGCTATAATTAAAGGTTTTGAGTTATTAATGCATCACTCTGGCAAACATTTAATTTTTATCTTGCCGGTGAAGCCCTTATTAAAACAAGATATTAGGACAGCTAAATAGAATTTGCCTCAGAAATGGTTTGGATTTTTAGATATAATTCAGCACAATACACTGCAGTGATTGTTTTCCTTTTAAATAAAAAAAGAGGACTTTGGAAGCTCAGAAAAATGAGCACAGTGTGAGATAAGAGAGCAATTCCATTTTTAAAAGTCATAAAACAGGTATAATGAAACTAACTTGGAGAAAAATCTCTCTAAATGCTCAGTGTTGGAAATCTGTCTGTGCTCACCACAAACCAACCTGGCATTTTGTATTCTTAATTTGGAGTCTGAGGTTTCAGATTATTTCAGTATCACTTATACTACTTTAGCAAATATTTTCCTGTTTGAATCTATAGGAGGCAAAGGAGCAGAGGCATCATTAACCTGTTGATTCTCAGTTTCTTCTTAGAGCTAACCCTAATTGAAAACATCATCTGTATTTATCCATTGTGGGACCAGATGATTCCCTTAAGTAGAAGTATTTTTTCTAACCAGAATTCCAATGCAGATTCAATGTTATTGTCCCTTCTCTGATACTTAGAAATTAAATATGGAGTGTAGAAACACAAAGTTCAGGATTCCTTAGAATTCTAAGGAACCCTACTAGTCCTAGGGTTCAGTCTGCCACACAGCAAACCCAACGTTCAATAATGTTGTGTATATTACCTTTGATATCTCCCTTTACAAGACTCAAATTACATGATAGTACATTGCAAACTCTGAGGAGTCTTGTGGTTAAGAAATGTAGACAACTTTATGTCCGCATCTGTCAAACTTAATGTACCACAGGCCTCTCCTCCTTTCCTGACCCATCCTACTGCTCCACAGAGCATGCAATGGAAAATGCTCTTGTAATGAAAAGAGGTCTGGTTTAGGCAGTAAGAAACCCCAAATCAATCCTGCTTTCATTATTTGCTAACTTGTGTGAGCTTAGAGAAATTAATTAAATGCCTCAAGGTACAGTTTCTCATCTCTAAAGTAAGGTTGATAATTACAATATAGGCATACTGTAAATTAAATGAATAGATAGGTTCAGAAACTTGGTAAATTTTAAAGTGCAGTTGAAAAGTTCATTTTAATTTCTCTCTCTTACTTATTCAGAAATTTGTCATTAAACCTGTGAGTTTCCCAAGTACTTTTTTCTCCTTCTGTCGTCCTATGTATTCTATTGGGCATCACTCAATATGCAGCAAGTGATAGGGGAATAGGGGTAGTGCTTAGGAATGCTCATTGAGCATCATAGGGTGGAGTATGTTCACTTTGCTGCTTATGTTCACTTTGCTATTTCCTGGATATGTTCAGGCAGAAGTTGTTAGAACATTGTACAGGAAATACTGTACAAGGTTAATTAATGTCAGGTTCCTTCTTATTCAAAGACACTGTGACTTGAAAAAGTATATTAATCCTCATAATATAAATAATCCATTGACTTGATCATATAATGAATAAATATTGGTAAGATAGAGTATTATAATGAAGAGGTGCAAATTCATGTTCATGTAAATCTCTACTAATTAGTTATAATAGTTATGTTAAGAGAAAGTGTAGTGTGTGTTTGTGTATAATCGGGAAAAAAAGTCTATGTCAGACACATAATATGAATATTTTTCAAGACTTGGTTCGTGGAATAAGTATGGATTTAGTATGAATATTTGAAGAGATAGAATAGCATACGGACTTTTTTATGAAAATGAGAGGATCTTATAATCAGTTTAAGGTCAGAGTGGGAAGAAAAGATTTAACAGGAAGCCCATCTCTTCTGGAGATGAAAATCTTTGAGAAGATGGAATAGAAATGACTAACCTCCAATAGACTTTTTCCTAAATATGCTTAAGACCTGGACCAGAACTCTTGTCGACATGTTAATGGTAAAGAACAGAGTTTTTATTTTTTAAAAAAGTAAATGTGTTAGCAGGATAGCAGGATATATGTGTTCACTGTAATTGCCTATTATAAATAAACCTGGAATTATAGATTTAAAAAGCATGCATGACTAGAGAATGAGAGGTAGTCAAATAAACACTTCACATTCAGGTAACTAACAGCATAAAACTGAAAAGCCCCAGAATTCAAACGGCTTCTTTTGTGAACTATGTTTTTTGCTTATATTATTCAGAATTTATCTGTTAATCCAATTCCAAACATAGTCCTAATGTAAGAGAAAAAAAATTCTTGGAAACTGTGATCATTACTTGCCCCATCAAAAGGAAATCCTCCATTTGGTCTTGATTTGCGTTTGAATCTTATTAATCAAGTTTGCTGTCAGATAAGAATTATCTTTACATTAACAATGTAGCCCTCTGTGTCAACAAATACAGTTGTAATATCTTTGTTATTTTAGCATTATCCATTACCTCCCACTGTCTATGTTTCTGTGGACAATGTGCATCACTTACTGGGTCGCTCTTTCAATGTCCCACTCGACTCAGAATGAGAATCTCTGGATTTAGATTTTGTTGTTCTTGTTGTAAACTCTCATACAATTGTTAAGCTCCATAAAATTTTAGAACTGCTGTCATAGGCTGCATTTTTCATTGACTTCAATGAGATAGTAATGCTTTCATCCAGGACATTGTTTGTTATCAGAAATTTAATCTTTCAGATACTATAGAGTCACAGAGCCCACTAAGAGAGAAATTCATGTATTTTTATATTGTAAAAAGTGACTGACAGGAAATGATTTCAGTACATGATAGTCATATCTAGAATTTAACTCATTTTACATAAAGAAGTCTCTAACCATACCATTTAATGTTTTAAACCTTTAAATACATTTAATTTTGGAAAGGTAACTGTTATTTATGGAGAACATAATACAGTAAAAATTTCTGAACAAAGAGATGAGACATCCTTGCATTTGCTAGTCTGGGAAATAGACTTTCACTCCTTGACTTCTTTCCAAAAAAATCTGTGATGGTGGCAATCTTTATCAATCTTATAAAAATCACATACTTTAAAAATCTAGTGCAGTATCTTCCTTGAATAGTTCCGGTTTAAATGCAAATTTTAGGTTCCATCTGTCATAAAATGAATTTTTCAATAAAAAAAGAGGTGTGTATTTTTTAAAATGTTAATAGTCTGTTTATCCCACTGCATGACTTGGCATTAATATCCAAGCACAGGAGGTTTGTCTTTGGGAGGGGATAAAATGAGATAGATGTCCAGGAAAAGTACCTAAATCTTCTTTGGGGTTGGGAGGGAGATTTACCAATGGAATATGAAAAAAGTTTTAAAGAATCATTTTGAAAATGGTCTCTCAGGATACCTAATTCCATTTTATAACAAAAGATAAAATCATCTTAGTGACTGTATATTTCTGCAGGGAAAAGAATTTGTAGTTTTTTTATAAACCTTATTATTGCATAAAGAGATATGGCTAGGTTTGTTGATTTGAAAATGTAAACTGTGTATTCCTTTTGTTTTTCATAATGGCTTGTATTTTTGAAAGGAATGTTTAATGTTGAACATGTATTGAAGACATTTATGAAGGCCCTTTACATACGAGGCACCCTGCTCGTCAGTAGGAGGGAATTGTCAGTCTGTGCTCTGCTTTCTTAGTTTTACTCACCTGAGAAAATATGTCTCACGTTTTCAGACACTGAATTCTTGCACCTATTCTCACTGAGGAGGAAATTGGATAGGTTCCATATATATGTAAGTACTTCTAATACAAGGCAAAAAGTTATAAGGACCTTGAGGCAAAAAAAAAAACGACGATAACAAAACAAAAACAAAACAAAAAAATAATAGGGCTGGGGAAAGGGATAGGGGGTAAGGGGAGAGGGAAAAAAAACTCTATGGGCTTCAGAAACTGTATCATTTAAGCCTTAAAAGGGGACATATGCATATATATTTGCGAGAAATGGTGAAGAAAGTGAACTTTCCACTGGGGGAATTAAATAGATGAAAAGATACAACTTTAAATTTTAAATTACTTTTTACAGTAATTTTAAAACAACATAAGATAAATTATAAGATAAAGGAAATTTGCTTGGGATGAAATTGAGGAGGACTTTGAATGGCAAGGAACTTAACTGCAATTTTTGGGGTGATAAATAGAAAATGATGAGAGTCTTCTAAAGAGAAGATTCAGATGTCAGAACTACATAGATCTCTTACAAAAATTCATAATTTATTTCTGATTGCATTACTTAATGTATATTGGTCCTGTTCTGTAATGTTGATTCCATTTGTAAATGTACCAGGAGAGGAAGGTTATCTCTGATCACCCTAACCCCAAGCGAGAAGAGCACCAGACTTAAGTTAGGGCTAAGAAAAAGACCTTTTGAACCAAAAGGTGGATTTCTCAAATATTGTAGCTTTGCGTCCTTATGTTCCTTTATCTTCCACGCATGTCAACTTAACTGTCTCTCTCCTGTAGAATGTTTCCTCCCCTTTGCCTGATGTAGTAAAATGGATTTGGCTAAATTTCTCAATGCAAATTTCCAGGGATTAGTAGTTTAGGTTCACTCTGCTGTGGATCTTAGGAACAGACAGACCTCTTTTTTCTTCTTATCCCTCTCTCTCTCCCTCCATTAGATTCATTGATTGTTTGCTTCCTCTCTCCATCAGAATGGATAGGTAAATGATGTAGTTCAAAAGATTGACATAAATGTAGCCAATGTGATAAGGGATCTGAGAGGCCAGTCACTTTTGACTCTCATATTTAAAGTCTAACTTTATTTACAACTACATTTCTGTATTTAGACAAAAACCCTGGCTTCTATATTAGGAGAGAATTTAGAAAAAGAATCTGGATGGCAGGAATTATTTCTGGGGCTGGATGAGCTATGTGGAACATCTTACATTTTGGAAGAAGATAGTAGGTTCTCAGAATTTTCCTGCATCCCTCATTCTCCCACTTTCCCATCTCTAACCAGGAAATGATCTGTTTTCTAGAGGCAGAGCAAAGGCATCTGAAAATAGAAAATTGTTTTATGGTGAAAACTTATGGGTCTTCTTCCACAAGCTTTCCAATGAAGTTATTATTTCATGTAATGCAAGTTCACAATTCAGCTATACTTCTCTTGTCTGCAGTATGTCTAGTAGGCATATAAAATTTCTTTTTAATGGATGTTACCTTTCTTTAGTTTCAGTTGCTGCTGATTTTTCTTTTTTAATATTTGTATATTTCTGTACTCTCTTCAGTGAGAAACTTGAGGGAGGTTAAGGGAGGTAGGCTTAGAAACATGTGCGTAAACACTTCTCAGTGTTTAAGTAGAGAAAATACTTTTCAGTGGTGTTTGGAGAACACTTTAAGATGCTTCAAAGGTAGCAAATTTCCAATTGAAAAGAGAAGCAATACTGATTGAAAAACTCATTCCTTAGGTCGCTTTTTTTTTTTTTTTTCTTAAGGCTAATAATGCTTTTAAAACCAGAGCCAAATCTTGAGGAAATATGAACAGAAATTCAGGAATATAGAAAGTCAAAGGTTTTTCAGGGGCGTTTTCTTACCACTTTTTCTGACTCAAGAAGGAAAGCTTCTATGGAGAAGTGAGAATTGCACTTATAAAGTGCAATTATCCTGTTGAAGGCAGAAATAGGCAGAAAATATGTTGCTTAGACTCACTATTAATAAATGGCCTTTGGGCCCATTCTACTCACATAATTCAGAGACTGAAATATGAAGTGCAGCATTCAGATCTTAAGTTGATAATAACAATTCTGGAAATTAGAAGAGAGGAGAACAGGTGGAGTTATCTAAAAAAGAAATTGCTGCTAGGAACCCTATAATGTGGGCAACAACAAGTAGAATTTAGGTTCTAATATAACATCTCAGTAATAAGAAGAAACTTGGGGCCCTTCAGAGCTGAAGAACTTATGTCCAAGTTCTATAAAGCTAATTTTTCTGGAATAAACTCATGCGAACTCACTATCCATTTACATTGTTGACAAGAGACATATAAACTAAACTAAACAGCAAAGATAAGAATCTCCTATAATTTTGGCTGCTATAAACTACAGAAAGGAAATCTGAAAATGGTAGAAGATCACTAAAAAGAAGCCAGTTATTTCTTTAAACTTTAGTTCCAGATTCTAACCATTCTGTTTCTTTCTCTATGTCTCCTGATTGCCAGAGGAAGGAATTTAGGGAACTTGGATAATTCATTTCATTTATTCATTTATGAAAATTCATCCAGAGTATGAGTAATGAGTACTTACTATGCTCTTTGATCTCCCCCAAAGGGTATTATTTAAGTATATAAACATAAAAGTAGTTCTACTAATTATTTTCATGATCATTATTTCTATATATTTCATTCAGATTTCTTGAACTACATAGTCTTAGATTTTTCTCTCATTTTTCTATTTTTTTAAAGTCTCCTGAACATCAGCAGTTCATTTTCTTCTAAGCTTGCAGATCTCTTTTGAACTGAGAATTATACTGTGATTATTTTCATTGAAATTTATATTTGCCTTAAATGTTTGACTTTATTTTTATTATATAAACCAAAGTACAAAAAAATTACCCCTACCTTCACCTTTTGACAAAAAAGTATTATATTTTTATTCATGAATCAGTGCCGCTTAAGGCTAGAATATATTTCAGTCTTAATATGGAGGGCTTTTTGAAAGGGATACTTTTAATTTCCACAATATTTAGAGTACTGTGTGAGAGGAATTATTCAGGATCAAATAAAAAAAATGGTTGTAAAATTCATTTCATTAAAATAGTGCTCAACTTTAATACTCTGTACTATGCAGACAAAAGGGTCAGTCTATACAAAGTCTGAAAATGAATATTAAAATAAAAAGAGAAAACAAAATAGCTCCAGAATTATCATGTGCATCAAGTTAATGTGTATCCTATTGAAGAAGACTCTAAGTAAAATCGCTGAATGGCTCTATAAAGGGAAATAACAATCTGCTCAACATCTTGTCCTGGCTTTCAAAAGGAAATTATCATTAAAATAAAAGTGAAATTCTTCTTTCTTTACACATTGAAATAAAATAATCAGTATATTTTTTAAATTGTAATAAAAGATTTTTTAAAAGCCTTGATCTTGATCCATAAAAACAAAATAGCAATATTTTGTTATCTGTATTTTCTATCTAGTATACTATAGGGAAAGAAAATGCAATTATTGTTTCATTGCATTTCCCCATGCCTGATTAAGAAAGAATTGTATTTTATACTAAACTGAAAAAATCAATTACCATCACAAAGTCCAAAGCAATATAGTATTGAACCAGGGATATTATATATTGTAACTTTTGTTAAACTGTAGGCTAATATATACCAATTAGTGTATATAGAAGTTATATTAGGCACTGTAAACAGGGTCCATTATGCTTTATCCCAGATGACCTCAGCCTCACCTATTCTCTAGATCTATGCTACTTGCCTTTGTTCTGGATTACAATTGCCTCAGTGATAGGTCATTCCTATGGTCATAAAGCCCTGGCTTCAGGTAGCATGACTCAGCATAAGGTTGTCATTAGTGAGCAGACCACACCATTGATCTGAAAAAGAAGGAAGAGAAGCAGCACAAGAAACAAGTCTTAAACTCAGCTCCAATTAAATTAGAACTACCAAAGCTCTGGCTTTTCTGTGCTACCTAGAAGGGCCAGGTAACATGAGCAGAAATACCATTGAAAAGCAGGAAACAGGAAGGAACCAAAAAAATAAATAGCTTGTCCTTTCCCCTTGACTGTTATGAGAAGCAAGGGCTTTATTGGAGGTGTTTTACATACTGTCAATCATCTGTTTTCTTAAGATTTGTACCAATCTGTGATGTATCTCTTTGTGTTTGTTTTCCTTCTTCACTTTCCTCAACCCTCCGTCATTTACCTTTTCTCTCAGTCAGTCCTTCCTGGGATTCTACTTCCTAACAGAAAAAATGTATCTAAGGTCTGTTTCCTGGGAAACCTATTTTCTTCTCTTGAATGTCCTCTTGATGAGAAGTTCAAGGTTTCTATGGAATGCTTTATTATTTTATATTACTAAATTACAATTTTCTTAGTTATGTTGACACCTTTGTTTATGTCACCTTTGAGGCATAAAGAAAAGAAGAGCAAATGTCAGGCTGTGAATGGGGAATTTTCTAAAGAATACTATTAGGATGGCTTCTCCTTGAAAATATAAGTAAACAACATTTTGAAAAATTTGCTTTTAATCTAAAAAGAACCAGAGAAAGCCTTGTACTGCCAACATTAAAATTTTACAGAAATATTTTAAAACCCAATTATTGTTTAAACTGTGATCTTTTAAAAAAAGTCATTGAAGCAAAAGCAATTAAGTTTCTAATTATTTGAGCGATGTTAAAAGAATATAAGCTAGTAAAAGATAACTCCCAATTCTAATATAAAAACACAATGGAGAATGTTCACTAGGAAACTGCCCTTTGTAGACAATGAAGACATCATAAAGTACCTCTCTCAATCTTCTCCCAAATGCTATGAAATGACCTTATGTTAGCAAAAATTCTGTGCAATACCATACCTTCAGGATTACTGAAAGAGAATGTCAAAACCACAAATACTATGAGGAAAAAGAGAATAATAATAAATATCAGTGCCAAGTTCTCACATGCTCCCAAACACCCCCACTCCGTCACAGAGCTTAGCAGCAGAACAAGAAAAACTATAAGAAATACATACTGTTGGAACACTAGGGAAGAAGCATGAAGATAAGGTGAAACTAGGAAGATTAAGTCCATTCTAAATATGAAAATCCTAAAAAAATCCACAGATATCAGGTTATAAGCTATGTGGAAAGTATTCAAAGTATTCAATCCTTGTAGGAAGGAGTATCATAAAAAGTGCCAGGCATGTGATTTAAAGTGACAGGCTCTATTTAATGAAACAGGCTGACTCAAAAAGACAAGCACAATTTTAGCGGATAATCTCAACCCATAAATTCTGGTGAAGAGGAAAAAGCCAATAGGGAATAAAGAAATGCCTATTGGTAATTAGATAGCAAATAATGAAGAATAAGGAGATTTAGGGTACTACGGCTGAAATAAAACCACAACCTCTATCACCAGAGAAAAAAACAAACTCTACTAGGGTAACTGGAATTTGCTAGACTGACAGAAAAGAGTACAGTTAAACTAAGAATCATGTAAAATATCTCAATGTAATAAAAATTAACCTAAGTAAAGACCATAGAGAACTACTACAGAAAAGCAGGGAAATTAAAAAAAGGAATAACTACGAAGCAAAAGAAAACCATAATCTGCTTTTCAAACAAGTAAATATACTTAACAGATATTTTAGAATATGAAAAATGGCCTTGAGATACAAATTCAGAAAAAACAACAAAAAAGACAAAACAAAAATAGCAGAAATAAATAGAAGAATTATTTGAACTCAGGAATGAAAAAAGACAAAATTATCTCAGGATTGAAGAATAAATTACAAGGTTTGCGAGAGAGAATGTACTCAAATTTTAATAATGGACACAGAAGGCAGTTTAACAACCAATAGAATAAAAAAAGAAGAGAAAAGACTGACCAAGAAAGTAATGAAAACAGAAGGCAAAGACGGGATCTGTGTTACCGGAATCCTTCATGAAGGAAAAGAACAGAGCATATATCTAAACCATATCCCATGAAAACATACCAGAAACTGAAAGTGACCAGACATTAAAACATACTATAAAGCCTCTATAATTAAGAATATGGTAATGGGGCGCCTGGGTGGCTCAGTGGGTTAAAGCCTCTTCCTTCGGCTCAGGTCATGATCCCAGGCTCCTGGGATCGAGACCCACATCGGGCTCTCTGCTCAGCAGGGAGCCTGCTTCCCCCCCCCCCCTCTGCCTGCCTCTCTGCCTGCTTGTGATCTCTCTCTCTGTGTCAAATAAATAAATAAAATCTTTAAAAAAAAAAAAAAAGAATATGGTAATGAAGTAGACAAAATGACAGTAAGTAGAGAACAGTATTTCAAGTCCAGATTTAGATCCAAATAACAGTTAGAAAAATAAGTTACAAAAGAGAAATTTTGGCTAAAATGAACTGAATAGTATTGAATTGAAAGTCATTGTATCAGTACAAATTCATGGTGTTTAATGATAGATAAATAGATAATAGAATCTCAATGAAAAAACAAAATAGTAAATCTTAAAATTCTCCAGATGGCCAAACCAGAACAACTTGAGCAAGAAAATAAATTATGATAAATTAGATTATAACATTAAATAAAATGAATATACATGAACCTCTGCCAATATAATAAATAATTGATTGAATAATCACATGGAACAAAAGGGACTGATCTTCCTTATAAATGTAATATGCAAGAAAGAAATAGAAAATGCACCACACTGAAATAATTAATAGAGACTGATCCACTGATGTATGTTAAAATAAGTAGATAAAATCTTGAGGAGAAATGGAATTGCATAATCTCAAAGCATATACCCAAGATATTTATTAACTGCAAAGGGAATAATAGTAACTTACAGTGGAGAAACTGTAGAAACCACCTTGCACAAATAATCAGGATTAACATCAACAGTAATAAGATATATCAACATCGTGAGTCCTGGGATGCAATGCACGAGAAGGATGTACTATCATTTCTATGGTATTTTGGTGAGAATACACAACCTCAGTCCATTTATGAGAAGACATCAGACAAATTCAAACTAGGGGACATTTGGGGAAAAAAATGAAAAACTGATCAGTGCTCTTCAAAAGTGTCAAGGTCTTGAAAGACAAGGAAAAAAAGAGGAAATGTTACAGACTTAAGAGACTAAGGAGAATGTACAATCATCTTTAATGTGGGATGCTAAATGGGTCTTGGAGAAGTAAAAATAATAGCAGTGAAAAAACTGGTGAAATTGAATAAGCACTGTAGTTTTGTTAATAGTATTGTGTAAGTGTTAACTTCCTGGTTCTGTTAATTGTACAATGGTTATGTAAGATATTATATATAAAATATTTTAAGATATTATGTATAAGATATTAACATTGAATGAAGCTATCTGAGAGATATAGGGAAAGTCTCTACTGTTTCTGCATTTTTATGTATTTCTAAAGTTACTCTCCAAAAAAAGTGCTTAAAAAATTCAAAAAAAGAAGGTGGCCTCCTCTGATGCGCTGAAAAGGGATGGCTTGCTATTATGCTGTAACCCTGAGGTGCAGCCTTATGAACGTAGCTCTCCTAGAAGAGGAAAATGGAAGATGGTCTCAGATGAAACACAGCCAGTTTGTACCATAAATATGGCACCAACTGTTAACTACCTGTATGTGGGGGAGAAAAATGTCCAGAACAGGACAAAGCCACACTGGGACCAGATATGGGAAAAAAGTAACACAATATGGTTGTGCTATATCCTTGTCTAAAATGTCTACTAATTATGACTTTCTCTTAAGAGTTTTTTTAATCCTTTTATAATACTTGGCTCAATTTAGATTAATCTTGTGTAGATAAATAAAGATGCTATTCTAGTAGTTCTCTAATTTAGATTGTTCTAACAGTTCCTAAATCTTTACAGTGAAATTTTAAGTTCTCATGGGTTTAGATAAATATTCCTTTTTTAATTGCTTTATGTCTCCTCTTTGAAATTTTAGGACATGGCACAATCAGGATGAACAGGAGGAGTTTGGATATCTTAGAGAAATTACGTTAAAGTCCTTCCTGCACTGCAAAAGTACAGACATACTTATTCAACCTAGGAGTTTCCAGGATGAAAGTCATGTGATTCTCCAAGTAAGTAAAAGCTATATCAAAAAGAATATTAACTTATTGCCAAAGAAGTCATTGTTTAAATTAACTCCAGGAAAGAGAGCTAAAAACAAATGAATATTACATGGAGGCAGATGAGAGGAAAAGTTGTGACATATGTATCACTTTTGCAACTGGGTGGTGATAGATGCATGACAAAGGTCTGGGGTTAACTTAGAAAATATTAAATGAATCAAGGGCACTGGAGAGAAAACTCTTAAGAATTTGGAATTAGTGAACAGTAAAATCATCAAATCTAAGACTACTTATTATAATGAAAAGAAACATTCAATATAAGTTCAACTTTTCTCTAGATTTCATTTGGGTTCTATTCAAACATCTATGATAACACTAATTGCATTGAACTGTTATTGTACTGATTTTCCTCTTTGAGCACTTGGTCATGAGTTTCTAACTTAGCACAATGCCTGGCACAAAGCAGATATTCGGTGTGTGTAAAGCACTATGTAAAAATAGTCTATTAGTCATTTCAGGAGATGTTTCATAATAGAGTTCCTATCTCTTAAATTTATTCTTTTCGAAGGTACTGCTATTTCTTAATGTAAAAGTTGTGTATATTCTTTGGAATAATTTGGAAAATTAAAACAAAAGCCGCTAGGGATAACAACTATTGATGTTTTGAATAGTAGGCTTTCAGTATTTTTTTTCTTATGGATAACTATGCATACGTGTGTACTTATCTCTTCATCTCAATCCATACATTAGGTACTTGAAAGTTGCTTTTGCATTTATATGCATATCATGAATATTCTTCCTGTCACTATGTATTTTTCTATTATGTTAGTTATAATTATTTAACATCATTCCATTTCAAGGAGGTACCATATTCAAGCACATGTTTTTGATTATTTACATCATTATAAGTATTGGTTATTATTTATACATGTGCAATAAATATTCTTGAGGCTAAAATTGAGCACAGTGGTAATTATGTATTTTGTGTTGCTCAAGAAAGAATCACTCTGTTTAAGTATGTGTACATTTTAAGTTTTTTCAACTTATTGTCGAATTGTCCTCCAGGAATGTTGTACATTCCCACCAGCGTGGATAAAAATAGCTGTTCCCTAACAAAATAGGTTCTTTAGTATTACTAGGAATAAATTGTTCCAATCCAAACAAATATGAATTATTTTAAATTATATCATAGAGTCAGACCATAGAATAATATGAGATGCTTCAAGAATTAAGAGAAAATATGAAGAGATAGGAGACAACTTATCTGTAAAGCTCACTAGCATTACACAAGCCAATATTTATAATCACTTGCAAATTCTTAGTAAGATGAATCTATACACATCTGTCTTCTTGTGGTAGAGTTCAATATCTTCACAAATACCATTTTTATAAAAAATACCCATTAAAGCTCTAAAAACAAAAATAACTAAAAAAATAAAAATAAAAAAAAGATTGTCACTGCAAGGAAATTTAAAAAAGTGTTTCCTCAAAATAGTTATTACTTAATATGATCATTTTCCCAAGTCGTAGAGCTAAGGATACAGAAACCCAGCTGAAGAGTGGCAGCCAAGGGAAGAAAAAAGAGTTGCAGATTTTCCACATGCAATTACAAAATTTTGCACCTGGAGCACAAATCTGTTGCTGCCTCTGTCAATGTAAGGAAGGGACTTGTTGAGACCAAAGCAATCAATAGTATACACCACATTTTGTAATATGCACATATGCATATGTTATAAAATTTATATATTATGAAGCATATCTATGTGTATATTATGAAAGTTATATATATATATTTAGTTTATACATATATATATATAAAGCAAAAGGATTCTTTTTCTTTCTCTTTCTTTTAATCTATCTATAGTAAAAATTATACACACACATACACACACACTTATATTTGGGAACACTTCAAGAACTGCTTTGCCACAGTAAATATCCTTAAGAGAAAATATACACCTTCTGAAGCATCTTTCTTTCCATCCTCAACCACATTCAGCCTCTACCAGGCCACATTATATATTGATGGGAACATCCTTGACATTAGCCAGGGGGGATTCCTGAGCAGTTTTCTTGCCTCTAGCACTCAGGGTTAAAGAAGCTCACTTCATCACAATATTCAGTCTGCTTTGAACGTATCTTTCATTTAAGGACGTGAATTACGATTTTGAAAGAGAAATGAATACAGTGATGTAGAAATAATGACATTTTTCCTAGATATCATCTAGAGGACAAATATTTTTGAAAAGTTCTAGAATTTCAAAGCATCACTTACCAACATATTTTTTTCTTTATAATGGTTCATTTCTTGAAACAAATACTATGTGCTTGTTAACTTATATGAAGTTTTTTAATAGTGAAAAAGATATAGCCTTTGTTATCAAGAAGATTAAAATATATTAGAAGTATCTAAAATATGAACAATTAACTATGAAAAAGTTAACATTTGGAAAGTACCATAAGACAAGTACACAGTGTGTGTATATATATATACCTGATAGCACTGTGTATATATATGTATATCTCAAACCTGGAATACTAAGAAGAGCTTTAGGAAGAAGATGGCATATTATGTGGATTTTAAATAGGTAGATTTTTTTTTATTTTAAAGATTTTATTTATTTATTTGACAGAGAGAGAAATCACAAGTAGGCAGAGAGGCAGGCAGAGAGAGAGGGGGAGGCCAGCTCCCTGCTGAGCAGAGAGCCCGATGTGGGGCTTGATCCAAGAACCCCGAGATCATGACCTGAGCAGAAGGCAGAGGCTTTAACCCACTGAGTCACCCAGGTGCCCCAAAATAGGTAGATTTCTTTCTTATAAGAATATATCATACTCTTGTGATATATATTGCATCTATTACCATAAATCCCACAGTCAGACATTATGGTACTTTTTTTCCCCAAAAAGTTTTATATTTTTATGTTTAACTTCAAGTCTATGACCAAATTTGAGCTAGTTTTATATGATGTTTAGGTTAAGGTTCATTTTTTTTCTACTCGTAGATGTCCAATTGCTCCAGACCATTGTGAAAAGGCTATCTTTCCTATATTTACTTGCTCTTGTGACTGCAAAAAAATGTTTAGCATATTTGTGTCTATTGTGTTTCATTGATTTATGTGTCTGTATCTCTTCCAATATCATACTATCTTGTTTAATAGAGCTACATATATAATAAATCTTATTATGGAGTAGAGGGATTTCTCCTTCTTCAATATTATTTGTTAAGATTATTTTAGGTATTCAGGGATCTGATATTATCATATAATTTTTTTTATAATAAGCTTGTGTATGTGCACTAAAACCTGGCTGAGATTTTGATAGGAATTACATTAAACCTATTGTCGATTTGGAGAGAAATAATATCTTTCTATGTTGAGTCATCCAATCTATGAACATAGTATGATTTTTCACTTATTTACCAGTTTGCCTTCTTCTTTGCACCTTTCAAAATTCTCTTTTGGTTGCCTTTTGCATTGTTGCCAGAGTTCATCATTGTACTTATCAGGAAAGAACTGGGAGAAACAATTTATGCCATCCTATCTGAATGGGAAGTCTGCTGTTGCCTTCTATCAGCCCCATAGTATTGCTATGTGAACAGCCATATGTGGTTTAAGAAAATTAAGGGGAAAGCTTAGTCTTTTATGTTTATCCATATAAGTATCATTTCTTCTTTCCTGAAAATCTGACTTTCATTTGGCATCACTTCTCTTCATTCTGAAAAACGTTCCATAGCATTTATTTAGTACAGACTGCTATTACTAAACTCTTTTTTTTATTATCAAAAGATGTATTTATTTATTATTCTTAAAAATTATTTTCATTGGATATAAAATTCTGAGTTTACCTTTTTTAAGCATTTAAAAAAATTTAGCCCCCGCCCTCCCACTCTGGCCATCTAATAAAAAAATTACAGTATACGAATATTAACATATAAAATACTTATTCCTTCATAACTATATATTATATACAAACACCTAACTGCACTGCTAATAAGTAGGATCACAAATGCATTTGAATATCTTCTCACTTTGTATTTATTGCCTTATAATTAGAAAACTACAAAATGTTATTTATTTTAAAATTTTGGAAAGATAGTGTCTATAGTGAACTAATTTTGAAATATTTAACACTGTTTCACTATCAAAATTTCACTCCTCTACATTATACTTCTCATGGCTTGCAGCCCTATTAAAATAAACTAACGAGCAAAAAATAAACAAGAATATTTTGATTTATTCCCATGAGTATACATAGCTAATTGTGGCTTAATGTGTCATTTTTCTGGAGAGTTTAGCTTCCTTCTGGAATCATAGTGTAGAGACATAGAATGAATGAAGTGCCAGGAATGGAAAAGGAATTGGAACACTCTTGTCTTTGGAATGCTGCCATTTGTGGCCTCTCTGATATTGAGCATTTCATTTAAATACTTTGAAGCTTGGTTTCTCTGCCTGTAGAATAACTATACAGTGTCCGATATGTAGTAGATTTCCCTAAAATATCACTTAAAATATTCCTTAATATCTATCTATAGATAAAATGACACTGCATATGCTAAACTGTTTAGAAAACTGTCCAAAGCTATATAATGTTCAACTACAAACTTACTATTTCAGTGTAAATATATTTTAATGGCCTAAAAAATTGGAAGTTTTTGAGGTGGTCATTGGGAGGTGGTTGAAATGAAGCAATATTTTATTTAATTGATTCATCCATCAAATCATATCAATACAGTTTAAAATATATATTGAGGAGTGCCTGGGTGGCTTAGTGGGTTAAGCTTCTGCCTTCGGCTCAGGTCATGATCTCAGGGTCCTGGGATCGAGCCCCACATCGGGCTCTCTGCTCAACAGGGAGTCTGCTTCCCCCACCACCCACCTGCCTCTCTGCCTACTTGTGATCTCTCTCTCTGTGTCAAATAAATAAATAAAATCATTAAAAAAATAAAATAAAATATATATTGAATTTGTACCATTTGCCAAATATTGGTTTTACATTCAAAGGAAAACTAGGCATAGTTCCCATCTTGGGAAAGCTCATATGTGGTGTGGTAGATGAAAACAGAAGTAAGAGAATGTTTTAATATGGTCAAAGAGATGTGAAAATCAGGAGGAGATTGCCAACTAAGCAGCTAGAAGAGTAGCATAATTAGCCTAAATATGGGACCTCATTGAAAACTCAGAGGGAGCTCAAATCTGCCCTCTCAGTTGAGATTATTCTCATGCTGAGTGCCCTGCTCCTAAGAGGAACTTTGCAATGTGCTATCCAGTTTAATCCTCACATGCCAACTTGAAAATTTGAGAGTGTTCATTCCAGAGTTTGCCCACTCTTAGTTTTCTTCTTTTTCATAATTTGTCAGTTTGATGAAATTTTGACTAAAGAATGTGCATTTATTGCTGAAAATGCAACAGCATTCACTTTTCACGTAGTAGTTTGGTATATATTCTTTTAAAGATTTTATTTATTTATTAGAGAGAGAGAGACAGAGAGAGCACAAATGGGGGCGGGGAGGGGCAGAGGGAGAGGGAGAAGCAGATTCCCCACTGAGCCAGGAGCCAGACTCGGGGCTCCAGCCCAAGACCCTGAGATCACGACCTGAGCAGAAGTCAGATACTTAAGTGACTGGGCCACCCAGGGGCCCCTATTTTTATCTAATATATAAATAAGTCATATAAAGGAAACTTTCTTTCAAAGCTTTAAATTTCATTAATAAATTTAGATGATGGCACAAACAAAGCACCTGTATTTAACATTTTGCTAACTTAATCCATTTGTCCTCTTGTTTTCCTTGCCAATTCACTAAACAGTAAACCAGGAGAACGGGAATGGTAGCTTGGGATCTATGACCAACTCGTATTGTGATAATAAGCGAGACAGGTCTGGTATTTTTGTATCCTATCCCATTTTCTTCCTTACAAAGCATGTTCTCTTGGTGGTAGTGATAACAATTTTCAAGAAGATCCACCTAAATTACCTGCCATCTCTAAACAAATCAATAGATATGACAAAATAAAAGCTACTCCCTTCTACTTTAGTAACTCAGTATCTCCATCCAGTGGTGTCAGTCACTTCAAGCAATAAGAGCTGCAGGAAAAACAAGTTTTGCTTCAATGTTCATCATTCTTGTATTCAAGAATGTATTATGGAAATGCTTATTATCTATCACTCATAAACCTGCATAATCAAATAAATCTTTTTATTTATTTTAAATCATAATATTTGATAACATAATTAAATTATATTTATTGAGTTAAATTATTTAAATTAATAATTAAATTAAATTAATAACATATTAAATAAGATGCTGGTAATATTTTGGAGGGGCCAGAGGAGAAAAAGACTACTTTTTAAATGAAATACTAAATTAATTGAGCTTCTAGACTGAAATTTCCCTTTAGTTAAAAACCTGGGATCAGAATATTAGACATTTAGAGCATATTTCATAACTGAAAATGTGAAAATATTTATTCTCCATTTTGTATACGTTAAAACTTAACTTGGTATAGAAAGAAATTACGACTGTGAAAAGGAAGATATTAATTATAACTCGAGATAACTAAAGAAAAACAGAGTTGGGTTTTGGCAATAACTTACACTGATAGTAAGTTATCACTGTAGATTATTAAGGGAAACATCCAATACTTTTTTCTCTCAATTCTTGATAATTTTCATAAAATAGCACCTTTTGTTGTTTAAATGTTCCTTTGCTCCTAAAGAAATACCCAACAGAAGTCAAAATTTCTACCTCTGACAATGAGCATGGTTACTATGGAAATAATTATGACTTTTGGTATGAAAGGATAAAAAAGCTGGAGAATTTGAAATGTTAAGAAATAAATACACTATTATCATGCAAAACTTCCTGGTAGAAAGAGACATTTAAAAAGTATATACTGAATTAATCAGAACTTTTCTAAATAGAGCATTTTCTAAAATCTTTAAAATTTTGGCAGCTTCAAAACTTCAATGAAGTGCAGCAAGCAAATGGGAACTATGAATATGAACAAATCTTCATCAAATTACAATGGGATTAAAGCCCAAAAAAATCATCATAAATTGAAAATATTAGAAATCAAAGATGTATTTAGTATACCTAACCTATCAAACATCATATTTAGCCTAGTTTGCCTACAGTTTGGCAAAATCATCTAACTCAAACCTCTTTTATAATAAAATGTTGCATATCTCATGTAACTTATTGAATACTGTACTGAAAGCAAAAAAAAAAAAAAGGAGTGGTTGAATGGGTACAGAATGGTTGCATGTATTTCAGTCATTAACCCTCTTGATCACGTGGTTGACCAGGAGCTGTGGCTTGCTGCGGCTGCCCAGGATCGTGACAAAGAATCATACCTTAAATAACTGGGTTCGGAAAGATCTGAATTCAAAACCCTAAGTATGGTTTCTATTATATGCATATCGCTTTTGCACTGTAATAAAGTTGAAAAATCATAAGTCAAGCCATCAGAAGTCAGACACCAACGGTAATTAGATTGAATTAGTTTTTCCAATTAAAAAGCTGAAAACTGAGGCTACCTGGCATATTAATACATGGTTATCTAAAAAAATATATGTGGAATCTCAACCACAAGTACAATATGTGAATTACTACATTGAACATTCATAACAGTTCAATAGAAGAGAAGAAAGTCACCCAAAATGATTGGGAAAGCTTATATTTAGGGATACATAACTTCATTTTTATACACTTAGTTAATGTTTTCAAATTAAACAGTCAAGGTAAACAATTATATATTATAAAGTTAGACTACTCATTTGGACTTATGAATATATGGAACACATTTTTATTCCTCACTCTGAATTTTTTAAAATAGTTATAATGTAAAAACATTTAGTATATCCATAGTAAATGACATCTTAGATTAAATAGTATTCAGTATATGCATATATAATGAAATAAAACAGTATTATAAATAATAAGGAAACCTAAAAATTGAATAGCAGTTTTCAAAGTACCTTCAAACCACGCTTTCGCTTTTGATGAAAAGCAGCTAAGCCCAATGATTAACAGTACAGGTCCTGTAGTCTGATTGCCTGGGGTGCATTTGCTAAATACTTAACTCTGTGCTTCTTTATCCTGTCTGTAAAATGTCAACAGTGATAGGACCTAGCTCATGAGACCATGTGCAAATGAAATGATGAATACATACAATGTTCTTAGAATCATGCCTGGAATATAGTAAACGTGCAGTAAATTCCAGCTGGTTATATAAGCCCCCAATTGCTTATGGGGTCAATGTTATCAGCCAGACTCCTATACTGATGGAGGCAACCAATCTTAGAAAGTGGAGTAATTTGTCCAAATATCATACAACTAGGAAGAAGTAGAACAATAACTAAAACTCAGAGGTTATTTTAACTTTAAATGCAGCTCTTCAATTCTCCCTTTATTCACCTCATTAAAATCAGTAAAATTTCCATGTATGCTTTTAGTGTTCAGGTAGTTATCACCTGGGAACTATTGTTTTTAATTTTTAAGTTTTCATTTTAATTCCAATTAGTTAACATACAGTTTTATATTAGTTTCAATTATACAATATAGTAATTCAACAGTTCCATACATCACCCAGTGCTCATCACTACAAGCACACTCCTTAATCCCCATCACCTATTTAACCCATCCCCTCATTCCCCTCCCCACTGGTAACTATCAGATTGTTCTCTATAATTAAGAATCTTTTTCCTTCTCTCTCTCTTTCTTCCCTTTGCTTGTTTATTTTGTTTCTTAAATTCCACCTATGTTTTAATATAAAAGGTGCATAAGTGAGTAAAGCTAGATGTCCATTTTCCTAATGCCTTGTAGGAGCTTATCCACAGAATTTATTTGATAAATTATGTACTGACAAACACATGATATGTCTCTGTAAAAATCTTCCTTGACATCTTTTTTTTCTTTCTGTTATGTTCATCCTGTGAGTTCAAGTATATGGTCAGAGAGCAGTGTGGAGAGAACTAGTGATGTGCTTTAGTAAAAATAGAACATTTTCTTAATCACACAGGATAGATGAAAATATACTTCTGTCATTAAACAGCTGAACAACAGTAGAATGTCTTTTTAAATTTTAGCCCTCCTCTGCAGAAAAGGAGTTAAAATAGCTTTTCTGTATGTTACTGTGGGTATAAAAAGGTAGTTTAAGTTTCTCTTGGCAAATTAAAAATGATTCAATGTATGTATTTTCTGTTGGAACACAGATTTTCATGAATTTATAAAATGGACAAGTTAGAGTCAAACCATAATTACCCGTTAAAGGAAATAATCCACTACTATTATTAAAATGATGGTATTCTAGGAGTCATTCAGACCTCTGGCATAGTTTGCCCTTTGAATAAACTAATCTAAGGTCAGATAAAGGAAAAATAATAGTTGGCTTTCTTGGCTTTTTTATTTAATGAACACAGAGAGTTTTTAAAACATCAGAGGATATCCTAGCCAAAAAAGAGCAACTGGCAATTATCTGATGCAATCTGTCCCAATTGCAAACTAAAATGTCTACAGAGAACCAGAAATCATGAAAAGGCAAAAAGGCCCTGAAAAGTAAGACTAAGGCAAGACTAAGGGAGAATTTAATCTACAGTGTTGGAGTGTTCACTAACTAAAAGGCATGGAGAACTGAATTGAAAAAAAAAAAAATACTCAGAATTAACAGAGATCATTGGGGATGGGGAAGTGGGTGGGAGGGAAGCAGGAAAATATTCTGTACTTATCCCTTTTCTAACTCTGGCTAGGAGACCAAGGGACCTATGTTTTTCACCCTCCCATTAATTGGTGAGGTAGACTTTCCTTTCAGATGCCACCTTCCTACACCTCTTGCAGATCTCAGAAAACAACAGGGCAAAAATGTAATAGTTGATGATGCACTGCAAAGTTAAAGTTATGGCATACCGATTAAAAATATTGTTCTGAAGTGAGATCTTGAACAAGGTGTTACATTCAATCTATAAAATATTATACCATGCTTACCTGGTAGAATCGACATGAAAATTAAATAAGGAGGAAGACTTCAATGAGCTAATACATTTAAATTTATCAAGCACATAGTAAGTATCCAATTCATGTTAGCTAAAACCAGTACCAGTTGATGCAAATTCTGTTAGGCAGAATTGGAAATAAAATTATTGTACCATTTCAACCGAGGTGTTTTTCTCCTGGGCTCTTGAGGAGGCTTTCAGAGGACTGTACTGCCCAGCTGCGCTCACCTCAGTGGAGCTGAAATAGGGCAAAACCTGATAGAAATGGCAGTTCTGTGCTACTTTGCTTTTGATGGCCTGATCACACTTGAGTGTGCCTACCCCACATCCCAACCCCTGTGTGTTTACACCTGACATTCTCTCTTAATAAAAAGGATATATTCCTATGCTTCTTCTAGCTACAGGTCAGCATTAGGTTTCTCTTCCTGTCTCCTATTCAAGGAAACCATGACGGCCTCTTTCCACTGTCCCCACCCCTGCTTTGTTATTTTTTCAGTTTCTGTGAGATCTTTTCTGCCCTCCTATTAGCTTCTAGGTTATTTAATTCGCCCATTCCCCTTCTACTTTGCTGACCACTCAGTCTCAATCTACCTTGCTGTTAATTTCTCTTTCCCACTTTACTTCTCCTTGTGAGGCTCTAGACTTCTGGGACCTCTGAGTTTACTTCCAGTATTCTTCCCCTGACTCATACTGATCAGCCACCCTCACCTCCTTTCTGTTCCCAGGACACACCAGACATTTGTTTGCTTCAGAACCTTTAAATATATTCCTTTTTCTTGGAATGTCTTTCTCAGAGATATCTGCATGATCCTGCCTTTGCCTGTTTAATGTCTCAGATATCATCATTAAATATCTGGCCACAATATTTAAGATTGCAAATACACATGCAGAAACTTCCTTTTCTTTGCCATACTTTATCCATAGACCATAGTATTGTCTAACATCCTATGTATTTCTTATTTATTCTATTTGTGGTTGTCACTGCCACTTGAATGTCAGTTTATAAAGACAAACGTGTCACAGTTTGATTTACTGTTGCAACCATAACGCATGGAGGAGTGTCAGGCAGATAGTAGAGCTCAAAGTATATCTGTGAAATTAATAAGTTAATCGTGAGGGAAAATACTCAGAAAAAAAAGGTAAAACATTATAGAATTAGACATTTAGAGACAATATGTAGCAAACATAACACTGTAAAAATCAGATCAATGGGGTAGAAAGCAAATGTAAATGGGCTTTCAAAACTAATACAGCTTTCCACTGAGGGCTTATTATGTCAGACACTTGACTAAAATTTTATGTTTTAACATATCCTTTGAGGCAGATGTGTTATTATCCCCACTTTTCAAATGAACAAACTGACTCTCTGATCATTTAATACTTGAGTAAATTCACACGACTAGGGAGTGGTAGAGCTAATGAAGAAATGCCTGGTAGTCTGGCTTCAGAGCCTGAGCTTTGTAGAAACATCTAAGTTATAGGTTAGATGGGAGGATTAGATGACTTAGTACATGTAAAACTCCGAGGTAATTCTTATGCCTAATTAGTGCTCAATTCAAGTTATATTTTGGTTCATAATTTATATTTTTATGTTTGTGCTTCTTTATGGTTTGTTTGCTATATTTTAATACATGACATAGATTTTTTTGTTTTATGGGTGGGTATGTGTGTTTGTTTTCTTTTAGTAAAGTAGGAAATATATAATCTGTCATCTAGGGTCACTTTTTAGTGTACAAATTTATAAAGCATATATTTCTCTATTAATCAACTTTAAGGATACAGCAGTGTTTATTTAGTTCCCCTACCTAATCACAACTAATACACATTTTTGCTTTCCTCACTTCATCTTGCCTCTTAGATTCATTAGAATGGCCCAGAATTTTTTATCCTGTGAAACTTTACTAAATAATGATCTCTTATTTAAAAGCTAAAGAAAACAAACATTGAAAACTGGATACAGTGATTATAAATGTCCTGAATTCCTGGAAATGTGAGAATGACAGCCACACAGATAAAGTCACTTGCTGCATATTGAATTCACAGGTGACAAAACTTGGTTCAGAATTATGTGGCTTGTTCAGTTGTCTCACAGTGCAATTTTGTGGAAGAGTCTAAAAAAGCTTGATTTTGGGGGTGCCTGGGTGGCTCAGTGGGTTAGAGCCTCTGCCTTCAGCTCAGATCATGATCTCAGGGTCCTGGGATTGAGCCCCGCATCAGGCTCTCTGCTCAGCGGGGAGCCTGCTTCCCCCTCTCTCTCTCCTGCCTCTCTGCCTACTTTTGATCTCTCTCTCTCTGTCAAATAAGTAAATAAAACTTAAAAAAAATAAAAAATAAAAAATCTTGATTTTGAAATTCAGCATGAAACTTATTCTGAAATTAAGGTATGTAAACCTTGATTTTT